>CALSCE010000091.1:12088003-12134900 GCA_943593645.1 Bovichtus variegatus | reverse complement strand
TCTCTCTCTCTCTCTCTTTCTTTTTCTCTCTCTCTCTCTCTTTTTCTCTTTCTCTTTCTTTTTCTCTCTTTCTCTTTCTCTCTTTCTTTGCCATGCGAGGCCAGGAGTGGTCTGGAGAAATGAGGTGCAGCATTAGTGTTTTTTTGCTTGCCTGTGCAATAGAAAACACTGCACGTCAGGGGCCCCGTCAGCAGATTGGGGAGATGCAGATGGGAGGTGAAAAAGCTCCCCGGTGGCAGTCGTGCCCTGCTCGGATGTGATTGCAGCCGCCAGGATGAAGTCAGCACTGACAAAGTGCGCCCATTGATGGATGGACAAAGCCGGGAACTGGATGTGAGAATGGATGGGGCCAGAGTGGGAACTTAACACAGACAAACAAAATGAAAGACAGAGAGGAATTACCTGCTAAAGCATTCCGGCAATACAAATCCCAGAGCAATTTACTTACTGCTAACTGAGCACAGGAGGACTGTTTTCTTCGGTACAAGTGCGGCCGGCAGCGGGAATGGCTTTCATTCAGTTGATAAACACAATTGTTTTATGATTGCCTGTTTTCAATACAGTCAAATTCATACATATTAAGTGCAACCACGCACTCTCGTAGACCTGCTTGTACACACACACACACACATGACCTAAACACATGTACACTTTACTTTTTCAATGAATGATTCAATTGTTTATTGTCTTTTTGTTTGTTTTTGACTAAAGGAACTGAGAACTGTTTATGCCTAATTTTCTCAAAATAGGGAAAAATGGTTGCAAGTTCCCAGAGCCATATTTACAACAATAAGAAACGGAAAAAAACATCCTCACATATGAGGAGCCAGAACCAGCAAATGTTTGGTTTTTATATGACCTAAAGAATTAATAGAGTATCACAATTGTTCTCGATTCTTCGTCAATCGAATTTTCGCTTCAGCACTATTCCAGACTCCATCCAGGCTGTGTAAAGGAGCTTTAAATCGTCTGTGTGCTCAAGCACAGTTTAATTTGTCCTGCCTCAAAGTGGACTGTAAAACACAAGATATTTTAGGTACCTCATGGCCTGAAGAGAACTAATAACCCCTGAAACTCAGGGCCAATAACCTTTCAAAATCCAAGACCTGTGTGGGAGCTAGAGGAGTTTGCTCCGTTGTTGGGGAATGAATTCTCATTACCGTTGCACTAGCACCACATTAAATGTCAGTGTTGCTGCTGGATGGGGCCTGAAAGATTAAGACTAATGCTGTTGGCCTCAGGAACTCCGATTAGAACTATTCTCATTAATCAGAGTCTCAGAGATGGAAGCAATTTAAAGCCCCGGTCCTCTCTGAGCAAGGGGCAGGGCAGCACCCTGTCACCGAGGAGGGGCGACGCACTCGCACCCATCCCCTATCCCTTCATTACGGTCGGCAAGGACATGTGAAGGCCAGTCACCCCTCGACCCTCACTTCCAATTAATCTGACCACCTAAGGTCTCCTTTCACTTACAGATGGATTGTCGGATTGTAATAAATACTTTGTTTTAATTTTTCACTGTGCACCTACATGATATGTCTGGCTTTCCCACTAAAGCCTGCTCACGGTTTGGTTCGATATATGATACAAGGCTCACGGTACAATACGGTCCAGATATTTGTTACTGTACGAAATGTCTCATCTTTTCCTACTTAGGTTTAAAACATGCAAAAACAGTCCTGCACATTTGTGGTCCACCCACAAAGGTGTTGTCACTTATCTAATTAGACCTCTTCTTAAGACCAGTATAAGTGAAAACACCTGTGTCAGCGTGCTGGGCCTTTAAGTCTTGTTTTTGAGTCGTCTTAGCAAAAAGCATGTTTACATTAAGTGTTTCTTAACAAAACACATTTTGATCCATCTCCCCATAGAAACTCCTCATAAAACATTTGCAAAGCCAATTAAAAAAAAAAGTATTATAAATCCTACATAGTTTTTCCATTAGAAGCTTGTAGTCCACGTTCCTTGCCTTTTGTAGGTGCAGTGATACGTTTTTTGCCGTGTTAGCGCCACCGACTGTGGATCAGCTGAATAATATGGAACCAAAAGCAGGATCTGAACGCATGTGCATACAAACAAACCTGTTACCCACTGAAAACAAAAACATGCTCTATAGCGCTACTAGTGGTGGAAAGTTCCACAAAGTACCTTTTTAAAGTTGCTATTTTAGTAGTTGATAATTAAAAGAAATGTTGATCCCGGGTGTTAAAAAACAATGGCACTGAACATAATCCATCCGCACCTTCCAATTTCCACGGTCTTTCTGGCGATAAGGTTGCAGGAACAAACACATCTTCACACAGATTGATTTTAGATTTCTGTAAGTAGGACAAGGATATCTGTCAATATTTTTAGGCAGTAGTTAATGCCTTTGATAGTTCAAAGCGTTGATAGATGCCATTCATTTACACTCTCTGGCATTTAATGGATACAGGACCCTCAAATGGAGAAGGGCTCCCTTCAGCAGGAGTTTTGTTCCACCTGACACAAATATGGATGCATACATGAAGTTTCTGTACTGTCTATCTATGTACTCTCTGTATGTTCAATGGCTAAGTGTTGCTGTGTTGCTATGTGTAAATCTGTTGTGTACCAGCTGTGAAAACAAATATCCCTCTGGGACAATAAATCTAAATTTAACACAAACATTAGTACCTATTCAGAGTCATAACTGGTCCGATTTAGTTCGTTTTTTAGCTCTGTAATAGATATTGTCACATTTTTGTCATTATATGATTTGTGTCTGCGTCCAAGGTTATCCATGCCAGTGTGGTAACAGAAGGCCAAAGAACGCTTTTGAAGTTTAAACTGGATGCAACCCGTGTTTGGTTCTCAATTAGCACCTGTCACAGGAGACGAGCTGCTGGGCTCTTGCTCCCTGTGACACTCAATAGATGGGCTCCTGCTTTGTAAACCACCAGGGACAGAAACAGCTCCTTGGTGGGAGTCAATGTATTCTGTAAACAGGGAGAAAACAGGAGTGAATCTCTCATAAATCTTGTGGTGTAGCCGTATCATTTCCTTCAGCTGACCTTGGCGAGGTAGCAGGATGGGAGGCTTGGGTGGTGGGAGGAAAAAAAATCCTTGTATGATATACGTGCAGAGGGAGGTGTGCCATGAATCATAGCGGCCTGTGATTAGCCGTGAAATCTTACACATGTGAACTCTTTGCTGTTGCTCATCACCCAGACTTTTTACCTCCCATCTCTTTAGTTCTGGCATCTTCGGCGTCACGAGTATGATAAGCTGAAAATGACCTCAAACACGATACCAGTTTGTGGAAAGAAAAGGGCAGAGATGGTTAGAAATATTTCTGGCCATGCAGGCCGCAGAGTGGGACCATCGAGCACATTGCTCTTCCCCCATTCGTGGTTCAAACAAATACTTATCAACAGGCCATGAGGTAATCAATGAGGATAATCCATCTAGGAGCCTGTCGATATGGTAATGACTCTGTCTCATCGTTACTGCTACACAGCCATAGATAATTTGCTTTACCAGAATGCTTAGCAGCTGTTGCAACAATCCTGTAGTCGTGTGGAATAAAGTGCTGCCTTTCGTGATTAATGGCTCAGCATTGTGCTGCTCTGCTCGCTGATTGTTTTCAGATTTTCTGAAAAAGCTGGATGGATTGTATATCAATAAGTCAAGGGGCTCTAACAAAAAGCTAGGCTGCAGGTATATCACTCTCACTTAATCAATGCTCCTATTATGCTTTGTTAATGGTGCATTCATACATGCATGTGTGCCAGATATGTATCAGAGGAACAATGCGTTATCCAAACATAAACAAAAGGGTTACAGCATTACCAAGCTGCCTTCACTCTTAAATTGATTGAAAGTTATTTTAATACAGAGACTAATGGTATAATACATTAAAGTTGTTTGTTTACAACATTTTGTTAAAATAGCAGGAAGAAAAGGACAATTTTCAAATTATGATCATCTGACAAACACAAGCTATTCATTTATCAGTAAGGCAAAATTAAGCATAAATGGTGAAAATAATAAAGACAGATTTGAAGAAAAATGTGAATGTAAGTTTTTTCACAGCCTGCTTTTACAGTAAATACTTTAGTCTGATAACAGAGATGTTTCTGTGACTTTATTCAGTTATCATCTGAACTGAAGCCTAACTTCAGCTGTATCGAGCCTGTCCCCTTAAAACTTCATCCACACAACTCATTTGTATTGGCAAATGTTTTTAGATCAAGTAATGCTGCACAGATTAGGTTTTTTATCGACATAGCCAGGAAACACTTAAATTGACCGTCTTGTCAAAGTTTTAAATTTTGGAAAATGCTTGTATGTACATGTATCACATTTCTTTCTCGTGTGTGTACGATAAACATGAATTATGTCTTTTGCAATATAAGTATCAGCAAATCGGTATATAAAGATATTTCATAGACTGAATAGTGTGTGCTTATGTAGTGCAGGTGCTGTAATAAAAATTATTTTAGATTTATTTATTAAAGATGCTAGCTATGCGCAAACATTAAAACTTACATTAAAGTCATTTATTTGGTCAATAAATTAAATAATTGCTGATTTATAGTCTGCAGACCCCATGAACTCCCAGCAGATGTGAAATATTTATGAAACATTAGAGTTCTTGTCAGAACAGCTCGCACGGCCAAATCTGAGACTGAACTTAATTTATTTTGGCCTTGTTTTCAGGAGAGGCAGGAAGGAGTTGCAGACGCAGGCTGAGTGAAGGAAAAAAGACAATTAAAACTGATAGCACTCGTCCACATGAGTGTCAACAGCAGCCAGGATGGAAGCAATTTATTCAACCAATCATCCAAGTACATGAAGTGCGCCGGTGTTCTGCTGCTGCTGCACTGGGACGCTGGAAAATGTGATAGTTGTTTCCTCCCTATGAATCACTGGAGGCAGGATGCTCGCCGGATGCAAAGTGGATTGTTCAGTGTCCTGATAACAATTTAAATCCTGTTATGGATAATGCCGGGTAATGCCGTCCTGCAAATTGAACATGACACTCAAGCGATTTATTATCTTTGTGTTCTTAACCTTGGATATCGGATTGTTTGTCCAACCATATCCTTTTGATCCTCTGGAAGGTGCACTCTTACGAGCGTGCATTTCTCATTGCATGTAGATTGTTGTGGTGAACAAACAGATATAACCAAGTGAGCACGATGGAAAGGAGATGATGTATGTGTCTATAACTGCAAAAAAAAAGAGTCCCAAAGTGCTTTCAGATGTCACACAAAGCGGGAGATATGCCGTATTTATCTGTGATGAAACCTCAGTGCATAATGCTGTGAATGCTGTTAAATGTTGGAACAGTTAAATCTTTCATGATGCAATTTATCACATCGTAATTTTAGCCACGGGACAGTTTCTAAGTCCGACAGTTTGCAGATGTGAGGCAGTTCTGGGGGTAAAACAGCAACAGCTATCGAATAAATCACTCAAACAGCTTTTTGGAAGCTCTCTCGAATGAACAAAGCCTGTAATCATTTCCAACACGTTATCTCGTTAAACTCATGCCATTCGTATGAGTTAGTGAATAACCCATAGTTCCCCATGACCCAGAGGCATGTGCTCAGGCCTTTCATACTGTAGCTTCTTTCTGTCCAGCTGCTTTTTCAGGCCCAGCTGGTAATGCCAAAAAAATCCACAACAAATAGGCCTCCCTTCAGCCCCTCCTCATTGTTGTGGAGAGTTTCTTCCCCCTCTGGTCCCGAGCTGACACCAGGGCCGGCCTTTGGTCTGATTTAAGACCCTGGCCTACTGATGACCCTGCGTTCTGCTCTCTCCTTCCCCTGCTCTATCTCTGGCTCTAGTTAAGCTTGACTTAGGGAAATGCTTGCTCATTCTCTCCACCGCTCATTAATCCAGCGAACAATGAAAGGAGCTGAGCGCAAACACTGTTGCGCGTAAATCTTTAATGTGGAGCTTTTACTTTTCTGTCCTTTTTGTTTTACGAGGCCATGGCATAAACAGATTTTGAAATATATGTTGTGTCTGATGCAGCTATACTCTGAGGGAACACGTTATTGCTTCCAGTGTTTCAGAGTTTCTTTAGCACGCTATCTGTCACAGGCTAGGAATCATAGCGAGCCTGACTTTCCTGCTCTTGACTTTTTGGCGTCAGAGTGCATGTTTGATGATTCATGTTCTCCAGATAAACGTCATTACTTTAAGACAAATGGCCAGCCCTCGACCTTGCCGCACGGACTCTTGTACTAGTTTTCAGACAGAGATGTGTAGCCTTTAAATACATAAATATATTATTTATGTGTGCTTAAGTTACTGCTATTGTTGTCTCAGCACATACAAAGGCCAGAGCTGTGGCCTTGGGCCCAGGTGACAGCACACTTTGTCATGTTTTTTCATTTTCATGCATAATTAAAAAACTTAAATTACTTGCCATGTACAAAATTATTATGCTGCAGGAAACAGGCTACATGGAAATGTATTTTATTTTTCACGAGACTGACAGGAAATCAATTAATCCTGATGTATTATTGTATGCTGGACAGGCAGTAGGCTCCAGGAGAGAGTGGATGGAGATTGGCTACAGCTGTTCTCATTGGTGCAGCCATATATTATAGCTGGCGTGTGTGACAGCTTCTGAGGAAAATGGCTGAAGGGTATCAGGCAGGTGACTCGACTGTAAAAAGAATAACACTGTGGGATACAAACTGTTCTCAGAGACTGATATAAGATTTGTGGGGGTGAAGAGGCACTTTACTGCTGCGCTGCATGTGCTGTTGGTTTTGCCATATTTTTTCCAACAACGGCTTTCTGTCACTATTTATGATGAAGTTTTCTGTAGCTCGTGTTATTTTCTCTCCCTGTGTGCCAGGAGTTGTTGTCTTACAGCTTCTTGTGCTAGACCTTATTTCACACTTATTTTTCAGGAGTTTACAGCAAACCATTCTTTGTCTCCATCTTATAATCTTTATGAGATGTATTGCTTATCAGTAATTGTAGTAGAATTTAACATGGGTTTCGGTTGGTGTGTTTGTTTTGTCAGCAGTAATAGAGAAAAACTACGGACCCGCTTTTGAATGAACTTGGTGGAAGAGTGTAGCATCGGCAAAGAAAGAATCCATTCAGTTTTTTTTTTTTTTTACAGGTTGGCCTTGGCAGTGGTCTGCACTTTGAGTGCCCTTCTAGTTAAGTCAATGTAAATTGATACGTTTGACAGTTTCACACCAAACTAGAAGGTCACTCGGAGAGCGCAGACCTTCGCCAAGGCCAAATGCCCCATCTCGAGATGTTCTCTATACGACATTCAGAGCATTAATTTAGCAGCAAAAACGATTTGCGATGTAAAGATAGTGGAGTTATGGCGTCCTGAGCAGAGAATGAAGTCACACTCCCTCTGTTTGTGTTGTAATCCCAGTTTCCCTGTTCTTTGTTTTGGTAAATTCTCATTTGTAAATTGAAATAAACACAAAGTTATTCCTATAGTGTATGTGTAAATAATAATAATAAAAAAAAAAGGTTATTAGTCATCTTTTCTGAAGTATTATTGGAGCGCACCGGTATATTTGTGCATGAATCTGTCTATTCTAAATAAATTTAAAAAATCACATCTTCTGCTGAGGTATCTACATATACTTTATGTTTATGAGATTGAACGGCAGACAGCCAGATTTAAAAGGCAAATGTCTGCCGTCAGAGGGAACAGCTCATAATAAATGTGCCAGGTTACTGGTTCGCCAGTTGCACGGCAGCATATGATTGTTTTATCGCTCTCAGCTCTAGTTAATGGCCCGCTTTTATGAATGAAGGGAGACGCAACCACTCAGTTCTTGTTTATAGCCAGATGAAGTGTGCATTTACTCAACTTTCTGTATCATCTCTGTCAAATACTGAGCCGTACATTTTTATTTCGCTTCCCTAAAGGCTACAGAGTCGGTTATTCACAATTATGGAAAGAATTGAACACTCTCTTTGGTTGTAATATCTATTAATATAGGAGTTGTGTGTTGTGTGTAAGGAAGCATAATGAATTGTGTCACAGTTCATATTATTCTTGTAAAACAATGAACAAATGACAGCATAATTGTTTTGATCAGATTGACATTAAATGAAGACGGAATATCTTAAAATGTCATCACCTCTGAGAGAGGGGCTGAAAGAGAAAAGAGGAAATCACTTTGGCAATGCATTTTAAAGTCACAAAATATGATATCAGCTGGATTATGAGCCCGCCCACAGTCAAATCAAAAATGTCTTGTGTGGATGACATGTGAGGCGACACACCAGATAACATGATGCAGAGTCCTGCAGAGGTCAGATAACACTTCACCGGTGAACCACGCGAGCCGTAATACTCGATACACAATATCAATGAGGACGAACTCGCACAAAAAAAAAGGTGAGCGATTGAGGCAACTGACGGCGGCCGGGTTTTTTCTTCTTCTCTGCGTTAATTCATTGGATGAAACGTTGTGGCACATGATGTGTCGTATATCAAAGGCAGGGCATCAGTAATCTTTGCTCAAGGGCATGGATAACAGGCAGATAGACATGTGAATGAGATGGAGAGGGGGGTTGGTGAGCGACTCATCCCTTTCTGCCATCACCACAGAGAAGATAGAGGAAGATTTATGGGCCATCACGGGACACATACTAGCAGGCTGACCATCTTATATGTGAACCCCTTCCTCCATCTTGTTTAAAAAAAAAAAAAAAATGCAGACCCCTTGGAACCACTTTACTCGCATATTAGATTTTTGGAGACGTAATTGTTTTGTGTTTTTATTGCTCTTTTAGGCAGCCATGTTGTTTTTAGTGATTAGCTGATTAGGACAAACTTCCTAAGTCACCCATGATCCTTTGTGCTTTTATTTTTCAACTTCAATTCCAACTTTTTGAGAGCCATGCTGCTGTTACCGCCCACTGATTGGTGCTCCCTGGGTACGTGCTCAATAATTGACACTGATAAAACTGCATGACTAAGTATGTGTTTCGGCCGCCTGACAAATATATCCGTCTCACGCGGTGTGGTTGAAATAATCAAATTTCTCCAGGGACTTTCAAACAAAGAGCTACAACACAAGCATATCTAATGTTCAGGATATCTGTATTTGTATTAACACATTAGCAACCCATTGAAGTTCGATAAACACAGATGGTTTGGAGTCCGTCCAGTTTCCAAAAGTATGGCACAAAACACAATAGTCTTACGCATTACTTAATTACAGTCATCTGTAATGCTGTCACTTCGACTCCACCTTTTCGTTGCGTGGAAATGCAAAACAAAGTCTTGCACGCGAAAGCTGTGTGACAAAGAAGAGACAGTAATACGTATACATTTTAATTGAGTGTGATCACTGAAGGAGCGATGTTATGGCCTCTCTGATGGGATGTAATCTGATCCACAGTGATTAGAACTGTGAGGACAGATAATCACTGAGGTACACGGCGTCGTTTGATGAATTCCCGGCTTTCCTGGAAGAGAAGTCGTCACATCTGCCTTGCAGGTCGTAGATGACTTCTGAGGATCACAGCTGGTGCCCTCCCTCGGGACACATTCATGTGTTCTCATCAGTCATTACAAAAAGTCTTTATAAATTAAATGTTTAACGTCCCTCTGGGTGTACCAACTGCACTGTACACAACAGAAATGTCTTGGAGTGCTTTTCAGATTTCAAATTAAGAATTAAGAAGTGCTTTTTTTTTGGTGAAACTACAGGAATGAAATTTCTTTTTTGAGCTATAATACAAGTCTTTATTGCTGTACACTGTCAGGTTGGGCTATTTGGCAGGCAGAACGCACAAATCAGCACACATCCACAGGGAGCAAGAAGAAACCATTGCAGACATTCTACAGAGTGCCCAATAATTTCAGGTAACAATTATGGTCCAAGCCCTTCAGCACAGTTTATACTGAAGACGAAAAGCATTCAAAGTAGCCAAATGTTTAATCTCCTATGATCAAAAAGGAGGCTTTTTTTTTTTTTGCTCTTGTGCATGTCTGCACACACTGTACATCACATTCAGTCAATCATGCTGCACTTTGGATGTTCCCTGTAGCAATGAAGCGCCATCTTTCACATAACTCTGCTAATTGACCTGAGTGACCGAGGAGAACTGGGTGAATTATAACATCTAGAGCGAGTGCTCACTTGTTACATAGCAGTGTAAGGAATATTGTAAAAGACCATGAACACAACCCGAAATATGCAGCTTTTCTACATTTGATTTAGTCGTGATGTTGCATTTAATCGTTGCGTCGGCATGTTCAGTCTTTACATGGGTGACATTTATGGCCTTGTGATATAGATCGCAGTCAAGGAACAGAAACGGGGCAAACCACAACGTCAGTGTGTATCAGGTTGCTTGCCAGGAACTATTGAACTTTTCTTTGACAGGTCATTCAGACTGTGACAGCATCGAAAGGACAGTGGAATCAAAGCCAGGATACAAAGAGAGTCTGCCGACTCTAGTTCACATCTGTTCATGTACCTGTCAGGATCCGTGAGTAGAAGGAGGAAGTGGCTGTGTTCGTCGGTGATATCCTTCCTCTCAGCAGCGGCGAGGGAGAACGCCCTGCTCTCACAAAGGGTAGCCTCACTCCTTCGCACTGTTTATTTTTAGTCATAACATCCACTACAATTGAAAGTATGGGTCAAGGTGAGGCTAGGACACTTGTGTGGGGAGGGTGCCTGAGGAACAACAAACAGATGTTCTTTGATGATAATTGCAGAGAAGGGAAAAGCAGTGTGGAGGGCAGGCTCGTAAAGCGCTCACTTGTTGAGGCTGTCCCTCCTGCTCGCTGCCCCCTCTGAAGCCCTGTGGTGGTATGTTGTTTAGCCCCGGGAGTCAGAGTGGGCCTGCTGGTGCCATTACCCTTACTCGCCAGAGGTGACATCTGCTCACAGTAGCAGCCACAAATTTGAATGCCAATATCTTCGCCTTGAACCGACCTGGAAAAAACAGGAGGAAAAAAAAAAAAAAAAGTTTGTGTCAGTCAGTGACAATCTTTCCTAACATGAAAGGTTAGGGAGCCACAGCCCTTAATCAAGTGTGGCTGTCAGCAGGCGCCCTTTAAAATGGAGCTGTAAAGACAGGCTGCCAGTGTTACAGCCGATGAGCGCTAGCACTGAATGATTGATTTGTGTAAATCATTTTCTTTTTTGCTCTCTCCCTCTCTTTTACGAGCATCAGTAGCGGTGGAGGATGGTGAGGATACCATCATGGGATTAAGTATAGCTCCTCCAGGCTGTTCTGGTGATTAATGAGCTGCCACAGCATTCCCAACTGTCACTAAGAGGAGCATGGGTTCAAACCATGTCTAGACTGATGATACAGAAGATAAAAATCAGTTGTGTCATCATGTCATTAATGTCCTGTAGTTCTGATGTTGATTTAGCAAGTTGCCCTCAGGGGAATGTGACACTCTGGTTATTTTGACTTCTAAATTGCTTCATTTCTGCAAAAATATTCCCGGAAAATGTAATGCTAGAATTCTTGATTTATTTTAGTGTTTGTGTCAGCAGACTCTTGCAGTTTAGCATTTTAATGTAGCACTAATAATTGTTTCCCCTCTTTCAGAAAAATGTACTAGCATACTGCGGCAAAGAGCAGGCAGGAAAAAGTGTGGGCAACGTTGTAAGCAAAGGGAGCTGTAGCTATTTTGGCTAGCTAGCTAACATTAGCATCCCACAAGTTAGCCGAACACCATTGTCTTAATCCTCAATCCATGTCTGTGCATTCACTAGCAGCCTAGTCTGCTGATTGTATTCTTTCATCACGAAGTAATGCTAACAAGACTAGCTAAAAAATATGTCAGTCCCACGCTGTATGCTGACCAGTGTTTACTCGGGTTGAAATTTGAAGCAAACCGAAAGCAAATGCCTCCGTTTACGTCACCAATGAAAGACCCCAAAAGTCCATTGCCTGGTGTAGATGACTATTTGCCTCCTCTCTCCCACTCTTGCTTTTTAATTAGCACCTTTTTTATCTCTGATATTGATAGAACAATTGGTCTCTCCTCACAGTTAGCTGCCTGTCTTGTTCTGCAGATCCTCCAGAGATTCTGTGTCTTGTTTTGGAGATCGTCCCTTGTAATGTCTTCTGACCTTTTGCATTGAACTAGAAAGCTGGGCAGAGAGAGCTGTGAGCAGAGCAAGTACGAGGGAAATTGAGCCGCTCTACATCTATCTTCCCCCAAGGAGTGTCGTGTTTCTCTTTCCACCATTTATTTGAAAGCTATCATTTCCCAGGATTCATCGCTGAAAAATGGCATTGATTCTCTGGATGATAGATGCTAAGTGTCCTTCTATCGACATGCCTATTGACAGGCCTGTGTAAATTCTGCATCTTATTACCCCCCCACCCCCTGCCCCCCCCAAATGATACACCTTGTGAACAGGGAGGATGTAGCTGGGTCGATGGCAGTGTCTGAGCATCTCCTACAATGGCAAGTGTCACTTCTGAACAGCGTGATTCATTTTGTCAGAAAACAGTCAGTCAATCAGTCACTATACTGAATAATTAAACATAATAAGAGTGACAGGTGATAACGTCCCTCGGCAAAGCACGCAGGCTAAGGAATGAGTGACTACAGAGCATTTTATTCAGCTCTGTGTAGCAGCTACTGTAGGAAGGTCAAATCTTAATCTAAGGGTGTTTTTGAATCTAATATCCCCGTCTGGAAAGTTTGCAGTAGCATTAAAATGACTTATGTAAAGCCTTAAACCTACTGCATGTGCTATGAAGCAACTCGTTTCTTTACTGCATTGTTTACAGGGGCTATTTTTCTTTGACTCTGTAGGGTTTATTGCATCTTAATCCTACCCCTTTGTAGCGCTGCCTGCAAGGACGTTAAATAATGTCCCACTGCCAACCGTTTTCTCCATCTCAATTTGTTTTATAGTAATACACAATTTAACCTTCAGAATAGCATTTGCAGGTCCATAACACTTGGAACAGGTGTAATTTTTCTAACAAACAGAGCTGCAATGTGACCCTATTTATCTCTATTCCTTTATAATGCATTGTATTAATCTGTGGGCCATTCATGACCCATTATTTCAGCAGGGCAATAATTCACTCTTATTGTTAAGCCTCGCTATTGGAAGAAAATCTTTTTCGTCCAGTTGTGCCTTTAGTGTTCCATCCTGCAGCTGTTGTGTGGGATCTGTGGGAGTTTGCCTTTGTTGCTTTTTGCACGAGAATCTATGAACCATCAAATGTTATGGAGAGTGAAATGGGCTCTTGTGATCCAACCTCTTTAAAATGTGAATTTCCTGGCTTGATTGATCTTAGTGATTTGTGTTTGAGGCTCTTCTGGTGGAAAACAGAAGTTACCTTTTCGCATAATATTCTATCACCATAGGCAGTCTAAGTAATCAGCGCTAAATGATCTCACACAGGAGACATAATTGCAGTTTTAAATACCAACAGCTTGTAGGTGAAAGTAGTCAAACAATCTGTGATCCATTAACTAAGGGATAAAACTAAATTCAGCCATAATTGTATCATTTCTGCAAGACAATTTTCACATCCTGATTAGAGAAACTGTAAAGACCTTTACATTGAGGATGCAGCTAAAAGCAGAGCTGTGTGCTTTCTGTTGTACCGCCGAGCCAACGTTTCTTCCCCTTGTTCCTAAGATAAATTAGCCGCTTCTAAATAATGCAGTGAACCCTAATTCTCTTTGATTAGTAGTGAGTTAGATGATGGCGACCCATTGAAATTGGTCATCAGCATAAATAACGAGCGAATGAACTGATAAAATGCAAAGTCCTCGGCCATCATAAATCAAATGGAATCCACTGGCTGTGGAAGCGGGTGGAATTAGAAGTCCATGCTCCTATTAATTATGTTGCCTTGTGAAGGCGACAGCGTGATAAATCAGCGCTGAAAGGCCCTTCACTGGCTGTGTCTGAGGAGTTAGACTGCCTGCAAATTGCTTTGTGTATGCTCCTAATTGTTTCTTAAATAACCCTTCTTTTTGCGGCAGGTTGGAAAGGTAGTCTACCAAGAAGGGTCAAGGAAGTCAGAGCCGCTGCCTCTCTAAGATAACGTTAAAGAAAATCATCTCTCTCTCTCTCTACTTTTTTTTCCCATGTGTATGAATTGGTCTTAGCCACTTTACAGTATAAACTAAGTATATAAGGCAACATAAAAAGTAATTAAAAACATGAATACATAAACTGAATGTTGATCGGTCCAAATAACCAAGAAAAGTGAAATGGAAAATCCATCGTACAAAATGTATATTTATATTAATTATATACATACTGTGAATACATAAACATACAGTACATTACATTCCGAGGAGCCTCATAATAACATAGTTTATGGCTAATCCGTCACTTTCATTCACTCCTGTGGTTGTTGACTAATTTTGACCAATACATTGTTTGGTAAAAGAATTGGCTTTTGAAAAATCCATTCAATCATTTTGAATCTTTGAAATCATTAAGAGTTACAACAACAACAGTATAAAATGTGGACAGAAGCAGGTGTTCTTAATGTTTTTAATTATGCATCCACTTTGATCATTTCTCTCTTTGCGTATTCTTATGTGCTCTGTTTTTTAAACTGCTGTTATTTGAGTCTACCCCTCCAGAGTCATATCCGTTATTTTATCCCTTGTGTAATAATTCCCTGCAACGGCTTTTTTTTTAGTGGCCAAATAACATCAAATGGGTTAAATTAAATTACTTCAACTTTTGAGGCATGTAATAACGATCAGACCTCCGAGGAGCGTGTAATTAATGGAAATACTGAGGCAGTCGTGAGCTATTGCTCATTAAAGAACAAGCAACAAAAAAACTCTGTGAATTTTGCCCAGGAACTTAATTTGTGTTTGTTGAGCAGTTGGCATCATCTAGCATGAAATGTATATTTAGCAGGAACATGCAAGTAAGTTAAATTGTGTGTGCTGCCTGAAATGCCAGCGGTCATGCAATGTCAGTGTATTGCTTTGTGACCATGTCTGCTGTCAGTGTGTGTGATGAAGTGCTTTGACTGCTTTGATCCACTGACAGTTCTGCAGAGGAAGATGTGTGTGTATGTGTAGTAGGGCAAATACTGAATGTTGTCATTATCGATTAGCTTTCCTGATTGACCGTTTAGCTTTTAAAATGTCTGGAAATAATGAGTTTGCAAAGAACAAGGTCAGCTTTTCTGATTATCAATGCAAAAATTATGAATACACGCGCTAAAATGAAAATCTCATCATATATAAAAAATTCCAGTAAGACTAACCATTACTATAGGAATATTTTATGGTATCGGGATTACCTTGTTAGTGGGAGTTTGTTGTTAGCCGCTAGCCTGTACAGACTAGCTAACTAGCTAGTCTGTACAGGCTAGCTAACTAGCTAGTCAGGAAGTTGAATGTTCCTCTGTAACTTCTTCCTGACTGAAGTCTATAAGATAACTTTCTACCATGTAATGTAGCGATGTCAGCATAACCGTAAACCAAATGCAAGATAGCAAATTCCAAACAGAAAAACAAAATTGACTTTTATAATTATTTGAAATAGGGCTGTATCTAACAGCCGATTATTTTGTCAATTAATCAAGTCATCGCTTTGTCTATGAAATGTCAGAAAATAGCAAATAATGCTCATTATAGTTTCCCACAGCTCAAGGTGATGCATTCAGTATGATCAGTCCAAAACCTTAATATAGTCAGTTTACTATAAAATATGTCAAAAAAGCAGAACATTGTTGACTTGTTGCAGCTGTAACATATATAGATCATAAAATAAAAAGCTGCAAATTTCCCATTTGAGGGGTTGGAACCAGTGAATGTTTGGCATTTTAACTTGATAAATGACTGAAGAGGATCGATTGATCATAATATTGTCTGTTCATTTTCTGTTAATCACCTAATTGTTTCGTCGTGTGTGTGTGCGTGCGTGCGTGCGTGCGTGCGTGTGTGTGTGTGTGTGTGTGTGTGTGTGTGTCCTTCTACTGACATTCAGCCCCTGGTATATGTTTGAGTTTAAATAATGCTCCTGTGTGGTCGGAGGAATAATGGTGTGGACTTTCATGACATTGCGTCAGTGCCAAGGTGACTGACTCGAGGACTGATTGCTCCCTCTGTCTGTCTGTCTCTCTCTCTCTCTCTCTCTCTCTCTCTCTCTATCTCTCTCTCGCTCTCTCTCTCTGTCCATCCCTCCTTCTCACCCTGTCAATAAGCATCCTCTTGTCTGATGGAGTCACATCAGGGCACTGCACCTGACACCATGGTGTCTTTATTTCCTGCAGCAATCCTTTTACAACACACATCAGTGGTGATTAATACACTGACAGCAGCCAGGAGGTTAACCCCCTGCTGCCAACCAGCTACTGTTACTGACAAACACACACTACTCACCTTACATATCTAACTACACTATACTGCACTTTGATATATACTGTGTATAATCAAAAAAAGAGAAATGATAGTGCAGGATTTCACTGTACACTTTAGATTTGATTGATGGGAGCAGAAAATACTTGGTATTCCATAACTGTCTTTTACATTAAACCAAATGGTTGCTCCCACTTGCAGCTGTCTGCTCGGTTATTAAATCGGAGGTCTTCCGATTCAAATTTATGGCATCCATTACTCAAGAATTTACATGTCCAGGTGTTGCATCTGTTTGGCTTCAGGTAGGGGTCACTTTGATTTATTAATATCCACGGTTTCATCTGCTAGACAATCACTGACATATTGTCACTTAGGGCAGCGTGTCTCTCTGTCTTTAACAGCTGTGACAACCTGCGTGTTATTAGCTCCCTGGCTGATTATGCAGACACGCAGACCAAACATGTCAGCTTCTGCGGGGCGACATTACACTCTTAATGCTTATAATAACCAATAAACAGCACATCATAGAGTCGAGGCTGAATGAGGATTTTCTCATTAAATCTTATCAACACCTGCTTACTTGTTGAACATCTCAGACATCTCATGATAGAGGAGATAAGTTAACAGTCTGCAGGAGTGATCGGACCATCTGGGTCATCCAGAGCCATATGTTCACGCTTTGTTATTGTTGCACAGGTTCAGGAAAACGGTTAGTTCTTTTGCTTGCTAAAGCCGATGAGCTCTGTAGTTTTCACAGCTTCATGGATCAAAGTAGCTGGTTGGTGAAGGAGCTTGTATTAGTGCTGGAACGATTAGTTGATTAATGGATTAGTTGATCTGCAGGAAAACATTTTGATGATTAATTTTTTTAAGTGCCATCCACTATATTTATATTCTACCTTTTTGTAGGGTCGGACAAAAGATACACCGTCAGTGACACCTTGGTTCACCTCTGGGAACATTAATCAATCCATAATAAAAATCCTTGATAGTCTAATTAAAGTGAAACTACAGTAATATGGGATTGTAACCAAACATTTTTAGGATCACATAGGATCTTAATAAACAGACAGCTATTACAGCTGAATTTCAAATGTCTCATGTTAATAATTCTATCTTTCTTGTCAATTGAATGCCTGCTATTTGCAAGAAACCTTCAGCAAAAAAAGGCTGCTCTAAGTGGTCGATAATCAGGGGACTACAACCTGGATTGGCACCAAACATCTCTGTCGCTCTGCTCACAGTGCGTGTCAGCGGGACGGACCACTGAGGGCCATAGGTGGCCCAGTTGTTAGGACATAGCAAATGTCACGGGCAGAGGGAGAGAGTGTCCCCTCGAGTCCCCCAGATGCTGCTCCCACCTCTCATCATTAACTCTCACACTGAGATAGTAATTAGGGCTCCTGGCGGCATAAGACAGATTCTGCATCAAACCAAATTTTCTAAGCTGTCATTCTAATTATATAGGCCAGGGCAAGATAGATCAGCTTGGTCGTGTGTTAGTGTTGATGTCAGTTAATCATGGTGACTCGGCCCCAAGTCACAAGGCTCTCTGCTGTGTCCGTCTGACGGTACCAAAAACAAGTTTGTGGTGGAGGTGGGGATGACACAAATCTTTTGGTCCAACTCTGCATTTAAGTGCTGTTTAACTGTTATTAGTTCTATCTCACGGCTCATAGACTATAACACAAAGTGTATCCCAGAGTGACAGTACTGTGTCATGACTCGTAGTGAGAGTTTAGCTGCTCATTTAAGTCTGACTTTAGCCCCCCTCTCCTCATGAAACTGGCAAATTATAACCTTTTCTTGCAGTGCAAGCCAGGACATGTTAATTGGATTTGACAAGGGCATATTATACACAACAAATATGCATTATTCGGCAAAAATGGAACAGAAAATTGGAAATGAAGAAAAGAACAAAGTAGATTTACATGGTCGGGTAGTCTGAATGTCTGGTATCATATTCTCTCCTGCTGCCCGCATAAAAAGGCACAGAACTGTAACAATGGGTATCAGTGGAAAGTGCTTTAAAGTTAAAGCTGATGGATGGCTTGTCAAAAGAAATAATTGCACTGGTGGGGAAGTGGGTCTGCGTGCTTAGAGGGGGGAGAGCAGGATCTACAGAGAGGATGATGGGAAGTGACAGTGGTCTGTCAAGACGCAGTGGCTGCCCAGAGTAGTGTGAAGCCCCAGCTAGAAGGTGGCAGAACAGAGCAGGCTGTCAGAGCAGGAAAGTGCCTTTAATACATTGAAATGAAAAGGAATCCGCCTGTCAGACCTGTTCAGCCAGTCGAGGGAGGAAGGAGGAATATGGTGGAATAGGTGTAGACGTGGTAGAGCTGGGTGAAGCCGGCGTGCCACTGGCCTGGCTACAGGTACAAATCATGCACTCGAATGAGACGGATCTTCAGCCGCTAGTGGCTGCTACCAGTTGCAACTGGTTCCTTTTGCTGTGACAATTCATTAATCAGTTTGACAGATCTGGCCTTATTACATGGAGTATTTGACACTTGAGCAATTGGATTGTCAACTACATCCTTTTTATAAATGCAATTCAAAGTGAATTTGGACTCTGTTGTTGTATTTCAAGGGAAGCCTGTTATCTTTAAGGAATCCTGCGCTGACCTTGGGAGGCAAGCATTAGGAGGCTGCTGTATGCTTAAATGTATGCAGTATTAATGAATATACGTTTATTAAAAAAAATAGACAATACACAGCTCATTCATCTGCTTGTTCCTTGCCCATGCATGATATAAAAGTGTCAGACTTTGATTGGAGGGATGATGTATAGACTGACCTAACAAAGGATCAAGTGCCCAGTAAGACAGACAGCTAATAGATAGAGAAGCAAGAGGAGCCTCATTTAGAGAGGAAGGGCTGTTTGTGCTGCCAATATGACAAAGGGGAAGTCGACAACCATTGATCCATGCTCACGGATGACAGCTTAAAAATTCAGCAATAATCATGACAAATGAGGAGAGGCACCACAGCCAGAAAATTATCAATAATCGGCGTCTGAGAAGAAATGCCAAGGTCAGAGAGAAAAGGCTACTGAAGTTCTCTCTATGTGCGGACGCTGCCAGGTGATATATTGGTAAAGATAGGAGGAGCAGGAGAAGTTATTAATTAAGTTTTGGATCCCACAGGGACATGAATGTCCCTCAGTATAGATTCCTTGCCGGAGCCCACTGAATGCCAAGGGCAAAGAGACCATTATGTAACAGGCAGTTTCTGGTGGCTTTGATCCCTCACTTGGGAGCTGGTGGATGGATTTGCTGTATCAATAACTCAATCCCTTTTCAAAGGAAACCTGCAAAGGCTGAGGCATTAGTAGTATCGCGTTTCATGACGGGTCACTGCTGATGTGGGATTTACCTATTCATTCATCCAAACAATTTTTTCGGTCACCTGTCAGGGTCGTGGTGGCAAGCAAAGTAGCAGACGAGTCATTTTCTCTCAACAACTTTCTCCAGCTAAGAGTACTGAAGCCGCCTAAGACCAGCTTGGAGATGCATCACTTCCAGCGTATCCTCCCTAGGAAATAGGGAGGCACCCTTACTAAGTGCCCAAACATCCTCGTCTACCTTTTTCTAATCATGAGGGAGAAATGGCTTGATGCATAGATTTTCCAGAATGGCTGAACTCTTCACTTGTGACCTTCACAGTGAAACCAGTATCTCACTCTTTTAGTCACTCAAAGCTGGTGACTGTTTAATATATTTCTGGTAAATTAATTGATAGAGCTTTGCTTTAAAGCTCAGCTGTCTTCTCGCCACCAACGTCTTAAACAAAGCCTTGGTTATTGGACCAAATTTCCTTAGCAACTGGGTGGGTCTCTAAATCCTCTTTTCTTCAACCGTGGTGACAACCCTGGCTTCAGCCTCAGAAATGTGGATCTTCACCCTGACCATGTTACACTCATGCAAACCACTACAGATCACAGGTCAGATGCAGGTCAGTGCAGATATCATTATCACCAAACCGTACACTCTCAAGAGCTTGGCAGTGCCAGTTCAAAGTCTGTTTACAGTTCTTGGGGAGTACAAAAAAAAAAAAAAAGTTATGTAACGCCTTTTGAGGCTCCAGAGGGAGCTGTGCAAAATCAGATAAATTGTTGGGACTGAAAACTACAAGTTTGAAAATAAACAAAAAGTTTGGGAGTGGGGAGTTAGACAGAAGTGATCTAACCAGACCTCTGTAGCGCACATGTCATTTCTCTTGGAGGCTAGCAGCTCGAGGCGAGATCAGCTGCGACTAGCACTCCTAAATCTCTGACCAAACTGTCAGCGGGAAAGTTGCGTTGTGGGTTTTTACAAAGAAGGAGAATATGTGGAATAAAAAATATGATATCTCTGGTTCTGCTGTATCGATTTTGCTAATTTCTTAAAGACTGTCAATCCGTGAACGACAATGCTATAGGAGTACAATGCTAAATCGGTGGAGTACTCTTTTAGCGAAGATTACCAACACAAAATGGCAACAGACAACTTCCTCCCCCCCGGTGTTTCTAAGTGGTATTATTGTTGGTGCTGCTGTCGGAAAGCAATCCAATTGTGTTTGCATTTCCCTCAAAGCTACCAAGAACACAGGACACACTGCATTTGTTTCCAAACAAACTGATATTGATAACATATTTTCTGTCATTATTTTAACTTTGACCTCGTTTGCCGCTTAACTTTCAAAGCGCAACCAATGAGATGGCTTTATGTGTGACGTAGCCAGTGCGACACAGTCGAGCAGGGGACGTAACCAAAGAACAAAACCGCATAGCTGCCTTCACCTCTGCGAGGCCCGGTGCCCTACCTCACGTAAGGGATGAGAACATTTCATGTAAAGGCAGCTTAAAGCTTCCCTCTCTCCATTTAACTAGTATTTATGACTTTGCTATCTATACATTTATATCAAATTTATATATAGGGAAAATATGTTGAGAATAATCTGATTCTAGGGGAGGATGAAACACTAGCTATGATGATTTAGCGGGGAGTTTGAATCAGTCAGTTGTTTGATTAGCTCTGTACACAAACACACAAACACACATTGAGTCACGGGCATCTGAGTAAGCCTCTGCCTCAATGAATGACACATCCTCCAACCATGTCTGAATTTATGAAATCCCTGGCAAAAAGCACCATATTAGGTTGTTCATATTATACACAAGGTGACCCCGCTGACTATATTGTATAGTCATTATCTTTAATGAAGTCAATGACTTGTTTCGCAGTTGGGGCAATTAATAGTTGCATCATTAGACTTAGCTGTCTTTTCATTTAGGCTTAGCAAGTTGCATAACACTAATGTCCTCGGTTAGTTGCTGCTAAAGTAAAATGAAGGAGGAGTGAACGGTAAAGCAGTAAAAGGAGTTGCTGACACAGCCAACAAAGCCCATTTCAGTGAAATGCAAATACAGTAATGCAGCTGCAAATGCTCTTTCTTTTCTACCTTTTAAAATCAACCAAGCAGTTCTCTTGTTCAGCCAAGGTTCAATGGGCCACGAGGTCAAAAAGACAAGAGAATAATTTACTAGTTGTGTCATGATCCTGTGATTGAGTCGTCATTCTGGCTTTGGGACTTGATTTGTGGCCTCTGTGTGAAAAGTGGCATGTGGCTGAAGGTATGCACACTTCAGGGGAGGTGCGCTTTCTCGCATCTCTGGTCCAAACTAGCACACTGCTAATAACAACACGAGATATTAATCCTCAGCTGGTGAAAATGGTCGTGCGGCAAAGAGAACCGCCATGCTGGAGGTGTGAAACAATTAAGTGTCCACGACAGCTCATTTGTTGAGGTTGGTTTGCCGACTTTACCAGGTCTATAGAATGTTCACATCCATTCACACAGAGTTGAACATTTTCTCAATACTGTTAGCATCATAATGTTATACGTCGCCTCAAGAGGGATGATTATTCTGTCATACTATTACCGTCCAGACGCAGCCCACACACTTCCTTTGCCTTTGCTGTAAGGATAAAGCACAGTTCCTGTTTTTCTGGGACCATCTGTAAGAAAAAAACCAGCCCAAGGTAAAAACGATGACTGCAACTTGGCAGAAGATTAAACGGGCCCTCCGCAAAAGCCATTAATAATTCTCATATTTTGGAAACAGACCATACATACAGAATCTGTGGTATTTAATCTTCTCTCTGCGAATAAAAAAAAGGTCAGCTGGGAGGGGAGACTTTTTTTTCTTCCCAAGCCCAGAGTGATGGGCCTAGCTTTTCCAAGGCACCCCATTTGTCTGTCAGGGCTGTGAGCAGAGCCAGTGATTTAGTTTCCATCACATGAAGCTCATGTCCGGTTGATGATACTGCCAGGCGGGATATGGGGAGAATTTGTCACCTGGAGCTTTGACGGGGAGATAATTGCTGATAGTTTGCAGAATAATAGGATATGAGCATTACTAGCCTCACAGGGTTTAGGGAATATTTGTTGCTCACACTTCAGAACACATTTCCCACATTATTTCAGTATTGACTTTGTTTACACACAGATTATTTAGCCTTATCAAGCTGAAAAAACCAGGACATCACCGTCCACAAGTATTGGAAAAAAAAAAGATCTTCATGCAAGATTTTTTCATCACACTTCTGAAACGTTAATTATTATGTTAACACTTTGAGCAGATTTAGCATGTGATCGCATTATTTATACACATAGAGGTACAGTCTGGGTTTTGCTTTAAGCTCTTTGCTTCAATGGTGAAAAAATTAAATATGCAGATGAAAATGTGCGACAAGTGTTTGCTTTTGTTTTTTTTGTTTTTTTGGGGGGGGTAACATGAACATACGTTGGTATTTTCTTCCCCACCCATTCAACCCCCCACCTCCAGAACAACAAATCATACAAAAAATAAATAAATACAGAAAAACGGAGCGGGTGTAGCAGAAACAGACAAGTATTCATAGTTGATGGCAGAATCTTTCAAGAAAATCACACCTAGTTAAATCACAGAAGTGTATGTCATGCATTGACATTGCCACTCCTCCTTCTATCTACCTGTGTGTCATGGTAAATATCCACGGAATCAGGCAAGACCCCTCCGGCCAATCAGCAGGTCTCACACAGCCTCAACACCTCTGCTGAGCAGCATCCGCCAACAACAGCTCTGCCTGTGGCTACAAACAAGGCAAGGCACATCAGACCACAATACAGAACCGTTTCAAACTCACCAGGAGTTGCAGTCCCCCCAAGTTAAGTTAAAGGTTATTTTTCTCTCATTATTTCTTGGTTGATCCTTTACTTGTGCCAACTTTAACCTCCAAAGTGCAGCAGTCAGTGGATACAATGCACCCTGTTTTCTTTTTCCGAGCTTTGGCTGTTCTTGACTTCTTATTGACAGGATTTCCAAAAACTTCACATTCCTAGTTTGCAGCTGGTCTGAGAGTTCATCTAGGGTCTCCTAATGTTCTGTCTTTAGGAAAATTTGGACATCTTTAAAAACCATTCAGCCCAATTAGTTTGAATAAAAAAAGCCAAATTTGAGCATCTATGTGAAGTTGTACTATTGCCCCAAGTGCTTCATGATTTCCTTTCGGGAGGATAAGTGTAGTGTGTTTTACATTCTCTTCAAATATAAGACAATAAAGATCTTTGTTGAAACTTAATTTGACCCAAATGTTGGCAAGATGAACACACAGTTTTCTTTGAGTGACTTACAAAAGAGACGGGTCACAGCCGACAGCCGTAATAGATGGAGCAGCAAAAGGAGTGGTGCAGATAAGGGAAATGTGCCAGAAAACTCAGCTGTGGGGGTTAGGGAATAATCTCTCTATAATAGCCAGTGTTGGGTCAGAGAGCACTCCCAGACACCACCCCCCCCCACCCCCTGCTGTCTTCCTGTGTGTTAACTAACGCTCACCAGAGTGCTGCCTGAACTCAGGGCTGGCAGAGCCACAGAGTGGGATCCAAACTCTCAGCAGCTCTGCGACCTGGCTGAACCTCTACCTACCACCCCTCAGTGGGAGGGGTGAAACTGCTGAAGAAGTCCTCTGAGCCAGCGAGAGGCTGCCCCCTCCCAGCAAAAATCTAACTTTGAAATGAAACACAAATTATCTCTGTTGGGAGCACCGTGAATATGTATTGCTGTTTTTTTTTTTTTAGTCGGTGCGGTTTTCGTTTGTTGGATAGTTAATGGTGTGTATTTCCCGCTCGTTTGTTGTACACATTTGTTTCCCAAGGATACATGGAAGGATAAATCTTTTTACCATACCAAATATGAAATTCTTATTGCCTGTCCAAGAGTGTCTTGATGCATGAATGGAAATATTTTATTCTCTCGTGGGCTTGGGGGGCCACAGACATCAGGCTTTTTAAAACAATGATAGGGCTGATATGGTCCAAATAGGATGGGGTTGCAAGACATGTAGGTCCCACCCGGTTTAGCCCTATGACTTGCCTCATTCTAACTAGGCCTAATAAAGGAAAGGGGGGCTTAAAGAAGTCTCCAGCATGCAGCCAGGCATTACCGATTAGGTCAGTGGAACGGCCGCCGGGCTGAGCATGATGGATGACTGGTGGAATGAGTTTCTGCCTTGCGGTATTGTGAAATCTTTTCATTGTCACTGACGGGGCCTATGAAGGGGACTGATAAATGAGGGAGCAAGTGTCAGAAACGCCCTTTCTTTGCCCTGCCATGGCTTTAATATCTCCCCCAGCTACAGAGCAAAGAGTATTGATAAAAGCAAAAGTTTTAAAAATAGCCATGATTGGTGGAACTGGGATGATTAAGGCGACCGGCTGACGGACCAACCCAGGGTTGGTCGCTGTAAACACCATTCGAGGCCAGTGCCCATGCTGGGAAGAGGGAGCCGCTTTTTATGGGGAACGGGTGTTACCTCAGTGACACGGTGATGTGATGAATGTGTTGCCTCCATCTGGTTTCAGCACATGTAATAAATATCTGGACTCATGTTTGACCTCTCTCACTTAGCAGACACATCTTTCATATCGGAAACATCCAAGAGGGAATCACTATTATGGGTGGAAGGGCGGGTTCAGGACCTGTATATTTTCAATATCTTGAGGTATCAGTGCAGCAAAAACAAGTGCACAACAAAACACTGTGTGTGTCTATCTACGGCAATAATATCATTAACTGATTATTTAATTAATCAATATCCATATATATCAAAAAAATATCAGAAAATTGTTAAAAATGCCCATTACATGTTCCAAGAGCCCCATATGGTGTTTTCAAATGTCTTGCTTTTGTCCAACCAAAAACCTTGAATCCAAACATATTTGCTATTTTTATAATTTTTTTTAAAGCAACAAATCCTCATGTTTGAGAAGTTGGAACTAGAGAATGTTTATTTTTGCTTAATAATACTTCAAATCAAAATTGCTGTCGTTTAATTTTTCTGTCGATCCACCAATGGATAAATCGACTAATTGTTTCAGCAGTGCCCTCAATAGATGAGTATTCATGAAGCAAACTGATGGAAAGAAATGACCAAAGTATTACATGCACAGCTTTTCCTTTATTCTCCCCCGTTCTGCAGCTTTGCGGTCTGACCTTGCAGCTTCTGTGCCCCATCCATCTTGGGATGTTTAGCCATTTCACTGGATACATACCGCGCAGATTAACACAATTCATCACCACAATCATCCTCGATTCATCACCCTTCCCAATGAATGTTTTGACATCTAGTTAATTTTCTGCTGATGATTTATCAAATTATAATTACCATACTCTGAAGGAGTCATTCATTATGTTGATACATGATAATGATGCCAAAGTGGATTGAATTTTAAGTAAGTTCTCTGTGATTATAGCATATGCATTATTGTGAGTAATGTCTTACAATTTGGTCCCCTCCAGCAGTAGAAAGTCTGGGGACTCTGTTAAGGTTGTGACAATAAATGCAGAAACAGGCAGGTTGTCGATTTCATTTTTTTAACATAAATTGTTGAGTTAGGGCATGCAGAGCCTTAAAAATAAAAAAAAAATCAGTTTCAGGCCTCTGATTTAAGGTGGTCGTAATTAAAGGGTGCTCTAATTCAGTCAGGGCTTCAGTTAACGCTCATGAGAAGCAAGTACTTTAATAGCTTCAGGTTTAGCTGCAGTGCTCGGGTACTTTATTAGCAGTTCACTGTTCACTGAGCCTTACAACTATGGCTCAAAAACAATCAATACAGAGACTGGTCAGCTGTGCGAAGCACAAGACAGAGAGTTAATCTATTCATTAATCTTGTTATTATTTAATTAAAATGCTCATAAGGCTGCTAAGTAGTTAGTCGAGCTGCAGGTAACAATTATTTACATTATCGATTCATCTGTCACTATTTCTTTTTCGTTGAATCTATTAGTCTATAAAATGTTGGAAAAAGTGAAAAATGGCCATTTGTTTTGTTTTTGTTTATTCAATTTACAATGATATAAAACAGAGAAGCAGCAATTCTTCACATTTGAGAAACTGGAAGCAGCAAATGAATTGTCATTTTGTGCTTGATAAATAACTTAATCGACTAACTATTTGAGTGCGAGTAGTCCGGTAATGGCAATATTGACATTGCAAACTTATATTTATGATCCATAACCATTCTGTCACTGCACCTTCCTTCTGTCAGTGTATTTTACTCTCAGTAGTAGTGAGACTGGGCTTTGCACCTCTTGCTTCGCTGGCTAATTGGAGGCGACTCAGATTGGATTAATGTTGTGTGCTGTGTTTGGTATGCAAAGAGCACGAATCTATTGTTCTGTTCAGTACGACCGCGTGTCATCATGCAGGGTATGTTGTTGGGCAATTAATTAGTACAGTGTTCACAGAGGGCGAGTCTATGAGGTCAAGAGGCCATCCCCCTGTCAGTGGTTCAATTCAGCTTGATGGTGACCATTTTCCACGCGTCTGATGATTATGTGTCATGGATCTAAAAGTGGTATAGATGTGCTACTGAATGGGGGGAAAAACATATCTAGTAAATGCCTCTTTCTGTATCCCTTACACAGATCAATGAATGGTCATCATAAAGAATAATGCTGCATTTACACCGTGTCAGAAGAATGGGGAAAACCCATTGTTACAAAATGGGATTGTTAACTCATTACTACAAGATTGTGCCCCCGCTGCTAGCCAGAAAATGTAGGCTTAATTAGCCTTTGTCGTGCTGCATGTT
Organism: Bovichtus variegatus; assembly: GCA_943593645.1. NCBI lineage: Eukaryota > Metazoa > Chordata > Actinopteri > Perciformes > Bovichtidae > Bovichtus > Bovichtus variegatus. The sequence goes on along the minus strand of CALSCE010000091.1, from coordinate 12,107,479 downwards.
TGTAGCAAGTTGTTAACAAGTTTAAACCGATATAAACAAGTTGTCAAGGCTATAAAGTCCCTGTTGTAAATTCCATCATTGATGTATTCATGTTATTTAACACCACATGATGGTAACTTTGCAGCCATTTTGGCACCTGTTTGGTAACACATCTGTAATTCCTTTCACCAAATGGGAGACACTGTAGACTTTCTCCATATCTCCTTCTCATGATTACAATCTATTTCCCACTTGGCTGTTCGTATTGACTCTGTATGATATAAGAAATAAGGGTGGCTGTTCTTAAAGACGCACGCGTCTACAAATCTGATTGGAACCAAGGGTATTTCTAAAAACGACTTTGGACATTTGTCTTCACAGGCTCCTACTTATCAAGAGACTTATTTGGCTGTCAACTTCCATGTTTCTCTTGTATTTCACCAGTGGCCATTTTGTCAGGCTAAGTGCTCAAATTGAGCCATTTTGTCTCACTTTAAAATAAACCAACATCTATTATGGTTATCTTTCATTCATAGCTCCTTTACCTCTCACCTCCACCTCCCTCTGTATCCTCTTCCCCTACTTGCCCTGGCCCCCAAGAAATGCATAGTGGGTAACATTATGAGGGCTCGCCTCTCCACTTCGGGCTTGTCAGCCCCAATCTGCAGTCATTTGGTGTGAAATGTGCGCCTTGGTCCCGGGCTCTCAAGGTCAGGGCCTGGTAATTGATGTTGCTTATTCATCTGTTTCCTGTGTCTTCTCTCCCTCCTTACACAGCGGCCTTTGTTTGGGTAAATTGTTTGAAGATTTACTGTAGTTCTTAAAGGCCCTGAGAAGTGTCCCCCTGCTGCCAGGGCTCAATGTCCCTGCCTCACTGGAGGCCCAGAGCTGATGACACACTGCTGGTCTCGGACAAAGGCCTGTTTTTCTAAGACAAGATGGAGGGAGCATCTCCATGCATAACAATTGAGGCGAGACTTGAATGAGACTTACAGTCAACTCTTGTGTGATCTAAATCAAGCTTGAAATGGTTTGTTGAATAAAAGAAACGATTGAATTCTGAATTGAGTTTCCCCAAGTAAAAAAAACTAAATTCACAAGTAACAGAAGGATAAATTGAGGGGTTTGTTCAGAAATACAAGTGCCACATCCAGTCCAAAATGAGTCCATATTTCAAATTTCCTTTTGCTAAATTGCCTTTTCTTTGGCAAGAAATCCTGGAAGCCCAACAAATCTGAATCAGAATATTCAGGTGCTACGGACATCTAAAAAACAGAACAACTTTGAACGTGGAACTGAATCTTCTACAAGCACATGAAGTATCTGTATCGGCACTTCTCAAAGCCTCTGCAGCGCTGTGCACCCTTGACGGCTGTCACCCAAGGTGCAGATAAACAATGGGCTCATTTGAAAACAAAGAAATGATTATGGGGGCCGTTTAATCCCAGCTTGACATGTCAGCAGACTGCATGGGCGACAGCTTTCAAGAGAGGCTTTGAAGTGGCAATCTTTTCAGATTCTTGGCTCATTACACAATAAAGAATGCTTCACATGTAACTGAAGTGGGCTGGGAAATGATGGTTAATGACGTTTATGGGCTCCTTGACTTGCAAGTGAATTTACAAGATTGGCCGTCATGTGGCTAGCTGGCTCTTTTTAAGTAATAGAGAGGAAGTAAGGCAACAGGAAATATTTCAGGAAGTTTAATCTGTTTTCATATTGACCAACATAACCATAATCAGTGCTGCAGTTATCATTGAAAGAAGGTATTAAGTCAAACGAAGCATATGAACATGCTCGAAAATTCCCCAATTTGTAATGCTCTTAGGTTTTGGTGAAATAACACTTATAATCGCAACAAGAACATGTATATAATGTCTTATAAAATAGGTACTGATGGAAAATTCTGTCAATTACAATGTTAGGAATTTAAGTTCTTGTCACTTTTCTTTCTTGTGTGGCAGTCATAAAAAAAAAAAAAACTTTTCTCCAGATGTGTTGAACTCCCATAATGGCTTCCCATTGGCAACAAGTTGGGCATTTCGCTCCTTTATCATCCCCAAACAAAAGTCCTAATCTCCTTGATCATGCTCCGTGAACAAGTGGGGAGGAATGTGAGTGACGTGCCCACAGTAAACATAGGAAATGCACCTGTGAGGACAATGTGTTGTGGAGGAACAAAAAATGCACACAAGGCAGCTGGAAACCTTTTAATTAGTGCTAATTACCTTAGCAGAGGAACATCGAGAGGCTTAAAAGGATTTGTGTCAGCACGTGAGAGATCAAAGATTGAGGCGGTCACGTTTTGTTCTGCTGAGTCAAAAAACTAATAAGGAGGGTGATAATGGGGCCCAGGAGAATGACAACCCAGGTGGTGGGGTGTTTAATCCCCACCCAATCCTAACTCCGGTTAAACAATCGGATGGCGACATTTTTTGTTCTTTTTAAAAAAAAATGTTTTTAATATCTTTACTTAGACTGTACTCAGGTGGGAACATGCAAATCATTCAGTCAAGAGCTAAAATTCACATTACGATTCACATTTAAAGGAGGTGACGACTATTTTTGTATTCATTATTCAAGTATACAATGATTAAATACTACTATGATGTCAGGTAAGCCTGTCAGCCAGGAAGTTTCATTTTTATGATTGTATAAGCCAGAGGGTCATCAAGCTTTTTAGTCACAACCCATCAACCCAACCCGTGTGATGGTATCTGCAAGTTTTTCTGGAGGTGGGTCAAATCCAGCTTAAAAGTCGGTCCCCTTCACATCCAATTCACCGTCACATTCTTACCTACAGGCAACCTCTGCAGAGCCCCGGTCATTAATCAAAGCGGAGTGCTGTCCTGACCTCAGCCCCTTCCCTTTGAAGTGCTCTGTCCTCTGCAGCATGAGGAAATCATTTGCTGCCTGATTCAATGAGCCATCAGTCGAGCCAGCAGACCTAATGACATGTGAGAATATTAACCTCCTACCACCAAGAGTGTTGCTGCTTGGGAAGCAGTCTATTATTCATCCAAGGTTTTACTCAAACCCTTTTACACAGGACTGCCTCTCTGTTAAACTCTCCTACAAGAACTGTAACCATGTAGGCATCCAGTGCTCAGTTCTGAAACAAAGCTATTCCACTCTTCATAAGAATTATAGGATATTAGATTGTAATGCTATAATTGAATAATACATTTTAAGACCGTCCTCAATTCTAGCACTTATTTTGGCATACATATATACAATGTTGTCTTTAAAGGTACTATCTGTGACTCAAATGTGAACAACAGACCAAAAAACAACGAAAAAAATTAAAGCATAACGCACCCTCTAATGGATGATAAGTTGCTAATGTTTTCTGTAGCTGTGAAATTCTTGTTTACATCATTAATGTTGCAAACAAGGAGTGAAACAAGCTATATTTTCAATAATGATCAGTTGACAAACATAAAATAGACAATTTTTCATTAGGACAAACTCCTTAATTATCTGAATCAAGCTCAAATGTATATAGTCAGTAAAGATGCTAACGTTATGCTTCATGTAGCATATGACCTGCTAAAATAGTTTTGCACTACGACGCCGTCTTTATAGATACAGTCTGTGATCCAAATGTTAACAAAAGGGTCGCTCCAGAACCAAAGCTGCTCTAAATTGTTTGACAGGAACAAAAAGCTGTGTATACATTTGTCATTTTTGTAATACAGGCCTACATTTTTAATTATGATCAGTTGGCAAACACACACATCATGTTTCTCCTGCATTAGAACACTAATCTTGTATTATGTGTCTCCATTTACCCCAAATTTATATGGTAAAAGTATTGGGACTTTAGCCAACAATGTCGTGTCTTTTTAAATGAAGGTAAAAAGCCTTATATTTACAGCCATGCTCCTCCATGCCATTCATTATAGTTTCCTATCTCGACAGGCAATCTGTACTGAGAAGCATCCAGTCCATTACACACATATGAGGCCCATCACTCCTGCAGTATTGACAAATTCATCAGGCATTTTTCTCTCTGCTCCCTGACCAGAATTTAGATTTGACTGCCATTCCCAACCCAGAACGGCCTTGTTAGAATACAAACATGACTTCTCCGCTCTGGAGCTAGTTGGGAGCTCTTACAGTGATGAGCCATTACCTGTCAGCGGTTAGAGCACGGCCTCCAGTTTACACTGATTTTGTGAAGTAGAGCACACCGAGTAGAAATGCATCCAGCAGTACTTATGGCATAATAAGGCAAAACTATTATTTTATTATACATTGACAATGAAACCTTAAATGGTGCAATAAATAGAAAAGAAGTTGCGAACACAACACTGATATATTGTCACCTTTAAGTTGATATAGCGAAGTTGTTAGCAAACAGTTGGTTATTTTCACATCAAGCAGATGTGGAGCACAATTAGCATTCATTTGGAGTCTCCTTTTAGCTCTGCTTTGGTCTCTACTTACTCCTGTTAAGATGCTACCCGCTGAGAAACCAAAAAGACACTATATCTCACAGCACCTGCACACATGCATGTAATTTGATCCATTATTATTATTAAATAAAATTGATAAGAGCCATTTTACGTCATTTATGAAGAAAGAATACCAATTATTTTCTGGTTCTAGCTTCTCAAATATATTTAAAAAAAATGCTTTTTTCCTCTGCCATTGGGTTTTAGACAATTTTTTGGACAAAGCAAGCAATTTAAAGACCTCCCCGTTGACTCTGGGAACTAATTTCTGGCATTTTATAAACTAGATAATGAATGAATTGAAAAGAAAAAGAAAACATAGATTTTCTGCTATTATTATATATCATTGTAAATAGAATATATTTGGGATTTTGACTAGGTAGGAAATAACAAGCATCTTGAAGACATCACCTTGAGCTCTGGGAATTTATGAAAATTGATGGATTAATCAATAATGAAAATAACCGCTGTATTTTGAACTACCTTCGTTCATTAAGGAGAGATGGCAACATCAGACCCATTTCAGTTGCTCATGTATATTATCTGTTCATCACTGTCAGAAATCAAGGCTGCCTTATTCCTTGTCACATACTGTAGTAGAGAAGACTGGACTGACACCAAGTGGAATCGATTCTGACAAGTGATAAAAAAGTGTTTTGGCATGTTACGGGCCTTGTAGGCTGGCCTTAGTACCCCACGGTCACAGGTTGAGGACATCCGACCTGAAATGCATGCAAACTAATGGCCAGCATGACTGACATTTCCACCGATGAGCCCAAAGTGTTCGCCCGTTGTCAGCAGGAGTTTATCAATAGGCACATCTGCATATGCAGTCGTCTATCGATCCATCCATCTCTGTCCGCCCGTCTCTGCATCACTGTAGCTGTCTGTTGTCATTCAGTGGATTGGTTGTGAGCGGAGATGGCTGCAGGAGCCTCAATTTGCAATCCTTCCACCTTGGGAAAAGGGATTTAGAATAATGGCGGCGTCATGACATGTTGAAATCCCACCTGTCCTTGCTGTTTTGGACGCAGAAAGTCAGATATATGCTTTTTTATTTAGCAGTCAGCTTCACATTTTTAGCACCTTGTAGGAAACATACGGTGTATTTGTGTTATTTTGAGTATTTGTCATCACATAATAATGGATGCGAGATAACCAGGCCTCCTTTGCACTATTCGCCCATGGAGACTGACTCGCTGTACTGACTGTTTTGGTAACAAGGCCCCAGGTTAATTGCGGTGAGTACCAGAGGCTTGCCCCTCCAGATAACGCGTAGCTTTAGAGCAGCGAGATGCTTTGTGATTAGAGAAAAGGACCGGGTAGGTGACTGAGGTGAGGATAAAGAAGCCATATCAGGTCCCTGGGGAGAGAAAGGTGTCTACGGGGAATTGAGGTAAACAAGATTGTACCTGCAAGGGAGATGGAAGCTGCTGCCCCCAGGTCATTACCACTCTTAGAGCAGGAAGCAGAAGGCACACACACACATCTCAGTGCTTATCAATGTCCAGGGGATAATAGGGTTACTATTTTGCCCTAAACTGTCAGCCAGTCAAAGCAATCTTTCATGATGAGCAGAAATTCAGGGGCTACAAGGAGTAAGTGAAAATTGAGTTAATGAGACGGCAGAATTAATGCAATGAAGGAGCCAGATAATAACTTCATCCCATTTTGCTAATCAGTGTTATTCAGCGCGCATATATGTGAATCATTCTCAGAAATGAATTGAAATGACAGTTTCATTGCCAATGTATTATTATTACACCTATAGCATTAAACCTGGCTCGGGCCGCAGCTCCCATGGCAGTGAATTTAGCTGATTAAATCACTGGGTGCACACAGCAGTGGTGACACGAAAACAACAATTAATAAGCCAACCCCCAGTGCACAGCAGCTCCATTTTAACCAGGCTGCTAATAACATTACATGGCAAAAATATCCTAATCAGACAGGTGAAAAGGGATTTGGAAGCAATTTGAGTGAGTGAGTCCTTAGTGTGTATAGCCAGCTGCTATATTTATTGGTATATTTAGATATTTTTGCTTGATATTTTCTGATAACTTGTGCTAGAGAGGCTGCTTGCTTTACGTAGGATTGTACTGTTTATCTTGACAGCTTTCTCTTTATCTCATTCGTATCCACACTCCCTCCAATCCCTCCCCCCTGAAAACCATCCCTCCTCACGCACATGCACAATCACTCACAAAGAATGCACATTAAAAAGGATTTGTTCCCCAAAGAAGGTCGGCATTTGTAAGGCTACTGACAGATTTAAGTGTCAATTAAGTTGATGTACAGTGGGCACATTATCATACAAGGTTGTCAGCCGTGGCCATTTGAGGGAAACAAATACCCGGAGCTTTACACCTTCCACGGCTTGAACTTTGTATGGACCCACAGTTGCAATGAATGTCACAGTCAATCATTTATCCAGTTGGCAAGCTTTCCGGTGGGGAGTGTGAGATCAAGTCATTTTATACAAATAATAACCACACAAAAAAAATCAGGATTCCAAAATGCTTTGTCATGTTCAGCAAGGTCTCATCCCTGGCCTGTTCAGAGGTCTTAAACTCATTACTGGAAGGGGGAAAATTATACCTCTGCACAAGGATGATGGATGACAAGTTTAATTTGTGTCCAGGGACTGAAGGTGAATGGTGACAGAGGTATTTATCTTGAGAATGGAGGTTGGGGTCAGGCGAGGCTGGGTGCCTTAAGGCACAAGACATTGACAAATTTATCCAGTGGACCCCATTGCTTGGGCCTTTTCTTTGTTTTGAATCCTTGCCACTCGCTAAGTGACCCACATCGCTCATGCTGCCAATGTGTGAAAAATGCCCTGCCAGGCATCCTACCTCTGCTGATGCTTGTAGTTCATTCTTCTGTGAGGCCTAAATCTGTGACTCCTTTTGAACCATGTTTGTTTGGGTTTATTCGGGAACTGTTAGATTCTGGGTCACTGGGTTAATTAGATTTCTCAAAAGTTACAGAGAGCTTCAAAAATACTTTATATGACAACGTTTTTCTGTTAAGCTTCTTGGTCTGAGCTGATCTGGTGACATTGAAGTTCCACCCTGTATATACTATTAACATGTATTATTTCTCTTTTTTATATAAATAAATGGCGGCTATTGTCCTGCATCATCCTCATTGGTGTTTACTGAGGTAGAGGACTGTGTTTACATGTGTCTACATGGACACACCATAGAGAGAAGGGGGTGAGCGACAGAGACCTCTAGTGGAGATTGAAGAAGCCTTATGAAGGTTGACATATAATCTATTTTACTTTTAGACATTTTATGTCACTTCAGTCACTGTTTATGGCTACCATTCCTGAAGCTAACCTTCATGATACATGTGTAGCTACTGAACTGAAAACAACTCTGCATTTCTGTGATTAGATTCACTGTATGTTCTAAACATCCTGTTACTATAATGTTGTGCACAACTCACATCAGTTAATTAGTATTTCTTTATTTTGTACATTTGTCATATGGATTTTTATTATATTGGGAAATATGATGAATTGACTCAATAATACAGTATGTAGGGCTCCTGGGAGGAACCTTGTATGTCTGTTTTGAAAATGTTTTGAACTTTCAACATAATTACAAATGAATAATCAAATTAATTACAGTGTGACTATGAGTACATTATTGCTTGGTGATTTTGTTAAGCAGATTCCTCCTTTTATTTACCTTTTATATTGCCACGTGTCTCCATATGCTACCAACGTATCTGGATAACTACCTAGGCTGGGTTGAGAGTTTGGATTTTAGACCTCTAGCTAGCTACCTAGTCAACACTGCTAACACTTCACTGTGATGCAACCTGGCTAGCTTAGTCAGCTAGCTAGATAGTATGCCCTAACTCTAGGGTAGTAGGCCCGATGTGTAGCCTTGTGAAGCTAAATGATAGAGGTTACTGTGTCTCTGGTTCTGTGTACTTTACATCAGAATCCTGTTGATTCAGAATTATTTGGCATTATTGTTGCTCTAGCTAACAGGCTACATTTGATAACGGTTGTTAAGCTTGCTAGCTTAAGAGAGGCTAGGGGCATGTTATTGTGTGAAAGGTGAGAGGGCTCCAATACTACAAACATAAGACATGTAATGACACTTCACGATGATAAGTTTGGATCATTTCTGAAATTATTTCACAATGTATTGTTTTTTTATTTGATAGGGGCAATGCAATTTGACATAGTTCCAAAACAGAGCATGAAACTGAAGTGTTGCATACCAGCTATTGCTAGTTTTCAACTATTGTCCATAAATGGCTTTTTACATGTGCAGTATAGTTAAAGTATATAGCTTTTAATATCATGAAACCATAATACACTACAAATATAGAAATACAATAAAATACACATCACATAATACACATACATCAATACAGCAATACATATACATCAGTACACCTTGTTAATTTACAGTAACTTATTAAGAATGGGTACAGCTCTAATTTGGTTATTGTTGTATGTATTTCATAAAAACTTATCTATCTATTTAATATGGAACACTTTGGGGCTCCACAGATATATGGTTAATTGTTTACGTAGCAATCTAGCTGAGGTAAATCTGTATTCCAGCACTTTGTGTCTGTGGTTTTGTGTTTTGATGCCATGGGTCTCATTTTCCAATTACGACAATGTATCAGTGATGGATACAATGTGAAGTGGTCATTTATTTGTGCTTTGGAAGAAGTTTTCAGAGCCTTTACAATCGCTAACCACTTTACGATACTTCATCCATCATTTTGTCAACACCCTAATGTTTTGGACCTATACAACCTCGACCCAGAGAGGAAAGTAACACAGACAAAGCAGTTGTTTGCTTTCACAACATGCCAAATTTTCAACCTATCTTGTACCTCCCTCCTTTTGTCTGTGACCACCATTTTGAGAGGATTTGTAAATTTTGAATGGCAGGAAATGTGTTATGTCCTGAACAATATGTGTGTCTGGAGTTCACAGTGTTATTCAAGTCACTGTTCAATAGCACCAAACCAAAGGCTGTTATAGATATTTACTCCTACCTCTTTTGTTCCGATGACAGACGACTTCAAGCAACATGACAGTTATAATATATTATTTCATATTGTTTGATACAGTTACAACATTAATGTAAGTTCATGCTTTTGACTTCATAAAACTGAGTAATCAGCATTTAAGGCATATTGTGCTTCTAAAATGTATTTCCTGTTTCTTCAAAGAAGAGTATTGATTTCCTGTCTGAAATAGTGATGTAAAAGTTGAATTAACTGTTACATTAAAGTATTGATTGTATTTCCAACAAAACATAAAATGTGTGTTACCCTTCAAGCAAATACTAGAATTATTTATACTTGGCTATGATGCCGTATAAGAGAGAATTTTCTTTAAAAACTGTACCGACAAATCCTTAAATGCGGAATAATGACATTAAAAAAATATAGAATGGCTTACTTTGTCATGTTAATTGACTGTTCAAAGTTTTTGAAGGGTGCCAGGACGGATCTATTCAAACTAAAACACTCCTGAGCCCTTTGTATCCATTAACAACCCTGGGCATTAATATGCTTTTAGACAGCCCTGGATAATGCTACAAGCTTTTTCACCATGACTTATATTTACTTTAACCAGTCCCCCTTAAGTGCTGTTTTTAACAATGCAGGCACTATGAATCATTTACCATACAGGAATACCTTAAAGGAATCATTTGCTTTAGAGACGTTTGTGGTTGGTTTAATGCTTTCGAAAGGCATTATCTCCTGACTGACTCTCCTGATGCAATATTTATTATATGTCACATAGCCGCACATTAGTCCAAGAATGGGTCATTGTTTCTGTGTTAGGGACAAGGGGTTGACAATGGTGGAGCAGAGGCAGGTCAGGAATAGTTAGTCCAAAGCAAATATAAACCTATAGTCACCTAACAATGCATGCAATAAGGTGCGGTTTAGAAACACATAAAAAGATAATAAATAAATAAATTCATTAAAGACATTATTCATGATTTGCACACGGGTGGGAGAAATATGCAGAGCCTTCACTTGAATAAAAGTTGTAGAACCCCATTGTACAAATGCTGAAATTACCACTTGTTTGATATTCAAGCAATCGTTTTGTACAGTATGAAAATGAGATGTAGTACCTTAAAACTGTATATAAGTACAGTAATTGTGTAAATCTACAGTTATTTCCTACCACTGTCTCAACCAAAGACAGTCCTGGTACAGTGGAGCTGGGTGAACACATGTTCTTGATTCCTGTGGTCTTAGATTGTTGTTAATGTATAGAGCAAGGACATAATAATGACTTTGGCATTGTATTAACAGTCTAGTATTGTATATTACTAAGTGTATCCTCCTGGTTTTCAGCTGACTGGACACCTCATTTGTATAATCTCACTTGCTCAACTTGCTTGTTTCCAGCTCGTTTCCCTCGTTGTATTTTCCCTGCAGTGTGTGCACTTTATATAGCCATAGAGTGTTGATCCTCAGAGGCAAAGTGAAACAATATCAACTAAGCTCAAATATCTTCGAAGAAATACAAAATGACATGAGAGCAGACCGGCTGTGGGACTGGTCTTGCGTTCTTGCTCAGGCAAATGATCCCTGTAACTTCTAGCGTTCTCCTCGGCCTGAGTAATTGAGACGTGTAATAACTGTGACAGAGGGCATTATCTGACCCATTTTCCTTTTTCTTCTCACATTGCTTTGTTTATACATGCCTTCCTGTCATAATCCCTTACAAATCTCCAAAGTAAAAGCCCTTTGAAGAAATTGCCTCTCATAGCGTGATATCCCGGGTAAAGGAGTTCTTTTTAATGACCAGAATCTGACCTCATTTCATATGCATAAGCCTACATCAAAGTAGACAGCATCCGTCCAGTCTTCGCAGCGTTCTTCCACTTGACAGTCTTTCACATTGGAGCGACAAAGCACATACATGGAGCTTGTAATTGCTTAATTAGTTTCAGGCCATGCAGTTTTACCTTGGCTCGACCTTGTATGAGGAGGACCAATGCTCCCCTCAAAGAAACATATGATTTGATTGATTTAAATTACCATTTTCTATTTCATCAGTCATTATTAGACTCTAAAGGGCACCTCCGACAGAACTGAGATCTGTGTCTTTGTTTGTTCATTGTCTATCTAAAGTGCTTTTTGAAGTCTGCACTGCAAAGAGAAATTACAATTTATATTGTTATACTTTTTCAATTTATGGAATCTGAATCAAGGGTTGACTCCGAAATCTGAATTGTTTCCAATCTGTTCTGTGACATTCTTTGACCTTGTCCTGACTAATTTTTCCTATTGCTGTGAGGAAAAATGCAATTTGGTCCTCGCTGGGAAGCTGAGCTGGAGCTGCAGTAGCCATAGAAGCTGAAATAATCATTTTGCCAACGTCGGTTCATAAATAGTGGCTTTAGCTGTGTAGCATCATGCTGCTCCAGAAGATCAGCTGGCAGGGAGGTGAAGATGATGCACTTGCCCTCAAGTAATAAAACATTTAGCAAGTTTTGCAAATTTTTCAGTGATTTTACTGACATGTACTCAGTACTCTGTCTAGTAAAAAGCTGTCTGTCTGAGTTAAATGCGCTTTTGCTACATCATAAGCAACAGACACCAGGTGTAAGAGATGAAGATTAGTATTATGTATTTAATATTATATTATATATTAAAATTCCACACGAGCAGCTCTCTGAGGTTCTACTTAGGTGCTCTGAGCTAAATGCTAACATTCAGCATGCTAACATGCTCATGTGTAGAGGGTACGATGTTTACCATGTTCACCATCTTAGTTTAGTGTGTTAGCATGCTAACAATGTCTAATTAGCAGTAAACTTTTAAGTACAGCCGATGGGCACTTCATTCGTTTTGCTGAAGTGTTGTCAAAAAGCAAAGATGGTGCTTAAAGAATCCAGGTATTTTACCAATGTGAAAATGGATCCAAACTAGAACTGGCTGCTACAACCTAACCCTAACTATGAATGCACTGTTTTGGCTGCACACATACCTAAAAGGCAAGGAACATACAATGCCCTTGTTCACTTCAGTGTACAGCAGAAGTCAAACAGGCATATGATGTATATCCACATACAAAGAGGTAGTTTTGTGACTTTTAACTGTAGCTACAGTAAGTCACCCTGTGAAATTGTATTTTGTCTATCTCTTGTTACACCAAACTGAGAGGTTGGAGCAGGTTAACACCGAGCAAAAGCGATCCGTATTACACTATACTATAACAACCTGTAAAGAAACATCCTCAACGGAGTTCTGTCGGACACTATTCGTGAATACCTTCGATCTGAGACAAAGTTTAGATGAAGGAGACTCGCGTCCCAACACATCTTAGATTGGCAGCATTTCAGCATTTCATGCTCTATCTGACCTATAATGCTGTGAGCACTGAGCCTGCCAGCTCTGGCACATTTTTCAGCTATTTGAAGTTAGTTATTGACCTCACTCTGCTCTCTCTGTTCAAACAACAAGCCCACAGTTCAGCACCTCTGCCAGGTACTCAGTCTTTGTGGCAGGTCTTTGATGCTTTATCTAAACACCAGTGTTTATCTGACTGGACCTCGATGAGATCATCACGACATCGTGTCCAGTTGTTTTGGTTATGATAACAGCTGGGTGTTAGCCATGTTCACAGCCAAAAGCCCACTACATCATCTTTATTCTGTTTTTACTGTCTCAGCAGTGCGTAGTGTATCTGACTCTTACAGTAAGATTTATCTTTGTCGTTACTGGCACTAAAGATTTACTTCCTTTGTCCTGCAGTTAAACTGCTTACAGTAATTTCTCCTGTGTTACTGTACTCGCAAACAAAATTTCACGTACACAGCAGTTTATACAAGTTTAAATAGTTGGGTGGTGTCCTTTGTTGAAGCCTTTGTTGTTTTCTATCCCTTAAGAGGGACATTTATAAAATTAGGTTGTTTTTTTTTTCACCGCCCAGTAATCCTTGGCTTTCTTAAACAAAACTTTTTTTTTTTCATTATGTAATTGAAGTTTGTCATCTTTGTAAGTCATTACTACAGATGATACAGTGGCACACATTGATATCACTGTCATTTCAACCGAATAGATTTAGAGCCAGTACTTGTGTACAACCAATTGCTAACCATCTCAGTTCTTTGAAGAGAGTTTTAATTATGTTTTTTTGTATCATAATTAAATGGTAGACTATGTGCTTTTCTGCCATCCGTTAATTTAACCCCCCTACAGTCTAAAGACATGCAGGTCAGGTTGGTAACTCCACATTGCTTGTACAGTAGATGTGAATGTGCCTGTTGTGACTCTGTGTGTTGGAGGATAAAGGGGTATAGAAAATGCTGAACTTTGACACACAAAAAGTAAACAGTCTTAATGAAGTAGTCTTTAAAAGGAGGAAGCTACTAGCCAATAAGGCTGCTTCATAAAGTTATTTTTTATCCAAATAAAAATAGTAGTAAATGCCTTGTGGGGTGGTTTGAATGGAGTTCATTGAATGGAGAACATTTAAAGGGTAGACTTTGAAAAACATGAATAAACTGATATTAAAAGTATCTGTATAAGTATTTGGACCATTACAAAATACTGTAGTGGAGCTCAGTGGTGGTGGTCCACCACTGAGCTCCTTCGTTAGTCAGGATAACACCTAAACACATGCAGGACAGAACATCAGCACGTATTAAATCTTTTTTTTATCAAGTCAGCAGAATACCTGATGGAGTGTTTCTTCTTTAGTCAATGTGTGAAGGTTTGGCTCCACACTGCAGCTCGGCCCTTAAATCTCTCCAGCTCCACCTAAAGTGCCATAGGGAGGGGTGTACTGTATGTGTGGAGGTCACGAGTAGGTCATCATTTACAAAAAACAGTGCAATTAGTGCAATGACTCAACTTGTTAGCATAATTCACACAAAACTGAACCTCGTAAAGCAGACTCTTAAACTTTAAAGCACATGCGATTACTCATAATTGCTCCAGAAATTGATTTATTAGCTCGGGTGTGAGGCTGTGTGAGCCGAGTGCCATCTGACCTCCAGCTGAATGAATAATCAACAGGCTCCCCAAGCAAGCAGATGTTTGAAAGTGTTGCTGTTTTATCAGGCCTGTAATGCGAACAGGCATGAAACCAGATTAAATTAAATGATGTGAGGACAGACAGCTGTGACACATTTGGACTTTGCCGCTTTCCCCCTTTTGTGCTAATAGCAGCTTATGTTTCCAAACATGAAAGACGCGCTGGTCTACCCAAAACAGTTTTTAATGAATGCGCTGAAACGACATGTACTGTAGGGTGAAGCTGTAGAAATGTTTGTCTGCTTTTTATCAGTTGCCTGGAATAAATCATAAAAGTAAAACAAGCAATGGAAACAACAGCTCCACAAACAACAGTAAATCCAAAGCTGCTTTTCCTCTGGCTGATGTTGCACCACTGGCTGTTTGGTAAGACATGGTAGTCTTTAGGGACATGAACAATGATCCCTTAGCTTCAACCCCTTTTCTCTAATTGGTGTTTAATTTCTTGCATTGCTCGTGATTACAATGTGTAGCCAGCTTAATGAAGCCCAGATGAGTTGTTTATGAACTCTGTGCTCTTTCTCTGGAGTACAAGGGTAGTTTATACAGTGGAATACAGTACATGCATTGTTTAGTTTACTAGATTTCTTCTTTCACAGCCTTTTTAGACCATTTCAGGCAGCATGGAGCAAGAATAAATTGCATACTGTCGCTGTAGAAAATGGTCTGATGGTTTTTCTTATCTCTGTTGCCAGTACGTAAGGGATACTTTTAGGTGGAGAAGGGTTGGTTGGTTTGTATGTTGAAGTGGCGGTCGTTGTATGTTGTTGTGTCTGCCCCGAGGAGCTGCAGACTCGAGTGCTTTTCTCCAAACCTGTCACACTTTTCAGGAACAATTAGAGAAAAGAAAGTAAATTGTTCCCAGGCACTTGGATTGCTGTCCTCGCGACATCTGCCACCGCAGTGCGGATGATAGATTCCTCCTTCATTAGCCAGGGGTGTGGGATTACCCAGTGAGAACACATTAATCACCACTTTCTGTGGCAGCCTGAATGCACTGCGCTTTGTTCCAAAAAAACTTCTTTTTCCTGACATGTCACTCTTCTCCTGTGACAGGCCACAATCAATCATCTTGATTGACAGCACTGATAGGTTACACTGTTTACACAATGTGTAATGAAAGATCATGTTACCCACTATTGTTGTTACTGAGACAACTCTTTTGGGTTGGATCTGAATAGAGTGGGTGCTTTGGTACAAACTTACACAAGCACACACTCGTTTGCTCTCCCTTTCTGTTTCCAAAGCGGTTCCCCTCTGTCCTTTTCTCAATCTCTCTTTCTCTATACAAACACTTCAGAGATACAGGCAATGTGCATGAAATCTATTGGCATATAAATGAGGTTTTATGTTGTAATTGCCTTCAAAAAAGACTGATCTTACTCCCCAAACTGCAGGACAACATTGTTTGACAGTCTCCTCTAAAACAATTGCAAATAATATTTACAAAAATTATTCATATTACTTTTGTTTGATTTGATACTGCCATGGTTAAAGCTTGATAAGGTTTAGCCACAAAAACAACTCGGGGAAGGTCAGGGTACCTTTGTCATAATGCTTTAAGAATACACAATGTTGACTGTTGACTGTTATCACAGTCTGATGCTTTGTTGACGCCAACTGCTCCGTTGTGTGCACGTTGTGGATCGATAATGTCTTGCCACTTTTGTCTTGATCCTGACAGGCGAGAGCAAGTTAAACATTTTTAGGCATTTGCAGAAATGTCTTAATGTCTCTTTAAGATTGAAATTTAATTTATTTGGCTAAAACAAATTACATTGATGGAACAATTCCAAAATCCAATATTGCCATAAAACAAGTCTGCTCATTGATTTGCGACATTGTTCAATATTATAAGTAATTATATTATATTATAAGTCCGGTAGAAACTTTATACACAAAGATCTATGTAAGCCATTGTCGCGGAAAATACTTATTTCTGATTGGCTAAAATCATTTAACTGGATACCTTAAACTTATAACCAGTTAATTGTTTCAACATGAGTGCACAAGCTTTTTTTAAACTGCTGGTAACCATAGCTACACTACTTTTGCTTGATTCTACATTACCTTAGTTTCGTTTGGTATGTGCCCACGCAATAATCTACAAACAAAAACAATGCTGTCGGCTTTGCATTGTCTCTTCCACCATTATTATAAAGTATCAAGATACCTTGTTGTGTATTATTGCTTGCATGTCATCCCATCCCTAAAATTCAATGTACACAATTCTGTTCAAAGCAAGGGCACAAATTGTAGTGGGCCTGTTCATTGTCGTAGTCCACTTGTGTCACCTCTAAATCAGGCCTGCAAAGGACATTCACCATACAGAACTAACACTGTTTTAATGAGAAATATATAACACTTTCAGGAGCTGTAATACCTAAAACACTCATACATCAGTTTAATGTGGACAGGTTGGTAATTGTGCTCTGGAGCGCTCAATCACGATCAGCCCGTGAGTTATAATTAGCCCTTCCAGATTGACGTATTGACCATTTTGTATTGAACGTCTTTGTTATTGGAGGTTTCCCATCCACCATCTGTCTCTCACGTCTACCTGGATGACCTCATAGATGTGCACACAAAGTAATGTGCACTTTCTCGTGTGTGCGTAGAGGCAGATGCTGTGTGGCCTCCATATGATACTCTTCCTGGGGTCATGTTCTGGTCAGAGGAGGTCTGGTGTCACTGTAGTTAAACTTAAGCAGCTCTGTGCCTTTCAAAAAATCACACATTCAGCATAGTTTTTAATGATTGTTGTCATTATATTGATTATTGCCCAAAATGACTACATTTGCAATGGCTTTTCCCATAAAAGAATATTGTACGATCTTTTTTGGGGTTATTTTGCCAGAAATTGTTATAATTTAAACATTTTCAGCTGTAACAAACTTGGATAAGTATCTCAGGAACGCCCCATTCATGTGCATTTCTCTTGATAGCTTTCAGCCTGTTCAGGTAGTAGCCAACGGGTATTTCTCTAACTTTCTTTTATTCCCTGATTTGAGTCTATAAGTGTTTTCTACCATGCCATGTAGCACTAACGGCAAAAACCCCAAAAGATGTAGTTAACTTGTGATACTGCCATACTGTACGGAGCCTGGGACCAAGTGCTGCCTGAGAAGACGAGCTGTAAGGAAACAGTCCTTCTTGTTGCAAGCAAATTTGTCTGAGGAGATCGAGGCTTGATTTTTAAAAAATGTTCTGGATGGCATTTAGCTTTATGCGGCAATTGAGGAGATTGGTGGAAATCAAATTCCTGGACTGGTTTTTCATTAAAACAAGGACTTCTCATAAATATTTGGATATTTTTAATTTTAGCTCTGAGCCGAACCAAAGATGTTTTCAAGCTTTAACAGTCATGTTGAATGACTCATATGGAAATATGCCATCATTTGGCAACGGTGGACATATCTCTTCCTCCTGGGCATCAGAGATAAGCTGTATTATTTTACATCTCTTGAGCGGCAGGGGTTTCTTTCCTTTTCTGGTATCAAGACTGTATTCAGATAATTTTACACTCCCAATCATTTGATACAGTAAAGAACCTGTCTGACCCAAATGAAGGTGTGATACTTTATGTCCTTTCAGACGTCAGACAGCCTTGGAGATTGGTTTGCAGAAATATGATAAGAGGACATAAACCAGCCAAACTCACTGACCTTTTTTTGCAAAAGAACTTTGTGTCCTATAGTTGTTTTATCAAGTGGAACATAAATCCACTTTCACATGGGACTATAATCTATTCTTGAACTAACTAAAATCTCATAGCTAGAATGCCCCTTTTTTTAATATTCAGTCTTTTAGCACTCGATATAGACTCGCACGGAAAAGCAGAAAAAAGGATGGAGAAAAAAAAGAAGGAAAATGGCGTAGCAGCCCTAGTCGGTCCTCACATGGGGCACAGACCAGCACCTTTATTATTATATTACCGGCAGTGCTGGATGGAAAGTTGACTTTCTCTGTCATGTTGTGTTCGGCACATCCTCCTAGTTAAACTAGAGTCCACAAGACAGAAAGCGACAGTGACCAGAGGAGATAAGAGCTGTGGTGCCGACTGAAACAAAGCCAACTCATTCCCACCCACATAGCTGCAGGAGGAGACATCAATTCTTACCTGTCATCTTTGCCCCAGTACACTGTCTCATTACGATTATCTCTCAAATACACACAGTGCATAAAAGCTCCAGTAAATGAGATCCTCTTCTTTTACAGGTTGGGCTTCAGTACTATGATGAAACTCGATGAACCATTTTCGAAAATGTGGTACAATGTCAAGGAGTTTGGTTGAATTCTCTGCAGATACACAGAGAGGATTATATGTGTTTGGCAGTTTTGATTAAGCTAAAGATTATCACAGTCATACAGCTTTCTTAGCAGACACCCCTCTCTGCCTCCTCTTGGGTGGTCTCTCAAGGCGACTTTCTCTGTGTGCCTACCTCCCGCATGACGGCCATTGTACAATGCCGACGGAGCACAACAGCAAGACATACACTCCTGAGGAGAGAGCCACAAAACATACTCTGAAGCTTGAAGCTGTTGGCGTCTGCCTCACTCCTTTAAAGAGACTGTTAAATATGAGTCAGCTGTTGTCCTCGGGACTCCAACAACAGCTTTAATTCCTCTGCCTCCCCCTCCTTTGCTTAAAAGGGGGCTTTGTGCCTGTAGGGCCCCCATCAGTTACCTGCTGACAGGCCGAGCATGACTGATGAGCTGCCCGAGGCGTCTCAGTATACTTTGTCAGCTGCTCATAATTTATACATCTTATCTCCGTCAGAACAAAAGACAGAGCGCGGCTTTATGGAAATGAAAACAGAGACTTGTTTAGACTCCAGCATGTGGAGTGAAGTGAAGTGATCCAACTGATAGTTGTTTCTCTCTGCGAGCAAGACGAGCTGCCTCGTCTGGCTCTGAGCGCTCCACACCCATTCTGTCTGCCCACACCGTGTGTGTGTGTGTGTGTGTGTGTGTGTGTGTGTGTGTG
>CALSCE010000091.1:11998651-12087903 GCA_943593645.1 Bovichtus variegatus | reverse complement strand
GTGTGTGTGTGTGTGTGTGTGTGTGTGTGTGTGTGTGTGTGTGTGACCCTTAGAGGCTGTGTGTCTGGCTCTATGTGGCAGGTGAGGTGACAAAGACATGAAACACAGGTTTGTATATACAAGGCCGTATCAGTTGTTTAGTTTGTAAGTTTAACATTAAATCAAAGCGACCACGAAGCAATACTTTTGACACTGACATTTAATGAAATTATTCCTAACCCACTGAGAATTAACAACCGACTGTGCGGAGCCAGGCTAGCTGCTAAAATGAGCTCAGCTAACCATGTCCCTACTCTCGTCCCGCTGGTAAAGAAAGTTGATCATCACACAGCAAAAGAGCTAGATATTTTTCTTTGAAGTTGGTGGAGACCAAAACGAAGCTAAAAGGAGAGTGAATTGTGACATTCATCAGACAGAAAAATGATTCGAGTGGGATGATAATTTTGATCTCATGTCTGCTGAGTCTGTAAGTAGAAAATAGTTTGTTAGCCCTATACTTTATAGGCCGATCACTGTGTCTGTTTGTTTCGGTACATTACTCCCTCCTGGTTGTCGGAAATCATCAATGCAGCTTTAATATTCAAAATCCGAAAAACTCAATTATCCAGTTCAATTTTTCAGTTAAAATCTATATTTATAAGCACAAAGTAAACTAAGATAAAGATAGAAATGTTTACAGAATGCATATACTGTGCATCCATGGATCTTTTGTTTTCAAAACTACTCCAGCTGGAAATGTCTTAAAATATACATTAGTGATACTGGTGATGAGAGTCAATACATCATAATGAATTGGATATTGATGTGAACCATGTGGAAGACACTGCAGAGAAAGGCAATTTATCACTGCCAATGGAGCACTTCCCTGCTAAGGGTGGATTTCTCTCCCAATGTTGTGCTTTGGTCTGTGATATTGAGAGTGATTCATTCACTGACTCATTCTCAACTACTTTGTCAGATTCAAATTGTCCTGCCAACTCTTTTAGTTCAATTTTTTTTTCATGGCCTTGAACAAAATGTGGGATATGTACTGACTTGCAGCAATTGACACATCTGCCGAAGCACGCTATTCATACTGCTTTTGTTTTGCTTTGAAATGTGTGCCTTATCAGTAATGAGATACTTAGAGTTCAACTATAATAGCTGGCCCATGCTCTTATTGATATAATAGGTCTAAAAAAGAATCCTTAGCATTGTCGTCTCACCATAGACACTCAGTATTATTTCCTTTGCGACACTCTCTGTTTCTTCTTTCATAGAACTTTTGCAAAATATCTTTTGCTTTGTGTAACTGAAGGTGCTGTCTTCCCTCACTCTAAGGTGATTGTGAATAACAAATACATCACTCTTGTAATAAGAGAGCGAGGCGGTGAAGCACTGCATTATCCTGCTTCCTTTTTTCCCCCCTCAAACACTTATTTTTGTATTTTTATCTAAGACAGCTCATTATATGCTACTGTAGTGTCCGTACGGCTTCCTGGTTCAAAAGTGTTACAAGCAAGCCAGCTGTAGGTATCAGGCAGAGGAATGAGCAGATACCTAAACTGTTCAGCTGATATTCATATCTTTGTGTGGATTCAATTCGTTGAATTCGGAGCTGGCTGGGCAGTGGATCATTTGCACCCCAGTGACAAGTACATCATCATCCGCCTGAAACCTTAGCTTGGAGAGACGATGCAGGCTTTGTTCTCCGCCAGGCTCACTTGGGAATGTTTGGCAGTGTGCTGATAGATATGATTATCCTTAATGTCAGTGCATAGCACCATCCCTGATAACAGATTCTCTCAGTAGAATCCACCCTGCTTATCTCCCTGCTATGTTGTTAGGCAGCGGCTGCTTTTCTGTGTGGGGAGATGCAATGCAGGCTTCTTTTTTTTTCATAGTGTTGGTTCAGTTCACAATTCAAGAGAACATGTTTACAGAATTTCATCTTGATAAGCAACACGTCTAGGTAGAATAATTTAGGCCTTTTGGCATATTACAGAAAGTACAAGATTGACACAAAAGCTGATTTAGACAGTGAGATAGATACAGAATTAAGTGTGATTTGTAATGTCCCAAAGCCATTACCCACTATTAGCAAACAATTACTGCTATAACACTTGTTCTAGAGCCAAAAACAAAACATATTTTGATATATTTTTTAATAGTTCTGTTGAATATATATCTATATCCCTGTAGTTAAAGTTTTAGTGTTTGTTTGTTTTTACCTTTTTTCCTGTTTGTATTTCCTTGGAGGTTGATTAAAGTCTAAGATTTCCTAATTCTCCTGTGAAATAGTTTGCAGCTGTGTTAGCAGGAGACGGTAGACAACCTCACCTGACACTTGTGACGGGGTGGAGGGTGGGTGTTGACGTTATAGTGGTGGTAAAGGGGACAAGGAGGAGGCCTGAGGGGGAGCAGAGGATCCTGTTCAGCTCCACTCAGCAGCCCGGTGATGAGCCTGCAGGAGAGGACTGTGTCTGCAGATTAGAGCCAGGAGATGAGACAGGAGCCTGGAAGGGGGGTGGAGGGGGGGCAGCAGACCTGGGAATGCCAGCTGCCAGACAGTTCACCATGTGCAACACATGTCTCTCAGCACCTACTGTTCCACTATGCAAAGCCCCTTTCACCATTAAGATGACAGAACAGTTCATATCCTGCGCCGGGATGATAGATATGTCATATCTCTGAGAAACCTGTTTGTCTTCCACAGGTGTATGAGCTCTTTTTTTCTCCCGGCAGACAGCGCACATGGCACATTTCGACACTCTTTCCCCGATACTGATTTGGCATGCAGACAGTATCAAAGGGGAGATCTTTCCCATGCAATTATGCCAGAAAATAAAGGTGATGAGGTGTGTCGTACAAAAGAAAGCAAGGGATCAAAAGGGCTGGAATGAAAGCTGATTACAATAAAGGGAGACACTTCCACTGACTGCCACAATGTCAGTGAGTCAGTAGAATCAGTAAATAAGCAAAGAACAGAAATACTGAAAATGTGATCGCTTCATTATTAAAATCCTTTTATCTGTTGAAGTTCCCGGAGCCCAAAGTGACGTGTTAAAATTAATTGTTTTGTCTAACCAATGTACAATGATTTAAACCAAGAAAAACATAAAATCCTCACATTTGAGAAGCGGGATTCAAAGTATGTTTGGCGTTTTTAGCCGCCCTGGCAGTGGACTCTATGTCGGCCTGTCAGTCAAGCCGGTCCACCACTTTGGCACAGACTGAAAAATCTCAGCAACTATTGGCTGGATTACCTTAAAATTGTGTACAGATATTCATGGTCTCCAGCGGAAGAATCCTAATCATTTTGTCGATCACATGACTTTTCCTCCAGTGCCACCATGAGGTTGACGTTTTTGTTAAAATGTCTCTTCAGCCATTCATTTTGGTACATTCACGTTGTCCTCAGGATGAATTCTGATGATCCTTTGACTTTTCATCTAAAACCACCAGCCAGTTACAAATATTAGCATGTATTAGCATGCTAAACTAAGATTGTGAAGATGGTAAACATCACACCTGCTAAACAGTAGCATGTTAAAAAACAGAGCTGAACTTCTCTAAGGGTTGTCTTCGGCAGTATACTCTTAGTCTTGAATAGAAATGGTAACAAGAAGCCCCTCTCACTTTGAGTACTGTATGCTGAAAAACACAAAAAATCAGTTACTATGTTGTTGACAGGTTGAAGCATCAAAGTCAACAAGACAAATTACTCTAAATGTTTTTCATTTTGTGACAGTTACACAGTGTTGTAACTGTTTGTGAACACTGACGGAATCTGTCTCAGGCGATGGTGGGTAGTTTTTCCTGGCTGTCAGAAATAGCGGGTAATTGGTAATGAGTGGCCTCACAAAGCCAATTCTTTATTTTTTATTGCTAATAATGCATGATTGTTCTCTGTAATCCGCAGCACCATTTCTCTTTCATCTCAACGGTGAGATGAAAAAAAGGAGATTTGTTGGCCAGGCAGCCCCATGCCATGCTTAGACGGCTCAACTCTCTCAAAGGGATTTATCCACTGTTGTTATGACTAATACTCTGTAGATTACAAGTTAGTGAGAGGTCAACTATCGCTCGTACTTCCTACAAGTGAGACTTGTGGTGCTTCGGTTAGTTCTCTTGCCCCGACCTGAAAATGTACTACTCGTCAAAGTGGTGAATGACGGGGCATAGTCGACGTGCTTCTCAAGATAATTCGCCAAAGTCGACTTGAAAGCGTTCTCCTTTGAACTGAACTCAAACTTGTCACTTTCTCTAATTCAGAGTAGAAATCTGCTCCTGCTGAAATAATGAATTAGGTTGATGGACAGAGATATAACAGGCTGGTTACCCAGCCATCCAATGACCCCCCGCTGCTCCCAATGGCTGCCAGTGATTTAGCACCTCACCCGGGCAAGATGAGGGAATTGAATTTATTCACAGGAAGTTGGCGGCTAGCAATGAGTCATAGCCTTTGTGCAGTGGCGCATGTCCGAATTTATCAACAAGCGTGTCCTCCCTAAAAGGGCAGAGGAAGTTCATAGTCAGCAAATAGTTACTTATTTATGAGTAAAGATTCAGAGATCTAAAACCTCTGTTCGGTGGAAGCAAACTAGCCCAAAAAAGTCGACTGATTTGAGTCTATGTTGCGTTCAAATTGATCTTGTGTCCTTCATATCTACATTTGTTGTTTTTTAAGGATTTATAAATTTGTCAGGCTGGTGCCACAGTGGAGTTTCTGGCCTCTAGTAACCTGCTCAGCCCCCTCTCAAAAATAGTAAAGTCCTTAAAGGGTTGATAGGTTTTCGACTGATGCTTAGCAACAGCATTCCTGTGCCTTAAGTAGCAGTAAGCCCCTCACTGCACCCTTTGATGTGGCTGTCAAGGCAGATTTATTTCCTCTTAACACATTGTCTTCTTGTCCACATACATAAAGGGATGAAAGAGAGTGATGTTTACACTTTTTTTAGTTGTAATTAAATTGTGTTGCTCATGATTTTTCAGGTGATGTGAGACATAAATGTTGGCGGATCATAGGGGGTGGTCTGACAAAGCAGCTTAATTTGATTTTTACCAGCTGTCATTTGAAAACTTATGTCAGGCTCTTTTAAGGCCAACTTAATATCTATTTTTCATGGTGACCTTGGACATCGAGTTGTAGGTGATGCTTACGTTTGTTTGTATTTGTTTTACCATTGTTTTGTTCCTGTTCAGGGAGCAAGCATAATTCCCGCACAGAAAAGAAAATACATAATTCCTTTTCAGTCACTGCTTGTTCAGCATTGTGCTGAGTTTTTGCTTCCATCAGAGATGACATTGAAAACCCCACTGTCATCCTGTAAAGTAAATAAAAGCTGTGCACATCACATCCCTTCAGCTTTGTGTTTGCCTTCCATTGTCCCTGTATTTTCAATAACTTTCAGGTTACTCACTTGCTACCTGCTAGGTGACATGTGTTCACAGGAACCCTAATACAATGCTACTAAGGGCCCTCACGGAGTCTAAGTGCTTTGTGTGAAGGCACTCTTGACGTCTGCTTGGCATACCTCCATGCTGCTCGTCTCCAGCGAGCTCTGACTAACCCTCCGTGTGTTCTCATCACTCTCACATGGGAACGGGCAGCTGGAGAAGTGCTTGTTCTTTGTGTTTTGTCAGACGGCCCACTCTGTCTTCAGCCACATGTCTCTGGAAGAAATGTCCGAGCGTGGCAAGGCACCAGGAGTTTCCCTAGAGGGGCCGCGTAGTTTCAAACCAGGGTCCTCGTGGTTGATCGTGCGTGGGCTGAACATGAGTCAAGACTAAAGCAGCTCAACCTTGCCTGAAACAGTCCGGTGACAGTTTGGTTTTTAGAAATGAGTCCAAACATCAGATGTAAACATGTTAATGGGACCTTGAGTAAATTGCGTATTGTCCCATATAACTTTTGATGTGTTCGTTGAGTTGCCAACTTCTTGGCCTAGTTGCACGATTTTTTTAATAATCCATTTTGGCGACTGGGGGCAGAAAAAAACTAAAAGAAACATTAGGCTAACAAACACAGCTGTAACAAAGTTGTTATTAGCGTGTTAGCAAACACAGAGCAACACGAAGAAATGTATCTTCAGCTGCTACATGTTCGATTCTCGTTTGTTTGTTTGCTTGTTTGCTTGTTTGTTTGTTTGTTTGTTGTTTGGTAGAGTGCAGAGCTTTTTTGTTGAAAATACCTGCCTCCTGCTGTTGGAAATGCTGGGAGGAATGAATCAGAGGGCCCGCAGCTGGACAGGAGCCCTGGGACATGCCAAACATACATATTTACTGAGTCAGAGCTGTTAATGAGCTGTTCTGGCAGTGCCCCTACAACCAGCTTATTGACCAGCGTTAACAGGTTTGGATCTTATTTTTGCATCTATACAGACGACTACTGAAATACTATCTACTACAGAACATGTTCAAACACAGCATGTGTGTAGTGTTTCACTCATCTTTATAGTTTGGACCTCAGAATCAAAGTTTGTAGTTCAGATGCAGTTTGTCATTCACATCGTCTTCCCCTGCTCCCAGGAGCCCCTTTAAGCTTGAAACACTATCACATATTTTACTGACAGACAATCTGTTCCCAAATCCAAGGCCTTGATATATCACTGTGAGAATTTCTCTCTCTGCAGAAAAATGGTTTCTTCATTCTCTCTGATAATAACTTTGATCGCTGACAGTGAGTTGAGCCTGGCCTCCTGAATTTCTGTGAAATTCGAGGATGTGCTCCGTGCAAGAGAAGTTAGAGAAATGCATCTTTTTATTATGACATGATGGAAGCAAGATAAAGACAAAGAGAATAGGATGACACTGAAGGAACAGTTAAAAGTGAAGGTGCTGTTACAGTGGCTGGAGGTGTGCGTTTAAAGCTCTGACAACTGACTGTAAATGAGACATTTTCATCGTTTCTCATTTCAAGGCTTCAGGGTTTTCTTGTGACCATACACAACGTTACACTAAGAATTTCTCTAAAACATGTGTATCCTTAAGACCTAACAAATGGGTTAAATGCATTTCCGTCTTTGACGAAAGAAAAAACTGCATTGTTTATACTTTTATTCTCTGCTAATGCCTTGCTACGTTCTTTTAAGCGTTTCTTTTACCGCCAAAGGAATAGCTTGAACCCATTGTAAATGTGCGTGCATGTGTTTGTAGAACAATTTGCAGACAATATAAGGACCCGCTCTTCTAAACATTACCTCATAGTGCCACGAGAGCAGCGGAACAAGGTGTGAACACAACAATCGCATATTATTATGTTTGGTAATTACTTAAGTTGACAATTGACTTGTTAGAAAACAGTGGCTTATTTTTTACACATTCATCCGACAGAGCAACATTATCATTCATTTGTATCTGTGTTAATGGCCACCTGATTAATGTTGTTGATCTCCGCTAACTCCCGAGGGAAACTTGGTGCAGAGCAGATAAAGGCGACTATTTGAGCTTTTGTCGTGTGAGTGAAGCTGCAGGCTGGGAAACCAAAACAATGAGCTGAAAGATGCTATAAAGCTCTGTAGAACTGAGGGGAACTGCAGAGTCAGGTGATAATTCTCTGTGGGTTTGTCACTACATAAAAGAGATTCATTGTTAATATAA
This sequence comes from Bovichtus variegatus, assembly GCA_943593645.1. Classification (NCBI taxonomy): domain Eukaryota; kingdom Metazoa; phylum Chordata; class Actinopteri; order Perciformes; family Bovichtidae; genus Bovichtus; species Bovichtus variegatus. The sequence continues at coordinate 12,080,322 of CALSCE010000091.1, read as the reverse complement.
ACATTTTGGTGCTTTAACGTAAGCAGAAATGAGGGGAAAAAATGAAAACAATCTGAGCATGTTACAGAAATTTAGAGAAGCTAGCAGCCTTGAAATATCTTGCTTTACACAGTCAGAAAAACAAAATTAGGGAATTTTTTCCAAGTTGAGATGTTTTTTAATTTATTTGGATTCTTTCAGGTTTGCCATTTATTATATCTTCATTTTAAAGCCTTGTTTCCTTTGGCTCCACTGATGTGCCAAAAGAAACAGGTTTAACTCAGCGGAGCGCTGCTCCGACTCTGAGAAATGTTTGTTTAACTAAAACTTGAGTCCGTGATGATTCACTGCTTAATCTCCAAAGGGACGACAGCAGCACAAGACAATCTTGTATCATTCAGTGTGATACTGTGGTAAACAACATGCCTCAGCTCAGCGGGGCTGTCTTCACAGCGGGCCTTCGCTGTAGACCTCAGCATAATCAAAGCTCTTATTTGGAGACGTGAACGCCTAGTTTTTAGTTTGGACATCCCCAGTAATTTCTCACCACTAACAAAGCTGCCTGCTGCCTTCTGTGCTGAGTGGAGCCTGAGATTTAGATCTAAAGGCCTTATTTGAAAGTGCTGGTCATGCATGCAAACAAGGGGGTGCTATGAAACCATGCTCTTTGTCTGACACACAATAGCATTTCAACCACAGGGGAACAGCTTGGATCTCCATAGAACTGGCATTACTTTCATGTCAAGTGACAGTGAAGGCAATAGAGTGACCAACTTTTCAAAAAGCCTCCACACATTGAGATCTTACGCTCTCCCTTTCTCTCCTCTGGTCTTTCAGACTAGCTGGATTGGGACATTATTTCATATTCTTTTAAAGTGGTGCCAAGCTATTCTCACATAGCAGCAGCTTTGATCGAGAGTGGGATTTGTAGAGTATATGCTAACGGCTAACACTTGACTGGTAGAGCTCACCCCAGTAGACGACTACAGTAATCGCATGTGTTTAACACAACAAACCAAAGTGGAACATTGCTTCTGTTTGATCTCTCTGTTTACACGATTCCCCTTCGTGACCAAAGCAACCACTGGCTTTTTATTGTAAGACACAAGATACATTCACAACATCACAGCATGCCTTATGAAATGCAGTCTGTTTTGACACATCAGCTGAAGCATGTTGGCTTTATCACTTTGACATAACCGCCTGTCTTAGATTTCTCATCTTTTTCAGACTGCAGGGAATTAATTCAATGTTGCTGCACAGTTTATTATGTATAGTGGTTTGATTTCCCACCTGTTTGTGATTTTAGATGCCCCGTTCATATAGCCAAATCATTCACCACGCACAAAAAGGAAATTGTTGCAAGTGAAGCCTTTATTCAGTGATCTGTTGGTTACTGTTTCCATTCATCCTTCAAAAATGGAGTCTTTTAAAATATAACAACAAATACCCATCCAAAACTCAAAGATGTTCAATTTAATATTTTTGTTTCACCCATTAACACTGTAACAAAGATAAAGGGGCTAGTTTCAGGGTTTTTTTCTCCTCAGTATTTCCCCGTCTCCTAATCAGAGTGATGGGCCACTGAGGGAGAACACAGGAAAGATTAGAGAGACAGAGAAACAGACAGACAGGGAAAGGTAGATGAAGAAGAAAGTCGAGAGGGTACTCAACTGTGAGGTTTGAGGTGGGAGGGGTCACGTTGTTTGATCAGCAGACAGGGGGGAGGTTGAAAAGCCCTTGATGCTGATAGTGGGCAGCGGTTTAAACCCCCGAAGTGATTGACACTTCTGCCACTCCGCTGTGGGCCGTGTGAGGGGGGCTGGGGTGGGGTGGGGTGGGGTGGCGGGGGGGGGCGCACACAGAGAGGCCTGTTCCTGGCTTTACATTTGCATCCTCTGCCCGTGGGTGGTTGTGTTAATAATACGGCAACTGGGAAGATTAATTGTGGACAAGCAGCAGGATTACGAGGGTCTTTGTGGGAGCAAAGGGAGCACTGGGTGGGAAAGGCCTGTGATCTGTGAGGCTGAGAGGAAATTAGTCAGGGCAGGCTGGAGCTGCCTTTTAACAGCGTACCTAAGGAAATGAAAGCCTTGTGCAAAGAGGATATTGAAATAAGTAGGCAGAAAATTGTTGACATTCTTGAGAGGCCAATATTGTTAATATTCATTGTGCTAATGTGAACGCACAAAGAAGGCGAAAAACATTGGGAAGGGAAAAACTATTTTCTTATTACAACTTAAAGAAGTCAATACACTTGCTGAGTCATTCATTTTCTTAGATTAGAAAACATAATGTGGCTCCTCTCACATAACAACACCAAAATGTGGAAATTAGGCTCAGTTCCTGTTTAGTAGCCAATTAAGAAAAATAACAACACAACAAAGGGGGCTTCAGTCGCCCCGCAGCTGTGTCTCCTTTTCTATTGAAGAAAGAAATGAAGGAGCAGGGCAGGGGTCTCATGCCACCTGTTGGAATGTCCTCACATAGCAGCACAGACTCACACAGGTACTCATCTGTTTCCTGACCCTCATCTGACCCTGTCCTCACCACGTTTAGTTCAAAACGCGCAATTTATTTAATGCGAATCTAGTGCACCACATGCACAACTTTCCCATAATAGACCGTCTAATGAAAAAGTGTCTTATCTAATAGGTTTTAAGGAGCAGTATGGAGATAACTGTGTGCTGTTAGAGAAGCACAGGGACAGTAATGGCACAAACAGCGCGGTTACAGCTTCAAAGAACCTGAAACGTCAATTTCCACTACACACAAGAGAATTCTCACTTTGCAACCTGCTTGCCTTCATCGATGTTTGGCTGCTTTGCTCGTGGCTTTTCTATCAGTAATCATTAAAAAAAAAAATAGGTAAGCATCTGGACATTCAGGCCTCTTAATTAAAATACTGGTGTTTTTCCAATGTAAGAGAAATCATGAAAAATGGCCTGTCATCGCGAGTTTCTGAAACCAGATGACAAAGCTGGACGGCTGGCGGGGGAGTTACCAAACAGAAACACCAGGCTTAATAGTTGTTAATTAAATGTAATTGTTTAAAGCAAAACCGTGGTGCTCAAATAGCATGGCTTAAACGTTCAGTAATTTAAAGGCAGATTGCTATTACCTGCTTATTCTTGATTAATTTTAGACATATTGAGCAATCTCCAGTCAGGAAAATGATCTACAGCTTAATTTATTTTACTGCAAGTGCACTCGATGAGGGGAAAAACAACATACACAGAAACAAATGTGCCATTTAATAACAATAAACTGAAGCGTGGAGGCATGCAAATTCAAGATGTGATGTTGCAGTGTACTCTCGTCCACCTATGAGCATTACCAGACTTCCAGAATCACTCGCCAGTATCTAGGAAGATATACAGTTGCAAATGTGTGTGTGACACGATGTGCTTTGAAATGAATTCCTAATACACCGAGCCTTTTGTGATTTGTGGTCTCAGAGCTGAGCATCTGAGATGTAGTCTTGTATTTCAAATATGTTTTTAGTCGTGCCAAGCTGTTGCACCACTCATTATTTTCCTTGGATTTCTGAAGCACCATCGTTTATCAGGGAGATTTATTGGCAGATGGACTTCCAGATGTTTTGAGTATCTTTTTGCAGCTAGAGCGAGAGTATGTTTTAAAAGTTAGACCACAACAGTGCTGTAGGCATTTTCATTTTTTAAGAAGAAACATGTGCACATGATTACATTTGAATACACTGTGTTATCCAGATACTTTTGTCCTAATTAAGCTAAATCCAAAAACTTCAGTCGATGCTTCACAGCGTCTGGCCACCAGTAAGAGTTTACAGTCTGCTTGCTTCCTGTCACGATAACAGAGCTGCTTTCTTTACAACAGAGACTGAATGAAAAGGTGTCTTTGTTGTTTTAAAGGGTCCGCTTGCCCATTTTATGAAACACATTTCTTTTTTAAAAAAAACAATGGGTAAGGCTAGTGGTATTTAGCCATGCTGAGAGCTACAGTATGAACTTATTTGTCCAGGTTTTTATATCTCAGCTGGGCTTCTGCTGTCATGACGACAAAGCTCCCCCAGCCCTAACAAAGTAGTCATTTGAACCTAACCAAGTATGGGCAAGTAAGAAGTGTTCAGTGTTTTCAAGGTGTATCGTATTTGACATTTCCCAGAGAGAGGATAGTCCACTGAGTTACAGGTTACAGCCAGGTTACAGCCTGCTACATCATACATTATGCAGATTTAACTCCTCAAATTAACCTTTAAAGTCAACTCTCTGAAATGATTTCGATTTCAGTACATTTCCATTGGTGCGCGTATGACAGCTACTTAAGAAGTGGGAAGTTAAATAGTGCTGTACCGTAATAGAGTTGAGACCAGTTGTAAAAATAGTCATATTCATGGGAATAAGTGAATGCATATTATATTAATAGACCTCAGAAGCGATGAATCACTGCAAATTAGTGGGGGGGAAAGCCATCGTTGTGCCTGACACTATTAAACTAAAGTTAACATCTGACCTCTGGGTCTGCTCACAAATCGCAGCTACTCAATGCAGGACAGAAACTAGAAGAGAACAGATTTACAGCAGGTTGATTTAGATTTAGGATTTAAAAATAATGCGTCACTGTTTTCGAGGTACAGTAAATAGCTGCTTTAAAGGCGGCAGCGGGAGGATTTACTCATTTAGGAAGAAAAAAGGGAAACGGTTGTTTGTCTCTGGCTCTACTGAAATAACCTTGGGAGGGGAGATAAGAAGCCACGGGGCCACTTTTGTTGTCACTAACTTAACGTGACATTTGGACATTAGAGCTGTTTCAAGTCAGCGTGCATAAGAAATTTGTATTTGAACGACTGGCTCTTTCCATGTGCCTCGTGAACAAGCAGGAACAGGTTTGGCCTGGTGCTCATAGTGGATGTATCCATAAGTTATCACCAGAGAGCCCGCTGCTGTTATTGTACAGCTTCACCCTCTTCGCATTGAGTTTCAGCTCATGCTCCACTCCTCTCTCCTCATATCTCAGCTGCGACTTTGTCATGCAGCCAAGCACGTAATATGCTCTGAGCTCTGTATCATGTCCAATTATAATTAGCTTTGTCAGGCCTGAGCCCTACAACCCTCATGCAGATAATATGATAATATGTCTTCATAACCAAGTGACCTTACATGTGCAATATTTCTCTCCTTCTTAAGATTGCGTGTCAATAAAGTAATGGACTCTGGGAGGCAGTGGCAGGGGAAGATTTAGATGATTGGGCTCTCAGGTGCAGTGATGTATAACCGTTATTATTCTACCTCGAGTTGTATACACAGCTGGGCGCAGCATGGCGGTGGCTAGGGAGAGAGCCGGGCTTTCAAGGGAGGCCTTTGTTAATAAGCCTTTAATCCTTCGTTAAAGCCCGCCGCCAAGGGACACTTCCTCATTTTCACTCTGTACATACGAGTTGACATAACAAGTTTTATTATGAAAAGGCTGCAGTGTCACGGCTGTGAAATGATGGATGACACCAGTCCCGTTGATTATTTTTGGATGTCAATGTTTGACAACTGGTGCAGAAAAGTGAGCTTGTTAGTCAATCATTTAGTCAATTGACTGAAAATGATTGGACAACATTTGATTATCTGGTTTTTAAGGTGCTTTTTAACATCTGGCCAGGGACACCGGATGAAAATCAATCTTCTTGGCTAAAGTGTTTTACTGTTCAACAACACAAGTGGGCATTGTTCGCTCAGGATGAAGTGAAATATTGATGATCGATGAATTGTTCAAGTAATTTGTAAATTTAACTTCTGATGGGCATTTTCCCCCCGTTTTATACGTTCGATCAAATAATTGATCCACAAAATAGTCGATGGAATAATCATAATGACAACAATCATTTGTTGCAGTGCTAAAGCTTTTATACTGGTGAGCACGTCTTTGTCATGAGTCATTTGCACTGAGGATCTGCCTCCAGCTCATGGGCACAGACGTGTGCAGCCATGCAGACGCTTTTTGTGTTTCGGCTAGTAGCAGAGGTCGGCTAAAACACCAAACGCATTGACATATATGTAATAGCTGTAAGATTCCCGTTCACTGTTGCCTCTCACCCTGCTGCTCTCACCCCGTGGTTGATAGAAACAACTGGACAAGAGAAGCTCTTTTAGAGGAAGACGACAGTGAATTCCTGACAGGCCAGGGTTTCACTAACACTGACGCAACGTAATGAGGGAGCCAGAGGTGAGGCCTATCTCAGCACGTCTGTGTGGATTTCCCTGAGTGATTGATGTGTTCCAGTCAAATGAAGCAGTGGGCTGAGTGATATGACACTTGTCTCGCTGTGACACACGTGTTCGCAGCTAACGGTTATTGCTGTTGATGGGCCCCACTCCACTCAGCCAGCCAGGCACAGTTATTTTGATCCCTTGTTCTTTTATTTCTGCCCCCCCCCCCCCTTCCCCCTCCCCCCTCTTCCCTGTTTTCTGTCTCCTTGCCACATCAAATCAGAGTTTAGAGATGGAGGCAGGACCCTCAGGTACTAGCTTATTAAGCATCAGGAGCTGAAACGAGATGGAAGTATTAATGGGGACCAGACAGCTGGGTGGGCACTAACATCTCAGGTAGGAAGTGACATAGGGGACTTTTCTGGTGAAGGGGACCCTTGGCAGAGCTTATTTGGCTTCAGTTATGACAAATTGTCAGACAGAAGTAGCTCCTCTATTTTTATTAAAGCTACGGTGGGTAGTGTTGGAGAAGCCAGCAGATGTAAACTAGATTAAGAAATTATCCAACTGAAAAACTCAGCCTAATGTTGCCAACTCTTGAAAGTAGTCTTCCATTGAAAGTAGCTAGCAGCACTAGCTCCACAAGTCGCAAAATCTAGTGAGAAATTCTGCAAGTTTGCAATACTGACAGCCGTCTCTTCAGGCCTCCCTCCGAAGCGGGGGGGAGCTTTTTTCTTTTTTTTGAGCATTCTATTTATTGATTGCTGCCGGGATGTAAATTATCCGCTGTAGTCACATTTGAAAACAATCAACAATTTGAATGCTCTGTATTGCTTCTACACGTTAAACATCCAATAAACATTAACTTCCAATAGCGCTTTATCAGTTAATTGATTTATTGTACGATTCTACGCAAGAGCTGGTGTGGAAATGAGTTAAAAGGCATCTTTCCAGGCCCTTATCTTGCTGTCGTAACGCAAAACATTTCCGACATCAGATGCCTTTTCTTTCATTTCAGCAGCCATGAATCAAACACCGATACACTCTAATGCTCTAATGACTAGTAATTGGATTAAAGTGATTCCAGATTGATCAGCATCTGATTCTGAAATTGCTGCTGCATTAGCGAGAGCTGCGGTGTAAAGTCTGGGAACCCTCAAGTCTTTATTTCGTTTCTTTTATCCCTGCTAGATGTGGGCGATCGTTCCAGTGGTCTCAAGATGGTCGCCATCAAACACTATCCGCTTCTGCTCTCTGTGACAGCTCTCATTATTGGAGGCCAGCGAATAGTTACCAACTGATAAAAGCATATCACACCGCAGAGGAAATTGAATTCTGGAGGACATAAATTCTGACTGCGAGAGTTCACAGTCAGAAGCTAATTTAGGGAAGATTAAATTAATTTCAGTGACATCCATTCTATCTTGACGAAGTCGGTACATAACATAATGTAGCTCTGTTGCCTTGAGATAAGAGGATAGTCATTTTAGACTGGGCACAGCAGTAGCTGAGGATCAAGCCCTAATCCCATTGCTGCAACCTTTTTTACAGAACGTCATGGAGGATACAGAGTGTCTGACAACCATTATTCAGTAAGGGGATTTTAAAAGTCTTTCAGTTTAGTGTGATAATTTAATTGACTGCTGACCCAAAGCCTCAGGACACAACTTGCCTTCATACACAGCCAGCTCAGTTTTCATGTTCAGTCATATTTCTTAGTTTGTTTCGCATCAAAACCAAATGGCAATTTATTATTTTTCAAGAAATCAAGTCGCTCTCTAGCTGAGGCTTTAACTTTGCATCGTGCTGCTGCTTCTTTTTTTTTGGAAAAAGATATTCATGAGTTATGAATAAGTTGAATAAATTATATTCGATTCATGAGTTGCATGTTTTTGTTTGAAGCTGCATTAATTGATTTATTTGGCCATTTGGAGCAGAGAAATCAAGCAAAAAAGATATTATCACCAAATAGAGAGCTGAAATCCTGATAGCCTGTACGTTCAAATTGTTCCTTGACACCATTGATGTATTTTTTCAATTTGCCGTCCTTATCCAGACATCTAGAGTGAACAACACAATATGTTTGTTGAGTATGTTCTAAGGCTTTATTTGTAGTATTTTTCATTAATGTCAGCACACTTTGAAAGTGTCAGGAACAGAACCCGGGATGTTCCCGTCTAACTTCGGTTTTCTACCAAGTTGCTGTGGCTAACATGTTGGCGAACAGTTGCCACATCCAGGAGGCAGCAACATTATCATTCATTTGAAGTCGTATTTGTGTCAACCTGACAGAAAGATATTTTCACAATATATTCAATATTCACTCTTTTTTTTCACAGTATCTCTGGTTTTGTCACTACTTGGAAAATATCCCCGGCTCTTAAGCTGCTGGATGTTCGACTGTCTTCAGCAGGTACATGTAGTTGTCTGTGTGCTGTTTGGTTCTGGGCAGAGAGCGTACATGTTTATCAGTTTGTTCGCTGGAAGCAGCTGCCTGCCTGCTGAAAACGAGGATAATAAGTGATCGGTGAGGCTGTTCCATACACTTAAAATCCTATAAAACCAAAACACGAGCTGGAGTTACGGGATCATTCTTAGTAGTTTTGTCACTGTGAGTGACCCCATTCACATCGCACATAGTCATTTGATTAATTTATTAATGTACAAAATATCATCAAAAGCTATTTTTATTAGTTTATCTATACTGGAATGTAGGAATTGTTAATAGATCAGATTACTTTCATGTCTGACCTCTTATTTCATCAAAAGTCATTACACATCTTAATTCCAAACTTAATTCCAAATAATCATCCCCAGTCTTGCTCTTCACAACATAAAATCTATTGTATATTACTTTTCGTAGCATCTAGTTCGCCTTCATACTTCCTCTGTGTGAAATATGGCCTTTTCTCTCAAGACACAGTCCTTGCGGTTGAGCTGTCTAAATGGCTAATGAATTACAGATGAACATCGACGCAAATTAATCTGCCAGAAGTCCCTTGGTTATATGGCAACCATTTAAAACTTTAATCAATAACCCTGTAGTTGAAAGTGTGCAGGAGCCGCACTTGTTTGGTCACAATAAACAGAACGCAGACTGCAGACTCCTCTAAATCATGGTGATAACCCACAGTCACGCTAAATCACCAGGAGTGAAAAATAAATGTCTGCATAACTTTATCAGCTGTGTCTCCATGTTTCCTTTGGGAGCAGGAGAATACAACAACAGTGGAAGTGAATGATTTACAATCAAAACGAATACTTCAGTCCACTCATATTAGTTGTTTTGGGGATATAAATATTATATATACACCAAGGGGCTTCTCTGGACCTGAAAAGTAAAGCCATTGCAGAAGTGCCTTAAACCTGCGTTCTTGATTTATTACCTCGGTAAACAACTTCCTAATGAGTTTATGGTCTCAATCGCTAGTTTCAAGTCAATACAGCATGATGTTAATTTTGTAAATTACGGTCCCATTTACTGTAATAAAAAAATAATTGACGATTAAGCAGCTTGTTTTTTCAGTTCATAAAAGTTGATTATAACATTCCGGTGACCTACAAATGTGTTGTTTAGCATTTGGTCGTACTTAGCTCCACCCTCTCGCCCTCTTGTTGTTACTTCTGGTTCCACAAAAACCAAGATGGCGACGGCCAAAAATATTCCGTCTATATATCAGTTAGTTTAACTTGCATATTTTACTTTATGTAAACACTGTTTTCAGCTGCAATGAATTCACCACCATTATGTTAGTGGCATTTCCATTATATTTCAGTTAACACACATATGTCAAATTATGGACTTCTGCCATTATTCAAACACTATTTATGGAGACATAACACATTTAATCAGATTATAAATAATTTTACAATTAATAAAAGAAAAAACAACAACCCATGAATACTGATATTTATCACTGTCGATAGTAAAATATTCGTAACAAAATCAATTCTTCGTCATCATTTTAGCTAAATCAACTCAAAATGTTGTGCTGAAACGGTCAGTGATGATTTAGGTGTAATTGTGTCATTAATAGATATCTGCACACTATTTTAAGCGTAGATGATTGTTCTGTTTAACTCGATAAAAGACAAGACCCTACAGAGACGCGGGATGACTAGCCGTGACTATAAGTGTCACATCCTTTGGCTGTGTCACCCCTTGACACAATAATGACCCTAAAGGCTAAAATCTGACTGCAGTATAAAAACGTTCATTTCATTCACCGTGATTTTTGTCTTCTTGAAACATTGGCGGGGGTTGTTTCTTATCTAATATCTTTGTTGCTTCTTCTATGAGCTAATACATAGTACATCTGACCTACCCGTTTTTATAAACAGGGTTTTATTCAAATGTAAGATTACAACAGGCACAGCTCTTATGTACCAACATAGAGTGTATATATATACTGTATATACTCTATATAGTGCCCAAATTGCTTCCATGCTTCCATGTGAATGCCTCTTTAATTGTCTGCAGACGCCCTTGTCAGACTAGTGTGCTCTTTTCTTCTCTTACTGACACAAAAACATTTTCTCAGCCTCCTCCTCCTCATCTTCCTTGTTCTCATGAATTTGTCCCTGATCCTTCTCTCCACCTCAGACAGATGATGTGTAGATGCAAGCTCTGCCTGTCCATCATCCATCTCTTCCTCGCACTATCCCTTTCCTGCACTCCATCTTTCAGAACTGTAACCTACGGTCGCCAGCTGTGCAGGGAGCCCCAGAGTGTATTTACGGCGAGCTGCACTTTATCACACACAGCTGCACAGCTGCCAACTTTACTCGGGGCGTTCTCCAGTCTCCCTGCCTCTGGCCATGTTTTTTTTTTTTTGTGCCGGTGAGATCCTGCACCGCTGCTGCATGCTCCTTTCTCCCCAGCTGCTGCCCTGCTGGAGATGGTGGGCTGAACTGTTAATGGCCTGTAGAGCACAAACAGCGGTGCCCAGCCGCTGCCACTGGGCAGGCTTACAGCAAGCCATGTAGTAAAAACACAAAACAAAAACACAAAAACGGCATGTGCATCAGAGTTTTACCAAGTAAATAACAGTTTAACAGTGTTCTTTTTGTCTTCAACTTTCTGCAAAAACAAAAATGTATTGTTGGTGCTTCTCTCTGCTGGCCTTTTGTTGATATTTTGATACAACATTAAAATATCTCCCCCATGTTTGGCCTGGTAGCTGCATAAATCTGTCCTGAGACTGCAGGGGGCCTTGTCATGAGCTGCCTCCTTCCTCGCCGACCTCTTGTCCCCAGGCGGACAGAGTGGAATACATTCCCCCCTCTCTCTCTTATAGGGTCCCTAGTGTCCTCACAGCCTATCAGGATGGAGAGATACCCCCCCTCCCCCTTCTTAGCATATCAGGAGCCATACATCTTCCGCTGGTGCAGAGCTTTATGCAAGGTGACAGCTCCTCACACTTCAGTGTTCGGATCACCTCAAGTAGCTCAGATATCGGAAAAAATGAGCACACTTCCCACCGCGGTGACCAAATGTAGATTGACTGAGGGTATCCGCAGGCCGCGGCACCCCTATCCTCCTGTCCTGACAGAACAGGCCTGCTGGTAACTCTCTACATAAGAGAGAGTGGAGTCTGGAGACACATCACAGGGGAAAGCTGGCTGCAGACAGAAGGGGGGCGGGGGGGCCGGTGGTGAAGGGGAACACTTTGAAGCCATTGGAGGTGATGTCGAGTTTGCTTAGACTCAAGGATGGTGTTTGAATATGCTGGCCACTAATATGGCACCAGTATCTCTGTCTTCATCTCTGTTTTCTGTCACTATGTACAATCTGGGCCCGTCTCCTCGGCTCCTGACAATGTCCTTTCACATCATGTTATTGCACACTCGGAGCTGCAGTCAGCAAGCCGTCACTCAGCTTCTTTGTCTGAAAGTCAGGCCCGTTTTTGCCGTTAATGCACTCGGTGCCAGTATATTTAAGTGACGGGGAATTCACTATCTGCTTTCCCATCAGGAAATCATTGGCAGCGGAGCTGGAATATCACTCACCGCTCGTGTCATTCACACCCGGATATACCTACATTCTCCACAATCTGACAAGTGGCATTTTGGTGTGAAGATTTTAAATCGAGGAGGTAACCTGCTGCTCAGGAGATCACTTTGTGCACAGGAATCCAAATATCTATAATGTATACATCAGCGCAATACACCAATATAATTTTCTTGCCCCGGGCAAAAACGCACTCATCCACCAATTTCTCCTGAGCATGCAAATATATTGTATTCCCCCTGGGTTTGTTGTTTTTGGTGTGTTTGTGTAAGGTCAGCTCACCCTGAAACCTTGCTGGAAAATAGCCAAAAAATAAAAAAGCGTTTTACGTTTTTTTCTGATTGCAAAGTTTATGTAAAAGTTACGGCTCAGCAGCTTACTCTGCTCAGCCAGTGATCTCTTGAAAGACTACTCAAGCTATCTGTCTAGACATTGTCCCGAGGCCGAAACATATTTTGAAGGTCAGACAAAAAAAAAAGTCATATTCTGTCTTTTCTTAAACATTATACAGAGCAGCTTTAGGTCACTGGTAACAGATTTTCTTCATGTAAAAAGTCATAGAATTTACGTATAAAAATTCATTTTCAATTAAAAACATTTGTGTTCATATTGAGCACCATCCTCATACAATCTACCACCTCAAAAGCAAAACACGACAAAAGCTGTGGTTTAGCAGAAATACATTTTTTGAATTTCCACCATTTCTGAGTTTATTCATTCGGTTTTTAACAGAGGATAAAATCAGACATGGCTTTATGGCCGCAGAGCAATCAGACACAGCCCTCCAGTGTCTTCAGCTGACTCTTCTGGCCCTGTCAAGTCCTCCTTCAATCTGGGAGTCTGAGCAGTCGCGTGGAGGTTGACATGATTGCCTTTAAGCAGCCCCTCTTAGCCAGTGACACACAGCTGCAGCCAGGCACCTCTTCTGACAGTAAGAGCACCATGATGGATTGCCTTGCCAAAACTGCTGATCAAAGAAGGTCAAAGTTCAGATGTGTTTCTGGCTGCACTAGGCATGTGCAATCACCAGAGATGGCTTCTCCTCAAACATCCGAGCGTACGGCAGAATTTCTTTCATTTCGCTGATAGCTGCCTGATTGAGCTGCAGAGTAATTATGACATCAATTATTGAGATTTGATCACCTAGAAAAAAAATCTAAAAAGCTCACATGTCGAGAATATTTGAGTTTATCGATCCGGAGGCTTCAACTGAACCTGAGAATCATAATAAAGTACAAGCTTCATACTTGACACTATGCCACTATTACAGCAAATACTGCTTACTCTTTGACAAGTTTTCAGACGCACATTAATACACATAAGATGCCATCTTTGGGATGCAGAAGCGCTCTGCTGAAAAGAGCAGACGTTTAAAAGTTTCTGACATGTGTCGCGCTACCATTGAGACACTGCCACTGATGTGGGTGGAGCTGACAGCGTCCCAGCCACTGAAGATGGCTCTGGGACATACCAAGTTTGGTATGTGTCAGCTCTCATTGTTGTCACGATACGTCCTAAGTGTGTAAAACAGCCTCATTAAAAACAGAAAAATAAAACAGTTTTGGGTGGAGTGATGGGAAAATGTTTTTGATGTTTGCCCTCACTCTCCTCAAAACACTTAGGTGGGTGAAATAGTCCAGATACTATACACCATTTAAAGAATGGAGTATATTATCCAGAATGCATTAGTGGTTTGGAGTTTGTTTATTCTTTATACAGCATATTTGAGTACAGTCCATGTTATATATACAATAACTATTTTGTATTAAGTGTTCCGTCCACGTCGGAAGTGGCTGAAGTGTTTATAGCCGTTTCAAAAGGCCACAGTCAAAGGCGGAGTTATATCATTTATACACAAGGAAAACGTATATACACATGACCTAACAAGAGCAATTTCACAATTTGTGGCGTGAATTCTTTAAGATAACTTGAGTCAGGAGGAAATGAAGCAGAGTGAATCGTCCCTATCTAAAGATCCTGGCTGGAGTGGGAGACTTTTGCGGTTGAGGTGACTAAGGAGTCTTATTTCTGGGCCAGATTCACATTAGTGACATTTATCATTGAGAGGGAAGATGGTATAATTAGCTTGTCAGTCTACTTTAGGCTGAGCTGGCGCTCTTTGTGAAGAAGAATGGACTGCAAGCCCAAGGAGCTGACAGCCAGTCGATAATGTGGCAATTAATGTCATAAATAATTCTAAAGCCAATTATATTTAAATGGACCTCACCCTCTAAAACAGCACTTTATTTCCTATCACTTTATGATGTGTTCTGTATCAAACAGCAAGAGCAGACTTTCTTTCTTTATTTCTACATATGGCTGAAATATGGTGAAGCCATAATGTGAGGCATAAAAATCAGAAGGGCCATGCGGGAGATTTATTTGTTGATTTAGTTTGCTGTTGACTTATGAATGTCTGCCTTATTGCTGAAGCATCACCTGCGGTAAAAGGCAAATACAAAGTGTAAAACCACTTTTAATCAAAATGATATTGCCTCCATGTTGCTAGCTGTATAAAATGTCTCCAGCTCTTAAAGAATGTGAGTAATTTAATGGCGGTAGTGGTTAAATATATCAAATGCTCCCTCTGGCCTTGGGAGGGTCAAGCCCAGTGTGATATATAGAGAAGACTGTGATGGCTGAAGGTCGTGTCAGCTACTTCTGCATAATGCATGAATCCTGTAACTCTCTCTGACTCCAATCTTCTGAACCTGAACCTTGGGAGGAAAATTTTACTAAGTAAATCAGCAAGCATGCTGGCATTTCTATTAACCTCCACTGTGGAACTGACACAAACATGAATCACAGTAAATAATATCTTGCAAATTGTAAATCATGTTTACAACTTGTGATGAGAAGTGATGTTATTGGGTAGTGCCATCTGTGTTCTGTTTGTTATTGCTAATTTATTTGCTCAGAAGCAAAAGGGAGGATGTTTTTAATGTGCAAAAATTACAATTAGGCATAAGAAGTATGGGAAAGCACTAATTGCTGATGCTGAATCAATTACGTTTACCGTAAGCATTTATTTTCTTAAACCAAGCCACAAACCACATTTTAACAACATCCACCGATGGTATTTTATTCTATGTTATATCAAAGTGGCAATATTCTATTATGCAGGTTGTATTTTCCGTTTGATGAGTGGTATTTCCCACTTCAAAGATGAAAATAGCCACAAGCTTTGATTTATGCATGCATGGAGTGAAACAAAAGGAAAGGAAATGTTGACCTTTACAGGGAACATAAAGGGTCAGTGCGGCAACTGTGCCTTACAGGCAAATTGCCTCCCAGTCCCGGCGATCTGTCCTCACAACCAGAATGAAATTCTTATCTTTTGCCATTTATTTTCAGTTTTACCGGTAGAAACGTGGAGACGCACAATGTTTCTCTTTGTGTACAGGTCACCTCGCAGCAGCTTTAAAACAACATGTAGGAATAGGAACAAATAAAGCTGCGGTGACGGAAATGTTAACAGCACATTTTTGCTCAATTTAAATCAAATTCAGAGAAATGTTCAAGTTGCAGCGCTGAGAATCTTTACTTTGTTTCAGACACTGCGTGCAAGACTGCGAGCTCTCCTGTCTGCCCTCCTTCATTTCTGTATCAAAGGGTAAACTAATGCAAAATGTATATGGCCCTTGGCACAGAAGATGGTAGTGCGGCTCGGTACAGGAAGATCTGTGTGCTAAAAGCTTGAAACATCTGTGTAAACACATGGCCTTCTTCCAACCATGTAGTCAATGTTCTCATAGCCTTAAGATAGATGTCCAAGGCAATATACCTTGCCCCGGGGCCATGCTGGAATGGCTTTGAACATCTGAAAAACCTTGAGCTTGAAGCAATATCCACTTTCAATATTCAAGCTTGACAGCAAAGCATAGAATAATTCAACCTATGGCTTTTATTTGACTCTTTGTTTATCCAGGCGTTGTATCGATTGTACCAGTGCAGAGTGGAAATGATAAGAATACAAAACTTTTAATGATGCAGTGATATCTTTTTTTTTTATAGAACAGTGTTTGGAAAGGCAGAGACGAATGGAACACAAAAAGAGGATGTTCTGCCTCTGTTGTTGTTCTTTAATTCTGTTAATAGCCCAAGGTAAAGATTTATCTGCTCTTGTCAATTTACCTCAGCCTCAATATAAAGCACCAAGGTCACTTTTTCCTTGCCTGGCCCACAGGATTAAATTGTCATGTCACTCTAATAGGCAGCACAGGGAATCATTAGTCCAGCTCAGCTGCCTGACTGATAGGCATTTCAGTCCAATCATGGGAGTGTGCCGCCACAGGCCAGCCAGTATTGACACTGTGTCAGGACTGAGAGGGGACGCCTTAATCAGCCAGGACACTCTCAACATTGATTTGACAAGCTGTCGTAATGACCCCCTTGTTTTGGTAAAGGATCACTGTTTATCCAGGCTGGCGTTGATGCACTTGGAGTGCCGCATTGTCATGGAAACTATTATCACCAGCCAAGCTTGTGTAGCTGGACAAGAGTTGTGTTCAGTAGGGACTAAAGATTTGTGTGTATGTGTGTATGTGTACAGTATATACATGCGCAGCCCAGTGTGACTGGTAGCTGGACAAGAGTTGTAACTGTAGCTTGAAGAGAGGCCACTCAACTGATGTTAATGCTGTTAGAGTAGATGTTTCTTCATACACTGCTGCAATTGTGTGGAGCATCATTAAGTGATCTCTGAAGCGTCAGCAGACTGAGAGGACCTTTGTCGATTTTCAACCAGATTTGTATCATTACAATATTTGTACTATTTTGTATGGAAATGTATGGAATAACATTTTTTATCATTTCTAGGTCTGGGTAAATATGGAAAAAAGAACATACATTTATGACATACCATACGATGACTTGTTGATGACTTTTCTTTTTTTACATATTATACAATGCATTTTTTAATGACTTTTTTTTATGACGTACTATACTATGACTATGTACTTTTTTATGACATAATATACTATTACTATTTTACTTCTTTATGACATGCTATGTTATGACTTTGAAAACCTTTTTTGACATACAATACAATGACTTTTTAACTTTTATGACATGCTATTCTATGACTTTTCTTTCTTTCTCATGACATACTGTACTATGACTATCGACTTTGTTATGACATACTATACTCTGTTATGACTTTTTAACTTTTTTATGACATGCTATACTATGACTTTTTTTGACGTACTATACCATTTTACTTCTTTATAACATACTATGCTATGACCTTTTTTTTCTCACATACTGTATTAACAAGGACGTTTTTATGGCCTACTATACCATTATTTTTTATGACATACTATTTTGACTTTTTTTATTACATACTATACTATTATTTTTTTAATGACATGCTATAATGGGATTGTTTTTCTTTTTTATGACATACTATACCCTGACTTTTTTCTTCTTCTGGGTTGATGTTCAATATTACTGAGCGAGACTATCTGTAGTAATCATTGACATTTAAATCATCATCATTTATTAGATTATTTCTGACACTCCAATCTTTGCCTCTCTTTTAGGACCTTTCATGAGCTTTTATGTGATATCGGTTGATAATTAACCTTAATTATTGAGAAGATCACCACAATAATTTGACAGAGCATGTTTATAATTATGCTCAGTAAATCACTGCATATAACCTATTAAAAATCCATTCAATTCCAAATTTCCTTACAGTTCCTGTATCCACTAGGTGTGATGGCTATATGTGTTTGTTTACGAAGAAGTGGCGAGAGGATCAGGGAAAACAGCAGCCTCTCTGTGAGGTGTTAGACTGTAAATATTATTGGCATGCTGACAGTCTCCCACAGTGCCATGGTGTGTAAAATCGTTAACTGGCAACATGATGGGCCCTCTCCGTCCCCAAGGTGAGAATGTGGAGGGTGTTTTTATTGGCCATTATCCAGAGGGTGCACCAAGCTGTCACATGATCAGTCCGGCAATCAGAAAGTGCCTTATGTCATCGTCAAAGGAGAAGGCTTTATATATGTAGTCGGTCTTTGATAGATACGTGTAAAATGTGGCCTAGTAATGTTTTCTGTGCTGAGCCTCATTAGCTATTCAAGTACAGTAACTTCCAATAAAAATCCCCCGAGAAAATAAATGACATGACACAATGTAGAACACAATACATCAGCTTTTAATTTGTGAAAATACAAAATGAAATCATGTACAATTTTATGTACAAGCCTATTTGTACAAGACAATAAACTATTTATTATTGGGTATTATGACATAGTCAGAAATATCAACTTAGCACTGTCATTGTATCCACAAGTCAATGTGCTAAAAAGAAATTCACAAAATAATACAAACTAGACTGCAATGCCGAATGTCTCTCAACCCCACAGGTACAGTCAAACAAGAACACACTAGAAATAAATATTTTACATTAAGCTTTACAGATATCTTTGAAGAGTACATAAAATGAATTGCTATCAGGCTCTGCTATTGACGATGGATCATTTAAAAATAGTTTTAAGACTTCAAATTATTTACCACAGTTCTAGTTATCTCCAGGGAATTACAGACTCTTAAGAAATTCTAGAAAGACTAGGTTTTTAAAAGAATGTTCTCTGAGCAAAGAGGAAGGTACATTTCTCAGTTTCACAGCAGAAGTAAAATTTTGCTTAAATTCAGCCTCTTTTCGCAGTAGTGGGTCTTCTGGAGTCCTCCGTTGGCTTCAGCACTGCCTGGCACATTACTGGCACTGAGGGATGGATGGTTTGGATGTCCTCTGTGCCAGTAAAAATGTCACAAACTCTCTCTTTGCACATCCGACATGAGTCCTAGCTTCGACTGTGGCGCGTCCTCTGTGGATAAAGCTTGCGTAGTTGTTTTTACCTTTTTTTTTCCCCATTCATTGATTCTGAAGTAAAGGGACAACAGTGCCAAAACAGCTATGTTTCATCATTTAAATAAGACGAGATTAATAACCACTCTTAGCTCTGGACTCATGCTTGTACAAAGTGAAACAAATTATCTGTGCTTCATTAGTTTGTTTTATGAATATATCAGAGAAGTAATTGATCACCAAGATCTATCAGAACACATAAATAGCCAAAATAACTTTTTTTTTTTATGATAGAGCTGTTTTTCATGCATCTACAAAAAGCATGTTCATGTCTGATTATGGCATAAAGATTGGTCATGGAGGACATAGGCTGAATGGCCTCCAAGACAACCCTGTGCCAGGCAGTGCTTGCAGCCAAAGGAGGACTTAAAGATGCCCACTTCATGCAATATGAGGCTTTCTCATCTACAGACTTATCATATGGTGCCATGCTATACCATAGTATTAAGCTTTGCTTTCTAAGGTAAATAAATATCTCTGTCACTGTGTTATAAACTGTGTGAGATTTTTGTTTATATTCTAATGTAAACAAAACAGCTCTATCATATTTGGCCATTGTCAAAAAAATTAAATAGAATATTCCTAAAGTTTACCCCTGGAGAAACTTTGCAAATACCTAAAAGCTTTACTTAATAAGATTTCTGGGGTTTTGGACATCGCAACCAAACAGCGACATGAAAACAGTTAGAACAAACGATTCAAAAATGCAAAGATGAGACAAATATAAATGGATAGAGATAAGGCTGGAGCCAAATGCCATTTACACATGGACGCTGGCCATCTTAACTGTCACAAATGTTGTGAATTAGCTCCAAATGGCAAAGGAATCACTGAGAGTCAGTCACTAACAATGCCATTGTGGTGGGATCGCAGCTGGATGTAAAATACACATTTTAACATACTGTACAGAATAACTCTGCAACACTGGGTAAAGTCAACGCAGTAATAGTAGTTGTTCATCAACAGCTTAAAAAGGCAACTTTTACAATTGCAAAACTTGATCCAGTTATAATAACCACCTCCTTTAGTAGCAGTAGTTGTTTTTACATTGCTATTCTCCTTCAAGTGACCCTCATTCCCCAAAATGGAACAAAAAAGTCATGGAGTCTGGTCACCAATAAAGATTAGCTGTGCAAGCTAATAGTTGAGTGGTGGCGTTTGACTATGATTGTCTTCATGTATATTTCATGTATGATTCTAAATCTGCTTGTACAATGAGCTGCAGAGGTGAATGAGGAGAGCAGTTTGTGTTTGCTTTATCTAATGTCAATTGATGATTTATGGGTGCAGATGAGAAGATAACCCGGATCTGACACCCACACGATGAGTTTTCTGGGAGTCCAAGCGTCCAGGTGTCAGCGCAGGGACGGAGCTCAGCACTCGTCTTCTGCTTCTCTGATATGTGGAATCAAGCTGCTTGTGGATTTATACTGACTGACTTGGTTGATGGCGAGCGTATTCACAGGCTTGATCTGTATGGTCCTCAGATGGGTATCCTCCGGCTCATCTGTAAACCATGTCTTTTCTGAGAAGAAAAAACACCATATAGAGACAGTTAACGCTACATGGACGTTAATTACAATTTCAGTGTTATTGTTGTTCAAGTGCACACAAAATATAGGGAGGAGGACATTGTATAATTAAGTTTTGTTGGATTATGATACAAATATGCTCCAAGATGAGTTTTTTTTTATTACGCTGTCCCATTATCCCTGTTTTAACCTCTAATGTCACTCATCTCATAACCAACATTTTTTATTATATATACACCATACTGCCATTGACGCATGCTATTTTGTTGGGTCAGCAGACATGCAGGTCACCAGTTAAACAAAATGTTTTCATACTTCACTGTACCAAATTAGAAGTTAATACTTTTAACTTGACAGGTCATACTGTCGAGGGCTTTTATCTTTTTGACGGGCTTCAGGCTTTTGGCTTGATGCAACTTTTTCTTCAAAAAGGAAATGAATATGGCATAATATCGCTGGTGATTCATCCACTTGGCATGTCCATGGTCATGCATTTTCATCAGCATGACTTAAGGCAGTGGTGCTGCAGTGCATACATGTTGCCAATAATCAAACATCACTTGATACAGAATAAAGTGAAGTAGCATCAAACCATTCAGTTGCGATCACACATTCTGCAGTCAAACCTAGATGTACTGCATAGGTCATACCATGCGGTCCTGATGCCGTCATTTGGAAACACTAAACTACTTGGCTTTCTTTCAGAGGGCAAAATGTCAGCAAGGACATGACCGTGTTCAATGCATTATTTAACATCATGCATAATCATTCACTTCCATACCTTGGCCCACTCTATTCATCCTTGTTGCACTTTGGAAAAAGAAAGTAGTACACTAAAGGTAAGCTAAATGGGAAATACTAATATGACCATTAATTACAGAAAACTGCACAGCATAATGAGAGGTATAAAAACAGCAGATGCTCTCATTACATACGGGCGTGGAGCAGGTTAAACGGTACCAACAACTCAACAAAAAAGAAAAACGGAACATGTATCATGTCAGAAAATCATTTAGTGACATTACTGTAGCGTGTGTCAAGCAGCCACATTGTATCCATGCCTGTTGCAAAAGCAATTGGAAGGATGATGTTGTCCATGTTTTGGATGTAATTCAGAACCCGAATGACCAGCATGCAGCAAAAAAAAAAAAAAAAAAAAAAAGTGTTATATAATGTACTTTGATCAGCACTAAATACATTTATTTCTGTAAAAATGTGCAATGCAAATGAGTTTGTGCAGCTGAACATGTATTCATTTTGAATGGGAACAGATCACTAACCATAGAAAGGTTGTAGTGTTCATTCAGCAGCTGTGAAAATGTAACATGTGCTCATTCAGTTTTGGAACAAACCATTAAAGAATATTTGGACACAAAAACATATTAGAAAGAACTTGGAGAACGCATATCTTCGTCAATAATAGAACATGTTTAGATATTTGTAATCCAAATTAACACAGAGATGGACAATAGTGCTCATTAACAATAGCTGCAACGATTTTTGGGGAAAACATACATCCTGTCTGGTAATACTACATTGTACAATGTAATGAGTTATGGCCATTTACATTTGTTATGTTGCTATATTCCCAACCATAGTCAAAATTCTCTCATTTTCTGGAGTTGCCCAGAATTAGAGGCAGCTGGTGGATTTGGGGATCCTCATGAATTTTAAAAACTGCTCTTTGCATGTTTGTGTCTTTACAGAAAACAACTGTTTGAATTGTTCACTCTTTACAGACTTTACAGCTGAGGTGGGAAACCTACAGGGGGTTATTGGGAGAATTTAAAGGGACGGTGAACTTGGAACATCAGACCTAAGGTCCTTTCCACACAGTCTGACTGCTGGAGAAATGTTTATTGCATCCAGTTGGAGGCCATGTTTAAAGCCTCTATTACAGAAACGACTCTTTAGAGTTATGGTCAGAATGTTACTGGTGTCTGTTGCAGTGGCAAATCAACAGCATACCAGAGGTAAAGTCTCCAAGCCTAAGAAGGCTTTCGAGGCTTGGTTGGCTTATGACATACTAGGACTTGTATGGCGTAGTAAATTCTGACTTTTTTAATGGCCTACTATACTATGACTGTTTTATGACAGACTATACTATGACTTTTTTTAATTACACTTTTAATGGCATAGCCTACTAAACTATGGCTTTTTTTTTATCACATAATTTGACATACTTTTTTTTATGGCATACTATACTGATGATGCAGTGTGGTTTGCTTCTTCGAACCCTGACCCTCAGCAAACACAGAGGTAGTTTGTAGCGGAATGTAAAACACATGCCGTTGCTTAACTTTTAGAGAACATATTGTACCGGCAAATAACATTTAAGTATAGCATTTCAATGTTAATGGAAATCAAAAGGCATTAAGATTACATAACATACTATGAACTTTTAAGACATATAATTCAATAAGGTTCAGCTTTAATTTATCCAGAGCTGTTGTATTGTATATTAGGTTGGCCCTTATCACACATAAAAAAAATATTTTAAGCTTTAAGTACCCTTCCTTCACATTTAACCAAGATGGCATAACCTCAAACTGGAATAATTGTAAACACTTTGAGTTGGCCCTGTGTGTACAGGTAGGAGCACAACAGAGCTGAACTCGGTGAGCTTGAGTAACTAAAATGATCCTTTATATTTAATAAAACTTGGATCAAAACAAAGTCGATAGTTAATTGGACACTAACACAAAAAGCCCTCTTTGTATGAGTCTCAAAGTTCACTATAAACAAATTGTTATATGTCGATTCAGACACCTTGCTTTTAACTGCAGCGGGCTTTTGCATTGGTTTCTAAGGGTGCTTTTACACCTGTAGTTCGGTTTACTTGGTCCGGACCAAAAGTCATGTTCACACTGACTTTTTACAAACGAGCCAAGCGGAGTAAACAACCTTTTCAGGCGCTCTCGATTCGCTTTCACACCAGCCCAAGAGAACCACACTAACCTGGCAAACGGACCAGAGTTAGTTTTAACCGAACCAAACAGGTTAGGTGTGAAAGCTCCCTGAAAAGAATGTCATTTGAAAAAAATAACATAACCCCCACTATTCAAGAATCACAGAATTACTCAGGTTTACTGAAGATCTGGGCATAAGAAATGTATGGGGAAATTCAGAAACACAGTAAAAACTATGGATGGAAAGAAACTCTAAAAAAAAAGCTCACTGCCTGGCGGCCCCCAGGACAGAGGCCCTTTGTGCCCTGTGTCATGGCGTGGCCCTGCTCAAGGGCCAAACCACAATGTTCTGTTCTGAATGGGGTTGTTGAATGCAAACTAACACATGCGTACACATTCAGACAAACATCAACACCCAAAAATGTTAGTGTCTGTTTGCGAAAGGACACACAGGACAGTAACTGATGGGCAGGCACATACTTTTGTTTGTCTCGTGAGTCCCTGCTTTTGGCGCGGTTGGTGCGGTTGGTGGTGGGAATAGAGTGGACGGAGGAGCTCTTTTTGCTGGAGGAATGGGACGAATGTGAAGAGTGGGAGAGGCTGGTTCGAGACTGGCCCGCGTTGTGGTCAAACTGCATTAGGCAGAATATCAGGTCTGAGGGCACCAGCTCAAACGCATATGGTGGATTTGTTATGACATACCTAGAGAAGAGAGGGAACAGAGGGAGGCCAGTTCTAAATTTAGTATAGGTTGAGACAAAGACTTTTTTGAGCAAATAAATACAAGGACACATCAGGTACTCACCGTTTGGTACATTGGCTTTGTGAGTTTAGATGTGCGTCTCGTAACCGATAGATGCCAAAGCACAGCATGTTGTATGTTTTCAGGGCTTTACAGAATAGGTCACCATAACAACCACCATCCTGCAAGACAGAGACAAAAAGAAACTTTGAGTACACAGTCTGTATTTGAATAAAGGCAACACTCCTCTGTGAGTATAAACTGCTCCACTAGAGCAAATTAACATATCATGCATCAAAATATAGTGAAATATACGTATATATAAAAACTTAAATGAACTATATTTTGCATTCATAGATATTTTCTGTTTTAATTAGATAACACCATATTATATATGGCTGTGGTCATAGTGTATGAATATGAAATGTTGGGATATTTTTCTTCAATGCCAATACGCTTTTTGAGGATGACTGGAGTCGATTAAAACTCTGAATTTCATTGTCACAGAACTCGCCTATTTTTTGACATACATCCCTGTTAGTCTGCATCCTTTCACTACACAACGCAAGCAGACAAAGACGTGCTTAAGCCCTTGGGTGACAAAGACCAGTCACTTACCCCGAGGTCGGCAAAGGGCCCGTCGTACAAGGCCAGCTGTGCCACACGACACCTGTCCCTGTTCGCCAGCGTCTGCGGCGTGCTGTAGCCGCCCCGTAACGCATTCTCCTCTGCCAGCAGCCCCTCCAGCTCCGGCGTCGCCCCGCCTGTTACCAACGTCCGGATCAAGGTGAGGATATTATCATTGAAGTATGTCTAAAGGAATGAAGGTAGAGAGGGCGTAAATCCTTCAGCAAACGCCACCAAAGTCACAGGCCGAATAGTGCTATCTAACCCTGCCCTGCTGTGTCACATTGCTTTGCACACTAAGTGAAGAGACAGAGAATCCAATTACTGCAGGTTACACTCACTCCCATCAGAGACAGAGGAAGTCCATGTACACGATCATGCTGCCCTGGCACTTCTTCCAGCTAAGTAACTGACAATGTGAAAAAGTCCGTTTTACAAACAGCATGTTGAACCTGAAGATGCACTTTCTTCAATGAAGTTGCTATCTTTTTAATTACAGCCAGTTGCTGCTTTGTTCATTTTAACGGGGGCAAAGTGTCTGCACTGCAGTCTCTTGTCTCCCCCTGCTTGTACAGCACAGTTACATCTCCCTTGGCTGCTGACGGCACTATTGACTAAAATGATGGATGAGGGCTGTCCATTAGGTAGCATTACCTTTGTCTACACTGGAGCGCACTTGAAGGCAGCTTTGTTCTAACCTCACTCACAGTGAAAGGCAGACAAGTGAAGCCATCATACCTAGTACAAGTCCTAGTCGTGTCAGCTATTGTTTAACGTAAGAAGAGGGTTCATACATTTTTGGGAGGGCTGATATCAAAACAAAGGATTTCTCTTAATATTTCAGATCACTGACAAATATAATATATCACTGCACACTATCATAAGCTAATATTGTCTGTAAGCTAAATCAGTTCTGACTTACAGCACTCATTAATGAATCCAGCACACTGACGGCGAAGGCTGTCCCACAGGCAAAAGGCTGAGTGAGGTATAACTCTGTGTCAGGGTCGTCATCGTCATCTTGGTCCAGGAACTGAACGTTGGAGTCATTTACTATGGAGACAAACATGTCAATTTCATTACTTATTTAAAATGGTTCATTTTCATTTTCTGCACTACAAACCAGATCTCATGGAATTATTTAGTGATTTGAAAAAGCATGGATGCTTAAGCAGCATACACCAGGCACGTGATTCACGTGAAGAGGAAAACAGAAGTACAGAAGCAGTCAGAAGCTGCAGATATGGACTGTATTAGAAAATCTGTGTACGGTTCGACAAATTCTCCTTAATTCCTTCGTTACGAATTTGGACAAAATAGTTTCTCTGAAGCTACTGAAATGAAACCGTGTCTGGTATTTGTGTTTGGCCTTGTGGCCAACTTGCCTCTGCTACATTCCATATCCAGGACATGCACACTCATGACACCATGCATATTGTCAAAGCTCCAGGCCTCGATTCAAAGTCCTCCTAAAGTCAGTATCAGAAACACCAATATGCCATTGTTTGTCTTGTAAATCCAAAACAGAACTTCCAATTACTTGTACTTGCATGTCAAAACAAATGAAAGTATCTCATTGCCCCAGAACCTTCTTTGAAGATGTCTGTGAGCACAAAAACACATGCAGTAGCTGGAATAAAGTAATGATGCAAAATTTAGTTGGAGAACTGCTACTTCTGTGAGGACAGAAATAAATGTCAGTCATATCGACAGGACTGAGATGAAAGAAGGGCACGGGCCAGAGAATGAGATCCGACAGAAGATGCTATGAAAACAGCCACAAGGACTTCTGAGGGATCAAAGGCCTTGTAATTCTTAGAAAAATAAAAGGGAACATTTTTGCTTTGAGATAAGGGGCCAAAACAAGACAGGCAATTTCAACCAGAACCAAGGGTAAAATGTGCTCAAAGTGATGCCATGGGAATGGACTGAGCCTCTTGTGCAGCGAGAGAAATCAAAAGAAAGCTGATATGGAGGCAGCAGCAGTTACAACACTGCAGTACAGGACAGAGGCACTTCTTACCCAGCTCAGTTATCATTTGTATGCTGGTCCCACTGCTTTTATCCTGACTGAATGAAATCACAGGCAGTTTTTTGCCTGGCTTTGCTAATGGTGCTGGACAAGTGTTGAGGAAAAACAGTTACTGGAGCATGTCAACAAGGGACAAAAAAACATTTTTTTAAACTCCACTTTTAGTACGGTTAGTCAAGTGTTGACAGCCTCTAATTGCAGAAATGTGTTTTCAGATCTGTTTACAACTATTCAACTGGAGAAAAAAAACATGCAACAGTAGCGCTGGCATATCAATCAGCTGACAGAAAAAAAAAAACAGCAGCAAGCATACCTAGTTCTGTTATGATGGGAATATTTGCTCCAGTTGTGACAGAAGTCTGCCTCACTAATCCATGGACTGGGCTGTTTTCAGGAGAGGATCTATCCATCCCTGGTGGTGTGAAGCCTAAATGGACACACAGAACATAAAGCACCTCTGTTAATGCAATATTCAATACTTCATCAGGGGCTACAAACAGGCATATCAGCAGAACTAATGCAGCCATTCCTGGCCACTGCTAACACATAAAGTTAGAGTGCGATCTTGCCGAATTCTTGACAAGGTCCAATATTAGTCTATATATAATAGATGTGACATATTGCTCATTTTGTTTCTCTTAGATTGTGTGTGCATGGACACGGAAATCTTTTACACACACACACACACACACACACACACACACACACACACACACACACTGTACAGTACAGAGCCAGGAAATAGAAAATAAGTGACGCTAGATTGAATTTAAATTGACTTGACATTCCTTGCTTTCCTCAGACTGACAAGTAAGCACATTAAATCAGTGATGCCGTATGTATTATACATAGGCCGTGTTTTGACATCCATCACTTACTGCTGACTAAGGCAAATGTGAGGTCATATATGTATTAGAGAAATAATGAAATTGGCAGGGGTTTTTTTTTCTCTCTCCTCAGGTCAAAAGGTTTCTAAAAGCATTTCTTTCAATGGCAGAGAAAGAACATTATTGATGGCCACCTCAAGCTAACTGAGTGCTTCAGTTGCTGTTTTGAAAGCTGTAACATACAATATTCATAAATTATACACATTATGTTCTTTTTAAAAAGTAGTCCTATAAACTGAAAAAAAAACATGTAAGCCAGGTGGGGCTTTAGTGCCGACACTGTGCTTGTTGCCACCAATTAGGTTTGTGAAGAAACCAGTTGTTACAGTAACCTGAGGAATAGTCAGTAGGGTTTACTGTCAAACGCAGTGACACCAGGTCAGCCAGGCAGCACCCAGTGAGGGATATTCTCTGTGCCAGGGCCCTGTCCCTTCAAGGCGATGCAGTGAACTATGATAGGGCGCTCCTTACCTTGGGAATTAGCCTGCAAGACCCCGATGCTGTCGTCAAACAGCATGGATTTGATGTTGAGTGACGCCAAGATGCATTCTTTGTCCTGCAGTGATGCATCGTCAATATTGTTCTGATTGGCTGACAGAATGACACACATGTCGCAGAGGTTGATGTTGACAGCCCTCAGATCTGCCCGACTCAACGGTGTGCCCTTTGAGAGGAAGCGAAGGAGAGAATTTGTTATCTCACCTATATGACACCAAGAGGGGAATGAAAATGCAGCAACTTTTAAATTGCAGCAACTTTTAAATTGCAGTTTTCATCATTGAGCCTCATGTCAACCCTGTTTTCTCCAAAAAAATACTTTGCCAATGAAGTTATCCAGGCAGCAATTAAGTTTCCTGCAGAACATATTTGGCGAAGTGTTTTTCAATCCTGAAGTGTGAAGTGCGCTGTAGTCGTGGTGGAGGGTTAATGGAACACAGCACACTTTGACGCTGGATTTCACAGGTCTTCACATCCTGCGTCCCACTTGTTGTGGGGTTTAGGCTACTGAAACAATTAGTTATGGAAAGAACTTGGTTTTGGTTAAATATTGAAAAAGTCTTCCTGTCTTGTGCTTCAAGTCAGCTTTAGCTTTTTTAAAAATATTAAGCCAAAACTATAATCTTTCCTTGACCTAAACCAAGCTTTGAGTTGCTTCAGCATGATTATTAAAACACATGAAATACATTTTGCTTTTGACGATTTGACCTGATGATGGCTCTAGAGGAAAAGTTAAGGGATCACAGAAGTTATTGCAATTCATCCCGAGAAGTACATAAATGTCAGAAATTTTACTCAAAACCACAAATGTCCGGGGGTCAGGGGCCCACCAAAGCAATCAGAACACATTGTTTGGGGAGCATAAATGTCTGTACAAAATGTTATTGGCAATCCGCCTAACAGTTGTTGAGATATTTCAGTCTGGATGTTTATTCTGTCAAACCTGTCCCAGTAGATGAATATTTAAAAAGGGTGTTTTGTTGTACTCACAGGTAAAATGGAGACCTTTGGAAAATTGTGAAGAGTTTCCCACTCCCGCTTCAGATACTCAAGGGAGCCGACAAACACGATGTGCTTCAGCTCATGGTAGTGAAAGTTGCTCGCTCTCAGAGGCATGACAAAGTTACGGAGACCGATCAACGCCGATTTCACATCTCCAAATATGCACACGACCACATGACCGCTCAGAACAGTCATGGCTGCCTCGCTCCGGGTCTGAGAGGGAAAGAAAGGACAATAAAAAAAATAAAATAAATGTTTATGACATAAATGTGGCATAAACTGGCTTTTCTAGCAAATGTTAGTGCTTTCTCTTCCTTAAGCTGCCTATTCATCCAGTAAAAGATATATCATGCAGTTCATGACTTCAATAGACTGTGAAAGTAATTTGAAAAATGGCATATGTATTAGTACAAGAAATGTTCTATGTACAGGGACCCCATATAGCAAATGACATGTCAAACACCTCATTACAGAGTGTTTAAGTGCCCTGTCAACCTCTGATGGTGCTTTGTGACATGACACATCTGTCACTGCGGAGAAGATTGTCAGGGACAAACGACGTGTGCCGAGTAAAAGAGCAGAACCCACCAAGATGACCTTCTCGATGTCTTTGGACGGGCACCAGT
Organism: Bovichtus variegatus; assembly: GCA_943593645.1. NCBI lineage: Eukaryota > Metazoa > Chordata > Actinopteri > Perciformes > Bovichtidae > Bovichtus > Bovichtus variegatus. Next base: position 12,050,425 of record CALSCE010000091.1, on the reverse strand, counting down.
GAAACATGCCCGTGGAGTCGTATTTCTTTACGTTCTCGTCCATGCTCTCCATCTGGTCGTTCCCCGGGATGAGGAGCGGGTCATGTCTAACGAATAAAAAAAGACGAGAGGGAGGGAATGAAAGAATACAGTCAAACATTGTAAATGTAGATTAAATGAATTGGTTATTGGCCTTTGACTAATAAAGCTAAATTATAACATGATTAACCTGAGAAAATAATTTACAAGCAGAAAACAAATAATAATAATTATACTAAGGAAAGAGTTTTTTTTTATACAGCACCTTTCAAAACTAAATTTAATTGGGTAAATCAAGATTAAAACATTTTAAGTTTACAAGTGATGATACCAAAATTAGTGAAATCAGTCAATTAAAAGTGCAAAAATAAAATACAAAAAATGAGAAAGAGACATTAAAATAACAATGATTAATAGTAAAAAAATATATAAAACAAAATAAAAAATGTATCAACAACCATCAGAATTTTTAGCGTTTCTAAAACGAATAAATAAGTAGCCTTCTTCCCCCTTTTTACTTATTCCTGTCAGAGGCCATCTGCAGAAATGTCAACAAAACTGCCATGTCATCAAGCAGAGTGACATCAGCAGCGGCAGCCAGGCGGAAGGAGATGGCAGCAACACACTGCGTTGACTGGCATGAGCACGGAGATGCAATTACGCCCCCTTACTGCATACAGCTTTTGACGTAGTGTGCTGCGTGGTAAAAGCTTTAACAGACCAGACTTTAAATATTTCAGCAATTTGCCCAATCACATTTGCTGTTTGAAGTGAAGGGTATTAATGTTTAAACAGAGCTTCAGAACTACATAAACTAATTTCACTGAACGCAGTGGTGAGCTTCATCCTACCCAACACTGACCACTAAAGTGGTCTCGACACGGGTACCTGCTGTTCACCATGCTTGTTCCGAGTGATACGTTCATAGAGGTATATTCAAATAAAAGATGTTCACTCATGTTTACCTCTTACCTCTCACACAAAAACATACTATTAAATAAGTAGATTAATTTGCAAAAAAAATATCAAAAACAAAATAATAAAAAAAAAAAAAAATTTACATATAAAAATGTATAAAATAAAATCTAATATATTCCCCCTAACAGAAATAATGCATGTTCACACATCTATTCTGTCTATCACAGAGGCTGTTTATTCACACTTTTACAACCACGGGCAATTAGGACTATGCGATATAGCTGAAATCAATTTCATGATTAATACGAATATTCGTTTTTTCTTTTTTTTTTTAGATATGTTGCGTCTGCAATCTTGACCGTACAGTAAAAATGCTAAATCCCCCAAAAAATAATGTGACATTCAAAGCAATCTCTTCACACAAACAAAAACTGAATAATAACCTATACATGTTATAGGTTTAATGTCCAATTTTGTAATGACATTTGGCTTGGAATCATTCATTTGGACAACATAATTTTGCAAAATGATAACGCAATACGATCACATCATCAGTATACTGTATGATTCAACCAAAAGTCATGTCTTTGAACTGTGGGAGGAAACCCACACAGACTGAATGAGAACATAGAAACTCAAAGACCATGAGCTACAATGGCAACAATGCTAACCACAGAGGCCGTTTGCTGCCCAACACAATTCACTTTGCACTAAATTGACTTTGTCAGATTTATAGTTGAAGATGTTATCTTCTGAAACTCGAGACAGAAGCCTTCTGTCTCTGTCCAAAACCTTTTAAATACATCTCCCCGTAAAAGGAGCGTCTCCTTAATCCATGCGAGTACTTTAAGAGAATGCTACTCTAAGTAACATGTTAAGTATGCATGAAAGTGTCAGCTGAAACTACCATCCCTCAGGCTCCAACAGACTGAAGCCAAAAAAGCCCGCCTTGGGCTTACTGTATATACCCCTAGGCAAGACCTGGATGTCCTTTCAAGAATGAAAGTAGGTGAAGAAAGAAAATGTCTTTTCTGCCTTTTTTCTACCTCTCAGAAGCACATCTGTCAAAGCAATTCTAATTTGAAAGAACACAGTGTGTGCACATTGCATTCTATGGGTGAAACTATGTAAAATATTATTTTAAAAGTACACAATTTGAAGTAAATGCTGGAATAAATATACCTCACCTACAATATATGAGAAATATCACCCAGCTTCTAGCAATATTGAGACACTGACACTTTAAACTCAGATTAATTTGTTGATAATTTTTTTAAACAATTATCAGTTTATATTATGATTATTCTGTAAAATGCCAGAAAGTTGTGAAAATAACCCATAAAAAAATGCCTCAGAGCTTAAGGTTGTGTCTTCAAATTGCTGTCCAAACCCCGAACATATTTCATTTGGAATGATATAAAGCAGCTTGATAAATTGTGTGAATAAATCTCCAGGGAATCAACAAATCGATAAATTCAGCACTACTTATCCATGACAATCACCTTCCATAACTCTCGTTGCACTCTACATCATCGGCTTCTGCTCGAGTTTGAAATGCAAGTTCTAATAAGAGTGAAAGCATTTAGTGGTTTTACACCCCGGCTAAATATTTCATCAGAAGTCGAATGTTTCACCACTCACTCAGTGGAGACGCTGTCACTTCAGTTTGTCCTTGTGGAAGATGACTGGTGAGGCAGAGCTCTGCCAGGATAGCTATCGCTCACTGTCAGCCATGACGGCCTGTCAGTATCCTGCACTTCCAATTGCCTCAGCAGTCCTGTAGCAGACATGACGTGTATGTCACAGCGCGGTCCGATGTGACCGAACGCGTTGTGACATCCCACAATTAGATGTGTCTTATGACCCATCAAGGAGCCTGTGGAAATGGTGTTAATTTCAGTGAGGTCGTCATTGCTAAGTTCCAGACAGGATGCGTTAGTTTGCTGATACATCTGGAAACAGGAGACAGTTCTGCTTCCACAGCTGATCGCCGTCTTATTTTGCGCGCTTCTTTTCATTACACAGAGCAGAGGCGTCTGCGAGTGTCTTTTCTGTAAGCGCACTTCTAAACATTGAAAACGATCAGCAGCATAATTCACTACGTTAGTGGTAAGATGACACGTTTGACAAGGCTTCACACGTCATGACCGCACAACATAAAGCCAGGTGTCTTCTAGAGGAGTGTAATGACAGCTGAGAGAGACATAAAGTAGAAGCTAAACATGCATATTATGTAAATTTTCTCTTTCAGCATCACTGCACTAGCTGACTGTAACGCTGCACAAGTAGTGAGGGCAGGCAAAGTCTTTGAAAATCCTCCCCATCATGCAAACTGACAAAGGCTTGCTCTTCAAAACCCACAGCCAATCTGTTGATCATTACTTATTTACAAAGGCGTTCAGACCGCAGGTCCTGTAAAAACCCATTTGATATAGTATACACCCAGATGTTTTTTTTCTCGGCTTGTTGCAATGAAGTAACCCTAAGGCTACCGCAGTGAATCCCTTTCCAGCGTGTAGGCAGCAGAAGAAATACCACATCCACCTGTGCCGTACCGTGCATTAGCATGGCAAGTAGATAGATTGGTTTTGGTGGGCTGATATTTTGCTGATGGCTATAGCATTAAAAAAAGCCTGGTTTTGTTACCCAAGAGTCTGGAAATCACCTGGAGCGATTCAACTCTGACACAACTTTGAACCAAATCAAAACAATCAAACTAGAGCAAACGCCCACCTGAAGAGACAGAGGCCATAAATCAAAAGCAGGATGCAAAATGATGCGTATAAACAGACCTTTCATATATAATACAGTCATTACTACTGTACTGTATTTCTGATCTGTATCTCGTAGCGTTAAACAAAACAGACATTTGTGGATTTAATTTCTGAATGTCAAATGAATAGCAGCCATATTAGCAATGGGAACATAAAGTCATCTGTCAGGTTTAATTTAATTTTATCTGTGCAATTCCACTTTGTATACGTCAGGCGGCAGGACTTCCCTGCTGGATTGCTTCCTTGTAACATGGCACTTAATGACAATGACTATTACTATTATCATCCCTGTAATGGCTTCTTGTTGAATAACAGCGTAATCTCCAGTCAAAATCAATAAGCGGCGATTTAATTCCACAGGACAAGATAAAAGCAAGGTAGCATTTGAATTCTCCTTTCATTGTGATGATACATATCATCTGTGGCCTTACGTGCCGAAGAGAGCTCCGAGGGATCCAACAATAGATGAATAGCCCGGGGCTATCTATCCTTTAGAGCCCCTCTGACTGGCTGGCACCGTCATTAGTGCCAGACCTGTTTAAGAGCTGGAGTTTGTGGGTGTCACTTGAAACCTCGCAGCATAGAGCCCTTCTGAAAGTCTTACATGTTTGCCATGAGAAACAGGAGCACGTGATGTTTTCCATAATATACTGTTGATATTTGATATTTAAAAAAAAAAAAAGATCTGAGAAAAAAATGTGTTCACAGGTATATGTTTTTCAATCAGGCCCCTAAAGCTGCACGAGTCAATATTTTTGTACCAACAATAAGACAAATGACTATGTGAACGGGATCGCTGATGAAGCCACAGAGAATAATCATCTAATTCTGCAGCTCCCCTCAGCTCCACGCAGAATTTTAGCTTCTTTCAGGTCACTGTTTTGGTTCACTCTAACCGCTCTTAACTTCGTTTCCAGCCACAGCAGGCAAATTGTCTGATAAGTCAGCATTTAGCAACTTAAAGAGTCAGATATTATTCACAAGAGTCAGTGGCGACCAAAAACGGAGCTAAAAAGGAGAATGAATATTGGAAACGCAAATCCAAACGTAAGCAAATGTTGCTCCGTATGTGGTGAATCAAGCAACTGATCAACAACTTTATAAGGTAATAACATATCACATATCACGATTGTGTGACTATGAACTAAAAAATACATTTATAGTCACTCGACACAGAAAGACAAAGCAGAAATGGCATTGTCCTACCTCATTATCTTGGGTGAGGAGTTTGGAGAATTTCTCATGCCTCCGTTACGTTGCTTTTTCTTAGGCGATAACGCCAACTGTTGGTCCTCTTCGACTGCAACAAAAGACAACGGTATGAGGAAGCGAATTATCAGAAGGCAAAAATCAGTGACAGCAAAAGAACAACACAGCACAATTTGAGGTCAGTGAATTCAAAGACATAATACGGTTACAGAGAGACGGAGTGGAAAGAGAGGTTGGGTGAACAGGATGGAGTGGACAAGAAACTTTAACTTGTGTGCGACAGAAAACAGTCCAACGTTTGCATGATGACGACAGCATACATTAGCACATCATTTGCATGATTGTGTATGAAGATGCAAACATGCAATAGTGTAATCATCAACCATCATGCCAATTGCTAACGTCTAATCTGTGAGGTTGTATTCACCACACACTAACTAATCCAGATAATGTAGTACCACAAATACCTCAAAGGGTATGAAGACATTTTTCAATCCCTTGTTGGTACAAATTTCCTCAGACCTAGACATGGATAGCTACTCGTCATGCTAATCATTCACATTCTCATTTAATTAAGATAATAACCTATAAACATCATGCACCGGCAATATAAATAGGGCTGCTTTAGTGCCAATACTCAATCCAGTCTGGATTGCTGGTCTTCATCTTGGGAGTGACGCCCTCGGCTCATATAATTATGTTGGTCGACGTGCTAGAGTGATTTATGTACAGCTGAGATGCCCCTCGGACATTGTCTTCATCACTACAGGAAACCGCACTGAGCCCCTCATAGGGAACAAATTACAAATGTTACCCTCGAGTAATGTAATCAGGCAAATATTTTCACAAGCTAATATCACAGCTGAAGAAAACAACTCCTCTCTCTGGCAGTCGCTGGTAAAATAAACACAAGCTGCGAGAAAAGGGTTTCCGCTAATCGCATTTCAACAGCCATCGTTAATAGTGGGAATAGCTTGTTACGCGTCGTGGAAAATACGCCTGAGTATCTTTTAATGATGGTTCATTTAATCAAAATGAATAAAGTCTTTAAGATCATGTTCCTCCGCAGATGAACACGGGCTTTCAAGCACTGCTAGCATGTCTGAGAGTGACACTATAATGGAAAATGATGAGTTACGAGGGGCTTCCAGTGGGGAGGGATGCTCCAACACACTGGCCCTTCACATCTTGCTTGGCCTGTTCAATATTTAATGTTTCACAGCTGACAGCTGCACACACTGGGTCATTAGTAAGGAATGCTACACATGCAACCACTCCAGCCTGGCAAGCACATGCTTTGGTTGTGCTGTTGTTGAGCACAGGCCTGCCAAACACGCCAGGGGGAGGGGGGAGGTGGCCCTTACAGTGCCTGCGACCGAGCGTGGCTTTATTGGAGTGACTGGGGTGGTATCTGTATTTCACCGGAAGGCTACGTGCCCGCTGGAGCTGGCTGGCCTCTTCTGCCACCCCTGGTAGCCGGCCCACCTGGCCCAGGTCCCCGGAGCCTACGAAGCTCAGTGCTAAGGGCTTAGCGGGGGGCAGCGGGCTTCCCTTGCAGTTGTTTACCAGCGGGACTGACACAACAGCGACTCCGCTACGGGGCCCCTTACAAACCACGCTGGCCCAGTTGTAGTTCAGTTTAGCTGACATGTATTGATAATCTGGCAACAGGATTAAGGGACCGTTGTTTACTGCTAAATAAAGAGGAGTCACAATCAGGATCTGTACAATGCGAGTTTAATGGATTATTTATTATTATTTTTTTAAAGAAAGTCAGTTCACCCAAATCTAAAAAAAACAATACATTTCCCCCCTTACCTCTAGTGGTATATAGCCATGTAGATAGCTTTAATTGCTGAGGTTTTCGAGGTTGTGGTCTGACATTGCTGTCTCCATCCCAATAAAATGGAAGTGAATTAAATTGTATTTGTGGTACTCACAACATTGAAACATTACATTTGAATGATCCTCAAGTCTCACGGTCAACAGCTTTCATTTGAACTACTTCCTACTGAAGAAATAGTCACTATGAAAACTGTTAGTGGTATATTCTGTAGATTAACCAGAGTAACTAGGACATTGTTATTGGAAACACAGAAAATCAGATTTTTATTTTATTTTATGTTGTGAGCACCACAAACACAATTCACCTCCCTCGTGTTGGGTGGAGGCATTCATCTCAGGGACAGATATTTCAAAACATGGGTGCATAAAACTGAATGCAATCTGCATGACTAGATACCACAAGGGGTAAGTCATAAAATGCTTGCTTTGTGTGAACGAACACTTCAACTCCTTGCATTAACCTCAAGATAGGATTTGATTTAAACTGACTTCAGTAAGACCTGCAGTGTGTGTGTTAATAAAACATCTTTTGACTCTTATCATAATTAAAGCACAATCACTGGTTTTCCGGGGTAATTCTTTCTGGCATAAGAATGCTAATAGCTGAATAATTAAAAAAACTCATTTCTATTAAACACCACTTAACCACTTGGTATAGCCACCAATGAAATGTTGGATTTGACATTTACTCTGATATTTATAATAAACATGAATTAATAAGTATGCTTTTTAGGTGTTCCAGCTATTGTTATGCCATAAGAACAAGGAGGTGACGATGTGAACAACCACTAGCTGCTGTGTGCAGTTTATGCCTGATGAAGGAGGAATGAATTCAGTATCCACTCGGCTATTTGAAATGTGGACGCTTACAGCTCCACTGGTGTTATAGTAGAAGTAAAACTGGTAAAGATAACATGATAAAAGAGGGAGGAAGAGGAAGCAGAGGAAAATTGTACTCCAAAAAATGTCTCGGAGCTAAAACTGGAGAACAGAGATGATTATTTCAACAGTCAGCTGTCTAGCAGATTATCCTCCCTGCTCCAGACCTCCACTTTTCATCTGCCCCATGTCAAACATGCACAGCACTTCTGCAGGACAACACACTGTGGCAGATTTCCTGCCTATCACAGATCCTGTTGAAGTGGACGACCCACATGGTTCACACTCCTCTACTGGCTACAAGAGAAATATTAAACTCTTTAAGCGTGATCATTTTTTAAAAATTCTTCCTTTATGAATCTACGTTACAAAGTCTTGCACGCATTTACTTTAAATCTTTTAATGTTGTATTTTCAGCTGTACACCGGATTAATTAATCCCCACGCCAGCCGTGGCTCCATCTTCTGCTGAGCTATAACTGATGCCCAACACAAACCACTCGGAGACAATTTCCTAATGCTTTGCATATAAAATATAATGATGGATGATGATAGACCGCACAGATTGGTGAGCAGCAAACAGTGAAATACAGCCGGTTAGACAGTTCAAGTGGTGAGAATGCACAAGTGGAAGGGTTAGAAACAAATGACAAAAAAAGAGAGAATGGAAATCAAAACTTACTTGATTTGATATATCCATTATAGCTATTTTTAGCTGAGAAAAATGCAGAGACAGAGATGAGGTTAAAGGGAGGAACAGGTTGTAATGAAAGCAAATTATAAATGACAACTGAAAACTGACACATTTCTCTTTAAGGCACATTAAAAACAAAGTGGTGCCTTGAAGACAACATGGACAAAGCAATGAGAAATAAAACATGGGTCAGTTAGGAATATGATTTTTCATCATCCTGGTCAGTGAGCTTGAACAGTGGATCTTTGGCAGTGTTTGACATCTGCTGGATAAGGAACAGTCGAGTTCATTTAGTCTTTTTTTTTTTACACCAAAATTTTGGCAATCTGCTGATTAATTTTTGAATTAATTGATTAATCATTTGGTCAATATAATGTAAGTAAATAGTGAAGCATGCTTGTTAGAATTTCCTTTGTCTGATGAATCCCCACAATTAGTGATTTACTTCCATACAAGACAAATAAAACAGTAAATCATCACAATTTAGAAGCTGAAAGATGTTGTACTTTTGCTGGAAAAATAAATCTATCGAAATACTTGCAGATTCTGTTGATTGACTACTAAATAAATAGTCTATTACGGTTGTTTTAGCAGCATTAAATGACTATATTTCAATGTGATGCAGGTCCTGGTACAGTACACATTGAAATTTTAAAACCTTGACGTCAAAAAAACAAATGTAGTTTTTAACTTTGATAGATGTCTTTTTACATGAAATTCAACCGTTTAGTCAGGAGTAACGCATGTAACATGACTTAACATACGTGAGACTGTACTGTATGTGTTCTTGCTCTTCAGTCTATAGTATTGTGTTTATGTTTTCTCCTCTTTCCCAAAAGCTGTTTCCCCTTCCTCTGCACTGCCTGACACAACCTGCACGGATGCATGGAACTTTCAGTGAGTCACTTTTTTGGACCCGTGAGTCCCACACATGCTCATTAGTACCTTATTTCAACCCCTTGCCTACAATAAAGGTCATGCATTGAGCTTAAGGCAGGACAGTGACAGCAATGTTCAAACAGGGACCTTGCTGGTCCTGGCATCTGTCGCCTGCAATCGGAGGGCGCGAGCAGAGTCACAGGACTAACAGGCTAGCATCTGTCCCACAATGAGAGAGGAGGAGAGGGGCGGGGGCACTCAGCTGCCTGGTGGTTAGGAACTGTCAGGCTGAGTTTCATGACAACCGGTAGCACTCCAAAAATGAAAATGCAAACATAATTTCCATGTCAGGCCGTATAAGGCCTCGCTCTGCGCGGCTCCCGCACCGTGTCGACAGCAACTCCGGAGCTCTGCTTGAGCTCAGCTAGCCAGGCGATGCTCACAGCACACAACCCTGGAAGACATGTTGAGGGGTGGAAACGCCCAGAGACGTTCAACAATACACAGAATTGCTCTTTGATCAAGAGATATTCACTAAAACTGTATGACAGTCTGCAATGTTTTCCAGCAAATTGTATCAACGCTCTGCAAACTCGGACACATTCTTTATGCCTTCTACGATCCATCAGAACAATTTAACATGCCCTCTGGCTTTAAAGGGGAATCACACTTGAGTTAAGAATGTATATGCTGCTCAATTTAGTTCAGGTCGATTCACTGAAATCCAATAGGATCCAGCACTATTCCATTGTCTTCTATTCCTCTTGCAATCTAGTTCTATTTCATTGTATATTCTGTTCATCTTATTGTACAATTCAATCAAAATCATGACACTAAAAACTCTCTCAAAGCTAAAAACTACCCTGGTTTGTGTACTGAATATGTTTTGGACATTTTACCCTCAGTGGCTTTTGATCTTAATTTAATAAAACCGGTACATTAACCTCAATATATACTGCTACCCTCAGAAAATCCCCTCAGGCGCTCTCTAGACCGCCTTTTCCTTTCATTTTTTTTTTATTAATTGTCAGTGGCGTTTATTCATACAAATATCCCAAATTCCCATTCCTGGAGGGTACAGAAGTGAAATATTTGGATTAAGTGAATGTTATTTGGGTTATTCTTTCTCCAGTCACATCATTATAGCACTTGTACACTCCTATCAAAACAAATTATTTGAAGAAATGCATGCAAATTCTGGATTCAGGATTCCCAAATTTGAATGTGCATCAAGAGATTTGTGGCGGGGATGCACAGCTGTACATTTTTCATGGCTTCGGCTTTAATGTCTTCTAAATATGTTGGCGAGGTCACTGGAGGGGGAGCACACTATCTTTCAGGAGAGAATTCTTTTTCACACACACACAGCAAAAAATGTTGTATTAACGAGTTAATTTAAACTACAGGTCAATTTAAATCCACATTCTCTGACAAAACACCAGCTAAACAGTACACTGGCATGCTTCACAACAGCTAAAAGTCACTTCCAAAAGTAGCAACACAGGGGGAAGAACACAAGCTCGCTGAAAATCATAAAGCTAAAAAACACTAAAGCAACATCTATATCCATGACGGTGACGACACAGCTGCTAGAGCTAGACAGCACACAAGCTAAAGACATACTGCACGGTTAACACAGTGCATGTTACAGACACTGAAGAGCACATGTCATGGCGACAACTTACAGGCACGTAAAGTGGCTGAGCAATCATTAACAGAGACAGCAGAGAGTGGGATGTCGCGTCGAGGGGAGTCCATGTTACAATGCACATTAACTGGCATGCAAGAGCAGTCCCGCTCTGAGCGGCCGCAATCAAAACAACATGCCAGTCTGATTTTCTTGTAGGCGGCCGTCTTGGCTACAGTCACGGGTTCAGACGAGAGGAGAGGAAGAGCAGGTTAATGTAGAGGGTCGTTCTGGAGGAAGAGTGGACAAAGGCAAGACAGGGCACAGAGGAAGGCTGCTGCTGGGATGCGCAGAATAAACTTTGTCTTGACAGCGTGCAAATGTCACATTAGGAATTTGGAATTTTTTCCACACTTTGTGGTTTAATCGGGTCATTTCCGGGACTAGAGGGGGAATATCATGGCGTCCTAAAGTCATGTTGTTCTGGAGTAAATGAGTGGGGAGGGGGGGGGGGGGGGGGGGGCCGGGTTTTGTTTTTTTTTAGTAGCAGAAGAGACACTAATTCCCTCGAGTTCCCTCTTGACTTCACCCCACTACGTGTCCTCATGCTCACTATGTGATGGATCATGATTTGAGCATGCGTTATAAGTTTACAACTCTTTGTTCTGGTTTCTAATTCTAGCTGAGAATTGAAACTGACAGAAGTTTCTCAAAGAAAAGGTCAAAATAAGTGTGACAATGTTTTCTGGACTTAGAACTGTAAGTGCATCCAGAAAGGACAAGTTCCAATACTTACAAAACAATACATTTGTTTGACATTCTCAAGTAGTACATACCCCACGACAACTTTACTATTTGTCCAAAGACATCCCCGATATCAGATGTGCTGGGAGAAACTGTGCAGTCACCTCAGTGAATGACATTGTTTTGGGGTATGAGTCAAATAGTTTAGTCCTTTTTATCACAGCAATAAACATTCCCTCATTTCTCATCGTGGTAGCTTTTTTTTATTTTTATTTTTTAGCTCTGCTCTTCTTGCAGGGATGTTGTGTTTGTCAAAGGACTGTGGGGACATCTGGTGGTGAGGTGGAGTATTACTACCTCAAGCAGGCATGCTGCAATAACTTAATAAATGTGTACTTTACGTATTGCATTCTCAGCTGTTTATCTGGGTCGTTTTTCAAAATTGCTATTGTTTTATAATAATATAGTATATTGTTCATTTTTGGCAAATGTTTTCCTCGATTTGAAAGCGACGTGCACATGACAATGGGCGGAGGGATCCAGGCAGCATCAACCATTTTTACATGCAACATTTACAGTACACTCAAACAGATTGCTTCAGTCGGGGGTAGCAGGCTGTGTTTTCGGAGGGGGAATAAATCCACATTACTCACAATATATCACTATAAAGTGAATTTTTAAGGAAAGTGTGTCAAGTTCCCAAGCAGCAGGAAGAGAATACATCACATGTTAAGATTAGGTGTTAGCTGTCATGGTTAAGACAAACTGTGTTAAATCCAAGAGAAAAAGCAACAAAGTTCTAGAAACACATGATCCATCCAGGTACCTGTGGTGTTAACAGTCTCTCTGAACGCCTGTTAACGTCACAAAGTTATCAATGAACTGGAACAGCGCAGACAGCTATTATGCGAAAGAAAACATAGCAAACATCCACAAAGGCAAAAAAAGACAAAATGCACATTTAGACTGAGAGGAGTTAACTAGCTTGATTTCTCACTTCTCTGTGCATCTTTAATAGGTGGGAATCACAAGGAAAAGTGTAGATACTATAAATAATTTTTTCTATCCTCTGATCCTGAGAAACCCACCAAGAAAGAAAGAAAAAAAAAAGAATACTCAACAGTTTACCCAGATCACACTGAAAATGGCAAAACAAAACTATCTGCATGCATAGATACCAGTGGACAGCTGTGTTTTGTAATTTTGGCAAACTGACTCATTAATAATGGCAGGTGTTTATGTCATACAGAGGTCCAAACGTGCAGTTTTACGAGGGAAACTTGGAGTGCACCTGTTTGTTTTGGCTGCGGAAAGAAATCCGATGACCTTCCTTCATGCACAAGTTACAAGAACGTGAATAATTAATGCAGGAACTAATTGGTTTGGACACATGGCTATGTAGGTCATGTAAATACACCATCACACTGCTAGATTGATGCTAACTCAGTGCTGCGAAGAAACGTAACTGAAGTCAAACAAACTTATACAATGTTTTTATATGAAGTCACTTACATTTCTTGCATCCACATTTCTTTATCCTTTTGGGATCAGTAATGTCATCGTGGCAGGCTTTACAGTAAAACAGCGCCCTATGGAAGAAAAACAAGAATCCCACATAAGTTAATTTACAGACAGTGTTTACGGACATTTATGTTGCCAACAAATAGTTTTAGTTCAGATGTTATCACTCTGGAACAGAAACTCTCTGTAGTATTAGAGAGGCACAGAGTAAGAATCAAGTTGATCAAACATTTGTAATCCTTGACTTTCAAAAACCAGTCTGGCAAGCGTTGTAGGCGTTTGTCGTTACATGACGTGAAATGTGTCAAAAGTCAAAACGCATTAAGCAATCTAGCCTGTTCGAACACTAGTAGCATGTGGCCTAACGCACCAAACTAAGCAAACAAGACTCCTCAGTTACACCATCAACAGGCCAAACTCAACTTTATTCTTTTAAATGAAATCCACCATAGTTTGGTATTTAAAAAAAAATATGTTTCTACTTGTTATAAAAAAAATCCACTACTTGCACAAACCTCAGGACTGAAATCATACAGCCCTCCTATGAAGCTTTTTTTTTTTTTTTTTTTTTTTTACTTCATTTTAGAACTCATTTGATATACATGTATAGACATACTGTATGCCTTGATCTCTGCTGCAAAAGAGCAGCATGACAAGTTTTACTTTCAGACACCATTTCATCTCAGGTCCCATTCATTACCTCTTTACTTCTTTGGCATCGCTGGCAATGAAGAAGCCCAGTGTCCCCTCCTGCATTTTCACGTGGTTTCCAGGGTTTATTAGGGTGCTGCGAGGATTTATAGACCAAAGTTGTCACAGCGGGAAGTTAACATCAAAGAATTTGCCAGGCACTGGCAGAGGCACACGCTGGCAAGATCAGTTTTCGCAACTCATTTGGCATGATAGCCTCTGTTTATTAAATGGAGTTGATGAAAGCAGATAGCGGTGACGCTTCAAATTGTATAAAATGAGCAGTGCATTAGAGAAACCACACAAAAACAAAGCTTCAGCTGTGTTTAAAGAAACCAACTGCCACCACCTTTCACATCAATTTGTCAGGATGTTATCAGAAATGCCTCTGATGTCTGTGAACAAACCAATTTAGACACCAATTTAGCACATTTTGTAAAGCAGCTTGTGTTTGCAGTCAAACAGAGAAGCTGATTCAAAGTAGCTTCATCACTGAAAGCAAATGCTGACAGCAAACACACCTGCGTATTTAAGTTTTTGCATCCATGAATTTTAATGACATCGACAATCCAGTGTGAGCACATCCACTTACCTGCATTCCCTTTGATCAGACTTGTACTCTATAGCTATCAGTAGCAGCTTTAGCTTCACATAGCAGAGTCTGCAAAAGAGAATAACAATATAATTAGACCTCATGCACGCTAAATATTTGTAGTTTTCTGAAAATCGTCTTAGGTTTGAGTTCCCCCTGTAGTTAGAGGTCTGATTTGTACTTTTAAGGCCGAGCACCCATTTTTCGGGTGTAATGCAACATTTTTTTTCCTCTCCCGAGTCTTCAAGTAACAAATCCTGTAGTCGGAAAAGTTATTCTTTGAATATAAAAATATGTTAATTCAAAGATTTTGTAAAGAAATGGCTCATACATAGAGATTAACTCGAGATCACAATTACCAATTGTTACAATTATTATGATGATCGTCATTTTTCCGTTTTCTGGTAATAACTGGACACTTTGCAAGGCTTGAGAAAAAAACAGCCTTTTGTTTTCTTCTCTCAAGATAACAAAGAGATTTAACTCGCTATCTCAAGAAAAAGACTTTTTTATTCTGACATAACAAGATTATAATGAAATCATGAAATATTAAAACAATTGCGACCACGGCTGCTCATCAGCTTCGGGATAAACCTGTAGCTTTAAGGTCAAAACATTCCCTCATTATAGACTTCCACACTGCCGTTTACATTTATTCACCCTTTAACTACTTTTTCAGTTAAAAATTGTAAATGACTAAAAACACCAATGCTAATTGCCACAAGGTGTACGTTTCTGTAATGCAGAAAACAAAACAAAAGAGAAGGCCACAAACACAACCTCATTTTAAAAGTCTTTGTTTCAGTGTACTTACTCGCAAATTACAGGGAAGGACATGCCCACGAAGGCACTCGACAGGTACTCCGTGTACATCTCATTGGCTACTCCTTCTAGGTAATACTTCTGCCACGTGTCCTCCTCAATCTACAACAAAGATGTAACACAAAATACAGAGAGCATGTACCATAACAAAAATACGTTGTTTTTTTCCATCCCACCCGGTCACCAGATGCTGCACATGGGCTTCATCTGGGATAATCATTATTATCTATTCAAACTATTTTTATGGCCAACTTTACATCTGAACTTAATCCAGTGAGCACAGATGGGTGAATCTTAGCTGAGGATACCTTGATGAAGGACCTCATGGAGAAAAGGTTGGCCAGCATGGTGGAGAGGCCCTGAGCCAGGCAGCTCTGAGCGATGAAGCCCAGCTTCAGCTCCGCAAGGCAAATAGCATCATCTCCCTCCTTCCAGTTCCAGCTCGGGATGTTCAAAAGATGGGCCTAAAGGCAGAAAACAAAAGTTAGATTGTAGCATTTTAGAGCTACAAACTGTAGGTAAACACTTTACATCACAGATGTTAAAAACCTTGACGGACAAAAGATTAAGCAATATAAAACTTTACAACCTAAATTACGTCAGTAAAATTTAAAGTACGAAAATAAATATCCATATTAAAAAACAAACAAACAAACATCTAATTCATGACTCAAGTGAAAGCAACAGATTGTACCAACCTTATTGTGGTACTGCAACATTTGAGTGATTATTCTGATCTTTGGATGGTAGTTCTTGATAGATATTACTCTGATGCATGACAGAGAGGACAAAACAAAATCAGACGGCTTGCAAAAACTTTTCTCTTCTAAATGTCTTCTTTTTCAGAGTATGTTTGTATCATTCATAAACATAACTCCTTACAGCTGAACACATTTTTTTTGTAATGTATATTATTAACACAATCTACAGCTGAAAGTTATTTATGAAGAGATTTCAAACAAATTTGTTGTAGCATTTAGTCAAAGTGTTGAGTTCTCGGATCATTTTCCAAAAGGGAAAGTGAGCGTCAGGAGTTTGTGCATGCGGAGAATCTGTGCGCTTACAGAGAGATCCAGCTCCGACACGCTCACTTACACTCACAACTCAAGTCCAGGAAGAAGTAGGCACCGTATCAAACTCTGGCACTCACTTTTGAAAGTATGATCATATATCATATTTCATACATCCCGGACCTGGCAGGATTCTAGACTATAAAACATTTCTATGAAGCACCTATGACATCTTTATGATTTTAACGGCTGAATATTTGAACCCGTTTTGCATTTAGCGTTTTATGTTGTATTTATATACAAGGAAAAGTTCTTCCAGGAACTTAAGTTGTACTTTTTGTTATTCCTAAAACCCATTAAAATAACTTGATCACATAGTTTACCTCATGATGTTGGATGCGTCCTCAGCATCGGGGTCAGCACAATATTTGTTGGCTAAAATCAAACAGGCATCAGCTGATTCGATCTGGAAACAAAAATCACACACGGCAAACAGACGTCAGGATAAACTTTATAGACAGCACAGTTTCCCTCTGGGCCACAGAGGATGAAATATCATCTGCCAGTTACCTTGACTCGGGCCAGGTCGTGTGGGTTCAGGACAGATCCTTGGTAAAACTCCACTTGAGTGAAATGACGCTTGAACAAGGCTTCCAGCTCAAGATTAGGGGAAATACTGAGAGGAAAAAAAAAGAGAAACTCTTAAATCTGAATAGGAACATCATTTCTAACCTCCAATAGAGATGATTGTTATTTCTTGAGTAAGGAAATGTGCTGTTTTGTACTTACTTATGAAGAAAAACAATTTCTACATTGACATCATCCCTGTCCTTGTGTAGGAAGTCTTTTAGAAAGTTGGACACACTCTCAAGTGTTATATGACCACAGACCACGATGTGCCTGGAAAACGAGGTGCAGAATCATAATGAAACTAAAATGTAGTTGGAATAAAATGTAACAACCAAACATGCGCACGCACGCACGCACACACACAAATTGCTGTTTCATCTTCATCTTTGTCCTGGAATCAAAAGGTAAATCTGAGATGAGAGAGATGTAATGGAAAAGTAAGCAGTACTGTTCGTATTTAGGTGATGGATTTGAAATAATAAAAACTATGTTACAGGAAGGATGTTTGCTGTTCCTGTCGTGATGAGAGAGGACTGAGTGAGTAGGTCAGAGAGCACAGTGGATTTCAGTATGAGATTATAAAGGATCAGAGTTTACTTAGATGGAGATTATGAAATCAGCACACAGTTTATCTCAATTCCCACATTATCACGGATCCTTTATGCAAGGAAACCAGTTTAGAATTATTACTATATGTCTATATTGTATTTTTATTCATGAATTATTTTGATTTTATTCAGGTTAACATCTTTGTTTCATCTCGCTGTACTGCAGGGATTCTTTGTGGCTTTAATGCACAATAAATGCATCAGAATCATTGTTATTTATGCAGCACTTGTTATTTGTAAAGGAAAATAGCCAAGATGTTATATCTATGAAAGTAATGATGCTAATGACAACAAGTACACGTGAAGAAAAAGACAGAAGAAAATAGAAAAATAATGATGCATTAATATTTAAATGTAAGGAGCCACAACTAAAGTCATACAGGGATAAAATCTACATCTACAGATTTTCTAAATATCTCAAAACTGTTGGTGAATTGTAGCCATTATGTTAGCTTTTAAAACTGTAAAGATACTGTGTCTACCAGATGTTTGCCAAATACAAAACCACAAACAAGCTGACAGTTTGCTTCAGCTCATAGTACGTCGCAAGTTTGTTGATAAATGTTCAATTCACCAATAATCAAAAAATGAGACAAAGTAATAATACAAAATTGTACACGATATACAAAAATGACATAAGAAGCTCTAATTGTGAGTTTTCCACAAAAGAAAAGAAGCAAAGATTTGGTTTAAGAGTTTCCCAAACCAAGTCTGACTTCTTCAAAACTAAAGTGATCGAGCACAAGTACAAGAAGCATGCTACAACAAGCCATATTTTGTTTGGAGGCATCCAGCAGAATCTCACTATCTTTAGAAACAGCTGCAGAGCTCGGGACACGAGTGTGGATGTTAAAGGAATCGTTTCACATTTTGGGAAATGCGCTTTTTTGCCAAGTTAGATGAGAAGATAGATGCGACTCATGTCTATGCGTTAAGTACGCTGGGCGCTTAGCTTAGCATAGCTTAGCTTAGCTTAGCAGGGGGAACAGCTAACCTGGTTCACATACAAGCACCTCTAAAGCACAACACGTCGTATCTCTTTATTTAATCTACAAACAAAAAGAAATGTAAAAACGACAACTTGTATTTTTATGGGGAGCTATATGCTAAGCTAATCGCCTACTGGCTCTAGCTTCATATTTATCGTACAAACATGACAGCGGTATTGAGAACTTTCGGCAGGAAAGTTAATAAGTGCGTTTCCCAAAATGTCAAACTATTACTATAAACTCAAGACTTTTGATTGATTTTTATCAAGTCCTGAGGGTGTAGGTCAGACTGAAGATAAAGGCCAAGAATGTTCAGAACCAAAGCGTGAAAAACAAAATTCCAAAAAAATCAGCATGAAGCAAGCAATGGGATACAGGATTGGATGTATGAGTTTGATCATTTCATGAAATAATAAACTCAGGTAAGCTCAGGTTTATCAACTTTATAATTGTGTCGTCGCTTCATTGCCGTCTTGAAGACTTTGTCTTTATATATAATTATTTTATATATATACATAACATCATAAATTCATAACAGTAACTATACTGTATAGAGTTGATTATTGAAAGGTGTTAGTATGGCTGACTATCAATCCTTATTTTCCTTTGATCACAAAATCAAACTGTAAATGACTGCAAACACTTGATTTACAAACACAAATTTGTCACAAATGTACATTGACAATGAGCAGCTTCATTACAAGTAAGACACCACAAATCATGTAGGATTTCCTCTCAAGGTGACACAGTTGAATAAAGGTAGAATAACCTGTGATACACCTGTAAACTGGGGTTGTGGGGCCGATTACATCTTTCTATTTTTGTTCTAAAATAGTTGTTTTTTGTACTAATTATAACAGGATTAGTATAATGTGTTATAATAACTAGTTATTTATGGACTTTACACCATGACTAGTTAAAAGTTTAACCACTTTTGTAAATCATTGCTCAAGTTACAGAAATGTAGATGTAACTCTTAAAAATGTACATTGCAATACTCAACACTAATATATATTTAAATTGTTCTTCTTTTTCCAACGCTAGCGTGGATAATCACAGTTTATATCACAGGGATGGATAAGAGAGAAAATCTGACATGTGCCATCTTTAAACATGACAATAATACATGTACATGAATACACAGCAAAAATATCCATCTCATCAAGTCATTTTTGTCTATTTTTGAGCTCTCAAAGTCCTGTTTTCTGAAAACAAGTGAAATATGCGAAATATGTCTTTCAGTAAAATTACTTCAAAATACTTCCTTTAGTTTTTTGGTGATTTTTGTAAATAGTTTTTCCCTGAATCAGTTATTTTTCCTTCAACATACTGACAACATTTCTAGTTGTTGTTGATTGTTATCAAAATAATCCAGCGCTGCCAGATTTCTTTTTTCACTTAATAAAAAGATCTTTAGAATTCAATAACAGACAAAAATCACTTGCTTTGATAGAGATTTTGTTTGCAGTGTAAAAGCAGACGTTCATCCATGACAGACAACAATGACAGCTTGCACACATAAAAGCGGCAGCAATGCAGTACAATAAAGTCTACACATTTATCATGGCCAAGTTCTTCAGTCAGTGTGACTTTAGTGCTAATTGAGATCATTACATCTCAAATTACAGTTTCATGATATCCGTTTGAGATAAATCAGGGTATGTCACCTCTTTATGAGAGAGCCACTTGAGTCACACAAAACCACACCATTAAAAGTTTGCTGCTTTTTCATTTGTTTGACTTACTTTCTGCCTCTGGTCGAGTTATAACTCCCTCCATATTTCTTCCGATTAAGGATGAGAGCAGCAATTTCTGGCACGTAGCGAGCAAACATGGCCTACATGCATGAAAAAGAAAAAGAAAAGGGCATGCAGAGAAGGTTCTACTGCGGCGGAGGCAGTAGAGCCTCCTTGAATACTTACTTTCTCCCATTAACCGCACTATAGGAACCACCATATTTCTTGCGGTTTCCTATTAACTCTATGATTTCAGGGACGTAGCTCGCAAACATGGCCTAAGGAGAAGATAGGAGACAGAAGAAGAGACTAAAAAAAAGATAGGTAAAGAAGAGCAGGTCCTCTATTTTTATTCTTATAGAAAGAGGAACTCTACTGTGTGCAAGAGTAGTATTAGTATTTATTTGTTAACAGGAAAAAAGAGAAAGAAAATAAAAAAGTAAATTTTTATTAGCCGTCTGAATGTAGCCTGAACTTATATCATGGTTACATTCCAAATATCAAGAAAAGTATGAATGTGAAAAAGAAAATTATAAGGCCAATATTTACGTATATTGGAAGAATAAAGGAGAAAAATGACAGCTGATGAGCGGTATGTCAATCTGCGATAGAAAAATAGAAATGATAAAAATTAAGAAAAAGCCTTATGTGCCATGTTTCGTCCAACAAACACACGTCAGGTTGTTTTGAACAGCGCAGCCAAATGGATGGCAGACATTAACTCTGAGGATCTACACCGCTGGCTCCCCTTTACTGTATGCGTCAGCATGATGACTGATTCAAAATGTCACAATTTATTTCTCTCATTATTTGTTTTTGCAGTTTGTTGATTTTACCTGTTGCCTGTGTTTATGAGCAAAAGGTTATCCTGTTTTAACAGATTTGCAATATACACCATGAAAATAAACTTTAAGACATTAACATTAACAAAAAAGATCTTTAAAACGTTAAGATTATTATTATTATTTATTATTCCAACCTGTCTGACAGTAACGTATATATTTTGTATCACGTTGGTCCAGCTCTTCATTTAAGATACTGTATACGTTCATACGGAGGTTAACGTTCAAACCTAAAACGGTGGAAATATTCATGTCTTTTGCATCATTTCCAACACAATTCCCTCAACTTCTGCTCAACATATTTCGTCTCTTCGGGAACTTTAGGATCTCCACTAGAATTTTAAATATAATTCTGTGGGTTTGAACAATGTTTGGCTTGACACCATGACTTTGTACTGATTGTCCGAATTAAAGAGTTCAATCTTTTCTTGCCCGACAGATAATGTTAGATTCATTTGAGTCTGACATTTTATTGACTGAACGATAACTTTGACTTTCCATGAAATACTCCTCTCTTTTATCATATTAGTCACCATGCTGTTTAATCCTCCCCTGAATAATACTTTATGATCCGGCTTATTTCTTTATCAGGTAACTCAGGTCTGTTGCAACTAATAAAATACAGAAAAGATGTTTTCTGTAAGATTTAGGATTTATTTCATCATATTATTGTCCTGTAAAATCTCTGCCTTATGCATTTCATTCCCTAATATTTCTTTAAATGTTTGTGCAGAAACAGAGCTAATGTGGCTACATGCATCCAGCCAGGCTATAATAAATCATCCCAGGCACAATGTGTTTGTTGGAAAGAGGGAGGGGAGGCAGGGGGGTGGAGCTACCTGAAACCGCAGTACTTTTAACAACAACAAATGCAAAAAATATTCTATGTCATATAGGAATTGATTTCTAACAGAATAAAACTTCAGCATTGTACCTGAATAAATGTTGCAATACTGTAGACAACGCATAGTATACATGACATGCAACATACTGTGGTGAAGTGGGGAGCCACAAAAACAGCTCAGTGTAAACAACAGGTGAAGGGCGTCCTGAGCTCAGAGCGTCCTGCCGTTTGTTAACACCTGGCGGGTTGTGATGATTGGTTGCATGGAGGATTTTAAGCAGGAATAAGTAATGAGAGGGATTTTTACCAAACCACCGAGGATGAAGAAGACCATAAACAGCCGGCCCAGGGTGGTTTTTGCATAAACGTCTCCATAGCCAACAGTGGACATAGTAACCATGAGTAAGTAGACACATTCCCAGTAGGAAAGTGCCTGGGAATTTTGGAAGTTTTCCCAGGGATCCCCTGAGTTTTCCACCTGGAACAGAGGTTGGGATTTGAACAACAACCAAGAAGATACAAAGATGTAAAGAATTTTGACAATGCAATAAAAAGTATGTGCTAATAATGAGCGGCCACTTGCAAACAATGCCAACGTGAAACATGCTTTCCCCCAAACTCAAGTGGCTTCCACTAACTTACCAAATGAATGAATCCTGCTGCAGTTAGCCATGTGCTTATGAAGATTGAACACAGGTTCACCAGCTTTATCGAGTTGCTATTTAAAAAAGAGCCGGACAACAAAGTATGAGTTGCTCATTATGGGTTATTACATTGGTGTCAGGAAAATAGATGTGAAAAATAAGACTCAAAAATGCATTATGAAGCTTTTTATATTGAATTTAGTCAAGAGAGTGTAACATTGTGTTAAGCAGCTATAGAGAAAAACGGTTCTCTTTAAGCTATCTGCATTTGATGCTATTAAAATAGGTTTTCAAACCACACGTATGAAATAATATTATAAAATATACAAGAAATATTGTCTCAAAAAAATTATTTGGTTTTTTAAACATATTTTCACAAGTTTGCAGTATATTTCCATTCAATTCCCACAAAATACGAATCATCCCACGATATTAGAAAATATGACTAATGTAAATGTAGACACGTGCATCTTGTGAGCAAATGTCTTCCTCACTATGTACGCAAGGTTTATATGTGCGAGGTTCTTGAAATAATACAGTAATGTCTTATTGTGTCCTTGCATGACCTCTGTCCTCTGCTACTTTGTCTGTCCCGTCTTTACCTTCAGCGCAGTGAATGAGAGAGGAGATTATTCTAAAGCATTTTGTTTCGCTGTAAGCTCTTCCTGACATCTGTGCAAAAAAGCTTTAATTCTAAACAGCAAGGAGACAAACTGAAAGCTGTTTTGTTCAAGACTCCCTCATACAAGTACACGTAACAGACTGCAGTACTGAGGAGTAAACTTAATATTAACTTAATATTAATGTTTACCAAATGAAATTAAAGTAAGTGTTCATGCTCATTTTCAGGCAAAACTTTGCAAAATCTTACTTTTCCCCTTCAAAATATAACCATGTTCATGCAAAAAGCGCACATCACTTTACATGCGGTATTCACATATTGTAAACAGTTTGCGACATTGGCAAAAAGTAAATCAAAATAATACACTTACCTTGTCTTTAGTATATTCAAAAACTGTAAAATTTCTGAGAACTGTATCAATCTTAAGGCCCTTAAAAACCTCAAGCCTGTGAGAAAAAAAGACCATAAAGAAGTTATCAGAGAGGATTAATAACAATTTCAACATCAAAAGCATTTCGACTGGTTTAACAAGAACACCATACCTTTCAGACCTTCATCCATGTTTATCAACTTCATTGGATTCATATTGGGAAAAAATTCAACTCCGACTAATCAAGCGATACTGAGCCTTACGGTTTCATAAAAGAAGCTTTTCGGAATAGGTGGGAAGAAAATGAACAACATCAACATCCCAGATATCGCTTCACAAAATCTCACAACAGTCTGTTTTAAACTCAGGAGCTCGCAAAGCACCGGCATCTACCTGACACACGTTTCATTCCTGCTGGATGAAACTGAACGTGGGCGAGATGGCAACCTGGATTAGAGACAGGTGGACGCCTTCTTGCCAAACTCAATGATTAAACAGACGTGACGTCAAATCCTAAATTTGAGGGCATTTATGGGAAGGGAAAAAAAAGAGCTTGTGCCTGTTGCCAAGAGTTCAAGGACGGTAAAAAACACAAACAGCAGCAGTGACAACACTGTCCTGAGCTCCTGTACATGATCACTGATTGACTGCATAATATCATAATTTAAGCTACGTGTACTTTAAATCACAACCTTATCATAACAAGTTTACTGCAGTTTCTGTCCAAAAAGCTCAGATTGTTAACACAGAAATTACAATCTCCTCCAAAAACACGTCTGATAAAGCAAAACAACACTTTATTGTTTATGTTTCTTCCTTTATGTACGTTGCCGTGAACTAAAAGGAACCTCCCATCTGAGTTTAAAAGCCAAATGATTCATAGAGTCAGTTCGACAAAAAAGCAGAATCCACTGCAGTGTCGGTACGGCATGAACAATTAAAAGCCACCTCAAGCCAAGAGTGAGCAGTAAAGTAAAATCCATCTCCGCATGCTTTAACCGGGCAGACAAATTTCCCTTCTGGAATAGATTGCGAGTGTGAATGCCAAATGACACAAATCAAAGACGTTACAGGCAATAATTCAGCCAGAGAAATATATAAATAAATAATCTTTTTACGAAATGACGTGAACTGTGTTGTGCCTGGCCAAAGCTCATTTTTCATTTCAAGTGAGCGTTTGCCAGATGGGGGGCATAATACGGAGCAAATCCTGAACCTGAACCGGCTCCAGCTGGAGTCCAAAGACCTCGGGACACGCCAGCCCTCAGCTTTAGGGGAGATTCCCCTCGTTCCCCCGTCCTGCAGGTCTTACCCCAGTAGGAGATTACATGGAAGCATGAACTGAGGCTGTAGCAGATGCTGTCCTGGTCCTCTTTCTCGCTGACCTGCCCGTGGGTCATCCTGACCCTGTAGCCCTTCTGGAAGAGCTCCCCGGTTGATTTCTTGCGCCTTCTTGTGTTAGAAACCGTCTGAGTGTGTGTGCCTCCATCGGGCCCCCTGTACACTAATATCTTAGTGGGAATCATGTCTGGAAGTTGCTTTTGGTCAGCAAACGTAGAAGTCCAAAATCTGCTTCACATCCACATCTTCACTATTCTGCATCCACTTTGCCAACTATCATGCAGAAAAAAATATTATACTCCTCCAAAAAGAGAAAAAAGCAAAAAGAATCTGGTGCTTTCATGGTATCGCCACCCAACACGTCGGCGTCAAAGGACTCTTTATGAAGAAGCCTTTTTGATTTGATTTACCTCAGACCTTCATAGCATCCTCCCTGTGATCAGGCGTGTTCGCCGAGCTTAAAGCAAACCCTTTTCCCATCAGGATATTAGAGTGTAAGCTCCTTTAGGATTCATCCAGGGAAAGGAAGAGGCCAGACAGCGAGTCTGTCCATCAGCTGGCTTCACAGTTCCTGTAACCCCGCAATTGCTCCTGACGAACCAAATTTCATTCTCTAATCTTGGACAAGAACACAGGTCTCGCCTTTATAGCAGAAAACAAGTCATGTGAACGGCCAGCAAAGCTGTGTATGGAAAAATGACAAGCTTTGGCAATCTTTGTGTTTTTCTCTGGATTTAGTGATTCTGTAATAATCCCTAAATTAATCACAGATGATGTAATAACTGCTATTGTAGTTGATGTTAAATCTAAATGCGCAGCATGAAAATCTTACTGCAAAGAGAGGAAATACAACAGCTGCAAAGTCCATTTAATCCGAAATGTGAAAACATTTTTGAAATATGTGTCACTTCTGTTCACAAATTCCCTAAATAATTCCAGTACAAACAGGGAGGGGTATAAATGTTAGATTCATATGCAGTATATCGCGTATAAGACAAAAGCACAGATTAGAGAAAAGTATGAAAAATTAAACATAATTGTGTTTTTTTAGAACGTTAACATTTTATTTCACAGCTTCTAGAGTTTCCTATAATTTCCAATAAATGAACCGATATGCAACTGAAAATTCATATAAAGGTTTGTGGAAATGTATGTAATGTTGTAGTAATTACAGATGAATGTGAGACAGTGTTCCAGTTGGTTACTGTAACTCTTCTGAGCTGGTCCCCCACCTGGAGGTCGACACCCCCAAAAGGTTCATAACATAATCTGATTAACAGAAAGAAAAATAATTCTGCGACACAAAATTAGGTTAATCTTTTTAGACTTTCCTTTAATCTTAGCTTTTTGTTGTTGTATTATTGGATGGATTTGCTTCCTCGGGACTCTACTAAATATTCAAATACATTTTTTATTAATTACTCTTCAAATCGAACTGGGAGACCTGCTCATCTGGGGACGAGGGTCGTACATGTAAAAATAAGACGTTTGTCTACGGTCTAATGAATAAATATTTACTTGGACTAAAATGGAGCTTCTCTTTCAAGGAAACTTGGGAAATGAACAACTGCCCATAAACTCAACACAACAAACTAAACTCAAATGATTGTTTTAGAACGGTGTCTCACTTTTCATCCTTAATACAATGACATGGTTATTTCCATTAAAATCCTTTTTTTCCCCAGAAATGACGAGAGATTACCTCTAAAGGGGGGGTCCTGACCCTCAAATCAGAAAGTACTGCTTGAGAGCATTTTTATTTGAGGAAATATAGTTTCAATGGACAGTTTAATACAAAAAGCCTCTTTGAGTGTTTTACACTTCAGCTCAAGAGGAAAAAGAGTGGCCACCAAGACATGACTATCTCATCTGGAAGAGTTATGTTCGGTTTACCTCATAATATTTGGAAGAGTTGCACTGGAATATTTTTACCGTCAGAGATAAATGTGCTGCTTGGATTTCACATGTACAGTAGGTCAGAATTCCAGCTCGTGGGTTCAGACTTTGCAGTAAAAACGTATTATTGTGCATATTAGCCGCTGCATGTTGTTTTGGCATTTTCTACGCAATATCAAAAATGTGTGTCACGCTCGCACCACAAGCCTGTCATGCATCAATGTTAGTAGGAAAGCACATACTGCGTGTGTATTTGTGTCAAAATGTTCAGACCGGGGGATTGGCAGATTGGCAGAGTGCCCGGTGAAATATGGAGTTTTGATCAGAAGAGGGAGTTGGACAGCTGCGAACAGATGCTGCTGAGCTGGTTATGACCTCCTCACCTGTTTAACCTCAGTTCAACTAAACAGTAAGTCAGTCACTAATCCTCCACGACCAACAGCTCACTGACCATATTGACTGAGATTATGTCTGACAGAATTCTTTCCTATTCTAGAAACAACAGGAAATGTCAGTATATTTGTTACGCCTCGTGTTCATTTGAATAACGAAAAAAATGTGTTTTTAGATACAATACAGAAGTACTCGAAACTGTATTCTGTCAACTATGTGCATGAACGCTCAGTATAGTCTGGCATGAAGTGCTGCATCTTGGGTTGTGTGAAGTACAGAAAATAGAACAAATGCGTGCGTGCATGGTGGAGGAGAACACAACCAAAAAGCAACACCTACACAAAAAACATACAATAAAGATACAAAAAAAAAGCGCACATTTCAAAATGTTGCACATGGATTGTCAACAAGAATACGCAGAGGTTGACCTGGTGACAAAACCGAATGCAGTGAGTTGGATATAAAATCGAAAAATAATATCAACGATTCCTTTCAGCTTGAATATAAACGTTGTTTGCTGCAACGATATAAATAAAATGACCAATAAAAATGTATTGAAACAATCAGTGTAATGCAACTAACAATGACATGGACCCTCTATACTGCTGCACAAATCAACACAATACTGTCACACTCCACTAGATGGCACCAGCAACCAGCACTAGGTAGTTCTACTTTTATTGTTTTCGCACCATAAATCACAGTACATCAACCCAGGGAAAATACTCAGGCACGTTATGCAACTGTACCTATCAAGCTGTCATATTGACTCTAACGCAGAGGGTGTTCATTGCTGGTGTTGGCTACACGGCAGGTTTGTTCCTCGGCTGACAGGAGAAGAAAAACGCAGCTATAAAAACCTGTAATGCAGCAAAAAAAAAAGATCCCCCTTAATCCTGTAATTCCTCACAGACCTCTCTGAGTGATGAGTTTCACACATTTAGCAGATTGGCTTCAATTCAAGCGCTCAAACCCCCAACAAAGCCTATTACCATTTTTATCCATTCGTGAATTTTTCAATCACAGCTTCAATTCATTCCAGCCTTATTGCAGGTGTGTTGCAGAGGTGAAGGGCATGTGAATGACACCTGCAGAACAATGCCCACTGCCCACAACACATGGCCAAAGACATGGAACCGATTCCATTTCCATTTAAATCAACTTGCATGACTGAAAGTTTAAACGGCAAATGACAGCAATACAATATTTGATATTTTTGTCACGGAAAACAGGCATTAGTTCGACGAGTAAAGCTAACTCAGCTTTTGAGTCGCCATGCTTCTCAGTGTCCATGCTGTACTGTAGCAGAGATTTCATTTGCTTCACTATTTCCAAATTAAAAGGGAGGATCATTCGGACTTCTCATGCATGTCATGCAACGTCCCAAAAAGTTCATACCATGACAAAATTATCAAACTTATATGACTAATATTGCAGGTGTGCCTATGTAAATGACCATGAAATACTAAGAGGTTCTTTTTTTTGGAGATTTAGTGACGTGCTGAGATTATCTGGTGCGTTCACTGACAGCTGTTAGGCCCGTTAAATCCACTGGGTGGCAGCACAGACTCCTGGAAAATACAAACCCAAAAATCCACTGCACAATGCTCGGCCTGTTAATCAGCCTGTGTGCGCGAGGTGAGCATCCTTACCCAGCCAGCTCCTGTTCAGGTACACCGACACAAACACCGGAGGAACCGTGAAGAAGTCCACCACCGAGTTCACCTCCAACCAGAACCACAGCTTGTCATTGGCAGCAATGAACTGATGGATGAATGAAGGGTTAAAGGTGAGATTCAGGTAGATAGATAAGAGTGCAAATAAAGGACGTCTTCCTTTGTTTTGTTTTTTATATTGTTGGCAACTTCGGTTTTACTTACACGGAGGCCGAAGTACAGCAAGAAGAACACGTTGAAGGCCATGTCGATCTGCAACGTGAAGTCTTTGTAGAAGTTCTGACAGGACTCGATTGGACTATTAGACAGAGAAAGAAACAAAAGTATGTTAAATTCTTACAAATATTGATGGTCAAGTGAGGAAAGGGTTGGAAAAATGCATATATATATACATATATAGTTGTTTTTTTAAAGCATAAAAGATGCATTATTAATTTCCTTTTTCCATTTTCCAAAAGAAGAAGAACTTAAGTGTTGAAAAAAGTGCAATAGTTGGTATTTTCCAATGGTTTTTCTGTTGAGAAAGGACATGCATTTATTGTCACACAAGCAATAACTTGTCGAGACGCCTGATTAACCCTTAAATAACTGCAACACACTCATATTCCAGGTGCCATAACACATTATGAAAATGGTGCCGTTTTCCTTTCAGGACCGCATTTCCGATCTCATGGACAACATTTCAGGTACAAATTAAACCAAACATGATGGATATGCAGAGCCAAAGCAGTAGTTTAAGGGTTAAATGCATGCAGGGTTCATGTCTTCTTTTATGAAATCAGGCAGCCATAGCAAATACTAGCAATGCAGTGAAGTCTCACCCTCAAAAAGCTTGTATCTGGCACTAAGAATTCAAATAAAGAGAAATAATTAACCAAGTAAATGTGACTGTAATAGGTTAGTAGGATTATGTGATAAAATTGACGACCTGGAAAAAAACCCATCTTTTATTATTATAATTATTCACACCTAAAATGAAAACACAGGTTTACTACATTCAAAATTAAACAAGGAGCTGGAGAAAGACACTTAATTAAATTACTGTAAAGCTGTGATGTGTAATATATATTTGATTAATAAATCATTTGAATAAATAGTTGGGTGAAATAAATAAAAATGGAAAAGAAGATTGTTATGATGGAAACAGTGACTGGTTAAGTTCGTTTAGTGCTGAAGAAATTTCAGTCGATAAACTGGTGGTTTGCCAGAAACTTAATGTACAACAAATTCTTTAAATATACCAAAACATTCGATAGTTCCAGCTTCTGAAATGTGAGGATTTACTGTTTCTCTTGGTTTTATATTGTAAACTAAATGTATTTTTGTTTTGTACTGTGGGTCAGGCAAAACAAGACATTTGAAGACATATGGGAAATTGTGTTTCACCATTTCTTTAAACAAAACGATAGATTGATCAAGCGGAACAATCACC
Organism: Bovichtus variegatus; assembly: GCA_943593645.1. Classification (NCBI taxonomy): domain Eukaryota; kingdom Metazoa; phylum Chordata; class Actinopteri; order Perciformes; family Bovichtidae; genus Bovichtus; species Bovichtus variegatus. The sequence continues at coordinate 12,020,181 of CALSCE010000091.1, read as the reverse complement.
AATAGATAATTGATAATTAAAATAATCGTTAATTACAGCCCTAAAGCAGGGGTTCCCAATCTGGGGGTTGGTGAATGAAATGAATAACAGAAAAAGTATTTAAAAAAAAGTATATTTCTCCAACACAAAATTGTGTTTTGAGAAAAAAGTTGTTGTTTCAGGAATACATTAAAACTTTTCTGTAAACTTTTTTGCCATGAATTACAGGTTCATTTTTTGTTCATGAATCCTCTAAATAATTACACAAGTAAATTAATCTGAGAAGGAAAAGTTCATCTTTGGCTAAATCCTAAATATTCATGTACATATCCGACTTTTAACGAGGTGGCCACAAATAGATATTGCTTTGTTTTAAGGAGTAACAAAGAAAAGGTTGGGATCCACTTCCCTAAAGCGCAGGTTATCACAAACCTTTCTTCTCGGCAGCCTGTTAGTGCCAGACCTTGATGCCTCTTTGTTAGTGTTCTGCCTGCAGGATCCGTACACTGGCTTTCACCAGCTTCACTAAACGCACACCACATTACTCATAGCAACAGTCTCCCCTGTGCTGGTTAATACCATTCGGATTAAAGCAAATTGCTTTTGTTATGTAAAACAAAATCTAATAAAGTCTGTTTGATAAAACTCGTCCTAGAGTTAGAATGAGGTAACACTAAAATACCTCGGGGATTATTTTTGAACCCATCTGATGCCCAGCACGGACACTCAGGTCGGTGATGTGATGAGGAAAACTCAAACTCTCCTCACGCTACCGTCACAACCCTGTTTACCATGGTCACAAAGAAATGTAAGATATTTCTTAACGGTTTGCATCTTTAAAGCAAACAACATACCCTGTTCATGGAAGAAAACGGCATATTTCTGAAAGGATTTAATTAATTTCTGTTTGGCTGATTTTACCTCCTCCTGTAGCATCGTATCAGCTCTTTAGCAAACTTGGAAAGGTTGTTTTCTTCTCTTATTCAACTCAAGAGATACATTATACGTAACTGTTACATTCAATTTAGGGCTGGGCAATATGTCCAAAATCTATTATCCTGATATAGGTCATTTCATATTCTCGATAACGATATATATATCACAATATAGCACGTTTTCTAAGTTAATAGATAAAAAGTCTATTTGAAATAACCACATGATAAAGCCTGCTTTTTTATACTCCTATGTGAATTACAGTAAATACTTGACAAATGAAAAGTATTTTCTGATTTAATTGAGAACTTTAGAGTAATGTGCCGATAACAGTTTCAAGTGAAATTACAGAGAAAAAATAAATAAATATTTGCAGCTCTAAACCCTTTGTAAATCGCATTGAAATGTAAAGTATGGTGTAAAAACAAACAATCTAAAATAATTCCCTTAAAATATTTCACAGCAGAATTTTGATTTGATTTTGATTTTATCTGCTCGTCATCAATTTAGAAGACGTAATTGTGCATCACGTTATCTTGATATATGATTTCTTCCCGATACGATTCCATTGAAAGACGATAAATGATCATATTGAATTATTGCGCAGCCCTAATTCAATTATCTTGCATCTGGATAATTGCTCTGGAAAATAACCAGTCTTCTTTTAGGCATCGCTAAGAATAGTCACAACACGTTGGATAGTTCTGCCCTCGTTCACTGTAATGACACGTCAGCCCGCCAAATCCCTGTCATAGCAGGGTGACAGACCATATAGCGGGGGCAGACCTGCGGTGCTAAATAATTGAGTTCCAGTAGACCTGGTTCTGAATAGGACTAAGCCTGTTATGGATCACAACCCATCCCTGCTCAAAGTCGCTTTGGTCTCTCTCTCTCTCGCTCATTCAATTCAGACTCGGATCAAAGAGGACGAGGAGACCTTCATGTCGTCCGAGAGCACTGCACCTGATTTACAAACTTAATCCACCGAGAGTGAAAGATATACATATACAAAATATATATATATACACACACATCTCAGTTTGTTCCATGGATTTAACAATACACAGCACAGTGAGCACTCTACGCATCATTTTTTATTTTTTTTTACCTACAATGGCCCTAATACGCCACCGTGCTTTTCGCAGATGAAAAAAACACCTATGTATGACGACACTCGATCTGTCATAAGTGAACTTTAAGATATAACTTTAAGACAATTATATCACAGGCTGTCAGCTTGTTGTGTGTTTCTGCCCCCCAGTGGGCAAAACACTCAATTTGTTCGGTACCGAGTGTTGAGGTTTGACACCCAGCGCTACTTTAACATTGATGAAACAACAAAGGACAGTGTGTCTTACAAATGACATGGGACTCGATGGAAGTACAGGGTGCAAAGTCCTAACAGGCCTCTTCATCTCTGTGCAGCTTGTAGCTTCTTCTCTGTGAGTCTAAGTGGGTCTTGCTTTGTTGACGTCTCTCTCTGTGTCGCTTCCAGCCAGGTCAGCCTGCCCATCATATGACAGCCTCAGCAGCCCCGCAAGACTAATTACAGGAAGGGCTGTATCTGTTACAGTGTGCTGCCACTTACAAGCACGCAAGGAAGCAGCTAACTGGCTGCTCTTTCTTTAAGTACTGGGCTTGTTAGGTTGACAGGTAGTGAAAAAAACTACTGTTCACTGAATAATAGAAAGCCCTGGACAAGACTGAATGAAAATTGGGACAAAGAGCCTGGTAGATGAATATGAATATAAGTCATTGAACAGGTGCTGCAGCATCATACCTCATTGTGTATTTAACAAAGCCCTTTCTTATGCGTGAAAGGTTAAAGACAGAGGTCGTAGGTCACCCTTCATCAGGTGAAAAGGGTATCGGGCGTGTGCTGCAAGCACGTTCGGAGAACAGGAGGCCACAGATGGCATTAGTGAGGATGTAACTCTACCTGAGCCTTGTCCAGTTAATGAAATGAGATCATGCTAGCAAACCACATCAGAGCAAGCCAAGCCCTCAGCTGTATGCAGTCTTATGAAATAACACATAACCTGCCTCCAGGACCACGAGCCAGATTACAAAGTTTACAGCCCATTTTTTCTTAACATTACTCACAGTGGAGACTCCCTTTGGCCTTGATAAAAGCTTTTACCCCGCTGTATTTTTCTCTACTTCTTAATGACACATCCTGTCCAAACACCAGCCGGCTGCAGTAACAGTACACTGGAGCTAAAAGGGTCTTCCCCTTCCTCCAGTTTGATGAGCGATGGTGATTGGTTTTGAACAGGAACTTGGGTCTTTCCTGTCGGTTTGAGAGTCTGATCCTTTCATTGCAGAGATTAAGCAAATTTCAAATGTGAGCACTGGCTGTTTGTCAGCAGAGATCGCCGTGAGCTCAGAACAGTTTACCTGGAAGGGGATTGGATAAAAACAGCCAGCAAGTACGTGCTCTCCAACACCGTATACAGAGCACAAAGCACTCAATTTAATTAAGGCTAGAACTACAGTATACTGTATGCACTATATGAGGATTTATGAGTGTGACAACCAGTTAATAGCTAAAGTCTCCGAGGCTAATCTAAATCATAAATGTCTGAACTTGAATTTTCCCTTGAACCATTCCAATCTATATAACTAAAGCAACATCATTTGAACTGCAGGATTTAAGAAGACCATAATAGAGAGCTGCAGGAATGAGTCCTACAAAACAGAAATGAGTTAACATTGTTGCACTTCCGGTTCCCTTGCCTGAAATAAGGTCTGTGCTCAGCACAAGTTTAAGTGATTTTCACGCTTTGTTCGAAGACATAAAATACGGCAGTAAATACCCCGCTTGGGAATTTTGAATCTGTTACGTGTCTTAAGAAAGTGGGTTGCTATCAAGTAGCTAAATGAGACTACAGAGGTTGTTGGGGACATTAAAAGTGATCACGCTGAACAACCCATCTACTCAGTAGTGGTGATGCTGAAGTCATTTAGCTCGTTTGTGGTGTTCATTTGTGAAGATCATCGTGCTGAACAAAACGTGTAAGTATCATAAACATTTGTTTGCCAAAGAGCTTTTTTTCTGCAATAATCCATAATCCAACGGAAACATCCCATGTTGAGGGAACCAGTGCAATGTTTACTTCCAGTTTGGCAAACAAAAATGATGTAATGCAACAACATTTAACTATAATAAGACTACTGTAAGCTTTGAGCTTAAGGACTGAGAGAATATAGACAGCAGGACCAAACACTCTGATACAAACTCAAGGACACTTCTCAGTTTCATGACGTCTAAAATATTCTGCAGTGGAACAGTTTACAAACAGGGGTAATTGTGACCTATAAGCCAGAGTGTGCATTATTAATGAAGTACAATGATTTAAGTAAAACAATACTTACTCAGAAGAATCTATGAAGTATATAACAAGGGCTCCAATGCTGAGAGCAAATACGAGCACCACCTGGAAAAAAAGAAAGAAAAAAAAAAAGAGCATTTTATTTAAGTTTTTATGATACTACTAAATCATCCAAAATATACTTTTACACAAAAACTAGTTCCAAACTATCTTTGGGGGAAAAAGATGTACAGAAGCACAGAAATAAATGTACAGAGAAGCACAGAATATGACAAATAAAATGTTACATAATGCAACACATCATTACTTTTAATAGCTGCAACAAGTAGTCCATGAATAGACGTATATAGCACATTTTTTTTTGGTTTTGGTTTTATGTCATTGTAAATTTTATATCTTTGGATTTTCGACTGATGGTCGAACCAAACGAAACATTTGAAGACGTCAACTAAGGCTCTGGAAAATTATGATAATTTTTTCACTATTTTCGGACAGTCTTTAGACTTAACGATTAAACAATTATTTGACAAAATAATCAAGGGATAAACAAGTTATGAAAACAATCTTTAATTGCAGCTTTAGATCCATCTCTCTTAAACCATTAAACAACCTTAAACCCAAAGCGAACATAGGAGCAAAGCACATTTGCTACACACCTTCAAAGATACAGATGTGTTTCAAGGAGCGTAAGCAAATGTTCAATGCCTATAAATGTGCCGGCAGGCAGACCTTGATACATCTCGTCAGCCTGTTATAATTGTGTTATACATCTATATATAAAAAAATAAAAAAAGAGTCACAGCGTGGAGCAACAGTGTCACAAACAGCCTCATCAGGTACTGTATATACGACAGTGTAAATAAATACACAAGAGCTCGGCTCATCATGTAAATAGGCAGCGGAAGAGTGGGCGAGGTGACAGAAATGGCTTCAGCTTTCACAGACACAAACAAGGAAGGATGCCGCCGAGCCCGAAGCTTTCGATGGCCACAGTGGAGCGCAGCGTGATAATAAAAACCAGGGGCATCGCTTTTACTCTGTCACTCTGCCTTTGTGCAGGGAGAGACGCTGCTGAATAAACCAAAGCCTGGAGTGAGTGGAGAGACGTTCAGAGCCAGAGGGAGGCAGGTTGCAGGGTAACAAACATGAGATCCACGGGTGTGAGTGAACAAATCGAGAGTCATCAGGTGACACTGACAGCGCTATGGTGAAACCTGAGAAAATACAACAGGAACTGAACTGTACAAATAGTTAAATGGGAAATAAACAAAGCAGGAATCAGTATTTTTAGATATTTAGAAGGCAAACAGAGCTTGAGGGGGCGATCAATGTTACCTGTAGGAAACAATCTGTGTTCTTTCCTGACACAACGCTACTGTCACTCAGAATCACAGTGAAATGCAAACGGGACAACCAGAGAAGAAAGTGGAAGATTATAAAAAATGGAGGGCAGGGGAGAAAATCTCTTTTACCTAACTAGAGCATACTTGACACAAAGTCGGCTACAAGCAACTGCCATTTGGGTTAAAAAGTTAATTGTACATCAGTAGTTCATTTTTAGAAGTTGAAAAGTACAGCAGGTTGTTAATACTGGTGCAAAATGAGTGTCCTAATTTTCCCTTGTAAAAGTCAGTGCTAATGCACAGACACAACCAGAAAGGTTTCTGCGAGACAGCAGAACAAATGTTTTACATCCTGAAATATACTACCGGGTTATCTGCGACCCTGCCTGGCTTTCATCTATTTAGAAATGACACAATGGCCTCCTGAACAAGAAACCAATGGGCATCCATAATGAATGAGCTCAGCCTAATTCATTTCCATGATGTGAAATTGTATTGTCAACCTGCAACCACTGATGGCTCCGTAATGACAAAAAGCACCCGCATGCATTTTTAACCGACCCTTCCTCTTTGAAAGCCAGGAAATCTCTTTATGCCTCCAGATCATTTATGACCAGCCCAGTTAAGAAACTTGAAACAATGTCGTTGCAACCCTAGAAATGCTAATGTTGCCGGCAGAGGAAGATTCAGTGAAGGCAGTAAATAAAAGACAAAGGCTGCAACAAAAAGGGGGCAAACGTGACTGGGTTCGTCGATGAGGGGACAGCAGGCGGTGCCAGCATTCATCATTCATCTCAGTCATTGGATGATGATGCCTCACATCTGTATCTTCAGCCACCCTCAGCCATTTGCTGGCAGATGGCTCCAGCTAAAAGGAGACGCAGTGGGCACATCGAGAGGAACAACCACTGCATGAGTCGCTCTGCATGATGACCAAGAGAGCTGCCAAGATATACTCGGTCCAATTTGCGTCTGCTTTTGACAACTTACTCTCATGCTCTTCACTTAATTCAATTGCCAGTTACAAGATAAGAGGAAATTCACAAAGCATAATACAAGAGAAATTACAAATATTTTCTCTCAAAAAGATGTTACAATGTGCATTTGAAACTGCCAGAGATATATAAAAAAAATTTATAACGAGTCTGTCAAAGCAAGTCATAAGTCATTTAAGACAAGTCCAAGTCATGTTATTTAAAACAGGTCAGATTGAAGTCGAAAGACAAAAGTCATTTGAGATAAGTCAAGTCGTCTAAAGTCATTCAAGGCAAGTTGAAGCCAAGTATTCATAAGAAAAATGTGTTACAATGAAACAGCATTTGAACATTTTCCTTTTAAAACTGTATTGATAGTGTTTTTTCACATGGCAAGTCATTTCAATATATAAGATTAAAAATGTAATATTCAAGTTGTAAGGCTATGTAAGAGCTGTCTGTGGGTTTTTCACTTTCATTTTTTTATTGCTGCAGGACTTTTGAAAACTTGGGACTGGGTGCAGTATGTTGTAAAGATCGTAAAGTTTTTTAAGGCTAATCTTTGATCTTCTGCTATATACATAAATGTAAATGACTTTATTGCTTTTTAAGTCTGAAAGTAAGTCTTCAAGGAGTCAAGTCAAGCCTCACATCGGTCACGTCCAGGTCAAGTTTAAGTCATGTTATTTATTTTTACAAAAGTCTGACTTAAGTCTCAAGTCTACAGCTGTTAAGAACAAGAAAGAGTAAAACATTTTTTTTCTTTTTTAAAGTAATATGGAACACAAGTGTCACAATCACAAATACTGGGAAAATGAGGCTGGCTGAAAAACAACATTTTTGTCAGAAATCTCCCAAGTCCAGCTGTGAGGTGTTTAAAAGGGTTAGCTCTAATTTCTAAAAATGATATGAAAACATTATTAATTATAAATGTTGAACATTTATTCTAGGTCCACTTTCCCTTTCAGATGATAACACACCAATGATCCTATCTATGATGCACAGTAGAGTGCACCAGCAGGTCTCAAGCGTTCAGAAGTAAACCTTCAAACATCAGAGAACCCACTCATGCTCCTCCACTCTTCCTGGAGTGTGACTCACCATCAACCAGCGTGAATAACCTGCCAAACAAACAAGAACTTCGCTCCCACAGCAAAATCTCTTTTACTGTGGCGAGCTGTGGCGAGCTCGAAGTCCAAGGTGGTGTCACCCTCACTGATATTTCAGAATAAAATGACTTTTTCTTTTGTAAGTGAGGAGAGAGAGAGAGATATTGACGTTGAGGCAAAGTACGTATTTCTTTTAATTAAACAATGGCAACCAAAGATTCTTTTATCTTTAAGTGTGTTAAGAGCATTGAGTTAATATTATTCCACAGCAGTGGTCCAGTTAAAAGAATCCTATCTGACGAGGGCTCATTGAGATTCAGGTACGGTAGGAACATGTTTTACAAATTCTGCAGTGGGAGGTTGTGTTACTCCATGAGTTGCAGTATCTAAAAACAGGATTCAGAAGAACCAGGGCTCAGTTTGTTCCGTATTCCCTTAAAGCCTGCAGTCACTGTGGGATCAAAGCTCTCATAGGTGGGACGCCAGAGATTTGTGTTTGCGGTCAACAGGCCGTCTTTATGTAGGTAAACCCTCCGTTTCCACACGGGACACATCCAGTTCATGCAGCTCTCCCTTTGACTGTGTGAGACTTAATGTTCATAGCAGAATATCATAAGTTGAAGTCAAAATGAACCTGGTGTTCCTCATCAGTGACTGTCTGACCCCCTGCAGCTTCCCAGGCACACAGTGCTGCTTTCTTAAATAAAATTACCTAAGGACTATCCTAAATTCCAGCCAGCCCATCTGCCTGTCCTCAAATGCAACACTGATCAACAAGGCATCTTGGACATAATGGCACACCCAAAAATACTGTCCAGCACACTAGAGGAAACAGAGAAAAAAATAAATAAATCAATGCATCCTTAAGCTGAATAGTGCAATTACAAATTGTGCTATGAATTGCAAAATACGTAGACATCTATTTTTCTTCTGATTTCTATTTCAGAAAAACAAGTTTTGAGGGGCAGAGTGACCAGAATTCTCAGTTTTAAATCAAAAGAGAAGTTTTCTCTGGCATGATATATAGATAATATATTTTTCAAGTCATGAATTCTAGTGATGTTCTAGTCAGAAAGCATGTCTCCTTCCATGAAAAACTACAAGGCAGTCTTGCACTTTTCTACATTTACAGGACTCAATACTGTAATTATTCATTCTATATATTACTTAGTTTTTTTCTGGATTGGCTGTGAATCACCCTGCAAAAATACAAATAAACACGCTCATTAACTTTAACACAAAATCAGTTAATTACACATCATTTATTTAGATGCTTGGGAGGTTTAGAGCAGTTGTAAATGTGTGATGGGCTTTAAATAGTGGAAGACACACAGTCATCATGACTGTCCTCGCTAACTTTGTTTACAGCGCTCCTGCACAGTCTATCCTTCACCCAGGGTGATAACAGCAAATTAGCATGTTTACGACTACAGCCATAAATGTGATTGACGGCAGCCCTGATAAATTCGGACTTTGAATTAACATTTAAGACATTTACTGTTGACCCCCTGCTCCTCTGCAGCTGACGTGACATCTGTCATGCAACTTCAGCTCTGCAGTCTCAAGCTATTGTTGTTGTTGTTTCCATATTTACAGTATTTGCTGCTGAAGCGCCATGATGGATGATGACCTCATTGCGACCTTTTGATGCTTTGAGGTTCTCAACTTTCTATTTGGAGAACTTAAGAGTACCCGCAGAGCGTTTGTCAGGCCTGAAATAGGGCTACACAATTATGGCTAAAATGTTAATCCTGATTATATTTCAGATTTCAGTCAATGAATGTCAATCAGATAATTGTTGAATCTAATCAGCAAAGACTAATAATTCTAATGGTCCTTTTTGTGTATCAACCTTGTGGCTATTTTGAACTGAACGGCAGCACAATCTTAAAGCCGCTCTTACCAATATGTTTTTATTTGTCATCCAAAAACTTAATAATTATTTCTAATGCTGTTAAAGTACAACCTCAGTCGTGTGCCAAAACAGGCACAACATTTCAACTATGATCTACTATTACAAACAAAATGCTTATTTTTCATCAACATGTCTAACTGTTCAATTATACATGCAACTATAAGTTCTACCTGTAAACGATATGGTTTAAAGAAATAAAACAAAAGACAGATTGGGCCTTTAAGAGACAGCTGCGTCCCTTTTCAGCTCAGACCTGCATTCACTGGCTGAGTCCGCATGTGCCCCATGCTTGGGGCAACACGCATACTAATGGAGTGTTGGAGGGTTCTCCTGAAGCCTGGCATCCTCCTCAAGCATGATCTTAGTATAACCTCCCCAGCATGTGTTTCATAAGCGGCCTACAGCCTCATCTGCCTGAACAAGAAATTATGATTAAACGGTCCAAATCCCAGCTGTTCCGTTCCGTGTCACTGGGGTGTTTGACAAGGTCACAGGCAGGAAAGACAAACAGACATTCACAGTTTAAAGGTCAAAATCGGAACATTTCAAAAAGCAATAGCATGACACCTCTTGCTGTAAAAATAAAATCCTCAGAGAGATTGGGATCAGACTCGAGGGGAAAGCTTTTTTAGGTGTTCAGTCTGAAGGCCAATAAAGTGCGCTGTAAATCAAAATGATTAGATTACTTTATATGAGTGACATGCATATGATAATACTTAAAGGAGGAAGTTTCATACACAGAACTGTATTGACATATATAAATGCATCAGATCTAAATGAAAAACTTCATATTAGTTTGGCACAATGTGTCGCATTACTCATCGTCAGATAAGATAATAATCAGAATGCACAATGAGCCGCAGTCACCGACGACGACAGCAGGAGGACGATAAATATTATATAATCCCCAGACGTGTGTGTGGTAAGAAAGTAGCTCATCATTCTCATCATGCCCGAGCTGTTTTATCAATCTAGCGATTCACAACTGAGGCGAGGCTGAAGGACACGGAGTTGGACGAGTTCAATGTGTCAGTTCGCAAGCTGCAGGATCAGTGACCCTGCCAGAGATATTTCTTCATCCTCTGGACTGGTTTATCAAGGACATTAGACTGATCAGGAGGAGCAGAGTGACTGAAAGACCGTCTTGAAGCGCAGGGTTGTTGACTCATAACTGGAGGAGGAAAGAGAGAACAAAAACCTCTATTGAGCCTAAAAGATAAAGACGTTAAGTTAATTTTTTTTTATTTACTTTTGTTTTTAGCATGAAGTACCGTCTTCAGTGCCAAAACTGCTTAATGTCTTTTTTTTTGGTTTTATGCCTTTACTGGCCGTGACGTGCCGTTTTCTAATCATCTTGGCAGTGTTCAAAAAACACAAATCAAAGAAGACACTTTTAAGCAAGAACACATATAGGGCAATAAAAATCAAATCAAGTTTATTCATTAATGTGTATTAAACCCACATGCTGCCAGAAAGTTAATAATAGAAATAAACAAATTACACTGGAGATAGTCTTGAAGGTAGGCTTTTCCTTCCATGAACGAACCACAAAGAAACCACAAACCCCAGTGGATGATTCTCTAACATCATTTAAAAAGTCTTAAGCAGCTTCAGACTTGTTATAAACCTGCAAAATGTCCCTAAAGAAAGAAACGCTCAGGAGTTTTTAAATCCTTATATTTGGACCAACATAAAATCTGGACTAGAAAAGTTGGGTCAATTGATATTCCCCTGATTCATAAATAAAACAAAGTATTGAATACAACACATTACTCTAGTACACATTAATATTTTCAACAAAACCCAACCAACAAAAATAACATAATTCTTTTGTATTTATTGAAGCTGAAGGTGTTTCAGTGGGCCTCATTGACCCAAATCAGCTGCATTGGAAGAAATCCTTGGGCTTTTCTTCTGGAGCCAAGAATTAGAAGAACTTCCTGAACCACTTCTTCCCTCTCTTCTTTCTGGCGATCTGGCTCTCGAGATCTTCCAGCTGGGACTTCATGGAGCTATTGATCTCCTGCCACTCCTGCTCCTTCTCCTGCAGAGTCTTCTGGAGGCTTTCTGTGGACTGATTGAGGATTGACCTTTCCTGCTGCCACTTCTGCTCCTTCTCTTGCAGAGTCTCCTGCAGGCTTTCTGTGGAGTGACGGAGGGTTAAACTTACCTGCTGCCACTCCTGCTCCTTCTCCTGCAGAGTAATCAGGATGCTTTCTGTGGAGTGACGGAGGGTTAAACTTTCCTGCAGCCACTTCTGCTCCTTCTCTTTCACGGTCTTCAGGAGGCTTCCTGAAATCTGACGGAGGGTTGCGTTTTCCTCCTTCCACTGCTGCTCCTTCTCTTGCAGGGTCTTCAGGAGGCTTCCAAAGGTCTGGTGGAGGGTTGCCTTTTCCCCCTGCCACTGCTGCTCCTTCTCCTGCAGAGTATTCAGGAGCCTTTCTGAGGTCTGGCGGAGGGTTGAGTTTTCCTCCTGCCACTGCTGCTCCTTCTCTTGCAGAGTCTGACGGAGGGTATCTTCAGAGAGATGGAGGGTTAAATTTTCCTCCTCCAACTCCTGCTCCTTCTCCTTCAGAGTCTTGAGGAGGCTTTCTGTGGTCTGAAAGAGGGTTGACTGTCTGCTGTTCAACTGCAGCTCAGCCTCCTTCAGAGCATCCAGAAGCTTCTCGTTCTCCTCCTGTTGTTCTCTGAAACAATCGAGGAAGTTGTCAAGCAAGTCCTCTCGTATTTCGAGGCAGACTCTCCCCTCAGATGCACTCTGGGTGAGTCTGGCCTTCCTGTCCTTCAGTTGACACTGGATTTGTTCCTCCAGTGAACGGAGGTAGAAGTTCATAGGTGTTTGAACTTCGTCAGAATCGAAATCCACGGCTTCCATCTTTGTATTATGTTGGAACACGGTGTTTCTTTCCTGCTGTCTTCAGTTGATCTGGCTTTCTACTTTGTCCAAAGGTGTGTACGAAGCAAAGAGTTTTGTCAAATGTGTCCAAACTGAGCTTTGGTGTTTGTGTTTATAGACTTTCAACATTCTAGAACGTTGATGCTCCCTTGATGACATCATAGTAGTGTCATTAATTAAATCATTGTCAATGATTTTAAAATGGCTTGTGAAAAATGGCTCCAATATTTACTTTGCTTCACTTCTTCCTTTGGAGCTAATAGACTGTTTTAGAATGTACTGTAAAATGTCAGCACGTATCTTGGTGATGCAATTATTTAATAACCTAATATAGAGAAGCCTTTATGTGAAGAAGTGAAAACACACACACGCAAACATTAAGGGATGAATGAAACATCAAAAAATACTGTACAATTAGATCATATGGAGTCCAATAAAGTTAAAATGTTCATGAAAATGTGCTTTAAAACACAACAACTGAACTCCTCCAGTCTGTTTGGGATTCAAACCAACCAGCTCCTCTCACCTCCGGGGTTCCTCCATAACGCTTCTCTAAATGTCTCACATGCTTCAGAGCTCAGAGTTCCCTCTGTTAACTTGTTTTAACTTGGGCCGCTTCTCAAGGTTTCAGCCTCCATGTTGTTCCTGACCCACAGCTGCTTTAAAGAGTAACTTTACACCCCCTGAAAAGCTTCTTCTCACCTTTCTACCCTGATGTGCAGTAAAGTGTACTCCAGGATGTGTTTCACCTCTGACCACACCCATCAGAGATGCTTAGTGGGGTCAGAGATCACACTTTAAACTTCTAACTAATGAAGACTTTTCAGCCTGGTCTCATGTTACATGTTACAGAGAAAATCTAATCTATTTGTGTTTGCCAATCATATACATGCAAGCACATATTCCTGGTGGTTCACACTACTGTGACGTCAGGGTTTCTACTGTTGCTATTAAATTAAGTAATAAAATCATTATCACTGTGATAACTTCCCAGAGTTGTAAAATCCTCCGTCATATAAACCTCTGCAGTGTTTTGGCATCTGATAAACAGACAAAATTGTGACAACATGAAAAAAGATAACATTGATGAATTCGTCACTCCCATCATTAATCTTTGTCTTGCCTCAACTTGGAAGATAATCTTGCTTTACGTTTTGGAACTATAGTAGGAATAATTTGGGGGCTTTGGGGGATGTAAACAGGAAGTATAATGTTGCCATTGAGTCAGTCAGTCAGTTAGCTCTGGGCTAATATTGTTTGGACTGCATTTCTTTACATTTTGGCAAATAGGTACATGCTGTACTATTAAAAGTATGTCAAATTAGTTATTAACAGTTCCTGATTGTAATGTACCCATCTAAGTGCATAGAACTATGACTGGATTACTTTGATACTGAAGAAAACCTAAAAACGTGAAGTTCTGGAGTTATGAGGAGTGTCTTTTTCTCTATGTTTTCTAAGCAATTTTATAGATTTTTGGTATTGTTGTTTTAAACCTTTATTTATTTAAGTGTGTGTGTGTGTGTGTGTGGGGGGGGGGGGGGGTTACACCTGGAAGCTGCCCAGTACTCCCACAGTCTGATCTGAGCAGTTGGGGTAAAGGGCCTTGCTCAAGGGAACCTCAGTGGTGGTAATGAGGGAGCAGCACTCTAACCTTTATGCCACCACTGTTTATTAACATGAAACGATCAAAATAACAATATCCTCGGAAAGTATAAGGCCCACGGAATCTAAAAATATAGTTATTAATCCGGGAATGTTTCAGGTAAATTGCAGCAATCAGGCACTAATGGTTTTAAAGTACCTCATTTGCCTCCATGAGCTGTGTGTCACAGCAACTGCTGCAGTTGCAACTGCTAAATTGTACACTGGTTACATTTTACATGGGGAGAGATTAGAGAACAACACACAGTATGAATCAAATCGTCATTTTAAAACTTACACTTGATTTAATTCAACAAATCCTTTTTTTGCTCAGAATCAATAAAATAAACCCTGACATACCGATTGAATGTAATATTCAGGTTTGTACTGCATCCTTCAGATTACTCCTCAGGGGGAGTACATTATGCAGACAGTACAGTATCCTAGCGCGAAGCACAGTTTCATCAATGGCTTTTCTTTTGTGCCTGTGGCGTTCACACTCGAGAGTAAAACCGGCGGGTTTAAGGGATTTCTCTCCTATCTTGTCAATAGAAGCAGATTATTTCTTTGTCTACCAGGCTTCCTGTGGAGCCGCATGCAGCTGCTTCCTCATCATTAGGGATCACTACGAGCATTACGGTACTTCCAAAGGGAAAGACCTTCTATACAGTAATAACATCATCACTCCCAAATCTGGATTCATCCTCCTCTGCGGGGAACCAGCGGCAGAATGTACATAAAATTGGAAATAAATGTCTTGTCTGACATTTAAGAGACCTTTACTAATAAAAAGCCGCTGACCTACACCAAAACCACAACTTTCCTCTGATGTAATTTATTTACGGATTTACTCAACAAAGTGCATTGAATCCAAAAGGTTGCCATGTTATAGTGGGAACACTTATTTCTAACGTGGTCCTAAAATTTTGTCTAAAAAGACCAAGACAGACGAAGACATGCAAGACCTCACACCTATAAATGTAATAAAAATAAAAAAAAGGAGGGGGGGGGGTGTTTGTAAGTGCAGTCAAAAACTAATTTACTGCCCGTCTCGGTAGGAGGAGACACACCAAAGTGCTTGGCTAAAGTCTCCTGTGTGGATGTCACAAGCTTTGTACAGGGGATGATTTCTCAAACCACCAATACTGACATTTTCCTGGCGAGGGTTGTCTCGTGTTGTCATACATTTTGCCGTCATTGCACTTGACTCCATCATGGTGCAACAAATGGTTGCTGGGAGGTATGTGTGGGAAAGCGTCTAGTCTGACGATGTGTATAATATTGCCATCGAGTCAGTGAGTTAGCTTTGGGCTACAATAGGAGCTATGGGTTTTTTTTTTTTTTTGTGGCCATACTTATTTTACACCCCCTAAATTTATACTGAGCACACTTTCAAGACTGTTTTTGGTAATTATGGGAGGCACTAGAAGAAAGTTCCTGTTCGTTCATTAGAAGTTTTAAATCCTGCAAGGAAGCTCAGAGCCTGCCTGGAGCTGCTGCAAAGTATCGTAACGTTACTGCATTCAACTGCAATTTGCAGAGGGACCGAGAAGAAGGAAGCCAACAGGAGGGACAAAGCCAGTACGGAAAGCAAAAATGTCTAAGGAGTATACGTTGAGACACAACATCTGTGCTTCTTTCTTTCACCATTTCCTTTTCTAAAAACTTCCCCAAGAAAACTAGCCCAAACTATGTGAAGGGTGTCAGTTTGACTCCTTAAAAACACTGAGAATGTACTTGAATTAAAAGAAAATCCTCACGTCCTAGTTTAAGGTTTTGCACATTTCTTACACGGACATGTTAAGTGAATTTAAGCTAGGTAAATATTACAAGATAATATGATCAAATTCATTGTACTTGCTGTTGTAAGTATTTTCATATTCTCTCACAAACATTGTCAGAGAGAGCCTGTGTTGATGACATTATAACTATTCACACTGTTTAAGCAAACACACTCTGGTGTTGAAAACAGCAGGTCAAAAATAACCCGGTGAACTTCCCCAACAGCTGCTGTCCAAATTACAATGTGTGGCAGCTTGATGCACATTGATTTATGTCTTAATAGAAATAATATCTTCCCTGAATGTGGCATTTGTCTGACTGCAAATGTCAGAATTCATTTAAAACATAAAACCAAAAAGGAACATCAGCCATATTTCTTTATAGTGCAGTGGCCGTCACACAGGAAAATAACTGTTGTCAGCTATAAGCGGTAATACTCCTGAGAATGGAGGTTTGCCTGGGGAAGAGCCTGCAGGGCCTCTACAGCCACTCGCACATTACCATTTACTTCTTACCCCGACATCGACACACCGAGCTCTGATGAGCGCTGCTCAGTGAACTGGTGTAACAGGCTCCTGCTGGTTCCTACTGGGAATCCAAAAGTGAAGGAAAAAACAAACAAACTGGGAAAGAGATTTCAGGGGGCTTCTGAGGTCATGATTAGATTTTAGAAACGGTTTAAATGCAAGTAAAGCACATGCCTGCTGTGCTAAAAAAAAAACCAAAAAAAAAAACCATGTTATTCCCTAAAAACGACGATGTCTATGCACATGACAGGAGCAGCAGGGGAAAGGTAGAAAATTGGAGAAGGGCCATGAAAGCAGTGAGTCACACTTTGAATCACCTTTAAACTGTTTACACAACAGAGTGGTGAGCAGGCTTTTTCTGTTTGGATGAATATTCCATGTTACTGACCCAATTCTTGTACAAATAAGGGCATGTTCACAAAGTATGTTTAGAGTCTGAAGTGAGTTTCTCGTTTCTCACTTCTCACATTTTTTCCTCCTCCCACGGACAAAATATGTAACCCAGCAGCATGAAGGGGGACAAGAAGGTGCTATGAGTACATTTGACTTTTATAAATCGAGACTTTAACTGAGTAACTTATTCTTTTCAAAACTATCCATCCAATATTTAGAGGATGACATTTTTTGAAGTAGTTTGGTCTTCAAGACAAAGTTGGGGTTATTTACTAAGCCTGCCGCAAATTATACTAAGGGGTAAAAAGATGCTGAGTAAAATAATATACACAAGTATTTCTGACTGCTTTAGTCAGATCACATGGGACTGGAGCTGCTGTGAGCCATTAAAGGCCAAATAAAAACAGGCTGTTGCATTGCTGTTCTTTTTGCACTGTGTTGTTTTGCTGAACAGGCAGCGATATCTTTTATTTATTTATTATTTATTTTATTATTATTAATTTAAATTTTTTATTTATTTTTTTTAAATTGCTGCCATTATCTTTGACTGCCACAGTGGTCAGTCTGCGGTGATAAATTAGGTGCTATTTGTATGAATAGGTTTTCCCCACGTCTTATATTTTGCACCTCTAAACCGGAAGTTAAAAATGCATATCGAGACATGAGACCAACAAGGAATTTTTAGCGGTGCCACTTTTGATACAAATAGAAGTATATTATTATTATATATAGTTTAGGAGCGGTAGTTTTAGTAGTATGCTTTTTTTTTTAATATTAAAACAATAATCACATGTCAAGGAATATATAAACACGTATGCTCTAAGCTGAAAGACAGTAGCTCGATATCTGGCTTTTACCCAATAGCCAGATTGCACAGATATAAAAAAAAGAAAAAAGAATGGAGGTTAAAGTACTTAGAAACTGGATCCTCCTTTTAAACCCTTGGCAGATACACGCAAGTGCTCAGTTTGTGTTTCATATTATATAGGTTGCACCGTAACTACCCGCCGCCTGAAACCTGATCCTCTGTTTGTTTGACACCGGTCACTGTATACAGTGAGCGATCTGCTGAGTGCTGACGACATCCTCTCTGAGCTGTGACAACAAGGCTGCTATCCTCGAAACATTTTTAGGTCAAGCCTGGTGGAACATCTCTCTCTGTCACGCTCGATTTGAAAGTCTATTCGGGGTTCAGTTTTCCCTTTTATATCTCTTTGATGTGACAGCATTGATCCAAAAATCTACTCTCATTAGACCCAAACAGCATGTTTGGCTCCGTTATAAATTAGAGACTTAAACTTACTACAGTTTGCACCATTATTCAGCTATTAAAATACCCACAATCAAAACATGCAGTGTAGAACCCCAAATCCCACAGTGGCTAAGCCATGGTTTAAGCCATCCTGGAAGCAGCCCAACCACTCTCACAGTGAGGCGTAAAGAGCTTAGGATGGGAGGGGCTGGATGCGTCTCCCCCCAGCCTCTCGCTGTCTGTCAGATGATATATGAGGTTGCAACTCACTTGCCTCTCGGTCTTGAAAACAAGAGAATGAAGCTGACAAATAAGGAAAACTGACCCAATATAATAAAAGAAAATGGATGTTTTTCGTAAAATAAAATAAAAACTTATCGGATGTCTATTGATGAGCGGAAAGGAGTTAGTTTGGAGCACAAGCGATGAGTCACCTCTCTGGCAGTTCTTCTGGGAGGAGAGAGAAACTGCCCTGCGCTAACAATGGAAATGTAAATTCCCATCATGTGTGAAAATGTAAATCATGTTCCGCATCTGGGAAGCTGGACATACTGTTACTGTAGCAGCCGCACATATTTTTAAGGGTGGAGGCGATGTGGGATGCATGAGGTGTGAGTTCAGCAGCAGGTGGAAAATGCTCCGGAGATATTAAAGCATAAGATTGGATTC
Source organism: Bovichtus variegatus (assembly GCA_943593645.1). NCBI lineage: Eukaryota > Metazoa > Chordata > Actinopteri > Perciformes > Bovichtidae > Bovichtus > Bovichtus variegatus. The sequence goes on along the minus strand of CALSCE010000091.1, from coordinate 12,001,433 downwards.
ATATTCTGCAATCGGTATATTTAATTATTTGATTATAATTTAGCGCACAGAGCGAAGTGAACTTTCAAAAAGGTAGAACTTGTCGTTAGACCGTTTGCAACATCTATTAACCTCCATATATTAATTTTCTCTAAGTGACTGTGTTAATTAATTGAATTGAACTTGCCAAAGGAAAGCTTGTTTGATGGAAGGTGCCGGCTGCAAAAATCAAGAGTTACCTCATTCACACCTCCTTTATGTGTGTCTTTCCTGAGAGAGGGAAGGGGACATTCTGATGACTTTTGAAGACTATGTGAGCTCTTATACAGCAGCGGTCATTGTGTAGCTAATGACTGTTAATGAAATCTGGGGAGCCAAATTCGTGACAGATTTTTTTTTATCATAATACTGCTCATAAAATTGGATTTTTGGGACAGGAAAGGATTTTATCGCAAATCTCCTCTCCACAGTTCTTCCTGCTTTCGGAATATGATGCTGCTCCACAAAACTAATTATACTCCACCGATTGTTTGTGCCAAATGAGATCCTGCTGAATATGTGGCAGCCAAACATAGAGAAGTTCCAAATTAGAAAATGTCTCCCCCTGCCCCTGGGGGGTGATAATTATCACACCTGGTACTCGCTCTTGTCCAAAAACCACTTCTGCGAGAATTTGGCCCCATGAGAGCAGAGAATTAAAGATCAAGCAACTCTCAATCCGTAGACTCGGGCACAGATGGCCACGGGTCAGGACACTTTCAAATAAATATGTCAAAGCAACACTAACATTTGTCTGTGTGCTGCACAGAGGGCAAATACTAACAATGTGAGAAATCTAGACAGACACCATCAATGCAAACCAGTAAAGAAGTCAGTCTAGTCCTTTGTATTACGAAACTGGCTCACAAAAAATACTAGGATTTCTTAAAAAGAGCTAATTATCAGGAGGACAAAAAGGTATGTTTCCTGCTGCATGAAAACACTGACATCCAGAATAAAAAAGGGTCCTCTCGGGACATTAACCGCTCCAAAAATGATTCTGTTCATAAAAAGTTAAATTGGAAGAAAAATGCATACGAGCTGCTGATTATATACCAGGGTCCATCTAAAAAAAAAAAAAGTCAAAACAAGTCCAAGAGTCTAGAGCCACGCTAGAGGCTTTGTGTATTTAGGCACAGTGGTGCTTTATAAATGTTTACCATGTTCAAACTAATGTTTAACATTTGCTCATTGCAACAATTGTCACTTGTTTTACAGGTTTATCGTCCAAAGTAGACACAAAAAAAAAAAAAAAAAGTGACGGCTCACCAAAGTCATTAAGATATATCCTGAGGGGGACATGAATGTCTGTACTGACCAACAGATAAAAATGACCATGCTTAGTCATTTGACCACTTCTTACAAATAATCTAAATAAAACACAGATTAGTCCTTTTTTTCTTTTATTAAAAGAAACGGCAAAAAACAAGTAGTTTTATATTGTTGTTTTTATCAAGTTACATCGTATCTCTATTTTAGTGCACTGACCTGCCTCATTCTTTCTTGTTTCAAGATTTATAAACTCATTTCTAGAAGATTCTTGAGACAAGCTGAATTCAGTATTGGATAGATGTTGCTACCCACTGTACTAGAAGATCTTTTTCCACTTGATTTCAGAAAAGAAAGTTTATCAGACTCAAAATCAGAATGGCTTAATGAGATGTTCTTTGTTTTGACTGGGGACAACAAAAGCACCAATTTAACTTTAGTCACACATGGCATTGTTTCCTTCTGCAAGGCCCTGACAAAACAGGCCTGGCAGCTGCTGTCACCCCAAAATAGCGGCAGACTTAGAGGCGGGCAGAGAGCCGACTGGCGCTCCCACGTTGTTCACTCTGTTGCACTGGGCGCGGTGAAAGTAACACACGATCCCGCTGGCACCAGAGTCCACAGGTGGCAAACAGCCTCTCGCCTCCGTCACAAGGCCACAGGCATGGCAGTGGAATATCTGTTACATACAACGACACTGACGTCCTAATCTGAAGTGTTAACTGGGAATGTCAAGAAGAGGGCACACAGAGTAAACGCTGTCCGAGTTATTTCATGCCGAGCTGAACACTGTGGGAAATGTGTGACGATAAAGAAGCACTAAGCTGAATTCTCAGTCATGAAAAGGACAAGTGCTTCCATCACTTCCAAATGGCATATTGGACATCTCTGTTGATGCAGTGCCAGAGAAGACAGCAAGTCCCCACCAAAGTGTTTACTCTCTCTCTCATTTTTCCACTCTCATCAGGCAAAAAGCTTTTCCATGTAGTGGTACAATTGCCGCTGCTCGCCGAGCCCCTCAGAGAAGTAGGAGGGGAGTCTGTCCGCATGATGAAAGTGCCCTTCTAGCCCACCTATAAATCCGTTCAGAGCTCCTTCCTCCCCCTGAGGCTGCTCCCGGGCGACATCAAATCGAGACAGCGGTCAAGACATCCAATAGGACTTCTTCCACATGTTGACCCCGGTAAACCGAGACGACACTGAATCTGCAGCCCTTTTTGTTTGGCAGCTGGTAATGGTGAGCTGGAGGTGACTCAGCAGACAGCTCTTGCACACTATTTAACTTGTAAAAATTCGGGAAGGGGCAAAAAAAATCTGCCATCATAGCCTCCTGCTCACCGTACCCCACTGCTCCCCTGGTCGTTCTCAATGAATTCAGATTTCACACTAAAATCGTTTTATGCGTTCCTGTTTCATAATAGTTTTTGCTTGGAAATCTCACACACACACACACACACACACACACACACACACACACACACACACACACACACAC
>CALSCE010000091.1:11942436-11998641 GCA_943593645.1 Bovichtus variegatus | reverse complement strand
ACCGACTAACACTACCGACTCAGGTTTTACCAGTGACTTGTGATTGGGGTTAGGGGGCAAAGAGTCCAAACTGAATAGTGCCAGAGGGTAGCTCTGTGCTTCCATTAATAGAAAACCTTTCTCTGGCAAGAATAATAGCTTTGCGGCATCACCCCCCCGGACCCCTAGAACAGAGTGCACATGGGCTAAATGTCACTCAGCAGGATCTCATCATTTAAGAGAAATAACATTTTCCCCCAGATTACTCTAACCTCAGACTCGCTCCATCACACACTCCCCATCTTACAATTTCTTCATGATTAGATTCTCAAGGGAAGTCTGACTGAACAGGATACACATGCGTGACATTACAGGAGAGCCGCTGGGTTTCTTGGCACACGTACAAGCTGCAGCCACCTGTTCAGCCCCTAAAGCCACTTTTGTTTGTTTTGACGTGAGCAAACAGTAATGAGATGACATATTTCATGAATAGGGAGGGTGGTCTTGTATGACGCAAGAGTGACTAGGAGGACGGGAAATGCAATAATGCATAAAGTGACAGATGGGATCCTTCTGTGTCCCCAATCTGGGGTAAACCTTATCCTTACATACAGCATGCTGCTGTTCTGAAATTAAGAGAATAAACTAGAGGCTTCGACTTTTATGCAAGTGCACGTGGAGTGGAGCGCTGATCTCCAGCAGATAAACCTTTACAGACTTAAAGGTCATTGGGAAGTGTCCTCCCTGTTAATCAAATAGCCCTCAAGGCAAGGTTTGATCTTTTACAATCTGCTGAGATGCAACGCCAGCCGGGCAAATGAACATCAGGCCTCTGGGCCTTCCACAGGGCAGTCTGCACCTGTTTCTCACTCAACATCAACAGTCGGAGGTAAACAGCTCGCCGTGCAGCGAGGATCACATTTGGTTGAAGTGTGTCATGCTGCAATTGTGGAGGTTAATACCTCGAAGTTTTGTCTGAAATGCCAAATTAATGTACAAGAAGCGAGAGAGATTAATTTCATGCAATATGATAAAAACATACTGTAACCCTCCAACTAAGAAGCTATGTGATGGTAAGAAACTGAGGCTTGTATCCCTTTAAGACCAGGTGCGACGTGTGTGCTTCTCTCTAAAGAGCTGGATGAGACGTGTACGTATTTTATATGACGTCATTGTTTTCAAGACTTGTGACTGATGAAACGCATTATGATTTGTTGAAATATATATATATATATATATATATATATACATGGGGGGGCTTAGCTATCAAAAAAAGTTTTTCTAAGTTTTGAGCGAGGGGAGCGACATTGATGCCGACTACAGCAGCTACTTGGACGAAAACAACAATGACAACTGCTGGATTCTAAGAAAATAAAGGAAATTGGGGAAGCGACGGTGTTAAGAGTCAGTAGCTACAGGTGTTCACAGAGGGGCTGCGGTTTCGACTTGTGATGGCGGCAAATTTATACGCAGAGCAAAGCAGGAGAGAAACTCCGTCCAACGGCACGTGGACACCTGTTGCAGTGAAGGTCATTAAAACTTTCATCGGGCTGCGTGTAACCATAGGCTCTTTAACAGCTGCCCCAAAGCCATGATTTTAAATGATCTGGAGGTAGTAGTAATAATAATAATAATATAAATAATAATGGATAATAATAATAATAATATTAAGACAAATAATAATTAAAATAATTATGATAATAATGGTTCTGCTGCTGCTGATTAATAATTGAAATATGTGGACATCTTTAGTGACATGGCATACATTAACTACTCTACACTAACTGTGCACACATTGTTATAGGTATTAAACTGCCACTTAGTTTTATTGAAAACATGGCTAGAAACAAGCACAATGGTCATCATTTTGAGTTAATTACATTTTGTATTGTTTATTGATTTTTTTTTTTTTTAATTAGGCCAAATGCAATGATTTACAAGAAAAGTTAAAGGTTTAAGCTCTCAACTGTTTTTTTATTTCATGTTTCTATCTGCTTCAGAGGCTGAGAAATAAAGATTTTAGTAAACGTTGATAATTCAGTGAGTTTTTCAGAAAACCCGCAGGTTTTAGGAGATTGTCATCAAACAATGATTAGGTGTTAGAACAGGACTTTCTAACAGGACACTTTGGGTCTTAATAGGTAAACATTAACCAGCTTCTTAACCTTTGTTGCATGTCAGACCCCGAGTTTATAGAGCTAATTAAACAGAAAAGTATAATTTATGAGTATATATTTTGAGTTTTCGACTGGTGATTACGCACCTTTTATAAAAGCACCTTACTCATTTTCTTGTTGCTTGTTTGTCTCATTTATTTCCGTTCCGTTTTCTCCATCTGTAACTACTACTCTGAATTAAGAGCTGTAGAAGTACTTGAGGCTGTAGATACTTATGTCTGCTTGACTGATCCACAACCAACATCACAACTGCAAAATACTTTAGGCATCCTGGAGCTGAGCTTCCTTTTTGCATATTCAATGTCTCAAGTATCTTCAAGGGTAAGATGTATACTCTTCTTGACTGCATCCACACCTTCACCTTTTAATCATGCATTTCGCTTGGATTCACATGCACCATGTGCATCATAGAGAAGAACTGAGCTTTCTTAAATGTTCTACTTCACAGGTATGGAGAGGTAAAAGGTAAAAAAAAACAATAAATCCACCCTCAACTGGCCTTAATTAATGCAAGTATAAAACAGGAGAACATTAATATCTGGAGTAAAAAGACGTTTTGTAATATTTCAAGAGCAAATAGGCTGCTTGTAAAAACTATGTTACAAGAGAACAACAGCGTGGGTGAAGATGTGGGAATAGCAGCTCCACACACACACACACACACACACACACACACACAGCTTTAATGTGTCCCCTAAACAAGCTGACATAGAAAACACACACATCTGCCGTGTTTAGGTAAGCTGCAGTTGCCATGGTTACAGACGAGTGCTCGCTAAACAGTTGTGTGTCAAGCCATCATTGAGACAGGACACTTGAGCTGCACATTGAGGGGAGCGTTGGTGGTTCAAAGTGAAAAACAAGGAAACACAGGATGAGCGGATGTCACGCTTCCCTTAGCAATATGTTGCCGTCACCATTAACCATCACTGTGCTCAGGACGAGCTAATAGAAGATGCCGTGGGGCCAACCTGAGTTCAGGCTGAATCATCGGAGTTTCATGACATTTGGAGGAAGATGAAGAAAATGTGCTGTTTTTAGCTCAAATTGGGAGCAAAAAAAGGGGTTTTCATTCCGTTTCTGGTATTATTCACCTCCTCGCAGAGGCTTACGGCTACACACACCATCACAAAACAACAAACAAATGTTGCACTTCACCGGGTTTTAAATGACAACATACACCAAAAACAGGACTTTTATCGTACAAACATGATGCACATTTTATGACTAAAGCACTTGACATGAAGTGTTTGTCACAGTGAGAGACCTTTTAAATTAATCATCTTTGTTTACAACAACTACAGGGATTTGGTGCTCATCCTGTCTTCTTATCCTTCCAACAATGTCAGTAGCTTTTTTTTTTTTTGGTCCCACAAACATGAATTAAGTGGTTTGTTAATATTCCACATCAAACCATTATGTTTGAGTGCGACTGCCTACCCAGAATTCATGATTAACAACCTCCACATACTGAGCCAAATGGAGACGCTGCACCACATTTAGTGGGGTGGGTGAAAGTGGGATGAGCCCCAAGCACTGCAGCAAGCCTTGGCATGGTTCTCCCACTCATGCCATTTAATTTCATCACTCCTCAGTCCTACTCTTGCACTTGCATCCAAATCATCAAACGCTCTTGTAAAAATAAAAAGCAAAGAGTATAGCAGAATCATACTGAAACTGTCCCTGACAAGAAGCCGCCCCACCGGTAAGGACAGCAAAATAAGGATCCGATAAAGATCTCGTATTATGTGATCGAAGAGGCATGTGCTCTCCACATGATACTGTCAACAGACACACCAGGCGCCATGGCAACTACTTCAGCTGACCAAATGCAATTGGTACACTGTACATGTCCCTCCCTCCCTGCAGCCTTCTGGAGCCGTTTCTCTCTGCTGCTGTCCGAGGGCATTATGGGGTGTATGACCTTAATTCACTCTTCAAATCTCCTCTTTTTTGCCCTGGCTTTGTTTCGATGCATCTGCCTCCCTGTCTGAGCAATAAGCTGCCAAGATATGCACTTCACAACGGTAGCCTATATTTGTGCGTCGGACAAGCTGAAATAAATTGAGGGAACATTCAAAGCGAAACAGTTTTGTGGCTTGTTAGATGCGAGCTCTGCCTCAGGAAGGTTTCTGGACTGTCCTATAATAACAAATGTTTTTTTACGCAGAAATATGAGGAGGTTCAACCAGAGTGCGTGGCTGTCATGAGGAAGTTAGGGGATGATCATGATCGGCTGTCACGCTTCAGCTCATGGACGTCTCACTCTGAGTGATGGTGAACTTACCAGGACTCTTCCCGTCAGTGTCTGAGCGGATATCATGACTCCGGCCCAGTCCTTGACCGAGGTCATCCAGCCCACCTCGCTGGCCGCTGGGTCTTCCTTGTCAATGCGTTTGATGCCATCGCCTGTGGTGATCCGATGGACCGTCTGTAAGGAAAAGGATGCAGAAAGTAACAGTGAAAAATGTGACACTTGGCCAGAGTTCAACAGTAAATGATTAATCGGGAAAGTCATTAAAAGAAATGTTAGTTTTGACATCGCCCTTGTGTATCAACCTACAGTCATTACATAACAGCCTTTTTCCTTTTCTAGTGGATCATTCCCAGGAAAAATCCTCTAGCACAGGAAAAGACCACCAATAGCAGTTTGTAGTAAAATAAATGTTTATGTTTTCCTACTCTTTCTCAACATATTTGTGTACACCAAGCTGCTGTCCAGCTAGCATCCAGACAGGCCACAGTACGGAGACCAATAAAGACAGAGCTGCTGTAGAGCAACATGGCAGTACCAGTGCTCCAGTTAAGGTTAGTTTCTTTGCTGATGTCCAGCAGTGCAGAAGCTTTGAGTCCAGTGTGTGTCTACAGCTTGAGATTTCATCAAGTTAAACTGAAAGAAACAGCCAATGGCCATATGAGCAAGAGTGCATGGACTATAAAACAGTGTAAATGTGATGTTTGTATATGACAGAGTAATATTATATATCATTGACCAGGGGTGCCCACACTTTTTCAGATAGGCTCACTTTTAATTACATTTTTTTTTTTTTTTTCAATGCCATGCGATCTACCCACACTACCTTTGCGATCGACCGGTCGATCGCGGTCGACGTAATGGGCACCCCTGTGAAACATCCATTAGCAAAAAGTGAAAAAAAGTTATGGGATTCTCATTGTTTTGACTGGAACATTAGCTTCTTCAGTTAGTATGCGTAACAACAGTACATGCAATAATGTTACGCACATAAAAGAGGTAAGATCAAGAATCAGCTCTAACTTAAGTATGATAACAGCCACAGTTCCTTGGTTAGCAAGGAGCAGGTAGCTTATGTTACTTACATTAATATATCACCTTATGGCTAATGTGTTAGCAGACATGGAGCAACATTAAAATTCATTTGGAGTCATGTTTCTGGCCACCGGACAAATGTAACTCCAACATTCCTCCTCCATTTATTTCTATTTTGGTCTCCATCAACTCTTAAAAAAATATCTGTCTCTTTAGCTGCTAACGCTCCACGATGTTCACCAGTTAGTTGCTAACTTTAGTAGGCCTACTAGGGCGGTAGGGTCTGGGTTTATCTGAGCTTTTTGATTGTGAAACAAAACTAAAAAGTTGCAGGACACAAAACCAAAACTATGAAGTAAAAGGTGCTTTAACACAGTTTAACGTAAAGCTGAGGGGAACTTGCAGAGTGACACCTTTCACATTACAGTCATTCAACGTTAGTCATTTGTTAATATAAAAATATTGATGTGTAGCTTTGTTATTCCTGTAGTTTAAAATAGCCACAATGTTTGCACTCAAAAGGACCATTAAATAATTGTGCACCCTAATCAGTAAAGACTAATAATTCTGATGGACAAGCATTGACTCAAATCTAGAAATATTGTGATTTTCATATATAAAAATATTTATTAGTACAGCTTTGATCTCCAAATGCCCCATTATGTTAATATTTGTGCTGCGTCTGGAAAAAAGGTCAATGAAACCAAAACAACAAGCTGAAAGACACTAAAACTCTTCAAGCTGAGATGAACTGCAGTCGGGGAAAAAGATTCTGTGGGTTTGTCACGACAAGTGACATTTTTCATATTACAAAATTGTCACTTCATGCATTGCAATTAAAAAAAAAAGAAATTGATTAGATCAGCTTTAAGTTGACGTATAGGAGTACAGTACCACCTACGTTTTTTGTATGATTGACAGCTATGCAAAAACACAACATCAGCAACTGCTCAATACCTAAAAATCATCACTTCAAAAACATAAATGCACCATTCTTCCCACTATAGTGACCAGGCTCAAAGCTTTCAAAATAAACCCACGCACATGCATGCACACATGCATACAGTAAACATACAGAGTGAGAGCAGCAAAGAGACTCCAGGAGTGTATCCATGGCAGCCACTGAGCTCCTGGTGTTTCTGCTCCACTGAGTGGGCTGCCTGCCTGCCTGTCTCTCCACCTGTCTGTCCGTCTCTTGTCTGTCTGTCTGCTGGGACTGGCATGATTCACAGAGCAGGAAATCGAGACAGGATGCAGAGGTTAGCCACGCTCCCTGATGAAACAGCCCACAGCCTCAAGGCCAACACGACTCAGACTCTTTACCCTGTGACATCCTACTCCTCCTCTACCTTAATGGTGTCACACATCACTCTCTCTGAGGCCTTTCTCCTGCAGCTCTGCAAGTCATATGGGATTAGTTGATGCACTTTCCATAGTTAGAGGGGGGAAACAAACCGCTCACAGTTGAAAGTTACGGTTTATATAGTTTCCATTCACACGTGTGCCGTGTTGCGTCAGTTCTCCAGATGCAGAATGGGCTATGTGTACCTGGGATAGGTACCTCAGCTTCGAGGAACTCCTGGCATGCAACCATGCAACATGTGTTGTGCTTCCACTCCACCATACATTTTTGTAAAGCTTGAGGGGTTGCAGCACCACTGAAATAAGGGAATGAAGGAATGAATATGGTCTGCAACATATGGGATACTACGGGGCACACATTAACGATCCACACTCTTCCATTAGGTGACACGTTCATTCATTGCGATGAGTAAATCTCACATACAACATCATGCTGCAGTAAAGACTCAATAAAGAAACAAATGTCCATTAAACCACCACTGAAAATACACTATTTACTGTGAGTAAGGTTTGCTAAATATCAGCAGACTTATACTTCAAAGTAATGTATTAAGAAAGGAATAAATAAATTAAATAAATGTTTTTGCATTTGAAACTGTACTTCAATATAGCCATGTTTAAAGTAACAAGTGCAAAAGCATCAAAAATAAAACTGAACTTGTCAGCATTTAACAGACGTCATTTGCATGGTTGAGAGAAAGGTGCAAACCTACTAATACGATCAGCATTTCTCAACAGCAGAATATGAGAGTGACCCAACGCTGTACCATTTTTAAGACTATTATCCTAATTATCATAATAATATTAATTTAAAAGAAATCTACAATCCTCAAGAGCTCGTAACAAAGTGGATTAAAAATTCAATATTTCCCTGAGAAATATAGTGGAAACAAAATGATCAAGTCTAAGAAAATGAAAATAGCATTAATATACTAATACGTATGAATGATACAGCCTTTAAATGTAAGAAATGGTTTCAGCATGGTATTCCATCATGGTGCACACCCACACATTTTAACCGTCTCCGTTATTATTACGAAATAGCTAGCTGCACTAAGAAATTCAATCATGTTCAGAGCTATTAGTCAGAGACAAGCAGGACCACCAGCAGACCATGTTGCACTTCCCACAACCTCCAGAGCCCTGCAGCCCTAACCTGATAACACTATAATAGCATGTCCAGCTCACTTAGTAGCTAATGCAGCCAACGAGACACAAAATCAGAGAAATTAGAAATTCTGTGAAGCTGCAATTTATAAATGAGAGGCAACAGGTATCCGCTGTTTTCAGGCAGTGTTTTCCATTATTTATTTGAGAATTGCACTCAGTATGTGTAGCGTCTTTCGCTATAATAAAATGGGTAAACAGGCACTTGGGCAGCAGTTATTTTACACTGTGTAGCAAACCACTGAGAATTTTTAAGAACATTTATTTTGCAGAAAAGAAAAGCTCATCGGACTTGTCTTGAAACTGAGCCTCTGGGGGAATTTCAGTTAAAGCTCAGTTTTGAATCCCCTTAAGAAGATCAAGGTCAGTGGATCAGACTATGGGTTACAGACTGAAAGGGAATGTGTGCCTTCATCATTTTGATGAATATGTTTTAAACAGTCAAGAAACATAAAGCTATTGGTATCTAGGGGCATCCTACGAGCAAATCATTATGACCCCATGACAATCCCTACAATATTCTGACAACATACAATGAGACCATCACAGAGTAGCCACAACAGGACCTATTTTTAATAAATAAAAAAGAATGAAAAGTTGGATACATACAATACTGATAATATTAATTATAATATCAAAACATCATAAGTTACTAGAATATGATTTTGATGTTAAAAACATCCAAGCATGTTAAGCTCACTGATAAAATCACTAAACCTATGTGGTCTATGGTCACTGTAGGGATAATATAGGAATATTATACAGGGTCTATAATAATAATAAAGTAGGTGAACTAGTGTTAAGGATTTCTTATTTATTAATGTTTCACTACTTGTTGATATGCACTTCTGCTGAATAATATATTGCATCCTCTGCTGCTTTCATGAAGTAGGCACAATCGTTAACAAATTGAGCGTTCAGGCTCGTTATATTTATGCCCATGGAATTGATATTGGTTAAATAAGCCTCTTAATGAAACAAGACACGGTTTAGTGGACACGTTTTTATTCTCAGATGATGGAGCAACTGTTTCTCCCCTGATCTATAAATCGGGAAATATTTGTTTGTCTGGAGGATGTGTGGTCGAGTGCTTCAGAAACATTATTTTATTTATTTATTTATTTAAAAGGGCCATTCTACTGATTTACACACAAACTTCAATTTACTGGTCATGGAGAGTACGACTCAGCCTGTAAAGAACACTTTTATAACTTGAGTGTTATTATTTCCTTCTGTGAGAATATAATGTCATAGTTATTTAAAGTTTGACTTGAAAATATTTGACAGAAAACATGCTTTATAAATTTGTGGCAGAGAGTTTAAAAGATGAGGGCTTTCACAGGAAGGGTGGCTCTGGTGAAATACGCTGTCCAGTTGTATTATAGGAAATGTAGGATTCAGTGTTTTTTGGACCTTGACCAATACTAAGGATTCAAGAAGTCAAGTTATCTCCCTGCTGCTTCAATTTTGACCCTTTTTTAATCTGTGCTATTCTTTCCCATGCACAAATATATGGAACCACAATAACAACGTACTTCAATAAAAGAAAGTGTGAATACAAGAGATCCAAAAAGAAAGATGCTAGTTAGCTTCAATCAATGTAGTTCTTGGAGTATTTGTCCTTGATGGATGATTTTACTATTGCGATTATGTCTTATAGTGTCTTTTTCTTCCTTTTGAATCACCTACATTGTGTAATATAGGACTGATTTGTACGGGATAAAAAAGTGGTCATGTAAATTCCCTAGAGGGCCTTATTGTGCAATGTAAAGCTACTTTCTATAATACTGGTAAATTAATTATTTGATTAAAGGGCTGAGTATTACGTTTGTGAAGGACATTGTGCAGGATTTTTAGTCTTCTTTCTAAAACGCTTTGTCATCACAAATGATATAAAGTCTTCTGACTTTTTTTAAACACAACTATGAAACACTTGACCTGATGTGTTTATCTGAAGGTGCTCTTTCCTGTTTCAATGAATAAACCGACAGTGTCGAGGGAAGTCCTAAATAGCTTTAATTGGCACCACGCTGTCATCTCCCAGCACTTTAATGACCATTGGCCGTGATGTTTTTCAAAGATTAAAAGATTATTGATCTGTGATTCATGACATGCTTCTGTCCAATTATTCTTAAAAAAAAAAAGAAAAAGAAAAAAAAAGGGTTGGGGTCATTTTAAGGTCACATGCAGGAAAATACCTTCAATGTGAAAAAGCAAAGCTGTGTTTTTGGCATTTAAATCTAATTAATCTAATTCCTTCCTGTAGGAAAAACATTGATTTAGCTATAATCATTAAGTGTATTGTGGATGCCATAATTACTTTTGTAAATGTTGTAGTTTTAGTTCGCTATCTACACACATCCAGATCGTTAAAAAACCTTCCACTGGACTTTATTTTAATAAAATTCAAATAGGCGGGATACATTTTTAATAGGAGAAAGCACTAGAAAAGTAGATTTAGTCATTACACCCACTCAGGCAGCACATCTCCTCTTTGTCACTTTGATCAATAGTCAGCCTCCAAATATAGGTTTCACTATCCCCCCTAAATCGTGTCCTCCTGACACCAGAGGTCATTGATCAGCACTGCTAGCCTATTCTCAGGATCCATCATGAACATTTCTCAGACAGAAAGTACATTAAACTAGAATAGAACATGTGGCTTGTGACACAATTTCTGCACAAGTGAATACATTATTTAAAAATATATTAATATCAATCACATTAATAATAAATCAAGACATTCTCAGAGGAGGAGAAACTTCCTGAAATATCCGGGTCTCATAACTGATCTGAATGAATGAACACAATTATTTGGTTAAAATCTACATGAATGCAAGGAGCAGAGGAACTGAGCCTCCGGTCAGCCGCGAAACTCAGCTCCTAATGTGGAATCAGAAGCTAAAATTAGACACGAGTAGTGCATGTTGTTATCATTGAATGACTCACCTGTTGATGAATATTATCACACAGTATTTGAAAGTTTAAAAGTGTATGCAACAGCAAAAAAAAGTTAAAAGTGGCAACGGAAATCAGTGAAAATGGTTAAGGGCCATCTGCACGAGTAATATAGTGACCTTTCCTTTTTCCAACCAGTAATTAACTTGGACTTTCAATACAAAAATATAACATGATTTTCTATAACCCTTGTCTTGCAACGTAATCAATCGCATCTCTTGTCTAACGGACAGACAAAAAGCAGCAGAGCAGGTCCTGGCACCGTTCAGATGTTTAACATTTGTGTTAATCTGAGACCTGTTGGATCCCAGATGGTGCAATGACAGCCAAGCTGCAGCATGCTGCTTATATTATGCAATGCGAGTAGCTAATACTTGCCTAACTAGATACACAGCCAATTAAAAAGACATTATAAAGGAACATATATACATGCATTCTTTACAAAGAAGACTGACAAGCTAAATCGCAGAGAATAGTGTCGAAGGATCGAAGCTTAAATAAATAATGCCGCCTTCAAGTGCTCCTTCTTCTAAGTTCACATTGAAGTACGTCTAAAAGCACTCCAGGCTACAGATACAATTAATTGACACTTACTAAATCAGGCTCTTGTATTTTTTATTTATTTATTTTGTATTAAATCCTGCAGCAGAGCGCCGGTTTGTGTTTCAGAACTGGTGAACAAAAATTGCTCGTTTAAAAAAATATATCTATGATAGTTGATGTAGTTGTTGTTTTGCAGCATTAATATTCACTCTGCTTGACTTGTTGCCATTTTTGTGTGCGTTAGTGTGTGCACGTCTCTGTGTGCAAGAGAGACACAACAGCAAAGTGCCACTCAGCTATTCCAACTTTCTGACTCGTAATTACCACCGTTCGATCATGAGCACTCGTCTCATAATTACAATATTTCAGACGGCACTTTAAAGCAGCATGAGAGATGACTCTCCATCTGAATCCTCCAATCACCCACCCACCCCTCGTGCACCTGACACATCTAAGGACACTGAGTCACTGCCAAAAGATGCACATGGCACTCCGACTGCGCGGTGCATAACCTGCCTTTTTAGATATAAATCAAACATTATTAAACCGGAAATGTAAAGACAACACAGCGGATTATTAGCAGAACAAGCCTCTTTCACTTTGCCGATGTAGCCCACACGTACAAGGTGCAACGCGATACACGCTCAAATATAGCAACATAGCATGTGTTTGAACATAAATAATAACTGTAAATTGAAATGTAATAGATGAAACACATATTGAAGTAATACAAAATAAATGACAGGACTCTGCAGCCATGCTAGCGGCTCTCAGTGGGCACAGCGGCAGCGCTTTGAACTAGAAGCTAACGTCAGCATGCTAACAATGTTTACCATGTTACCGTCTTAGTTTAGCCTGCAAGACAGCTAACACTCGCTAATTAGCATTAAACACAAAGGCTGATGGGATTTTTTTGTTTTGGCTCCGATGTAGACGGCTAGCTTCCAATGCGTGGTTCTGTGTCCTCTGCTGACTCCAAAAATTGTCCAAAAATATAGATAAAAAGGAGCCAAATTCATGCATTTTCAAACTATGACAAAAGTACTTCTCTCAAAATAACACCCCCACCATACACATCACTGGGCACCACACCTGTGACAATTAGTCCTACACTCACCGTGGCTACCCACAGCGCCACTCATTGGCCACCATTGAAATTGCTCCCACAGTATTGGACACAATGTTAAGCGGATGATGGCCCTCATGAAACGTTATTTAGAACTATCATTTAGGGAACTTGAATGTCTTTTTTTTTTTTCCTCCTGTGCTCCCAATCCCTCTAATAGTTGTCGACCTCATGATGGTGCAAGAGGAAAAGTCGGGATCACCAACATTATTACAATTCATCCCGTGGAGAGCATGAATGTTTTTTACCAAATGTCTTGAAAATTCATCCAATTGCCAGTTTTTCTGGCTGGATCAAAGTGGTCGACCGGCTGACATTGCCAGAACCACGCGGCTAGAGTGGCTTTAGAAACGGGACACATCAGCCACTTCTACTTTTGTCAAGTGTTGGATACATGGTGTCTCAAACCTCCAGCAGCTCTCCTGAACACAGATTGAACGAACAATAAAACTCATTCCTTCAATAAAACTTCTCACTGTGAGTCTGAGAAATGAGTGAGAAGCTGCTACAGCTTGTCATCCTCCCATCGTGAGTACAGTGCCATTTACAATGAAATCTGTTTCTCCCTCCCTCCCAGACAGATAATAGCCGGCATCCATCAGAATCTCACAAACGACAAGTTTCATCGATTACCATCAGACTGGGAAGGCAGAGCCACAGGCTCGGTCTCAGAGACGTGAGAGCTGTCAGAACAGAACAGAACGGGGGCAGCGAACGCCCCGCAGAGGGGGAAAACAAACTGCAAAAACAGAAAAGGAGGAAACTGATTATCAACTCCCATCTATGAACGATAACAATGTGCACTGAAAGCTCCATGTTTGGGCTGCTAATGACATGCACAGACCGGGAGGGGGTGGGGAGGTGTTCCTCCAACACAACCTGCCACATCTCACAGCCTAGACAACTGCATAAGAGAGATTTACTCTTATAATGAAATCCTTTGCTTGCTAGTTGCTTAGCAACAAAAACACTGATTCATATGGCACATACCGTATGCGCCTGACACTGCATTTCTGATACTTTGGAGGAAGGCTGATTCTTGGATGAGAAAAAGAAGGTGAGAAGAAGACAGGGCTTAGTTACCAAATGAATGCCGGGAGAGTGAAAGGCAGAGAGGGGAAGATTGGAAGTGAAAGGATGACCCGTCTCTGGCTGACTCCCACAGAGTAGCACAACAGGTTGGTGGAGCTCACCAGCTTCACTTGGCACAATCTGAACAAAAACACAAAATCTGACTGCGCTCTTGTATTCACGTATGAAAAGAGTTCGACTGTGGACTCTGAAAGCAACAACCTCATCCTGATCTTATTCTCACAGATGTATTTCTGCACATGTATAAATAAAACCTGGAAGCAAGCTGATGGGTTTTATTTCAATTTCAATATTTGAGCTAGCGCTGAAACTCTTAGCGAATCGATGTTGCCTTTTCATCATTTATCAAGCAAAACAAACTGCTTCTCAAAAGTGAAAATGTGCTGCTTTTATCATTAGAACTTGTTTATCTTTGGGGTTTGTATTGTTGATCAGATAGGGGAAAAAGCAATCTGAAGGACATCAGCTCGGGCTCTGGGAACTTGAGATAAGACTAAGCGATTAAGTAAATAACCATAAATATATCAGCAGGTTAATCACAGATGAAAATCGTCGCTAGCTGCAGCCCTAATTGTAACCAGCTTCAACCAAAGCATGGAAATGATACGTCTCCCTTCAAAAAGGTCAGCACCGCCCTGCATGCAGCCTCGTCCACTGTGCCTGATTGAGAGATGAACACACATACATTAGGTAAAAAGATAAACTGCTCCATCTCTGCCAGCTGTTATCAGCTAGGCCATCTTTGCCCTTTAGCACACGAGGAAGGATACACACTTTAGGAAACAGTTAAGAGCCCGATGAACACTCCCTACAACAGAGCAACTGAAGGATGTTTTTTTTCCCTACCGCAGGACTGCGGCCGGCCTAGGGCAGATGGTGTAGTATCAATTGTGAAACAAAAAAATCTAGTGGCAGTGTGCCTTAAATGTTATGAAAATGATTTATGGGGATTACTCTGTGGCATGAGTGATAGCCTCCAAGCGGATAAGAGAATGTCTGTTGGACGTCTAACAATGTATGACAGCTGACGTGCTCTGTGTGTCCTGAACGGGCAAACAAACAAATGGTGCTGCACGGCTCACTGGAAGGTTTCAAGCAGCAAATAATTAAGACCTTGATGAGAATATAAATCTAAACTACGCTGTGGATGACAACCATAAAAATAACATTTAACATTGGTCATAAAAAGGTAAAAGTTTCTGATCATTTCTGCTTCTGTCTCTGTCTTAAAATCTTAAAGGGTGAGTTCATCCAAATTACTAAATAAATTGTGTTTCCACCCTTAATGAAAGGGCAGTGAACAGAATTTGGTTTGTGATGATGACATTGTGACATTCAAATACTCAACAGCAACATCACTTTCCAGAAAGTGTCCACATTACTCCACAGAGCAAGCTGTGAACTGTTTTAATAGGGACTAATTATTCAATAGAAAGTGGTTCCAGTACAAAATGTTCACAGGGAGGTCTGTGGATGATCCAGAATAACAGGGAAAGACAAGATGCCTTTTATTTTTACATTTTATTTTATTGATTTACTCTTTTCAGCAGCACTAATGAAATTCCATGCACCTCAATTGAAGGTGGGGAAATGTGCTTTTTTTTTTTTTTTTTGTTGGAGTGAACCAGCCCTTTATATTTATTTCACCATAACCCTGAAAATAAAGAAAGGATAGAGTGGTACTGAGAAAAAAATACGTGATAAAATCCTGACCGTATACTTATAATCTGCTATGATGCATTTAGATTCAGACAAAACACATCTTTATATCATTTACAAATACGTTAGTTACATAAGGAAGAGAAGCAGTTAGTAGTCATCATATATGACAGGCTTTATAACGTGTGTTGGATCTTTTCCAAATATCAACCCAATTGAACAAATAGAGGCTGGTTCACCAACAAGTGTCATCTGCACTTATAACTAAAAACCTGCCCAAACACACCATTCACCATCAGACTGAACGCGTTTCAAGGCAAGAGTAGCAGAGTTGATTATTCAAAGTCATGCACATGCTCTCTGTCGATGGGGCCTTAACACAGATTTAATTACGAACCCATTTCATAAATCAGACTGGCTGGACACATTATTGTCACGCACTGGCTGTTGTGCGAAAACCCCGTAGGCTTATAAATTAATCATTTCATTGGGGTGTGACCGTGCGTACCTTCTTTTTGGCGTTACAGTGGCAGCACACAGTCCACAGGTATTTGAGAGTTCTCCACAGGAGGATTATGAAGAGACCCCCAAAGAAAGTGACCATGGATGAGGCGAGGAAAGCCCACCACATCCGCTGGCCGTTGCTGTCACAGGGCACATCTGGTGAAAACGGGATGATGACATTCATCTTGGATATGTGGATGGACGGATCCTGGTTGAATTTCTCCCTCTTCGTCATTATCGGCCTCTGGTCACCTGCCAGCCCCCAAAACAATCCACTCAACTGGGATTCAGGCGCTTTGGGGAGCTCCAGCCAGCGCCCACTGATGCCCCAGCGGCTCAGCCATGTTAAGTCAACCACCTTCTGCTCCTCTGCCTTCTCATCTGGCTTCACTAAGCAAGGCCGTAAAAGTTGAGTCGACAGCAGACACACGCACACACAGTAATAAAAAAGAACTTCCTTTGAAATGAAGGTATCAGTGGTGCGCCTCACGATGCGCGATCATGGCTGGAATTGCGCGTCATCTGTTCGATCTGTGCGTAAAAATCACATTTTCTTGCAAACTCCTCAAAAACTCACGATTTCCCTGACAGTCCCCATGGATACAACTGTATAAGTGATAGTATTACGTTGAGGAGAGTCGATGGATTCACTCTCTTCCACCTTGTTCAGCCGCGCAGCTTTCAGCAGCTCCGCTACTTGAGCTACGCACCGCGCACTGTTGAATGCGCTCCTCGCGTTAAAAAGGTCGCAGTTTATCGATATCCTTTAATGAAATATCGTTTGAAACAATGAAGGTTTCTTGTGTTGAGGAGTGGATTTAGTCATTCTTGCTCTCCGGGCTCCGGTGGCCGCCTGTCACATCCATTTGTCGGGAGATGGCATCGCAGATTTACAGGTAGCGGGGGAGGAGCCATCAATAGCAGACGTCGATGCTTATCTGGAGGTCTGTTATTTATAGTGACCGCTTCATCAATTTTTCATGATTAGAACTTAGTGGTTACAGACATCTTACTTTGAAACTATTATATCTGGTGAATTTCAGTTTGTATAACGGATGGCATCAAGACTTCACTACTTTAACCTTGTTTTCCCTTTGAGTCATGAAACTGCTACGTCTGTTGTTTAAACGTAGTATAGGCTAAAGTATGAGTCCATTTCTTCTAAATTAAAGGTTTTACAGTATAGTGGGCAACTGGAAATGCATGTAAACATTATTTTTGAATATGTTGGAGCAGAGAATAAACATTTCATTACGTATTTGTGTGTATTAAGGGTTTTAAAAACACATCCTCCTCAAAGTATAAACTTAATACTTTATGTCAGCAGCATCTCCAACATATTTCAGGTCTTACAGTAAAAAAAAAAAAGAAAAAAAGAAAAAGAGCATCATATCGGTTCATCATTTAAGAATATAAACAATGTGAAAAAGTATATAAAAAGTTATCAAACGAGTCAAGAGAATTTTTCTAGGACATTTTACCATTTCTCGTCAACCGAGGGTAGTTTACTCCCCCTAGTGGACACAATGTGCATTGATCGTTGAGGTCCAACTTGTGGCATTCTGTCGTGACAAATATCTGCCTGCTCTGTGAACCATCTTGCACAAAAAAAAAAAAAAAAAAAAAGGTAGTAAATATATATCAAAAGCTGAAGACGTAATTCAAATTATCAGACGAGTAAACACAAACGATATTTCAATGGAAAACACAGACAACTTGAATTCCATTAACTGTACTCTGTTTTTAATATTCTGAAGAAATATTAACCTTCATGAGACCTAAAGTGTTTCATCCATCTTGAACATGAAATGTTGACAACGTGATGTACTGAAAATCCAAGAGGTGCATGTAAATGTGTTTAGTTGACAGCCAACCAGTAACCACAAATAAAATATCCCTTCTTAAAAATCCACGACAAAGAGGAACGGTATTGGCAATACCAGTAGAACACAAAAACTGGGACAAACTGTGGTGCAAAGAAAATTCCTGCTGTGCGATTTATAATGGAAGTTGTTAACACTACAACAACACTACAATGGGTAGCGATTAGCAAATATGTTTAGCTTGGCACAATATTATTTTTGAGGACTGAAATTATGAATGAATGAAAAAAAAAAACACAAAAAAAAAAAAAACAGTGCCACCAGAGAGCAAACAGAGAACTGCAACATGACGTGAAGGAAGCAAATTTGCCTCAATTTCTCTATAAATAAGAACATTAATTGGAAAATATCCTTCCTATTAACTAAACAACTACATTTGTATAACAAAAGTTCATATCCAACATCTTTGATTTGATTAGATAAATTAAAATGGCAGGAAAATACGTATAAATATAGAATAGGGAACACAGTGGTCCACTCTAATCTTCGCTTCAAGAATAAAGTCTTCAGTTTGCATCGACGCAGACTTCCTGTGGTCCGACATGTTCATGGGACAAAGTGGGATTAAAAAGGAGTGCTACTAGATGTAAGGGGAAATAAAACATTCAAGTATTAAATACTAGTGTAAACAAATCTATCTGTAGTACAGTACATCACTATTGTAGTGGGAATATTACATGATCATCATCATCAGTGCTGATATTGCTATACGTGAGAGAAGCATTGGAGTTAACCAGGATGTCTGTTAGCTGTACCGATTCACTGTGTATCACATATTAAAATTCACGTCCTCTCTAATCCTCTTGAGTGGCGTGCAGTGAGAGGTGACATTTCTACGGTGCTCCGTCTGGAATCCACAGTACTTTACTCTGTTCCTGCTCCACGATGGTCATGATCTGAGTGCAAATGTAGGCGACGCTGCCTCCCTGGACAACGCCTGCAACACAGTTGGGGTGGGGAGGAATATCAACATGAGTGTTAAGCATTTCTGTCAGACTTGGCTGAAGCTTTGCTTCTTGTATATGAACATCTAGGGCTGCAACAAGGGATTCGTTTCATCGTCAATTCATTTGTCATTTTTTATTTATCCCATTTCTTTGGTTGAGGAAAATTGTGAATAAAGTTGGGCTGCAACTACTGATTATTTTCTTCTTGACTGAAAGTTCACCACCGGTTTAGCATTGCACTCCAATAACATTGTCAGTCTCATGGAGTAAACTTTCTTTTTTTGTTTTATTGACATAAATGAGGAGTTCACTTCTCTCCAACTCCACACCCCCAGATTTTTTATATTCTTCAGCCCTGACGCTGATTTAACAGATTTCACACAGATCCTTCTGCAGCCACAAAAGCCTTTATACAACTTGTTTTTACACACAGTCGCAAAGACATGTAAACAGACTGAGTTCCCCTTTAATCCTCAAGTCTGTAAAATGTCAGATAACTGTGAAAAATGTCCTTTATAATTTCTTTAAGACAAAAAGGTGACATTTTCAATTTGCCAAAACCCCAACCTATTGACTTTACTAATACATAAGAACAAAACAACATTTGTAAAGATAACATTTTCAATAATATAAAAACTGAGAAAAAACATCAAAACCTTGTTGTTTAATTTCCTGTCGATCGTTTAATTAAATCAGAGCTACACACAACTCATGGAAAAACAGGATTGTATATCCAAATTATTTCAGTCCTGTACTTCTCGGACTACAGAGATGTGATCAGCTTCACCACCAGATACTCAGATTTATAACTTCTGATAATTAATAGTGCTCTTTGTTGTGGCTTGTGTGCAGAAGTTGGCCGGCCACCTCTCCCTGTTAGAAGGGATTGGCGGCGGTATGCGTTAATTTCCAAAGCCCTTCCTCATAAATCTCCTCCTTTTACAGAGTCATTAATCAGCTGGACAGTTGGGTGAGTCAGACTGGCTGCTGCTCCAGATACCAAAACTTTATCTCTCAATCTGTGAAATAAAACAGGCACACTGTGCTCCAAAAACCTCAGATAACCTTGAGTGCTGTTAAAGAATCACATTAGCTAAAACGAGACCATATTAAATTACACTTGTTGATAATGGCTTATTGTAACTGGGTTACATGATTGGTTCTTTTATTTCATTTCTGCATTTTGGTAAAAAAATTAAAATAAAACACCCTTGCGATGCAAGAGACTCTGCCTTAAAAAAAAGGGCCAGTTCACCCAAATCGTTTTTTATTTTTTAATTATTGTTTTTATTTGAGGTTTGGTTTAGGGAAATCAGGTGTCGAGATCTCAGTCACCACCACAAAAGAATGGAGAAGTGTATAATATTTATTTGTAGTGCTTAAATAATCCCTAAAATGACAATTTAATTAACGATGAACTTGTATTTACACAGTTGTACTCAGCCCTGCAATGACACTCATTATTCATCGTGTACACTTTTAGTACCTCATTCAGTGCATTTACAAAAGCAGTATCTACGTTTCTATGAGCTCAAAATAATTATTAGTTATTACTGTTATTACTGTATCTATGCTATTTTTTAATACACCAGAGAGAAAATAAGTCATTTCCACCAACCTGTGAAGAAGCGGCTGTACTCCTGCTCTACTTTCTGAGCAGCCTCATACTGCTCCTTGGAATGTTTCTGTGAGAGTTTATCCCGCAGGTACAAAGGGTCCTTCTGCTCTCTGAGGAGACAACATCAGCACCTGTCAGCATCCTTGACAATCTCTCTTCACACAGAGAATCATAACAAGGTGCAATACTGGAGGTGTGGAAGGAGTCAGAACTTGTCAAAACCAGTCAATTATTTTTGAAAATAGGTTCTTGTTGTACTGCGTTAAAGCTGTTTGCTCTTCGCACTCCCATAAACTCTCCCATTTCATTTCTTGGCATTGTGCCAATATGTTTGTAAGCTGAATGTAAACAATACTTCCTAAGATTCCAATTGCAACTAAAGTCTGAGCACCTTAGCAACAATAGCATCTGATTTGTCCGTGCTAAACATTGTCACTTCATTTATTCTGACCTGAGTGAATGATAACATTTGCACTGCAACAACTGCAAAGTGTATCTGTAGGATATGACTGCATACTCAGGTACTAGGCATGGGTGATGTAGGTAAAATATTCAATTGTTGGTATATGCGTCACAATACTTATGCAGTGTATCACGACTTTAGGCAAATTAAAAATAAGAAGAACTCAATGGGAAAGAATCCCTGTAAGTACTAAATCATATTGAATGAAAAATCCTGTGAATCCATAAAAATAAAATCCTACTGATAAAAGTTGTACTTACAGAAAGTCTAATAGACAAAGACCTACAGAGCTTTTATGAGACCTCTCTACTGAAAACCCTCCAGCCCACGGGTTCACTCCATGCATGCACACATTTTTAAGATAATCATGTGACTTCCAGTCTTCATCCACTGGGAGCCCCTGACCGAAGTTAGAATCCCACTCCCATCTCTCCCCGGCACTCAGTGTGCAGTCAACAATATTGGTCTGCTGATTCCTCCCAGAGGATAAAAAAAGAAAACACATGAAAAAAAAAAAAAAACTTGAGCTCCTGTCCGCTGCTGCAGCAGGCAGGCAGTGGGAGGTGTGTATGTGGCGTCCGCGGTCGGGCGGGGGAAGCGAGTGTTTTAGCCGCCCACGCCACAAAGCGGAGCCACAGGCCCTGTGAGCTCTCCCTGGACAGCTGGCACTCAGCTGATGACAGCGAAAGCTTAGCAGGAATCAATCTCCACCATGTTTGCCTGCTGCACCACTTCATAGATTTGTGGGCGTGGGTGTGTACATGTGTGGCCGAGAAAGCCTGTTTCTGCCAGACCTGAGTGTGTCTTTATTTGTGTGTGTGTGTGTTTGCATGTACATAAAGTACCATGCAGAGGGTTCAGCAGATTTAATCTTCCCATGCAATTACAAATGGAAAAAGCAGAGGGATCTTTGAAATATCACAATGATCCCATCAAAACCTCGGCAGGTGGTGGGAGAGAGCAGGCTGTGGCTTCTGAACTAATGACAACGTGATCAAATCAGGTTGATCAATTCCATTTTGTTACGTCTGCAGGATGAATATGATTATGAAAGCAAGAAGACGACTGCAGATGTCAATTTCCTGAGTTACTGTCTAAATGGAAAGAAAATTAAATGAGATTAATGAAAAGTTATATTTCCTGTAAGGAGGACTGGCATTAACATAGATAAGAGCTTTTACTTTCCTTTTTTTTTTTCTATTTTTCTTTTTAAACTGTTTAGCAGTCATTCTACCATCCATCTTCTTTACCAACACATTTTCCTGAATAGAAAAAGCACGTAAAGACGGCATTTATGTCAAATAATCTTGTATATAACTGTTCCATTTTTGATTACATACGAGTTTCATGTCCAATCCGTTAACTGCAAAATAAGAACACGCAATTAACTTCGATGCTACCGACACTACAGTGTACGTTGATGTCACATTTTATAAACATTATATTCTCATATACAGCCTCTAGAAAACAAAAGGCGATAGATTACTTTCTCAGCGTGTCGCTTGAAGGATCTGAACTTTAATCTGAAAGTAGGTAAACAGCAGTGGCACCAAAACACAAAGCACGCTTGACAGAGTTGACATGTTTTCAGAGAAGAAAGCAAAAAGCAACAGAAACAAACATGACTTGAAAGACTTTTGGGATTTACTCACTTTATCTGCTTGGCATTTTTGTAGCGAATGAATATGACGATTGGGTAGATGTGAACGCTGTGAAGACGCTCGATGGCGTGAGGGGCAATGTCAAGTAAACAGTGACAGTCCTATGAGAGAAAATGACAGCAAAAGCATGCATGAGAAATGGGGGGGGGGGGGGGGGTCAAAGCAGAATGTTGCAAAGAAATATGCCAAATATTTGTTTCTTATACCTCGCAATGGTTTTTGATGCATATTTAACATTGATTTAAAGCTGCATTTTGGATTTATTGAACTTCATCTGGACAAATCATAATCAAAAACCCTTAAAAGGTTTTTAAAAGTATATTTTGATCAGTACAGCCATATTGCATTATTTGCAATTATAGACCATTATTACATCTTAATACTGATGCACACACGTGCTGTTAAATACCTTTAGATCCAGATAGATCCAGCTCCTATTTGTAGTCTCCTCTTTAAAAGACAGTTGTGGACAAACTTGGTAGCCAACAAAGAAACAATTTCTATTGATCTTGTAGCCCATAGATGTCTCATTGATAGCGCTCGTATTGAGTTTAATCCACAGTGAGATTAATTTACCTTCTCTGTGATCTCTTTTATTGATGCTACAGTTGTCACATCGAAATGTCCGCTCCTCCGTTTGTAGTCGATGAACACACAATCCTTCACTCCCCGCTCGATGGCCTGCTGAGATGCCTTCATGATCTCTGGAGGCGAAATAAATCCAAATAGAGAAATTGTAAAATTCACACCGATTTAGTGTCATGTTACATCAATTTAATAATCTTTAAACTGAGTAGTGTAAGCCCGCTCTGCAGATCGACATCAATGATATAAACCTGATGGATACGTGAACAAACCTTCATGAATAATTAAACTCTAATAAACACAATAGTTCTGTGTGTTCAGGCTCACCAGGCAGACAGCGACAGAACTGGGCAGGAGCCTCCTTCACCAACAAATCCTTACTGGACTCCACTATTGGACCCAAGATCAGCACCGGTCTGGGGAAAGAGCACTCCACCCTCTGAACCCGCTGGTACATCAGGCTGACTCCGTCTGAGCAGGAATTATAGAAACACAAGTCTTAACAAGCCTTTTAATAACATCAGTTATGAATCTGTGCGTCCTGGGAAAGGTTTTGTTGAGCCAGCGTGCCTCTTTTTTTAAAAAAAAAAAAAAAAAAAAAAAACAAACTTTGATACCTGGGAACTGCCTGAGAAAATCGGCGTACCAATAATTTTAGGTAAAGTCACTTTGCATTTCCCCTTCCAGTTATTTCTATTTGGTCATGAACGTTGAGATACAGAGGTAGGGGAAAGTAACTATATCGAAGTAATGTATTAAAGAAGGATATCAAAGTACTGGTACTTTATTTGAGTATTTGCATTTTTCATTATAGAAAAAGAAAAAGAAACTCTTCATTTGTCTGACAACAACTTGTTACTTTAGATGCATTTCACTGCAGTGAATAAAAATGTTCAAAATGTCAACTTTTCAGTAGTTTTGAAAAAAAGCAATGTTTCAGCTTAATTGAGAAACTCAAGTTTAGACACTAATCATTCTCCTTCTTTACCTTTATTTTCCCTTTAATCTGATGTAAACGCCATGAACTGGAGATACAGGATTTTCAACCAACAGCGAAACCAAATTTGACTCTACTTTACGATGAGTACCTTCATTTTGGAAACTTGAGTATAACTTTCTGCAAAAACTTTGTTCCTTTACCAACATTAGAAACTTTGACAGCATTGCTATGACGAAGTTCACTCTAGAAACCACATCCTCGTTAACTCATGACGTTGCTTGCCTTCTGTAGATGATTTCTCACCTTCTGTGATGGGTAAAGAATCGGTGCTTATTGCATCCAGAGCCATCAGATCCTTCCCGTCCTTGGATCCGCTGCGTTTGTGCTTCAGCCTCCGGCGGAAGAAGGATCTCCGTGCAGCGGCCGACAGAGACTTGCTGGTGCCGTTATCGTCTTTCATGTCGGCCATGCAGTGTCTCCTGTAGAACTCCTGGTCCATCCTGATTGACATAAATCTGCACAGTCAACTCGAATGCAAATCACACTCCTGTTCTTTAACAATCTTAATGTGTAATAGTTGTGTAAACTATAGGCTGGACTTACATGAATTTACTTGGAATCTGCCCCTTTTCCAGCTTCTGTGCGTTCTCGTCGAGTTGCCAGGCCATCCAGTAGCCAAAATTGCCATTTGGTAGCGTATCTTCAACATACAGGATGTCATCTTTCTTAAAGCTCAGTTCCTGCTCCACCTCTGCCACCCTCTCATAAAGTGCTCTGACAAGACATGAACAATGAAGCCGTTATGATGAATACATTCCTCTGACCAAGGACATAACAGATTGAGAGACAGTGTCACAGAAGATTATGGACATAAGAGCCTATAAAACAAGATTCTTCGTGCGAGATTTAGCCCTTTCAGCCCTTGAATTTGAAACTTGATTGGTCTGATAAGAAGTGAGGGTACCTTATGAAAAACCCATCTCCGGGGGCCTCTTTGATCGCAGAGAGGTTGTCCACCACGTTCTGGACCTTGAATGTGATCGTTTCAGCTGGTTTCAACATTTCCAGGTAAGCCTCTTCTTTCGTTTTGTTCTTCATGCTGATGCCGTTGTACTGTTTGAAAACATCAATTATATAGCTGCCAAAAGAAACTGAGCTCGGCTGCCAACACAGAATGACTCATCAGTAAAAGCAAGCCAAAAACATTGATATAGAATTGTACTTAAGACGCTACCAATCTACTAAAAATGGAGCAGTTCTTGGACTTTGAATGTATAACTGTAGAGGACTTTAGTGAAGTCACAGTGGATCTTGTCACCATGTCACACTCCAACATTGCACTAGGTGCTGTGGACACACTACGAGTAGCACGCTGGAAAGCCACCCAGAAAGTGGATGAAATTAGGAAAAGTTGAGCTTCTTCACACTTTCAACAAAATCATTTGTATTTAGCATGCGTGTTCTTTTATTTTCTTGTAATTTTTCCCGCCCCATTTATTCTCATAATATAATTATGGCGGCTTCCTTTGTTACTGGTGTGTTTTAGAAAGAGTAGGACGGGGAAGTGGTTGGCTCGGCAGTAGCACAGGCAAACAACCAAAACCAACAAGAGGATATGCTCCAGTATACCTCCAGTATCAAGTCTCCAGGCAGCAGGCCATCAGGACTCTTAGCAGGGCTGTCATCATCCAGACTCTCCACAAAGACACCGTAAAGGTTCCCTCCACAGACCTGAACTCCCAGCTCCACCTGGATCCTCTTCAGCCTCACCAGCCGAGGCTCTGCAGCCCGCCGCGTACTGGCACCAGGAAGCCTGAAGAAAAACCTCTCAGTCAAGCTTTGAATTGGTCTTTCCCGCCACTTTTACCCCACCACAATGTCTACCAATTGCAATATAACATTGTCACCCATAACAAGAAAAAAAAAAGTAAAATACTAACTGAGTATAAAAATATGAAAAGACACTTTCATAGCACAGAAACAGAAAGCTGTTTGAGTCCTACCTGAAGGAGCTGTGAGGGCTGTTGGCAGGAGTCGTCTGTTTGGACGGCGGCGTCATGGTGCCCTCGTCCTGCTCACTCAGTGTGTCGACGGTGGAGTGGTTGTCCGGGGTGGTGGCTCCGCTGTCGTGGGGAGTCGGCTGGTTGCTGATGGACTCCATACGAGAACTAAGGACAACAAGAGTGGGGTAAAAATCTTTTACTCTTCGCAAAATTCCTTAATAAAAAGCGATCCATTGAGTCTCGGAAATAAAGTCAATGTCAAAGTAGACAGTAGTTAAAAAGGGATCGCATACATTATGCAAACTGTGTTGTTTTGAATATTTACTCCATGTTTAGTGTTCGCATTTGTTACTTGATCTTGTTTGATTTGTTAATTTAGCACTGCAGTATGTTGTCCGTTTGGTTGCGTCCTCATAATGTGTTGTTTGCTGTGAACAGAGTTATGTGTTCATGTATTAACCCTTTGTAGAGCAGCATAACCCTTCCATTCATGTTCTCACATTATACTCAGACAACTGTCACTGGCACTGTGCGGACAGGCTTCTTTTTTGCCAGAATGGTTCATTTGATGACCTAAAAATTCGTGATACCAATCTGTGCGAGTATATACTGTGGTATTCTTTCCTACTCGCCTTCTTACCCTGAACGAGAGTGGTTGCCCAACTGAAACATGTGAGGATTATACTGCGCCAAAATGGTGACTGTGTCACATTGCTGCCCGATCACCAGCCGGGCCTGCTGCTCGTTGGCATTGCGAAGGTTGATTCCATTAAACTGGAAATGACAGAGATACATTAGACACATAACGAAACAATAAACAGCTAGGTATGTAGGCACGAGTGTGGTGGCTGCTGTACCTCGAGGAGTTGGTCTCCGTACTCTAAACGAGCTTGGTGTGCGATGCTGCCTGCTGTCACTTTGGACACAAATACTCCCCCGTTCTCTCCACTCACAATGGAGATCCCCAGTGGCTCTGCTCCTTTCTGTACCGTCACATTGCGTGGCTCCTCCAAGTATGGCCTTTCAAGGGAAGAGAAAAAAAAATGTAAAAAAAACAAAACAACATTTTGTAAAACTGCATCTGTGGGAAAACCACTGCTGGTAGGATGCTACATGCAACTCTGAATGATATACATCTAATATAAATCCAACCACAAATCAACAGGAGAAGCTGCTGCCTGCAATAGGACATTTCAACGCAATGTTGCTCTCTGTACCGTGATTTGCTTATGAACATTTCTTTAAAGCAAAGATGCATTACTAGCCTCCAGGTTAAAACAAAGTCTCAACAGTACAGAACAGACACGGGAGCTGTGTGGGATGTGCCAAGTGCATTTCAGAATCCATCTCAAAGTCATGCAATCATACAAAATTCAACAGCATTCTGAATAAATAACAAGCAAAGAAAAGATGATGACTTAAAAAAGGGATACACATCCATTAGCTTTTTTTATTAGGGCTATTAAACATTCAAACAAATCTAGCCCCACTGCTGCTACATTAGATATCTGCAGCGGGTACGTAGAAGGTCTTGATATCCGTACTCTAACAGCCTTGCAGGTAGTGCATATACTGTATGTGCTACAAGCAGGACAAACCTCAAGCTTCTTAAAGAGAGGAACTTGGGCTTAACTGCCAGTGGAGGTCTGACAGAGGAAGTGTTATAAGAAACAAATCTGAGAAGGAGATGGGAGAGAGAAAGAGAGAGAATAATCACCCAAAGCAGGAGGCGAATATTTCAGGTTATAATGAACAGAAGCAGGGAGGAAAAGAGATGAGAACAAAATGATAGATGGTAAGTAGGAGTTTTAATAATATGAGGATGGAGGCTCACAGCTTTGTTTACTGCTTTACAAAGCACTTCATCACAATGAAGCAGACAGAAGTACAGACAAATGGTGGAAAACACGTCATGTTCTGCTGAATGATGGCAACATAATGACCCGGACGAGGGGCTGGCCTACCCTTCTTTCCGCCTGTCACCAACTGGAGCAGGGCTGACTGATATCCTGGGCTGGGTGGAAATGGAGCTCTGCGATTGGCTGCTAGAGAAAGACGATGTCTCCAGGTTGACAGGGGACATTGGAGGCGTCGGGCTGCTACACTCTGAATGCGAGAGGGAGCCTGGAGTGGCAGAGGAGAAAGGTATGAATTTGCGGTTTACTGCTGGGATGCTCGTTATCCGACGATGTTGCTGCCAAACTCAACCGTACCTCTGTCAGACCCAGTGGAGCGGGGATAACGAGTTGGAGGGATCTTAATGCGTTCTGCCCTAAATTGTAAAGTAGTGGAGGAGCCTAAAGACCAGAAACAGAGGACATTTATTAAAGAAAAAAAAAGGGAAATCCTCACTTGCCTATGTAGTTAACAGATACAGTAAATACGGGGTTTCCCCCAGGATATTGTTTAGTGAAGGTGGTAATCTGTGTGTCCCCGACATTGTGATAGACTGCACTGATGAATTACTACAACGATGGTGTGTGATGTGGCTGATCAGTCACTGTCATCTCCTGAGCTGAGTCAGAGTGCGATACATCTCGAGGTCACACACACACACACACACACACACACACACACACACACACACACACACCAGAAGGACATTTTTTTTTTTTATAACAAAAATAACAGTTCATTTACAGGACATATTATACAAGTGATGATTTGCCTAAAACTGGGACTGCATGCATACCCAGTCTGGCGCTGGAGGGCAGGGAGTTTGTGCTGTGTGGTGGTTGGCTGCAGCTCGTCTCAGTCAGGTCCCCAGTGAGCTTGTGGCTGAGGTCCAGGCTGAGGCGAACTTGATGCTGGGGGCTAAAAGTGGAGAAAAAAAGGCCACGGTGAGTTCCCCTGTGGTCAATCAGTCAACCCAGAGCAAGATGTTACTTGATGCAGGCCGTCTGTTCATGAGATCTGGGCCGGGGTAAACTTTTTTGTACAATAAAATTCACAATATATTA
Source organism: Bovichtus variegatus (assembly GCA_943593645.1). Classification (NCBI taxonomy): domain Eukaryota; kingdom Metazoa; phylum Chordata; class Actinopteri; order Perciformes; family Bovichtidae; genus Bovichtus; species Bovichtus variegatus. Next base: position 11,969,725 of record CALSCE010000091.1, on the reverse strand, counting down.
AATCAATGTTGAATGTGAAACAACAAAACTAGGCCTGCAACTGATGATTACTTTCAGTTTAAAAACAAAACAAAACACATCCTTAAATCTATAAAATGTCATCAAAATCCCAGAGCCCGAGGTGGCATCTTTAAATTTCCTGTACTGCCAAAGAAATTCAATTTATAATGTTATTAAAACAGAGAACATGAAGGATATTGTGACATGTCATAATATTATTAGTAACACCTGGGATTTTCGAGTCGAAATGTCCGCTGTGAAAAAGCCCTACGAGTATGAACAAAAAGAAAACTGAAGAGACGTTAACACCTTGTGTGTGAATGTGGGTGGACGCCTGAGCTGGGAGCTGGAGGACAGTTGCTGGTCTGGATCTCATGGCTCCAGGCGGTGTAGACTGGGTTCCTCATCACAGCAGTCACAGCAGGACACGGGGCTAAACCTCGCTGTGCTGGGTCTGGTGGAACACGTGATGAGAAGTAAAAAAAAGGTACCATGATATTACATTTACGTCCTACGTTTTCTATTAAAGTACCAACAACGGTTGTTCAGAAGACTTACGTGACGCGCCGCTGCCGTAGCTGGGGGGTGCAAAGGCCATGCTGTATCGATTGGTTCGCATGGGAGAGAAGCGTAACAAGTCCATCGGCTCTGGGGAGTGCTCGTCATTAGAGAAACTCTGAACCTGCAAGAAGCAAATCAAGGAGGGATTCATTTCTTAATTAATCAACTAATCATTCAGTCTATAAAATGTAGAAACACACGCGTCAACAATAATGCCAGATCAGATAAGGGCAGCATCTTTGTTACCTGCATGGGGACAGGAATGTGTAATGGAGTAACATTTCGCCGCAGTGCCGGTGCCGATTTTGGCCTGTACCTCCTCTTCTGCCGCTCCTCTGCCCTGCGTCGACTCCCTTCGTTCTTGGAGCCGCTCTTGGTCTCTCCTGGAGGAGCACTGGTGTAATAGAGCTGGTTCCTTGCCTCTCCCTCATCCTGTGGGCTTGTAGCTTGGGCCGGGGATGCCGGGGGAGTGCCGGTGGTGATGGTGGAGTCGGACGCCGAGCTGTTCTGCTGGCGATGTTTGAACCTGAACGAGTCGCTCCTGGCTGGCGGGGTGGGAGGGATCGGAGCGGATTCAGATATCGAGCTCTGCGGCGAGTGCTTGGGCAACTGAGAAAGAGACATGTAGTCAAGTTTCGGGGACGCCTCAGGTCTCCTGAAAGCATGCACATCGAAGATGGACTTCCTCTGTTTGGCTTTTTTGTAAATGGAGAGCTGGGCACACTCGGTAATAGAAGCTCCCGCTATGACTTTAGGCCACGTGCCTCCGCCGGGATTCGTTGATGAGCTCTGCACTTGGTCCACAGCCGTCTGAGGAGAGCTGCAGTCGGAGAGCACGGGGGTGAAGGTGAAGGGCCGATGGTGGAGCTCCTGCCTCCTGTAGCAGAAGTCTGGATGGGGCTCTGAGGGACTGTGGGAGCTGGAAAGGGAGCGAGCGTGTATAGAACTGTTGGGAAAAGTCTTGTGGAGGCAGTGAGAACTGCTGCTGCTGCTGTCCAGAGAGTCCCCGGTATCCTTGCACGTTTCGTCCCCTCTGCCACTCAAGTCACAGCTGCAAATGTCTGTCTGTGTGGAGCAGTTGTGCTTGGAGTTCCTGCAGGTCCTGGCGTGGATCTCACAGGACTGGAGCCGAGAAACCTTATCAGAGTCTCTCAAACCTTCAAATAAACTCTGGCCGGAACAGCTCTGTGGGAGGAACTGTCGAGGAAGGGAGATGAATAAACACTTATTTCACTATACTTCTTTTTTAAGTAACAAGAAATTAAAGCATACGTGTTTGTGTGTGTGTGTGTGTGTGTGTGTGTGTGTGTGTGTGTGTGTAGGTCTGAGGACTTCACCTTCATGAGTGAGATGCTGAGAGAATCACGGCAGTTCCTCAGCAGAGACTCACATTCAGAGAGCGACTTGTTATCGAGTGCAATGCCATTGATCTGCAGTGGACAACAACACATGGTCAGGAAGAATTCCAGCAGTTACAACACAATACACTTGTCATTATGCTTGCCAAAACATGTGTGTGGGAATTACAAAGTTCACCAAGTATGTCTTTCACTAATTATTCTCAAGATGAAAGCATACATAGCAAATCTGCTTGATTGTCGATTGTGCTGTTGAGGGACACTGAAACACGAGCCACTTTGTCCAAGATTTTATTCTTCTCCAACATCTTAATTAATAATTAATGTGTTCCTTGAGTAAACATTATACAAGTGTGTGGTCAGTAGAGGGCACTAGACGACAACATCTGTCTCACGGCATCATATGGGCATCATCTCTTGTCATGTAACTTGAGTTTTTGGGCAGCATACTCACAGCTAACAGTCTATCCCCAACAGTAAGAGTGCAGTCTCTGGCAGCTGGACTGCCTGGAGCCAAAGTGGCAACAAACACTCCACTTTCCAGGCCTATGCCACTGTCTGAAAGGTAAGACAGAGAAACAATCATATTACATTTCACGTTAAATTGTTCATCTTTGAAAAACATAAACTATACAATCCATCCATCTATCTAAAATAAAAGCATCAAATACAGATGTTTTGTAGTACTAAATAACATTAACTTAAATGTTACCTTTGTGTCCAGCCAGGTTTATCTGCATCGGAGTGATGATCCGTCCTCCCAGTGACTTTCTTCTGCGGACCACCATATTGATCACTCCCTCGCCGCTCAGCACCGCTTTGATCACCTGCTTCCTGTCCTTATTGGTCAGGTCCACGTCATTGATTTTCAACAACCAATCGTTCACCCTGCACAGAGTTCAGCAAATTCTCCAAATTAAAAATGAGGACACAAATAAAAATGTAGAACTGGATATTAAATCTCAATACTCTACAATGTTTTAGATGATATTATTATTATTTTTTTTAAAAGAAGCTTTTTTTCAAATGATACCCAAGGCATTTAAAATGTGCTTTAATTACTGAGGTGTCAAAGCAGTGAGGCATTTACCTTAATCTTCCTTCAGCCATACTTCCTTTATCCACCTTACTGACAAATATGCCACAATCTCCTGGTAAATAAGGATCATTTACCCCTTCAGCAATATCAAACCCAAGTGCTTTCAAATCCATGTCCTGAATAAGACAAAGCATAATTAATTTACAGTTTGATAGTACGTTCAAAATGTGGTTATTATTACATTAAGGAAAAAACAAGATTCACAGGGCTTCTTACTCTGTGCTTTTCAAATTCTACAACTTCCGTCTCCCACTCCATTGAGTCTGTGTCGATGGCTGAATCATGTGAGCTGTGAGCCATCAGCTGACGAAACCTCGCTTCCTTTTCTAACTGATCCTCCATCTTTTCTCTGCAAGACACATGAAATATGTAGCTCTTAAATAAGTACAGTCACCTTTAGTAAGTATTTTTGCTCAGTCAGTGACATACTTCCTCCACTGGGTGGCACAAAAGATCTGGTGTGAAATCACTCTGGATCCCCGAAACAAGAGGAGCACAGACTCCGACAGGCTCGTGTTATTATTCTGCACTATTTTTAGGTTTATTCCCCAAGTTTCTACTCGTGTCAAATTGTTTCAAAGAAGAGTGGAGGAATGACTCACTTTAGTTCTTTGAGTTCCCGCGCAGCGTCGTTCTTCTGCTTCCTCGTGTCATCCAGATTCCTCAGAGCATCTGCCAGATCGCTCACAGCTCTGTCCCTCTCCCGCCTCAGGTTGTCACATAGCGTGCTGACAGATGCACACATTTTCACTCAAAAAAATAAATAAATTTGGCATCCCACAAAATGTAAACAAATACGTTTTTCGTCAAAGCCATTCTTCCCCAATATGCCACATAAACATCTTCTGAACCAACTCCTCACCGTATGCTCTCCCTCTCTGCCACTATCTTGTCCCTCTCCTGAAAGGCCCAGTCTCGTCGGCACTTGGCTACCTCGGCCTCTTGCACGGCCTCCTTCAGCTCCTGAGAGATGGCCTCGTACTGCTTCCTCAGCATATCGATCTCCTTGTTGGATCGTTCCATGTCCAGAGTGGCAGAGTCTTCTTTCTGGAGGGGTTGAAGGAAATGTGAGGTGATGAAGGTAAATGTAGGGCTGAACAAAGGATGTGAGCAGCAAGGTGCTTTCTTGAGCTTAATGACGGTGGATACATTTTACAGTTTGCTCCACGCATCTATGAGACAGTTGAGGCTGTGTTCATCCCAACATCAGCACTGTATTAAAAAAAAATGCAGCATCCTCATTTATTTCAATGAGAGCACCGCACTGGCTCAGCAGGGGTTCTCATGTACGGACTACGGCAAAAAAAAAAAACCAACAACACAAGAGTTGTCTGGTAAATCTTTTTTTTATCTGGCTCATCCTTTGCTGCAACACATTGCTTGTGGATTACTTACTGAAGGGTGTAATTCTTCTTTTCATTCTTTCAATAGTTGTCCACAGTAACTTTGCAAAGAGTAACATTTTGTCTTATGGCATCGTCAACAACTGTGCAGTGTTTTGACGTGTTAAGCGTTTAAACCCATTGATGTATGCCCTTAAAATGAACTGGAAAACACTCGACTTAACCGACTGCAGGATTAAATTCATCATCGTGTTTAACCATAAACACCTCAAATAGATTGCTGCAAACAAAAAAGCAACTTCACTCATGGTGAGTCGTTTGAGGCGTAACAGTCATAGATTGGATTATGTAGTGTGGTTTAAAGTAGGTCAGATATAGTATAACAAGTGTACGTCTCACTGGGAGTCTGCAGGCGTGTCGGTAGTAAATGCGCTCTCGTTCTCTCTAAATAACTGCAGCGGGGAGACTGCCAAGTGTAGTGAGAGCATTACTTAAGTCCATGGCTAAATTAATTCCATTAGACTTTACTGTACTGTTAGTCTTGATTATCCATTTCTGATGCAGTGCAGTTCTCGAGCACTTCAAAGTCAGAGAGCCTTTTCACTGTAATTGCTGGCAATTTACTAATGCAGGAATCTACAGACTTTCATTGCAGTCACACTGAAACAAAAAGCATGATGGGAGATGCATATTTTCTCAAAAAAATAAATAAATCAATGTGTGGAAACCTGCCAGCTGCTAAAAAAAACACAAACAGTTACATCTATTATACGAGATGGGATGAAGGGATTATTGTCGGGGGAATAAATCAATCCCTTCATTTGTAACAATAAATCTCCCGTCCGTCTGACTACCTGTCTGGCCTGGTAATATTCTCGCAGCAGCTGGTCCCTCTGGATGATGGCCTCCGTCCTCTCCTTGCGGGCAACATCCCTCTCCTCCCGCACCGTCTCGATGTCCTTGCAGGCCTGGCTCAGCTCTTTCTGGGCCTCGGCCTTGTCCTTCACCTCGTGGCAGTATTTCTCCAGCAGCTCGTTCTTTTCACAGATGGCCCGGTCCCTGTCCACCAGTGCTGAGGCCAGCTCCTTCACATCACAGGTGGATAATAGAGATTAAAAAGAGACTAAACACTCTTTCTGCCCTTTCTGTGTCACTCCTATAGTGTTTATTTTTATCAGTGTGGTTTTATTGTGTACTGTTTAACCTACTTATCTGCACCTAATTCTTGAGCAGCTGTGACAGACTGGAATTTCCCCCTTGGGGATCAATAAAATCTTATCTTATCTCGCGGAACAAAAAGGTGCTACCAACGCAAACTTACTATTAGGTGAAAAACGGAGGATTAGAAAATACTTTTCTCGTCTTGAAGCAAATAGACGTCAATTTGTGGGTGAATCACGTTGAAATGTAGCCTTTCAATACCAATGATGAAACGATTGCTTTTTTTGGCCAGCATAAATAAACTCTGGGTGTTGCCAAAATTAATGATGACCGCAGCTGTAATCCGCTTAACTACAGTCGATACATTTGGAACACAGGTGTTACGCAATAAGTCATCATTTGTCAATATTTTCCACACACACAGCATGACAGTTACCCTTGCAAATTTGAAGCACTCTTCATGGAATTAATGTTTTACAGATACGATTCAACAAATCCATGATCCAAACAGGACTAGCTGTTCTCCCAGTCCTTAATGTAAAATGCTTAACCTAATTAAGTTCTTAGTACGGACTTGATTCAGCGGTTACCTGTCGGAGAGCCTCCAGCTCCTCGCTGGCCACCCGTCTCTCTGAGGAAGTGTTCTTCAGTTTGGCCTCTGCCATCTCCAGCCCGGTCTGAAGTCTGTCCACCTCTTTGATCACCTGATCCCGCTCGCTCATGATCAGGCGGTACTCGTTGATCACGGAGTCCCGCTCCTCTTTGTATTTCTCGCCGTCTTTCGCCGCCTTGAGCTGCTGGGTCTTCAGCCGTGTCGCCTCTGACTGCAGCCGCTCCATCTCTCGCTGCAGCTCCTTGTTCTGGGCTGCGGCCTTGGACAGTTCTTGCTGCGTGTTGTCAAACCTGTACCACATAGGGAATTGATGGGTTTCGCTTGCAATCTCGGAAGGAGAAGGAAGCGTTAAAATGGGAACGCATCTGCCCATCTGCAAAGCTTCATCTGCCTTGGATTAAGAATGTTTAGCACTGTGCAGTGTTGACCTTGGCATTACATTCAAGTAGTGAGTTTGAAGCAAAGTTTCCTGCAATTTCTGTTAATCATTAGACTTTTTACAGCTGCCGAGTGTGTGAGTGTAGCTTCTAGTGCTGCTGGTTTTGTGCGTCCGTGATATTTCCGGCTTTACCTTCTTATAGACGAGGAGTACTGCTGCTGATAGTGGATGGCTGCGTCTCTCTGCTTCAGCAGCATGTCCAGCTGTTTCTGCAGCCGGTGGTTCTCCTCCTCAGCCTGATCCAGACGACTCAGGTCTGCGTTATGTCCGGCAGTCTTCTCGTTGTAGCGCTTCCTCAGAGCCTCGTAGTCACTCTTCATGGTCTCCAACTTGTTCGCAGCCGTGTCATAAAGCTTGTTGAGGACATCAGGTGACCCCTCTCTCATCACCTGGAAATGACATCATTCAGGTGCCTGAATTAGAGGGGTACAATCTGTCTGCTCATGTCATACATGCAAATTCATTTAAATAAAAGCCAATAAGGATGCTGCCAAATGATTTCAATAGACTAAGTGTTTCAGTATAATTGCATAATGATGAGGTTTGGTCATTCATGATTGCCTTAAGCACTTGCATTTACAATTCAGGTTAGCTTCAATGTAAATAATGAAGTCTTACATGCAAGTTAACAGTGTCTGGCACAGAAAAAGGAACTTAATCTTTTAAGTAAAGTGTGTGCTGAGGTAGCAGGCCAGAGCAAGAATTAAAGCCAGATTCTGTATAGCTTAGAGTTTTACTTTTATGGACAAAGCCAAACAGAAATGCAGTGCTTCACTTTTGTTTTTTTTTTTTTAGAAAAGACTACCTGCAACTCTCTGCAACTTCTTGGTGCTTTGGATATAAATACATAAAGGGCACACGAAGAGCACAGACCTCCGCCAAGGCCAGGCCTTCTCTCACGATGTTAGCAAAAGTGAAACGTTATGGGTACTGGCCGAGGCTACAACCTTCCACCAAGTTACATTACAATCGGGCGAGTAGTTTTTCAGTATTCCTGCTGACAAACAAACTGCTTGGCGGAGGCAACAATAAAGAGAAAAGCTTGCTTGGTAAGTTTTACAATGTTTGTAAAAACATGCAGAACACCAACAGTACTTTCACACGCACCAACTTTGTTTGGTGCAGTTCAAACAAACTCTGGTGCATTCCCCGTTTGGCTCGGTTCATTTAGTCTGTTGAACTCTGGCGTGGCCCAAACAAGTGCACCGAGGCCAGTAGAAGAAGTGCGTCTCAATCGCTTTCCAATTGGACTCTGTGTACACACGTTATCAGATTATCTCGCACCAAACGCATCGGCACATGAGAGCAGGGATTGCCCGATACATCAGAAAGTGAAAAAAGCTTTGGCCCCGCTCCATAGACATAGCCGGTGGTCCTGTATTAAAAGAAAAACTGAAACGTAACGACCACACTTCTATCGTCTCATAATACGAGAGCGCAATACACCTTGTTGTCGACCTGTTTCCACAAGTCTGTCATTATTTATGACATGACATCAAATTGCAGTGTTGACTAATAATGATCACAGTAGTCTACATTTACACGAAAGTCCCCTTTTTGAATGAGATGCTTGTCAGTCTATATGATATCATGTTTTAAGACTTTAAAAAAAAAAAAAAAAAAAGAAGAAAAACACACACAATAAAAAGGTTGACTTTGGACTGACATCACTGAGCTAATTTGATTCCTAATTTGACTGCTGCTGAACATTAGTTTCCATAATGATGACATGAGCTCTGAGGACAATGAGGCATGTATCCTCGCAATCAAAAAGCCATGTAAGACATTCCCCATGGTTATGTAAGGTATTGCAAACATTTAATGATCGGACCGTCTGACTGCAGTCAGACAATATGTCCGGTGGTGAAACAGACGCAGGTCAAGTCATTTTTCTAATTTGAAAGAATGTTTTGATCGATGCAGACATGGGAGGACAAGCTTGTCTGACCGTATTTCTCTGAATGATGTCGTCGTCGTCTTGGAAGTAATGATCACCGAGAGAGAAATAAAATGTATTTGTCTCAAATGTCAAGATCCAAATGATTGAATCTGAAGGGCAGTCACAAAGGGAAACGAGTGTGTGAGTACTACAGTTGTGTGTTAAAAGCATGCGCCGCTTTATTTATTCTCATCTGCAGCTGCATCAACATGGATGTAGATGGGGTTGCCAGTTCCACAAGTACCTGCTGGTGCAGCATCCTCATTTCAGCCACCTCTCTCTGGTCTTCCTCGCGCAGCCTCCTCAGCTCCTCGCAGGCCTGTTTCACGTGGTTGTGCTCCCTGACCAGCTGGATGTTGTCCTGTCTCATCGCCTCCAGCTCCTCTTTCAGCTGGGCATGCTCGCTCGCCAGACGGCTGTGCAGCGTGCTGAGGAGACACCAGTCAGTACCGTCAGACGGTGGTCACTGCCAGTCGGGTTTAAAATCAGCGTTACAGGCAAACGTATGGCCATGCCTTATGAGTCACGTACCGACAAATACTCAGCTAATGATTCTTTTGCGTGTATGATTTTTTTTAGATGGACTTTACTCTACAAAATGTCAATGTAAAAACCTAACAATTTACAATAATATAAAACCTCAAAAAAGCAGCAAATCCTCACCTTAGAGAAGCTGGAACCAGAGAATATTTGCACAGTTTTGCTTGATAAATTACTTGCATGATTAATTGATTATTAAAATTGTTGACTACTGTAATTTCCTTTCAAAAATCAACTAATCTTTTCAGCACTACTCAGATATAATACTACAGTTTCTACAATTTAATGGAGACGCGTCCCCTTGTCCTGTGAATGTTGCTTATTTTTAGATTTGTTCTGCTCAAGTCCATGCCGAGAACATTTTTAGATACTGACGTGAAGTTACACGTCTTATGATGCCGTGTCCTTCTAGTGCAAGACGCTCATTTACGGCTTAATTAATCAAACCAACCGAATAACTAAACAAAGGCTATAACTGTAGACAAGTTCAAGCTGACTCTGGGTTTCTAGGCAGCTGTTTGACACTGTCGATTAAAAATAAATAAATACTAAAGTATTGTAATATTACACTCAAGACTTTGTTCAGGTCTTCAGGCAACTTCAGATATGCCAATTAAATGTATCCCGATATTAACAGTAAAAACAGCATCATCTTATGCAATACAGCTCAACTTGCAAAGTAAACAGTAAAGACATGGATTATTACGAGGATAACATCCTGCATGATTGCCGAGTGCTAATGCTAGCCTACGTGTTAAGTGACTTAATGATCTTCGTACAATGCACTGGTCAGGCATGAATGTGATTTTCCCAGTCGCAGAGGATGGTGTTTTCATGTGAATGGAGAGGTGCAGAGGCAGACGGGACAGTAATAAATAAAGACTTTCTCTGGTGTGTAAACAGGGCCCAGAAGGAGAGGCTTAAAAATGGCAATAATCCTTCATCTGTCCGTTTGCATTTGGGTCCAGATGTCTGCTCCCTACACTTTGGAGACAGTATGGCGTCGTTAAATCACACAAATGGACCAGTCCCCCCTTCATAGCTTATTTCACGGGACAACAAATGTTGTGTTCGTAGCATTATCCTCATGCCACAGATGCTGTGCCATGCACACAGCCTTCAGATGATGATTACAGAGCATGCTTTGGCTTGAACTCTTCAAGAAGGGTATTTCTTCATTCATTCAGTCTCTGTTCACAACCTTTGGTCCAAAAAGAAGACTCAGGATTTATGCTGCCATGAAGACAATAAAAAACAGTCTTTTTCTAAAACAAATCACAAAGATTAAATTAAATTGATGAAGGGCAGCGAGGACTTTACAAGGCTTAAGTCATCAGCTTTTGTACTGGTATAAAGGCTTCATCCCTATTACGCTCGCAAAAGTAAAATCTGTTCTATGCAATCTGCTGTGAATATGTGGAAGAACTGAACTCCAACTAAAGCCCTGCAGGCTGAGCGCAAATGCATATAGCACAAATGCTCTGGCTGTTAAAAAATTTACAAAAAAGGCCCTGTAGTAGGGCTTTTCACTCACTGGTAGAAGTCTGCTTTTTTCACAGCCTCCTCGCACCTCTTCAGGGTGGTGCTGTGCTGGTTCTGCAGGGATTGCAGGTCTGCCATCGCTTTCATGCACTGCAGCTTCAGACGCTCATAGTCATGACCAGCTTTCGAGTTTGGTCTATTTCACAGAGAGGGAAGAAAGGAGACAAAATTGCGATGCATTAAAATCGAGTTCTAAGATGCCGCATGGGAGGATGAGAGAAGGACGAGTGAGATAAACATCATACAAACTTTGTGCTCATGGGAACACACGGGAAGAGAGGCATCATTAAAATTGTAGGCGAACCCCTTGTTTGACACAGTTGAGCTTATTTTAAAACAATTTTGCATAACCTTACTTTACTTGTTTTTTTGTTGCTTTTAAAAAAAGGCTGAACAAGGCAAAATGCTTCTATTCATGGAGTGCATGTATACACAGGATCACGGTGCTTTTCTGTAAATGTTTCTTTTGGAAAACAGGCAGTTAGGTGCATGAGACCAGAACAGTACCTGCAGTCATCGAAGGTGGTTCCGGGTGAAGCGAGAGCCAGACGTTTACGTAGTTCGTCCCTCTCGCGGGTCACATGTCTGAGCTGGAAGAGCAGCGTCTCCATCTTCTCGTTCACCTGGTGGCCGTCCATGTGAGCGGGCGGAGGGGAGGAGGCTTGACCGGACGTACCTGCGTGAGTCAGCATGTCACTCGTGGCATGTGACGTTCACAAAGCTCAAATGATGGGGGCATCGGTGCAGCGCCATCCATTTCTTTTTAAATGCTACCTCGGCTAGATTGTAATTGACGTCTCTTCTTTGATGCATTTCCGGGTCAAAATTAAAAGGTTGAATGAATTTTAAAAAAGCTACTAAATTAAACTGTACAACTGAAGTCTGCTTGCACAAAACACTATTCCACTCTCTCAACGTTTTACTGAAAACGAAAGAAGGAAGAAAGTTTACTGGCTCAAGAGTCTCAGACTCTACTTAAATATTAACCAATCATAGGGAAGAGCTTTTTGTTGTAGCTACTGGACCAAGCGTCTACACATTCATTACAAGGAAACACTGTAACCTTCATCTTACCGTTTCATTTGTAATCATTGCTCACATTTTTGCAGCCAAAATCAGTTTAATATTCTACTTCATTATGCATCTACCTTATTGTTGTACTCATTGACCTCAGTTCTTGAGAATATCCCCCCACTGATACAAATTAAAGCTCCGTTTCCCTTTCAGTGGCATTGACCAGTCAAATCCTCTCCCTCAAAACAGGTGTGTAGGTGTGTGTGTAGGTGTGTGTGTGTGTTTAAGGGGTAGAGGTTTTCTAAATCCTTCTCACATCTGTGTAATCACTTGCATGTGCTCAGAGTCTAAACAGGCAGCAACCAAAGACTGACTAGAATTTGACAAATGTTTTCTGACAAACCGTAGAACGTACTTGTTGGTTCTTTCCGGGAAGATAATGGTTTTATTTTTGACTTTTCTACACCCAAACACCCTCATGAGAGCCACACTCACCTAAGCTGCTGAGGGAGCTGCTACTTTCAGAGTCCGACGGCATGGTGGACAAGATGCTGTAAGTGGACCCTGCGAGGCGAACAAAACATTAAAGTCAGTTGTGAGTGTACTCGACCATGTCTGCATTATAGTCCGATGATTATCTCCAGCATTGTATGGTACATCAAGGCCGTGGAGCTTGGGTTACATTCAGGGGCCTTTACTGAAAAAGGCCAGCTGGAGGCATAATAAGGTGGGACTTTCCCCAACTTGGGATGATGGGCCTGAGGGCTGACAGCAGAGTGTGGCTAATTATCAGTTGGGCAGCGAGCTTGTATACTGACTAGCCACGGCACCAAAGAGCCTCAGAGCTTCTCCTTTTATCTCCTCTGACAACATCACACAGTCCCCCCCTGTGAAAGCCCCTTCTTTTATAGCCTACAGCGATTCATAATTAACTGTATAGAAAAAAGGAAGCCTCAGTACAACACTAGACATTATAGAGAAGATGGTGTTATTTCAAATACAAAAACATAAAAAGTAATTCTTGAAAAGAATCACTAGTAAAACTATTGATTGATTTGTTTTGATTAATCATTTAAAAGCCACTACATGCAGAAGCATCTGTCATATCATTTTGATGGCACTCAGGACAATATCATGGTCACAATTCCTAAACATTTTTAAAGAGGCCCTTTCAAAATGTTTGTATTAAGTGTTCATGTAAAAATATGACTTGACTGGAAATCTAAATATCAATATCTGTCTCAAAAATCCATTATCGATTGGGTTTTAGTTTGAAATGTTCAAAACATACATAGTGGATAATGATTTTAATCTATAAAATGTCAGAAAATACAAATTGTCCATCACAAATGATCAGATCTCAAAAGGAAAGTCTTACATTTTTTGTCCTATGAACAGAAAATGGCAAACCCTCAAATTTCAGCAGGTGGAACTAGGATGTTTGACATGTTTGATTAATTTAAAACAATTAACAGATACTCCCAACTGTTAAAATGAGATTATAATAAGCACCTCCACACATTTACACTTTTAAATGTGCCATAAAAAAAAGGAATTTTAATGATGCTTGAGATGTTTAACAGGCTGCACAAGTCTTGATCACACAGCCAACAGTGCACATTTACTGAGATGCAACTTGGCTGTGGGATGAGCAGCTTATAGTTCAGTTAAATCAGCAACATCCACCCCTGATGTAAAGTCTAGCGCTCGACTCTGGAGCGGGAGCATGACAAACGATTCTATTTACCCACGTCCCAGTACTCTAAATCAATCCCTGGCTGGCTGAGTTCCCACTAGCTAAAAGGAGACTATGAGTTTGATTAAGACTGGAAGGAGCCCAGCTAACATGGCTCACCCCTCTTTTTCCCAGCAAAGGACTGAAAGAAAGAAAAAAAAAAAAAAAAAGAAAGAAGACTGATGTGCCTCAGGAACCGTGGCATCCCATGGATCAAGCTCTCTTTGTTCTCGCTCTAGCTTAAGTTTCCCATGACTCTGTTTGAGCAGAGAGTGTCTCAATGGGCAAGGTTCACTCTGTCATAGCTCACTCACTTTTCTGTCCGTGTGGAAGTCATGTGACATGGGCCTCGCTGCGGCCCGACCCTCACCACTCAAGTATCTCATTTAGGTTGATCGCTTTTCTAAAGTCACAGCAAAATGTCAAAACATTTCTCTCAAAGCTGAAAACCGGAGCACCAACACCGAGTGCTGATATCTATAAAAAAAATAAAAATAAAAATCACATCTAGTACTGACACCACTGACAATGAATGAGAAACACTCAAAATAGTGTGCGTCTTCTTATTTATTGCGCCGACCACTTAAAGCTGCATTTTATTCCACATTCAAGCAAAGATAAACAAGCATCAGGTGTTCAATTTGTGAAGTTATGTCAACTTGTTGATGTTCAGCTGCAGTGAAAATAACATGTGTGCAAATAAATACATTCACTATAATGATGAAAAGCAGTAGGAAAAGCACAGGTGTTAATAATAACATTATGGTTTGATTCAATGTCCCAGTAAGACATGACAGTGAGCCATTATGACTTTGTTTGCCCCATGTACTAGGGAATCAGCCTAAGTAAATAAGGCGCCCGCTCTACCAGGTGAGCGGCCCAAAGTCAGCCATCATTAATCATGTTATTTACAGGTCTGTGAAAAAGGTCTGTCAGACAGCATCAGTGTGACATCACTTCAGGCAATTTATCAGACACAGCTCCCTTTGGAGCAACAAAATGCTTTCCCTTCCCTTTTAACCAATATTGCTATGGAATTTGGTACAGACGTTCATGGTGCCCAGAGAAGAAGCCTAGTGCCATGTCACCAGCAGGTGGACTTTTGTGCTTCAGACTGAAATGTCAACAATCACCATGCAATTTGGTGCAGACATTAATTGTCTCTGTAAACTTTAGTGACCCTCTGACTTTTCAACTAGCTCCATCTATCTAACAGTTTGCATTTCTTTAACATGAGCATTATAACCTAGCGTGGCTGACTCTTGTATAAAGAAATTTGAACTCTCCTACTACCTGACATCGAGTATTATTTTTGCAGCAGTGCCAAGTGAACACGTCAGCCACGATACACACCCTTTCAATATGCTGCCGTCAAGTTATTGTTCTTCAAGAAAAAAGGTCTGAACATTCTGTAAACAAAAGATATCTTATGTCAAGCCCTGAAGCTATGGTTATGTAAAACTACAGAATATCTTTGTTTATTAAAAACAAACAAGTTCTCTGGGGTGCACACCTTTTCAAGTACTGTACAGGCATGAATCGTAGTCACGTCACAGAGAAAATCCTGCAGCTCGTTGATCTCAATGTTGATTTCAATAGGCTACAGCTCTGTTGTTGCCGTGTGATTTGAGAGTACCTGCTGGGGTTTAACTAACGTAGCTCTCCCTCATTAACATTGTTGTGATTTCAAAGATGATCTAGTTCTCTTGCCCTCTGGGATTCTGGGTGACCTGGGAGATCCGGCTGCTGACGGCGCACATCATTTAAAAACATAGCCTGTAACAAGCTACTGTTTTCCTTGGGAAGGCCCTGCTTTTGGTTGAGTAGTGGAGGAACCTGTCTTCCCAGTTGCAAAAAGCAGCTCAGCCCATTTGCGTCCCGTGTGACTACCAACAGGGAGCTGCGGACTACGAGGACCAGCCCGAAACATGTTTCCAACGATCTACAGCAGCAGAACGCCAGTACTCCGTTTTAGACTGTGCACGATTGTGAAATGCAGCGCAAAAATGAAAAAGCTTAGAAAAATAGACTCACGCTGCAGCTTCAGTTCTCTTATAAATAATAAGGACAGAACAAATGCATAATTAACACCTCACCAATCAGCTCACAGAGTATGACACGATAGCTGAACGTGAACAAAGTAACTAATGCAAAATATTACTTTTGAAATGCAAAGGTAGGAGGTGATGCAAGTACCATGAACTGGTGGGCATATATATATATATATATATATATATATATATATATAGAGAGAGAATTAGACAGGAGGCTGAGATATGCATCATCTACAAGTCTTTAAGTTAAGCAAAAACACTACTATGCAGTAATTAGATGAGGGTGAAATAGAGGCATTAAGCCTGAAATTGTGCCGTCTTCGAACATTACATCATCTCAAAGTTATATAACTATTTCTATAAGTAATCGTGCACAATAGGGTAAACTCGTCAGACCATTTTTATGTCACAGTAAAATAAGTATTGAATGCATAGCCTGTTGAAAAAAGGGTTTTCAAACATGTAAAAAAGGTTATTCTAAACATAAACTATGTACTATATAATGCTGAAATAGGTTGACGATTAATTGAGTAGCTGATCCACATCGTTTAAATTGTTTATTGAACAGCAGAAATGCAGAAATTTCTCAAATGTGAGGATTTTATGCTTTTTTCCCTACGTGTTGTTGTTAACCGAGTTTCTCAGCATTTGAGACAGTTTTTAAAAAGACAAAACAAAGCATTAGACAATTGATCAGTGAAGTTATTTTCAACAGTAAAGTTATCAGTAAAGTAACATTCCCTCACCCATCTTCTTAATTGTATGAATCTTCCCAGTCTTATGTGATAGTAAAATGAAAAACTTTGTTTTGGTCTGTTGGTCGGACAAAGGAAGGCAAAAAAAGTCACCTTGGGCTGTGGGACATCATTACACTGTTTCATAAAGCAAACGATGAGAAATAAAAATGTAATAAAATCAGCAGATTAATGTTGGGCACTGGAATTTGTGATGGGCATTCATTGATAATGAAAATAAATTGTCAGCCTAACTCTCACACACACACACACACACACACACACACACACACACACACACACACACACACACACACACACACACACACACACACCTTTTTTAGGACCATTAAATGCTTGCACAAAGAGCTGGCAGGCGGTGCTTTTAGTGACATGGCAAAGGGAAACAAGCACAGTAGTGTGAGTGTAAATAAGCATCAGGTCACATGATTGTGTAGCCCTCTCGCTCGCTCTCTATTCTTGCCCAAAGGAAAAGTCCTGCCCTTCATCAAGTTGTCAAATGGTCAATACCCCTAATGTCAGTTAGATCACAGGATCGAAACCAGGTTGGATCATAACCAAAATTAAAAAAAAGGACACAGGTCCTTTAAAACAAGTCATAAATCATTAGAATAAATCCATACATGCTTCCATACTAATCTACTTTCACAGCATACATGCCTTTTCTTTCCAGCACGACAATGCACGTCTTCATTGTTATGTGCCAGATAAATATAGCTTCTTACCAGTTGTATGATCCACTGGTCCGGTGCCATTCAGCAGCACCGAGTGCAGGTGAGGGTGCGTCTTCTCCAGGGCCGTGCAAAACTCTGCGAAATGGTCTCTGTCCTTACTTATCAGTATCTTCAGGAGAAGGTCCACTTTTTCAGAGTTGCAGGAGCAGTTGTGTCCCAGCTCGTAGCGTTCAGACTGGCTGAGGGTCCCGCAGTGAGCCAAAACATCCACAACTCGGTCCGCATCTGTTATCGACTCCACCAAGTTCTGGTAACATTTCTCCAACAACTCTTTATGCTTGGGCTCCATCTCGGTTTCGCTCCGTTTCGGTTTAACCACCAAAAACAAGCTTCGGGACAAATCCGGCTTCTTTACGTTTGTGGTAGTCAACTTCACTTCGTGCTACTGTCGTAACTCCCCGAAACTATCCCGCTCGGCCCAGTCGGGACGGTTTTCAACCCGAATTGAAGGATACACAAGTAGCCATATTTGTTGCCCAGGGCTGTTGACTGCACGAAGATGACAACACATTTTCCCAACCACCGCTCCGTCCTTCCCGACAGAAAAAAGAAAGACGTCCCTGCCTCTTTAAGCGCCGCTCCGCACACGTTACGAAGACATTGTCGTCCTGAAATCAAGTTCTTTCGACATGTTGAAAAGTGTAAAAAAAAAAAAAAAAAAACTCTTCAAGAGCCCCCCCCCTCTCCGTCTGTCTGTCTGTCTGTCTGTCTGTCTGTCTCTCTCGCTCTCTCGCTCTCTCTCTGTCTGTCTGTCTGTCAGACCACTAACTCCGCCATGTCTCACCGTTCCAGCAGCTGTAGCCGTGTGCCAATCATATTTCCGTGCAATGGACATTTAAGGTAAACGTAGGCGGGGCTTGTTTTTAGACGCACCTGGCTCTCCACCGCTTTAATTCCCAGAAAATATTATAAAATACAATACTTAGACACTAACTAACTATATTAACTCAAGTTCTGTACTTTTTTTTTTTTTTTGAGGTACTTGTATTTTACCTGAGTATTTTCCTTTTATGTTACATCAATTCTACTCAGAGGGAAATGCTTTTTACTCCACTACATTGTTTAGTAGTTTAGTTACTTTGCAGATTTAGATAATTAATACGAAATATTTAAATCAACTTGTACATTATATTATTATAGGTTAAGCTCCCCAGCAGTATAGTTACACACATACCCATCTTTACCAGCTGCAACATTAAAGTGATGCACACATCAATGCAACGATAATTGTAATCCAATAATATAATATATATTATTCTGAAATTGGCCATTCTGCATAATGAGTAGCCTACTTTTAGTTTTGGTAATTTAAGTATATTTTAATGCTAATACTTGTGTACTTTTACTTAAGTCACGTTTTAAATGCAGGGCTTTTACTTGAAACAAAGTATTTCTATATGTGGTATTACTACTTTTACTGACGTAAAAGATCTGAGTACTACTTCCACCACGTAAAAGATCTGAGTACTACTTCCACCACGTAAAAGATCTGAGTACGACTTCCACCACCGTACTAACTAAATATTCTTCTAGGAAGTTATTGAGGGTTTATGATGTGCAATCAGTGGTGGAAATGGAAATACTCTCTACCTAAAATACTGAGTATACTGTAACATGGCCCACGTGAGTGTTAGGCCTATACTTTTATATATTATATTATTTATTTTATTTGATCATTATTATTATTTTATAACTACTTGATCATTGTTATGGATTAATGTGTAAGTAGCATTTTACTGTTGTATTTGGTCGAGGTGGAGCTCATTTTAACTATTTGATTAAAGTGTAATCTACTCAGTGCATTAAAATAAGCACATCATATGTTTTGTATAAAAAAAAATTGATCTGTAAAGTAATTAGTAACTAAAGCTGTCAAATAAATGCAGTTGAGTAAAAAGTATCTGTTGTGGAGTAGAAGTATGAAGTAGCATGAAAGTACCTCAAATTTACTTAAGTACGTGCATTTTGTTACATTTCACTACAGTGTTCAGATGTGTGTTTATAAAGACTTTTTCCTACTTTATGCATAGATTTTTCATAGATTGTCAAAATACTTATATCCGAGTCCCAAAACACCCCAAACACACCACCACCTCTCAGGAAATTTTAACGAAATACCAAAATAAAAGTATTTTTTAATTATTTGGATTTTCCATATTTAGCTGTTGAATTTATTTCTTTAAATTTGACTTCCCTATAAAATAGACATATAAAATAGTCTAAAGCTGTTGACCTTATTTACTGCTAAGAATAGAAGTCAACAGCAATGGTCATGACCTCAATGTCCTGGTAGCTACGCCCCTGCTGAGAAATGTCTATAATTCTTGCAGTATTCCCTCCAAAGATCTAAAGTCTGTCAGAGGTTTATTGTGATGAGCTGATCATTGTCCAATTGTATATCTGTATATGGGATAAAATCTCACATAGATGTTGTTTGTATTGTGGGAAACAACCTAGGGGTCCGGACCATAGTGGTGTCAACATCAATCAGAGGGGCCAGAAGAAGATTAAAGACACGAGAAAGTTAAAACATATATTTTACACAAAATTAAGTTTGCTTTTTAATGACTTTTTTTCTATTTGCTTCTCTATTTTTGTGAAACACTGGATTCTTTAACATCTTTCGAGCCCCTAAAATCCTTTATTAGGAAGCAAAGGAAAAATGTCTCTTTGGTTAAACTGATCAATTCATGTCCACACTGAGGCCATAATCTTCTGTGGAGGGGCCACAAGCCAGAAAGCTTGTGAACCACTGCTCTCAAAAATCACGACAGTAAAACTGTACACGTACTTCTCATTGTTTTCTTTCAGTTGGTGATTCTATGGATGGAAAATTGCGATTTTACAGATAAGCATCTGTATGAATATTACATTACAAATCATGCATTTATTGATTTGGGCATGGCTTCCTTGAGCCTCATCTGTTCAGTAAATCCAGTTATTGATACAACACATGGATTATACGCTTCTGAATAGGCTATTATTCTATTAGAAGGGAAATCCGGTAGCTTTTATTTCATGATTTTGATCTCGTTTCAGAGAATACTGTATACCTCCAGACCGTACGTATAGTTGCCTGTTCCTCATCTGGATTTTCCCCTGACACATCTGCCCCGCTCTGTGAGCTTTCTTCTGCTCCACATAATCCATCAGATCTCAAAGGAGGCCGACGTCACATAAAACCGACATCCTTAAGAAACAAACGCTCTAAAAGCAGACAATGAAGTCATGTATAAGATTATCTATAGGAGCTTATCTGTAGCCTCAATACAGACAGCAGAATTGCAATGATGCTGAATGTGGAACTGTGTTTACCATAATTGCTGACAGTACTCTATTATTAAGGGGCTTCAGTGTATTGCCATTATGAGGATCGTGACTCTCATCTGGAGCTACAGTAGCTAGAACGCACAGGGACTGGCTTTAAAGCTTAATACGGTACACAGTGTGCCTATACATTTCCCCACTTAAGTTTAGCACAGCTTTAACAATGTAAGTGGTTATGTAACAATTCAACTAATTAATTTTTTCTGCAGGGAAAATCCATCTGGCGCTCACTAAGAAAACTAGCTGGAATGTTTAGGAATTATGTAAATTCCTAAAACCATCGCACTAGATTGAAATTAGGGGCACTTACACCCTTAAAACCTCAAACTCATGCAGTGAAAACATTAAGTGGAAGCCATTTATGTTGTAATCTGTAACTTCGTGCAGAAAGCGTGCCACTCTTCTTCAGATGGACGTATTCCGACTGCATACACAAATAAAAGGAACTAGTCGGACGGGTTTTATTGTCCTATTTTGACAAACTTTCAGAGGATGAACCTCAAACCGTGCAGGCTGCAGCTCTGCAGGCTGGATAGTGATATCTGCTGCTGCGTCTCATTATGTGTTGTTCATCTAATCCTCGGGTTTGTAATTTGTTTATATGCACTCATGAAGTTTAAAGCGGGATTATGTCCCTGGCAACCAAATGTCTCCTAACTGCAGATTCCTCATTGGATGGCTGGAGAAAATCCACTGCAAATAAACAATTTGGTCAATGCTTACTTTTACTGATTGTCTATGAGACAGTATTAACATTAGAGGCCAGTGATGGGGATGTGAATTATGGTAAAACGTCGACTAATCTCAATTGATTCGCAAAATTGTATTTTTTATTCAGATTATGGTTGAATCTATCTGTGAAACAGTTGTCAAAATGCTTCATTTAGGTATCTTTTCATACAAAACAAGAAAAATTACCAATAAAACATGGGTCCTTTGGCATACAAGTACTTAAAACAACTCTCAAGCGAAAGATATTTGATTTCACTTTGTGAAGAGATTGTAATCACATTTTCTTACGACGAGATACTCAAATTTCAAACTAAACTCCTTTATATTGTCATTTAAGAGAAGCGAAAGCTCCAGGTGTGTGATGGGAAGTGTGAGGGCTAATTCAAAAGGCTGACCTTCACAGCTTCTATGTAGCACTAACACAGACTCCTGTACGTGCATCTGACATCCCTTGCGTGTCTGTGTGTGTGATCAAGTCCCAGAAAGGGTGCATCAAGTCCACATGTAAATAATTGAAGCACTTTTTTCTAAAAATCAGGATCAGGAAAGTGTTTTGTCTCTAAAAGTGAAAGCCAAATGGGCGGCCCCACTGATTTCCTTTTGACCTATATATTTCAGGAGGTATCACAGCAAACAGTCTCATCTAGAGAGAAAATACACAAATACCAACATCAAATATTCATCCCCCTTTGTCCCCCGCCTGGTGGGGGCTTTTCATTTCGAGTGTGTATGAGAAGTAGCTATGGGAGAAAGGTGTAGAAAAAAGTGAGCCTCGGTGAAGTCATTTGTCTCCCCAGCACAGCCCCTCTGAGGCTGCACTTTGAGGCCAGCGAGCACAACAGAAAGACTTTATGACATCCGTGTCTCCAATATGGACACTATTTATAGCCTTGAGAAAAGCTCTCTGTGCCATATCACTCGAGCTGCAAAGCAAACCTGGACATGTTCTCCCCCTCAGCAAAGCACACGCACAGAGACTTCACTTATGTAAGCCACATTACTCGCACCTTTTAGCAAAACGTGCAGCTCTGAGAATCGGGGGGGTCGGCTCACTAATACAGACCAAGGTGGTGAAAATGAAGCTGGCTTTGATATGCTAATTCCTCATTGTGTGCCAGCTCGGAGAAGAAAATCCACAGTCAATGTTTGATGCAAAACACATGATCCCATTTCACAAAGACAATCCAGATATGCCAAAATGTTTGTGTTTTTTAATGAAATGAAAAGTGGCTGTCCCAGGAGACTGGGACCCTCTTGACACATGTTAGAGAACTAAAGACACGTCCATTGAATTTCAAGCAATATCATGTTACAGGGATGATAGCAAAGTAGAGTTAGTGCAACAGATATTCAGTTCAAAGCCAAACTAAGGCAGCAAACATAAGAAATTACATTTCATGTGAATCAAGTGCCCTCTACTGGCAGTAAAACATACAAACCGGTAAAAGAAACAAAAACAAAACATTGACAACTAAATGTAAGTATTGCATTTCTGCAGCCGTGCAAGTTTGATTATAGATTGTTTGCGAGATAAAACCACAGTGAAACATCGACCAGCTCTGAAGTTTATACGGCAGCCCTGACAAAAGGCACAACATGATCCGTCTTTAGGCTTTGGCTTTTCAGCTTTCAGGAAAAAGGCAACCTTGTTTGTAAATGTTGAACAATGATTGGAAAGGTTTACATTTCAAGAACAACACAGAAGAGTTTTGTAACACTGATATAGAGGATATCAAGTGAAAAGCTCATTTGCATAGACTTGCAAGCAGGAGTAAAGAGATAGGAGATGCCTTTTTAGCAGATTGTTATTTCTTACATTCAAAAACAAGCGAGAATTTAATTGAGGAAAGTTTAACAAGCATTAAATGATCATATCTTTTCTGTGTGAGATTCAGTCATACATAATTTGCTAAATCTTGCATAATAGTCTCACACAACTTTGTATATATTAACTTGTACACAGTTGAAATGCTTGCGGTGAGGTAAACTTTACCTCCATAACAGAAACAATAAATGTATAAAGTAATGTGCTAAATATTTCCTTCTATATCTAGTTTTTATATTAGATAAATGTGACACTTGTTCTGCATCTTTAGCTTTTCTGAAAATCCATTTTTTCCTACAAGTAAGTTTTCTTTAATAATTATAGTTAAGCAGTTTGTTGGACATTTTAAATACTGTTCTATAAAATAGTTTCTTAATCAAGTATGAGATTTTCAGGAACCCACCTTTTAATTTAGGACTCTATCTTTTACCAAATAATGACTAAAGCTATCTACGGCGTCTTAAAAAAAAAAGAAAAATCATATTAATATAGGTTTACTATTTGGCAAACATCTACTACAATACAGTAAAAAAAATCTATCATGTCACTGAAGAGAGTACAAAACTAATATTGATTGACTTGTTTCACTGCATGCATCAGAGGTGATATAAGGTCCTATAACATTGTTTCAGTGTGGACATATACTTTGTCCTCATGAAGGCTTATCTTCCTTTCCTTTTAGTCGTTACCGCCGCACAGCTTCAGCAGCAGCTTCTTGTAATCCCCGGAGGAATCACCCTGAGAAACGAAGCAAAATCAATATAAATTTTGAATGATCCCGCAAATGTGTCACACAAAAAAGGGAAAAACTGTAAGTGTGTTTGTTATAATAACACCGATCGTGGGACTTACTGAGATGTGAGTGTACAGGGCTTTTCCATAAGTCTTCACATACGCCTGTCTGATGTCCAACATGTCTATCTCAGAGCGGGACACCATGATGCGGATGAGGGTCGTGTCCATGGTCCCTGCTCCCTGTTAACACATCACAATGTGACACTCACTCATTTACTGCAGCAGTGACATCTTAACCGCAACAGGGTGAGTGCAGGAAACAGTTGATTTGTGATCATTTGAATAAAATGTGATGATAGACAACCGGCGTACCTGCATGGCCTTGTGCAGCCTTTCTGCAAAGTAGGCAGGGGTGTTCTTGATGCATTTCACTAAGAAAAAATAGCAGATGTAAACAGATGAGTCTTGAATGAATTCTCACAAAAAAAAACAAACAAAAAAAAAACCAGACAAATGTTCCACTTTTGTGGATGGAAACAAAATTTAACAGACATTTTAAATAAATAAAAGACAATGAATAAAAGACAAGAGTCAAAAGCTGATCGCTGGAGTTTGACAGCATTAAAGACTTATGGACATTCAAATTTAATGTATCCATATAATAACTACACCAGAGAAAAAGAGGTAGCTGTATTGTAATTAATTTGTTTTATGTTATTGCCTCTGCCAAAAGAGGCAATAACAAGTTTTTTTTTTTTTTTAGTAAGCAGAATAATTACAAAAACTTCTTCCAGTTTAATTTTTAATTAGTGCAACAACAAAAAAAGTACCACACCCAACTACACTTTTTCATCCAATTTTCACTTCCTTTAAAATGACACATTAACCGAGTTTGCTTTTGATCAATCATAAGAGTATTAAAAAAAGGTCAAACAGCACCCGTTTTGCATCAGTAAGATATTTTTGTCCTACCAGGAAAGCCCTTCCAAACAAACATCTTGACGATTAACTTCAATATATACTTAAAGCTTCAACAGGTTTTTTGGAAAGCCACTTCAGTTTGGTTGAGGTTTGGAAAAGAGACCCAAAGAACGTACCCACAGCCACCATGCCAGACTCCACATTGCCAGACATTTCCCTGCAGACGCTCTTCTCAATGTCTCTCCCACACATCTGCTGGTACTCCTGGAAGACTAATAAAGACAAGAATCACAGGGGAAATGGCTACAGTCATAATTAGTTGAAAACATATGGCAAATATCTATTTAAAAAAGGTCAACAGGTGCAGTTATGACACTAGAAAAGCAGAAGTCATATGGTGAACTTTAATAGAAAGAGGATGATAAATAATGTTGTGAAAGTACAAGGTTGAAATGACGCACCGGCTCGGAGGTGAGGCTTGCTGCGAGCACACAGGATGGCATTAAACTGAGACTCATCAGTTCCTACTTTATTTTCCCCAGCAGCATACAGTTTCTGCCGCCAACACAGACACACACAAATTAAAAAAAGGAACATGATCAGGCTTGCTAATTACTAACCAAGAATGTCACAACAGCAAACAAACTTAAAACCGGTACCTGAGCGTCCTGTTTGGCCATGGCGACGTCAACAGTCTCCCTTTCGTCACGATTTCCCTAGTTAGAGTAAGGCATGTTGTGATAAAAATACATTGTGTGGGCAGAGTGCATTGGCAGAGTCAACATTTAAGGGTAAAGCTGAAATCTGTTTAGATAGAGCTGTTCATGAATCAGGTGTAAAGTGTGCAGCAGCTACCTGACAGAGAGAGACCAGCAGTCTGCGGAAGTGACCGGAGGTGTCGCTGCTGATGGCGTCCTCCAGGCTCTTCCCGTACTCTGGAAGGAAGGTGTGGCTTTTATTTTTAGGAAAATACATTCATTTGCATAATATTTGCATTTTGTTAAAACACTGCTTTTTTTCCCAGAAACCCTTTACAAATAAAAAGGTAGTTGTACTATCAAAACAATTTTTTTTTAACAAGCCTTCATTTTGTTTTTTTACACTAACACTAATTCTTCAGGAATTTGATTAAAAAAGGGGCAATATTGTATTTGAAATAATGATCAGATGGGAATACATAGATATTTTTTTTCATATCTTAAATGTCTGTATACCTCAAATTTATATGGTAAAAGTATTTACTTAGATCTATCTTTATTTAAATAGAGTGGCTAAAGACAATATCAGTGAACATTTTTTGATTTTGAACAAACATTTGAATCAAGAATATATAGACGTCAAGATCAGAACTCACCAGCTTTGTAGATTCTGGTGATTTCATGAATATCTGCATTGGAGCGTGATGAAAGAATCTCAATCAGACAAGCTTCATCAGTTCCTGCACCCTGCAAAAATATAGCAACGCCTCAGTAGGACTTTCAAAGACACACCTGCTTCAAAGAGTAAAAATGGCGAACATTCAGTGGTCATCAGTCATAACTCAAGTTACAACTCATCTGATCTTCACTTGCATTTAGAGGATATTATTTTGCTCTTATTTTCCTATAAGATGATGAGTCACCAATGCGGTTTGGACTACAAAACCAAAATTGAGTTTCTGCTGACAACAACTCGAGCTTCCAACCTTTATAGCCTCTCTGAGTTCAGATGCATCAAAGTGTGCAGGGCTCTTCATCATAGCGAGAACCAGTTTCTCAAAGTTTCCAGTGAGCTCAGACTTCAGATCATGGAATAAATCCTAAGAGGAAAAACATAACACAAAAAAACCATGAAAGCAAAGGTGGCCAAGATAGTTACAATGTGGGGTCAATAAGAAGGAACAGATAACAGAACGAATTTCAAGTGTAAGAAAACAAACAAAAAAATCTCATATAGTAGAAAACTTACCTTTCCATAAGTTGTTTTATAGGCTGCTACCATGGGAACCCTCTGCTTGTTGGTACGACTTCCCAGAAGTTCAATGATGGCGCTTTCATCAGTGCCTGTTCAAAATAGTTTTCAGGATCAATTAATGTGTAACAAAAGCACCTGAGCAAATAAAATACTCGTCAATGCTGAGTGACAACAATCCTGTTGGGTTTACACATTCAAATGAGCACCATTTACTGACCAAAACCCTTCATAGCTTTCCGAAGAACCTCAACATCCCTCAGTGGATCAGCTCCTGGAAAGTCTTTTAGGGAACCCCTGTATCCTTTCTATATATAAAAAAAATAAACATAAGACATAAAAACATTAGAAGATACAATACTACACAGTAGCTGTATGTGCATTGGACCATAGCTTCAAAGAAGTCCTAAAATAATGACAAATGCATCTTACAGAAATGGCAGGTGCCTGAGAGTTGGACGGGACTCCACTTCCATAACCAGGCATTGAGGGGTTAGTCGCAGGGGCTCCGGGGTAATTTGGCATGGGCTGGCCTGGGGCAGGGCCCCCTGGGTATCCCTGCTGAGCCCCTCCCGGCTGCAAACAGAGGACAGCTGTAAGTGCTAAATCCATGGTGAAAAACGTCATATATAGAGCAAATAAGGTACAAGTAGGAGATAAGGTGATTTAAGCAAACAATATATTCAGTCCATATGTTATTAGAAACGTGACACTGTAGAAGTAAAGAGTGAGATAAGAATGTATGTACCGCTCCATGGCCGCCTGGTGCTGCACCCCAGCCTCCACCTGCAAAGAAAATATTGACATAAAACTTTGTTGACATACACACATGACATACATACATTCATTTAAAGAACTAATCAGATTTTTTATATATATATATATATATATATATATATATATATATAAAAA
>CALSCE010000091.1:11877099-11942036 GCA_943593645.1 Bovichtus variegatus | reverse complement strand
ACACACACACACACTTTTTTGTTGGAAGAAATATACTGCATGCAAGATGTTGGAGCCTCACCTCCAGGAGGCATGGAAGGATAGCCTCCTGCTCCAGACTGTGATTGGTATCCTCCTGCCTGAGGAGGGAAGCCTCCAGCTGGGGCAGGGTATCCACCAGCCTGGGGAGGGTAGCCCCCTGCTGCTTGAGGGTAACCGCCTGCTGCGGGAGGGTAACCGCCAGCCTGAGGTGGGTAGCCGCCTGCCTGTGGGGGGTAGCCGCCTGCCTGTGGGGGGTAGCCGCCTGCCTGTGGGGGGTAGCCGCCGGCCTGGGGAGGGTAACCGCCGGCCTGGGGAGGGTAGCCCCCTGCTGCGGGAGGGTAGCCGCCCGCTGCTGGAGGGTAACCTCCTGCTGCTGGAGGATAACCGCCTGCTTGGGGTGGATATGCCCCTGGCTGAGGTGGGTAGCCCCCTGCTTGTGGCGGGTATCCACCGGACTGAGGGTATCCTGGGTAGCTCATCTTCAGAACCTGCAGGTGACATTAAGTTGTTGCTGTATGAGGACCACATGGATTTGTTTAACGTCCTGCCACCTAAAATGTCCCTCCTCCAGTGGTAGTACTTTTCAATTGCCTGGTAACTATTGGGTGTCATTAACAATTCTTATAAAAACAATCATGTCATATAAGTATGAGATGTTCAATCAGTGCTCTAAAAATAATTAACTGATACCCAACCCCTCACTGTGCACCAATCACCCTGCGGCGTCCTAAGAAAATGTTTTACCTTCCACCCACAACTTCTGTAAGTTAATAAATGAGCGGCAACTTTAGACAAGGACCTCACTGCAGTTTCTTGCAGATTAAACTCCACAGGCCTTGTGACCACACCCCCATTATGACGGCAGAAACTCACCATTTCCATCTGCCTAGATCAGGGGTTCTCAAACTTTTTCAGACCATGGACCACTTAACCAATAAAAAAAAAAAAACACTCACAGACCACCTAAGTCCCCAAATATCCAAAAACAATAGACCTGCTTACCACTCCAACAGTATATTACACATTACAGGCTAATATTGAGCTTTATGTGACCTTCTCTACATCACTCATTCACACATTAAATCAACAATACAAATATAGATTCTACAAGTATTTCATTCATATGCGATCTAAACGGTAAATGCTGATAGATTTTACACGTCATATGAAACGTAGACTACATTTATTACTGAGATTATGTCCGAGCGAACAGAGCCGCAACTTACTTATGAAAATTAAGGGGTTTTTTTCCACATCCAAGCTTTTTTCATGAAAATATTTAGTTTTTTTGACATTCAAGCTTTTTTCAGGAAAATTAAGTAATTTTTTTTACAGCCAAGCATTTTACATCAGGGGTTCTCAAATGCACACAAAATCACTTGTTGTCGCTGCGGCTGAACCACTTGTAGCTGCTGAACCACCTGCATCAGGACGATGCACCTCGACTGTCATGGCAGATTTATCATTTCATTTTCTTTTACCTAACACGGTCTTGAGCCATCGATCCACAATTGACCACGCAGATCATTTATGACGTAAGATCGTAAAACGAACCCACGTAGCTACGTAGCTACGCTACATCTATGCTACACTAGTCATTTTTAAACAGTTTGAGAAACACTTTTAAACTTATAATATATTAATTTAAAATGTGACATTTGACCAATATGCTCACAAACCACTAGGGGTCAAAAAGAGAGCATGCTCACTGTTTTTGAAAGAGTTCCAAGTTTCCTTCCTCCTTCTCAAATACCGCCAAAGCAAACACTGACCACTGTACAATGAATAGTTGTCGTTGGAAATACACAACTGTTTATGTGCCTCTGTGTCACCCCATAACTAAGCAAAATACTGATTACAGCTGCAGGTCTGTCAACTGTAATCTTCTTTAGGCATACTGTTTTAGAGGTGACTTCATGAAGGGCGTTTCTTTGTTGACGCTGCACTCTTGCTTTCTGGCCCTCTGCTTGGGACCCTCGATGGCACCAGTGAGGCTTTTAAATGTTATCGTACATGTCAGCATCCAAGGAGACATGTACGATAACAAGAATGCGATATTCTATGAGAGTGACATACGAGTTATGCAATGATTGACATAAGAATAATTCCAGCATTTGAAGACTTAACAGAATAACAATTGAGTCATTTGTTCGTTGCATTTGCTTAAATAAAAAAATAAAATAAAAAAAAATTAATTAAGAGCGATTCAAACGCTCGATGGGCTTTTAATGATGTCCGTTACAGAACTTTGTAATGTCTAAAGCAAATTAGTAACCAACAGATTGCTACTGCTGTTGTATTATTCATAATTATTACACTTTAAGACCTATACGTTAAAGCGCCAGGGTGTGCACATCTACACTTCCTCCCCGAGTAGCACAGGAAAGCAGCATTAAAAAGCAATGCAACAGAAAACCAGAGGCCTGCATTTGACCAACTCGCCAACAAGCTGCAAAGCTAATATTTTACAGTACTCATATAACTATCACCAATAAAGTATATACACGCCCAAATGCTATCAAACCTAGTGTTAAATGTCACGTCAGCGTGGTATTTAATGTCCAAGAGTTCGTAACAACCCTGCAGTCCGTTATCTTTACAAAACACTCCCGGACGAAGTTTCGCATTTAGCATCCAGTGTAAACACGTACCACGAGAGACGCGTTGGATACAGTTAAAAGTACCACTACGCCATTTTAAGATGACTTTAAAATGAAGAACACGTTTGTTGCCGCTGTTGAGCAACGTAACACCGACTGTCGGGCTGTAATTAGGCGAGGCTAATTCCCGACATTCCTCAGTAAGCTAACACACGCGTTTGACGCTATTCGAGTACTGTTACTTTGTTGAACTTCGCTGTCGCCTTAAACGCAGTGTAGTATTGATATTTAGCGGGTATTTTACAGTCCAAAACAAAAGATTTGAGGTTACTTACTTATCAGCTACGGACTTCAGATACAGGAAGAGACGAGAGCAGCAGAGAGAGCAGCAATCCCGGAGGTGGGTGGGTCCTCGGCATTGTTTCCGTCCTGCAGTAATAACCTTTACTCCGTTATTATCCACAGTCAAAGGAAAAGAAAAGAGCCTGCCGTTGAGTCAGCGGGTTAGACTGTGTCATGTTCAGCACAGAAGACTCTGGATCTGTCGCTAAGCAGAGGATATGATCAGTTTCCATGGTGATGTCATGTGAATACACTGTGTGCACTTTTATTTAACTATTTTGTGAAACTTGATTCTGCTTCATGTCTTTGTGTCTCTCATGTGATTGTTTTTGACGTGAGAATTGTAATAAAATGGCAGCCGTGGGAATTTTCTGCAAAAATACAACTTTGATTTATATTACGAAGAACTTTGCTTTTTTTTTTTTTTTTTTTTTTTTTTTTTTCTCCTCCACCTGACTTCTTTCTGTTTTTAAAGCTCCTGAAAATATAAATGACAATAAGATTTAAAAATAAAAATATTCCTTGGACTGAAGGCATTTAAATATTCTCAAATGCTTAATGTGGTCATTTGCTGTTGATCCTGATATTTGAGTTATGTAAAACATTCAGTTTCAACAAACACACACTAGATGGCAGCAGTCTTCTTGTTAAGTAGTGCAGGCTGCAGCCTCTGGGCCTTGTAGTAATATTAGTTTACCATAAAAAATAAAAACCTAAATGTCAGTGTATACATCCTCAGTCTACCATGAAGTGTGGTATTTTCCTTTTTTTTTTTTATTTCATCTTTTGTTTTTATTAACATTTTATTGCATCGCTGTGTATGATCAATCTTAAATCTAATAAGGAAAACATCCATGTATTTCTCCCTTTAACTAAAAAAAAAAAGAAAAAAAAAGACCTTCATTTCATTCCACATCATAATCATTTCAAGACACTCATCAGTTGTAAACAGTAGACAAGAAAACAAATAAAATGTAGCAGCATGAGTACAAAAAGACAAAGGAAGAAATGACAAGTATAACGTTTTTGGTAAATATGTTACGTAATTTCAGAGATGTCATAAATAATATATAGGTCTATATTAATAACACAGGACTATAATATAATTTTCACTTTTTTCCCCTCCTAGTTTCAGATCTTAGTTCTGTGCAATAAAGCATCCCTCTCAGATACAGGCTACCTGGCCCTGTAGCTAAATATGTAAAGAAAAGTTGCAGGAAGATGCAGCCTCTTGTTGGACCTCCTATTCGCTGTGACGCAGCCCACAGTCCTGGCTGGAGCGCTGCTTCACGCTTCCCACTGGCATTCACGCTTCTGCACTTCATGCTTCCACTGCGCTCTCCCCCGTGACAGTTGTCCGGTTACTGGGGTCCTTCAGGGCTCCCCATGTGAACACAAGGATCACACCCATAAAAGCCGGAGCAAAGGGGATGACTGAAAGAAGTTGTGTGATCCAGAAAATCCAGCGGTTCTGACGGCGCTGTTCCAAGAGGCACAGTCCTCCAAAAACAATATGATGTCTGCTATAGAGACCGGTGCCCCTGTGTACCAACCTGCACAGCTGCTCAACTGGGTCTATATGTCTTTGCAAGACACTCAGAGCAGCACTTTTGATGCGTTCAAAGCCGAGTCGGACACTTCTCCTCAGGATATGAACATCTCCAAACGCAGCGCAGCTGATCTGAGCGCCAACTATCTCAACAACTTCTTCCATCTGAGGAGTGAGGTAGAATTCATGTCATGCCATAACGTGCTAATGATTAACCCTTTGCATGGTAGTTTACAGAATTCATACTTTGTTGAAACTTCCATCCACTCATTCATCATTTTCTTTTGCTGCATGTCAAAAACCTGTCTCCTAAGATGAATATTATACACATATATTTCACTCCAGGTTATTTGTGTTGCCCATACAGTAAACCTCACCTGCATGCCTTCATTGGGTCTCGCTGTGGTGAGTGGTTAGTACATGAATATGGGTTTTGTACCCTGGTATAATGCCTGAGTGTGTTCAGACTGTTTCTGGTGTCAGTGTGCAGCTGGAGGAGGAATGGCAGGTTGAGAAAGACCTCTCACAAACTTACATTTTTTTTACAGTTCACCCTGGCCGGCCTCTGCTTGCTCAGAGAAGTATGCTGTGCTCGCTCAGTGGGGCTTGGTGCTGCTTCATTTAATACTGAACCATTTAGGAAAAATAGGGAAAATGGACATGAATCATTAAAAAAGAGAGTTTGAATTCAGATATTTCCATAAAAAGTCACAATTTGCTGTATAACTTTAAACAATTCAAATGACATACTGTAACTGCACACATGCCACAGACATGCAGCGGTTTTATGTCTCATGCAGAACATTACCCGATGCAATGTACATGTACATCTGATCACAATTCTCCTTCTGTGATGCCAAACAGCCAGTGTCTGCAGGCTGTTCTTCATGTTTGCCCCTGCGGTGCCATAGCACCCGTCTCCTCCAGAAGCACAATGATGCTGATTGTGTCGTTCCAATAGAACGAGTCAAAAGAACGCACGACAAAGGCATTTTGTTCTGACGAGGAAATGGACACCATTGGCCCACAGTGTAAATGCAGTAAAGGCAGCACATCTGCAGAATTGAAATAAAGTCGGCTACTGTCAGAGGCACAAACAGGAAAATCAATCAGGGTGATGGACTGACATGCTGCCTGAAATGGTCTTTCATTGTAGAGTCACAACAATGATCTTCTTTTTCTCTGGCAGGCCTTGAACAACAACTTCTACAAGAGCTCCTCGCCCTACGAGTCCCTCAACAATATCGTGGACGGCCTGAGCTCTCTGGCGGACCATTTCTCAGACCTCTCCCTGTCCCCGGAGACACGCAAACCCAGCAAAAGGCCACCGCCCAACTACCTGTGCCACCTTTGCTTCAACAAAGGCCACTACATCAAAGATTGCCCTCAGGTGAGCCAGTCGGTGATGCTGTACAGAAACAGCTGTGCAGTGTGTGGGCCGTTTTAGTTGTCTATAAAATACATTGTGCTTCGAAGAACATATGAGGTGCTGTCTGATGAGGCGATAATCATGACGCGATGACGTGATCTGATTCTCAGTTCATATCCACGAGCCTCCTCCGAGTTGTATTCACCCCTTAAAAATAGTTTTTTTTAAAAATGGTATTAAAACTATAGATTCCAAGTTAGAATATGATGTTTGTATTCTTTTTTCCGTGTGAAATAGATTCCTCAGCACATATTTGAGTTAGATACACCACCGCGGGTTGGTAATGAGCAGCAGATGCCAGATTGGATCTGGGAGCTGGCCTTAATGAAAGATGATAGGTTTCTCTGTGGAACTAGGCACGACCTCTGCTCCAAACACCAGAGAAATATTACGACCGCTTTATGTGCAGCTGCGGTTCCCCATTGATCATGTTCAGAGGGAAATGCCTGACATTTGTTAGGTGTAATGGAAATAATCACATGACTGATGGACAGGATGGGACCGTGAAGCGATATAGCAAAAAGTAGAACTCAAATAGCAGGTAAACCTTTACAGCTCCATCATATAAAGGAGCCTTACAAAGTGTAATCGCTTCCTTTTGTGAGGCAAACTTCGCTAGTATGAAGCTAGCTAGCCTGGCTCTGTGCTAAGCTAATCTACCTGGCCGCTGACACCAGCTAGCCTACATTTTTACTGTGCAGATGTCAGTGGTATCAATCTTCTCATCTGATTCCCTGCAAGCCATTGAAAAAGTTCATTTTCTAAAAGACTCCTTCAACTAAAACGCCAGAGTAGAAATGTAGGAGGAGTCTATCTATCAGCTCACGCCTGTCCCGCACTGGCCACATTTTGATCATTGTATGCCCTCGCTTCACCTATGAGAGCTTGTCACCTCAATCACTGCCAACACAGAGGAGATTGGTGCAGTACAGCAGTGAACACAGACAGTGGAGGAATGTGAGGAATGTGGAGAAAATTAATTGCAGTGAGCTTATAGCTCCTAACATTTTCACATCTGTGCACACCTGCAGAAAGTGTGCTACTGTCGGTTTCAGAAATAGGTTCTGAAAATGTTTTCGAAAGAAGCACTCAACCAGTTTCTTACTGTACAACCAACACACCGACACTTGAGCTTGAGGTGTGACCTGGCCAGAGAGGAAACTGTGTACATCCTTGAACAGCATGTTTCTTTCAAATGAAGAATAGAGAAGCATAAATCAAAAGCATTGCAAAATCACTTGTTTAAAAGCTGTATTTTAAAGAGTGGTATAAAACATGCTGTTAGCAGCAGTGAGTTTCTTTAGACTGGTTGTTGCGGTCTTCTACAGCTGACTGGTTTGCAGTGGACAGAAATCAAAGAATGTCACGGCTCAGTAAGATGAGAGAAGAAGCACACAGGAAGTGGGCGTGCGGGCCTTTAACAGCCTCTCTCTG
This sequence comes from Bovichtus variegatus, assembly GCA_943593645.1. NCBI lineage: Eukaryota > Metazoa > Chordata > Actinopteri > Perciformes > Bovichtidae > Bovichtus > Bovichtus variegatus. The sequence continues at coordinate 11,934,661 of CALSCE010000091.1, read as the reverse complement.
GGTGGAATGGGGCCCACGTCAACTCTACAAGTCTGCTTCTTTGATAAAGCAACACATGGTATCGCGGTGGAAGCCTTAGGTGAGGAAAAACAAGGAAAAGTGCCAGTTAAGGTGGAGCCCGTGCATTTGAGTTTCCGCCATTCTGAAAGGTATTAGACATGCTATCCATGCTGTGCTCGGCATGTAAGCGGTCAACATCCTGTTGACCGCTGAGTGGAGAGTTAGGTTACTTGCTTCACCAGAGGGTTAAGACGTCAAAGGATTACTCTGAGATATTTACGATTCTTCTTTGCAGCCACGCCCCTTTAAAATGTGCAAAATCTGGAAACCATTTCTGCTGGCCGGCTTTAGAAAGATGATGTCAGATTTTATCATGTGTTGCTAATATCTCAGACCCATAGGGATGATTGTGGAGCTGTTGTCATGACAAAAGGCCTCTTCAGTTCTTCTGGAGCTGTAACTAATAAACAAACTGCTTTTTGTTGTTGATGGCTGGAATCTGAGGCATTTTTTAGCTCTAAACAACTGAAATACACACTGTCGGTACACTTTTGAAGTGTTACTACGTGTTGGGTAGGGCTGCACAATATATCGATTTTTTATTGTCGTCGCAATGTCAACTTGTGCAATATACACATCGCGGAAATCTGCGATATTTGCGATATTTTTTTGAGTATCAGTAGAAAACTGCACTTTAAAATGTAACTATCATTATTTTTATTTATTTATTTTTTAACAAGCAATTTGTTGTATTTTAGCTGTATACTGAAGGTAGCAGACAGGCAGAACTTAGTACACTTTAATATCTGTTTATTTATTCTAAGTAGCCTAATATCGTTGTCGCAACGGCATAACGCATATTTTCCTCATATAGTGCAGCCCTAGTGTTTGGGTAGCAGAAATATCTCTTGCTATTAATTTAGTGTCTTCATCTAAAAATCCTCTGTCCTCTGTACTGTTTTGATTGCAAACCTTTTTCCATTCTCGACCAAGTAACCAAACGTGTCGCAAGTTTAACACCTTTCACCCCTTAACCCAGGGTCACAACATTTTAATGACCCCTGGCCAATTAAGTAGCTGAACCCGGTTACTGTAAAGAGAATACACTAGTGACAGTGTGCTGACAGTACATAGGGGTATGGTGGGAAGAGCCTGGGCTAAATAAGGAGAGCATTGTTTCTCCAGAGGGGCTGTGGAACCAAAGGTCAGGAAGTCAGGCTGTATTGTTCGCTCAGCTCTGCTTGGCTGCAGTCATCTCCGTCTCCCTGTCTCTGTCTGTGCAGAGGAGCGGCTGTCCGACACTCGTTTAAAGGGCCAGCGAGCAGCTGCCCAGAGATGTCTGCATCCAGAATGTGTTTTTGGAAACAGTGGGTAGCACAGGAAGTGGGTGTATGTCTTCACAGTTACAGTTTAATCAGGTCTGAATGGAAGGAAAAAGTGTGCTTTGATAATTACTTTGTAAAGAGGAACTTATGATAGTTGCAAGGCTTGCAGATGGAATTTCTTGATTTATATTTGGCCGTTGAAGACTGAAGCAGATATTTTTAGTTTTAATAGCTGCAGTTTGTCCCGTGATTCAATATCCTAACAGTAACTCTATTTTGTTTCTTATCATTAAAGGAAAAGTTCTTTTACCAAGAAAATGTCGGTTTATCTTTTTTCAATTCTTTTTTTGTATAGATTAAACTGACACGATACAAAGTGTTCATTGGTGAGCTTTGGAAGGAGTCAGGCAAGCCTGTTAGCAGTCCTTGTGCTAAGCTAAGCTAGTACAAGCTGGCTATTTAGCGTAGTGATATGAAAACATAAACATTCTTATCTTACTCTTGGCAAGAATGTCAAACTTTTCCTTTAACATGAGATACAATCCCACAGTATTCAGTACATCCCACAGATTTATATATTCTTCATCAGGCAGGAAACAACTTAACTAGACTACATTTACACAACCACAACATAAGAATACAATTAATTAATGTAGTATTATTTAGCAGCTCTTTAAAGGAATTGCTCAAATATGGACATTGACATTCTTGCTGAGTTAGATTTGAAGCTTTATAACCCTTTTATATCAGTGAATATAAACAACAGCCAAGAGTTTAGCTTAGCTTAGCATAGGGAGAGAGCTAGCCTGTCTCTGTTTAAAGGTACAAGCACCTCTAAACCTTGCTAATTAACACAATATATTGTCTTTGTGTAATCCATACTAAAAGTTTAGAACGTTTTGTGATGTCAATGTTTTGTATCCGTACTGGACACTTCAGGTGGAGCGATACAGTTCATCGATGAATGTGTAACTGGTGAATCTCAAGCAACACCGTCTGATTACTTTGTTGCTTTGTTCCTTTTGTTTTCACTGCTGATAAACGTCTTATCTGTCCTCAGTAAGCTGTCTGTTGCTTTTGGCCGGATCATCTGTTGGGGAGGATGAGCAAGATAGAGGAAACCCTGGTATGTGGGGTAGATAGACTCGCTCTGATAAACATTGGCTGTCATCTACTCGAAGCTATAAGGAACATATAAGAAGAGCATGCGGCAGAAGCTCATTTTGTAAGTGGTTGCCTGTTTTCAAGATAAATCGCTTTTGTCATTCGGGAGGATTTGGTCATTGTGGATTACAGAGGGGAAGGAAAAGGGAAATGGGGGCGAAATGCAGAGTTTCCCTCTCTGTGGCTCTAAATATACTTACTACACATCTATAGTTAACTGTCGAAAAAAAAAGTTATTCTTTAGCAGTTGACCAAACGATTTCACATGGACCGTTTAGTGGTTTTAATGGTATTACATCAGCAGTTAGTTTGCAGAATTGTATGATGAAAATCAAATCAAACTCATTGTTAGCTTGTTAGCCTAACCTGAGAATCAATTTGACAGATCTACCAGCAGTCGCAGGATTTTGCCTTCTTGAGTCTCGCTCCGCTGTGTTTTGAACTGAAGTTGGGTATATTGTGCCGTCGCATTTCTTGTTTGCCTGCCAGCCCACCTGCTCCTGTCACTCGGCCTTTGTGAAACATAATGCCAGTTTACAGCTGTGTATGTCAGCCAGGACTGATGCTCAGTCAGAATCTGGATGGAGCAGAGTGCATATAGGTCGATAATCCTCCTTCTATGAAAGCAGCACTGTGCGTGAAATAGATGCTGAGAAGAAGAAGAATATCTGTGAATGTGTGTGTGAGGAAATCATTTAGAGGCTCTGCATGCTCTGAAATATGGGATTGATGCCAGATTGGAAATCTGGAGAGCCATGTAGAGAAATAGAAAACCAATCATTTGCTGTTTGGCCTCCAGTTGTTTTTATTTAATTATATTTGTCTTAGAGAGGGGGGAGGTTAATCCATTCTGCAAATTTTGCAGAAAGGCTGTGTGGAAGGATTACAGCTTCTCATACAAACTATCATCATAACCAAACGTGTCTGTCAAAGTAATACTTCAGACTAAAGACGCAGGGTTGGATTTCCCGAATACTTTCAGTTACATTTGCTATTTGCTTCATGACAACTGTGACATATAATGCAAGGGATTTTTTTGTAAGTGTTTTTTGGACGATAAATGTATGTATTCGGATTAATTTCTGCATTATATTTGAATTGTATCGCCAGGACACTTGTTTCTAACATAAAGAAACAGTAATATCTGTCGCCTCTAAGTTTCTTAACTTGAAAGGTTAGTGTTGAAACCTCGGTGTTAAAATCAACAGATGCTCAATGAAGTACAATTTCAATCATATTTGGATGTAGGACAACGACTATTATTCAAGGTGACGTCTTCAAATAGCTTTGTCCGACCAACACCTGGACATATTTATTTTACAATGATATAAAACAGAGAAAAGCAGTAAATCTTTTCCTTCAGTAATAATTGTCTCCCATAAAACACATTTAGCCATGCTGATACTCTCTCTTCAAGGAAAATGGAAAGTCATCAATTTGTTGCTTTAAACCCTCCTGGAGATAATTAATTTCACAAGATAATGAAACTTTAGTCGACACAGGAGTCTTTAAAACTTAGGAGACTTGTTGCTGTAGATTTCAGTCCGGGCAGTAATGTGTTGTTTTGCTTTGGTAACAGCTGGGCTTCTCCCTGATGCTGTGGGGGTCTGATACAAATTAAACCCAGCGAGCGAGAGAGAGCACTGTGGGTTTGTTAGTGTGGAGTAATTGACCACATGGTATCCAATAGGCTTGGTGTTGCTGTGTTCTCCAGGATGAGTGTCTCATGGGGCCATGGAAGTGGGGGAGAGAGTGAACGAGAGAGAGAGAAAGGAGGAGGAGGAGGAGGGGGGGTGAGGATTTGGAGTAGTCCATTGTTTATCCTGATGGTTTCCAGATGATGGCAGAGGGAGGCAGCCAACCTCCTGGGCCTCTCTCACCAGGCTGCAAGGATCTGGGCCAAGCTTATCTGCTGCAGCCTTAAAATCTGGCTTTACATCGCCCTGTGCACTCTGGGGCTGATTCAAGTTACACAACAGGAGTTATGGCTTTTGGATGGGATGAGTTGCAATGCACATAATAAATGAATTTAATATCTATTCATCTTATAACGAAACAGTTTCTCACACATGGTTCCAGGCTGCAACGCTCTTCCTTCATATATGAAAAATCCTTTGCTGCCCACTTTGAGTTTTTTACTGTGTGAAGAAGAAAAGAGGGCCAAATAAAAAAAGGAAAATTCTCGTCAAAAACCAAGCCGAAAACATCCTGCTTCATGTTTTTAGCCATGCTAGCGGCGTGGCTTCGGGGAGGGCAATGTTGGTCGCTCAGTCGGTCCACCGCTTTGGTCCAGACCGAAATATCTCAACAACTATTGTTGATAGTTGATTTACATAAACTTTGGAACAGACATTCATGGTCCCCAGAAGATGAAACCCCCAAACTTTACATGTGTTGGCATGAAATGTGGTACAGACATTCATGTCACCCTCAGGTTGAATTGTAAAAACTCTTCCACCGCACCATCATCAAATCAAACTTTTAATTTGTCTAATAGTTTGTTTTAGAACCAAGTACTTGAGGGTAAACATTGTAAACATTATATCTGCTACATATCAGCATGTTAGCATTGCCATTGTGGTAAGGTTAGCATGCTGGCGTTAGCATTTAGCTCAAAATAGCATAGCATAGAAGTCATAAGTCAATACATTTTAGCGAGAGTGTTGCACCTTTTTCAGTAAAATAGTGTTTTCATGATATGATCAAATCATGTTACTCTTATATAAAAATACCCCGAATTGAATTTGTAACAACAATCAACAAATGTTGTATACTGTAAGTGTAAAACTGAATAATTCATTGTGCATGCATTAGCTCTATTGTGATAGAGATATTGGAAACATATTTGACTAATATTGAGATATTTATCTCAGCCCATCCCACACGCACAGTGTCTTAGTTCAAATAATATTTATTTGAAAAATATTACACGATAAAGACCATGAAAAATATTCTTAGGCGTGTTAAATAAACTGGATGTGTCATGAGTGCAGAAGGCTTACTGATGGATTTATTCAGTGTTCTGCATCCACTCAAACCTTCCTGCTTTCCATCTATGCTTTCCATAAGAGTATGCAGTCACTGTCGGGTCACAAGTGTGATTTTCATTTGTCGGTTGTCAGTGTCACATCTTTGATGGGACCGGTGGAAACTCAGGACTGTGCCATGCCCTTTGCTGACCTGTGGGCTCCAGACTTTAGGTAGAGTTTGTTTTGCTTGTTCTGCAGAATGAAAGCTGTTTCCTCCCTCAGGAAGATGATGCTCTGTAGGGGCTTGGGAAAGAGACCTGCCATCAAAAGTGACCTCCCACAGTGCCTCATGGTGGCTAAATGATGCAAACACAGGCCTCAGAATGCTTCACAGTGCCTTCACAGTCAGAGACATATTTTGTTAAACACATGTAGTCCTGGAAATGAATAAAATGATCTGTAAGAAGTTTTGAACCTGACATATGTTCCTGCTGTGAAATCAAAACAAGATTTGACATTTAGCTCCTCTGGTGTTGGTGGATTCAGTTTTAATTTTGACTTGCCCTACTTTTCAGCTGAGGTGCTTTTAATTCAAACCAGTCTTGTCGAGATTATTTTCTTGTGATGGGTTTAGGATTTTGTCATGTTATACAAGTGCAGAGTTCATCTGGGTTTTATTTCCTCCCTGCTAAGATCTTTGTGTCCTGATTGGTGGGTCAGAGCCAGCTGGGAGGGATGACTGAGAGCCTAAGGTATTTGTCCTATAGCAAGGAGGCCTCTCCCATTGGTCCCCCCACAGGCCAGGGCCTCCTTTAGGGTCCCTCGGGAACACAGCTGGAGGGAGAGAGTTCATTTCTAATGGGAAATCTGAGACTCCTTCTTTTCTGTCCAACAAATAAATTATACTTGAGCATTACAATATATCCCCACTTCCTTGAAATAAACCTTTTCTGTTTTTCTTGGGGTCTTCTAAATTTCTACACTGTCCCTTTATAGTTTAGATAAGATAAGAAAAGTTCCTTTGAAATGCAAGGCTCACTTTTTCCGGACCGCATTAATCAAGCATCAGAGCGTACGAGCTTTTTAACAGCAACCATAAATAATCATCGCATTCCTAAGACAAAACTACTCAATAAACTCCACTTTCTTGACCACCAACAGGGATGCTATCACTTCCCGTTCTAATCACGCAGAGCTTTCAATTGGCTGCCGCCCAAAGAAACCAAAAATGTCAGTTAAAGGTGGTGAGAGGCAAAAGCCGAAATGATTGCAAAGCTGTTGAAATGTCTTAGCGTTTAAGTAGTACGCTTCAAGTGGGTCGCACACACGGTCAGTAATTGATGTCTGCTGTGTATTTCTGTTCAGGCTCGACCGAAAGGGGAAGGCCTGACACCGTATCAGGGAAAGAAGAGGTGTTTCGGGGAGTATAAATGCCCTAAATGCAAGAGGAAGTGGATGAGCGGGAACTCCTGGGCCAACATGGGACAAGAATGTATCAAGTGCCACATCAACGTTTACCCTCATAAGCAGGTAACAGTATATCCTACAGACAGGAGGAATCAGCCAACTAGGAGGGCTGCTCGGGGGCCCCTCAGCTACCAGAGGGGCCCCAAGATGAAGTCTTTGCTCATACATACGCAAAAAGTTTTCAACAGGCCCTTCTCACTGTTTTCAATTGAATCCTCACAGGAACACTGCTTCACTGCACTCAACATGGCAGAAAACCAATTTCTGCTGTGACTGCGTATTGTTACACGATATTTCCTCGCAGTTTGACCCTTGAGGCCACGAGCTGCTTTATGTTTTCTCCATGGCCCAAAGTAACCAGTTTAACTGTGGAAATCAAATCCTGTGTAACTGTAGAACAGGCACACTATTGCAGGCGAAATACCCAAACATGCATTTTAGGGTAGAATTAAATATATCCAATTGTTTGATCACCATCTGTCATCACTATCTTATGTATCTGTTGATATGATAAAAACGTACAGAAGCACCTCGTTATAACAAGATAAAAATAGTCATGGCGTGATGAGTTTGTATGTCGTGATAACGTGAAAATGTCTTGTTGTAACGTGAAGAACTTTTTGTTATAATAATACACTTTCCACGTTTCTGGTGTGGTAGCAATGCGCTGCCATAGAAACTTTCAACCAGAAGGTTCATTCTGACATTTCTTGCAGGTGTCTGCCAAGGTTAACACTTTGTCTGTTTCTTTGTTATTTAATTGTTAACTGTTAAAAACAGTTTGGTGTGGAGAGTTTGGTGGAAAGTTAATCTATAGGCCAAAAGAAGAAGTGGTTAGTTTTTGATGCAAAGAGTGCCCCCATGTGTCAATTTATATTGCACTTTATAAACCATGATGTTTAAAGGCAAACATTTTGTATACATTCACCAAATAGCCTTTACCATTTTCTTAGAATTGATCACCAAATTCTTCTAGGCACGGCCTGATTAATATGAACTCCATAACTCTTGAACAGACTTAAATGGAGCAAATGAATAAAAATAAATCAGCCCCGTAAAACACCAAGTATGATTTGTGAGTAATTATAGAATGTAAATTCCTCCACAGGTCATTAAAAACCTTTAAATAGTAAGAAACAACAGTGATGACGTAACCTCTATCGCTCTGTCTGGAGGAGTAACTCCGTTTCTTTGTTCCAGCGACCTCTGGAGAAACCGGACGGGCTGGATGTATCGGACCAGAGCAAGGAGCACCCACAACACCTGTGTGAAAAATGCAAAGTCCTCGGCTACTACTGCCGCCGCGTGCAATAACACACTCCACTCCCCTTACGTACTCCTCCAAAGTTTTAGCAAAAAGGGACAGCAATATTTGAATTACTAAAAATACATGGTAATAATTAACTTTATTGTGCTGTTGTGCATCTAACAGTTTATTCTCAAGACATATTCTCTATGACACTGTGACTCTCAGTATAAGAGGCTCATTTTATCTGATTCTTTTTACAGTATCTCTCAGTGGGCACGAGTACTTTGCATTTGCTGGGTTCTTTTTTAGCGTACTCAGTTATCATTATGTGAATATTCATTTGAAGTCTTAACTATGAATCTTACCAACTGTGAATCAAGAAACTTTAGCTCTGCGTCTGTCTTCACTCATGTCCAACGTGTTGGAACAAAAGTGGAGTTTCCAGATTAAGAAGATTCTCTTTTACATGTTTGTATATTCCAGAAATAACTTAACTGATATGTTTTCTGTATAAAATATGCAACAAGTCTTTACAAAGAAGGATATACAGTATTAGTGTGTATCTGCATTATTATTATTATTTTTTATTATTATTATCTGTATTATCAGTACTGGAGGGTACATCATTTTGAATATATTTTTAAGCCATTACTGTTTTTTGATTATTACACTTTGTGAAAGAATATATATTAGCCATCTAACATTTATTCTTTATAAGTATTTGCCTGTATTTCTGAAGACACGTTTTAGCAAGTTTGTCATTCCAAATTTCAAAGCAATGCAATACGGTAGAAACATTTTGTTTCCTGAAAATTAGATGAAATTACAGCGGTTATATTTTGGCGCCCAGTGCTAAGAAAGATTCACCAAAGTGCTTTTTTATGGGTCAGAGGTCATAATGTATGTAACATGAGACGAAAGAGTAAAAATCTGAACGTACCAAAGATCATGAAGGATTTAGTGGGAGGTTGAAAGTTGATTTAGAGTCGTTTTGTAATAAATGAAATGATAAGTGAATATGGAACAGAAATACTTTTAACTGTTCCAGACGTGTGAAACACCTTTTAATGTGCCTTCGTTTGACCCACGAGATTGATGTCCTAAAATGTTTTTGTATTAAAATGTATTTAAACCTGGGTCCTATACTGTTCTTCAAAACGGTTTGTCTCTCGTAACAATATGAAAATAGTTTTTAATATACCCATGTGTCAGCGTGGATTTAGGGAGGGGAGGTTTTGGGAGGATGTGATGTGAAAATCCACACGAGGCTGTGTAGCTGATAAAATCTAACTCCAACATTAACAGATCCAGATGTTACACATTTTAATCTCCCCACAACATAAAACAACACAATCTCTCTTAATATTTTTCCAGCATCTGGTAAAATGTACTTCAGATCAGATTTGGCTCCGTCGTCACACTCTCATATACCAGCACTGGCAGAACCTTCAGTACGCTGCGATACAAAACGCCATGCAGTGAATCCAAGCTGACCTCAACAAAAGAAACGTATCCCTGTGCAGAGGCAATTTGACATTTTAGACCTTAATTCTTCTGGACAGATGACAGCAGAATAAATACTTAGCGGAATAACATCATTAGTCATCTGAGGCTGATGAGGAAAACAGAGGCAGGCGGGAAGAATGACACTGATCTCATTCCTCAGCTGGTGATAAAACATTCCCCCAATAAATGGACACACCTTGCACTTAAACAGCCTCAGCTAGTTATTGCTATTAAAAAAAACAAAAGGTTATTGCAGGTTTCAAGCATTTTGTAATACTTTGACATCTAAGGTCATGCAGTATAAAAACATATGGCAAGAAGACGGCCATTTTTTAGAAAAAAAATTACTTTTATTTCCAAACCAGTTTCACTGCATCTTCATGCATTAACATCAGTTTTCCAAGACAATGGAACCCGTCATTTTGTTTTCTATAGTACACGTTCACATTTTACACCATGACACAGTTAAGTGCGTTAGTTGCTACCTGAAGAACACAGAATGAAAAACTGAGAGCGACTGAGATGATCTTTTTCCAGGGGGAGAGAGGTAGCACTCTGTGCCACGACTGAAGAAAGAACTTCTTTCACTCGGACCCTCGCGTTGAAATTACAGCAGGAGATGAGAGTGCGACCGTGTCCGCTGCTCAGAGTCTACTCCAGCTCTCCGCAGTCTGCGATAGTGATCCTTTTGGAGGTTCGCCCAGACTGGGAACCGAAAGACTCCACTTTCTTGACCACGTCCAGTCCCTCCTTCACGCTGCCAAAGACAACATGCCTGCCGTCCAGCCTAAATGAAGAAAGAAGAGCTTTATTATCACTGCCCCGGACTGGGAGATAATCCACGATGCACCCAGCGGGGTTTGACTTTTTGTTGGGTGATACCACTGCAATGATTCTGCCTTTTTAGGCCATTATTCAAATCCTTTACAAGAATTCACAGCTTGCACCAACATTTTTTATTCCCAGCAGCATGAAAAAACAACCTCTGAAACAGCATCTCAACAATAACTGGACATTACCAAATACATTTTTTTTTCTTTTAAAAAAAAAAAAAAGGCTGCAATAACAAAAGTTTTCCAAAAAGGCAGCAAAATTTTAATGTTGGACGGTATACAAGTTATTCAAATTGTCCCAGGGTAGCTGCTCTCTTTGTCCATTCAACTCACGTTTTACTAAATATTTCAACGTTTGTCCAAACTGCACACTGCCACCGAAGCACTCACAGAATTGAGGTAAAAATAATTAGTAATGTGTTCTTGTTTCTCACGTTTTTTTTTCCGCATATCCATAATTATAAACTTGTTTCAAGTTTAATAAAAAAGGGTCAGACACACTCACATTTCTCATACTACGGATGCTTTTACACTAGTAGTGTATCGTTAAACCAGTGTAAAAAAGGAGAATAATTCTCCCATTACAATTGTGTACACTTTGTTGAGTATCGATGCATCTGTTTGTTTTTCTCATTGCACAGGGTCTTCACTTTTCCACACGGGAAGTGATCAGCGCTTTGCACAGAAGTCAGACTTGATTGTGAAATGTAGTAGAAAAATAGTAATGTTGTGTTCGTCAGCACATACCATTCTGTTTTACTGGTGCAGATGAAGAACTGGGATCCGTTAGTGTTGGGCCCAGCGTTGGCCATAGACAAGATACCTACAATGCAGCAATTGAAAGTTTATCATCTTAAAACATGTCGTGAATTTAACTTAAAAGTAAGAAAACATGCCTGCAGAGCACACTGTCTCCAAAACACCTGCACTGACCCTGTGACAAGTCAAAATGTCTGTTGTGAAAAGGCATATTGAGGGAAACATATTTCATCATCATCTAAAACTTCCCCAAGTTAAATAATCACACATCAACACTATCTGCACAATGCTGCCATCTGGTGGTGAAAATGAGTTACTATGGAGGAACAATGCATTGTGTATATTTACATTAAATTACATTCCGAGTTACCCTTTAATAGGGCACCCCTGTGGCTTTAACAGCACTTTTGGCTTTTAGACACTAAGTCTAAAATATTTATCAGCCTGGTTTCTAATACTTTACTGTATCCGTCTGCCACAAACACTGCAGCTCCTTAAAAATGACTTTTAATACATTTGCACTGTCCTGTGTATCCCACTGTGTTGTTAAAGCTCATTATTCTCTGCAGTTACATATCTGACTGTTTTAATTCTCCCCCAATAGACTTTTTCTGTCTGGATATACACATATAAATATACTGTAATGTGATGTGTGATTTATACTCAGTTTGTTTTTGCTAAATAGCGCACCTTAAATTCATTGCACTATTTGTACATTTTAGAATAGTTATACTGTCTCTTCCTGGTTAGCCGCAGTGTATAAACAGAACGGGATGATTACCAGCTCCAGTGTGCTTCAGCTTGAAGTTCTCATCAGAAAACTTCAACCCATAGATAGACTTCCCTCCAGTTCCATTGTGGTTAGTGAAATCTCCACCCTGAAAAAAATAACCCATCGCTGTCATTGCACTTGTCACAGCATGCATGCAGGACAACAACAAGGTGCACAAAAGAACAGAGAAAGGCTTACCTGGCACATGAACTGAGGGATTACCCGGTGGAAAACGGATCCCTTGTAACCAAAGCCTTGTTCCCCCGTGCACAGCGCTCGGAAGTTTTCTACGAGCAAGATCGGAGTCATATTCCCTCTCTGACAATCCACAATGTTTCTTTATGCATCATTTAGCATATGAATTTACGACAACGCCCTCTTATTCGAAATGACGACAAACTAATCTAACTTAAGTTGGGCACAAGTTATTTCGTGTGGGTTTTTTTTTCATGGCTTGCTATATGCAAGAGCAAAATGTGTCCATAGCACAGGGTATCAAACAGTGCACTGGGAGGTGGTGTTGGAGGTGTGAGATTCAAAATCTTGATTACTTTCTGTATTCTTTGATCAGATTATATTAATAAAGAAAATAAAAGAAAAATCACATTTTATACAAAGTTTGTTTAAGAGCTTTGGTGTCTTTTGTGAAAGGAAAGGATTTTTCAATTTTCAAAATGAGGTTTCAGCAGCAACATATTATTATGTCCTCAACACCAAAAGTTAAATGTTTTTGCAGTAGTATCTCAAAAAAAGTTAAAACCATGATTGAAGGTCACATGTCTGGTATCACAATGGAATTTGCAAATGAGCTTTGGTGTCACTGAAGAAATCTTTCTGCATGCATAAATATAATGTACAGAGGAATTAAAGTGACAGACTTCCCATTAAAACCACCAATAACCAGTGAGAGAAATAAGAGTCTCTCTTCTCTCAGACCAGTTTCTAACAGCAGAACGACCTGTTACTTAAACCAACCTCAAAGTACTCATTCATATACATGATGATTTGGGAAAAATATTAAATGGTGGTGCAGCTGTAGGAGAATTGTCTCAACACAGAGGAACACTTCATCCTTCAGTTTAGGAGAAACATTCAAATACATGGAAAAGGTATGAAAAAGTCATCTGAAAAGTAACTAAAGTAAAAAATATATGGTTTGCTTTTCAGATGCAGTTGAGCAGCATGTCTTATGAGCACAATTAAGGCATATTAGATACACAAAAGAAATCAATCATGTACTGACCTGCAGTTCTTGGCACAACGTCGGCGTTGAGCTGCAAAAGAAAAAGAAAAATACGTCAGGGGTCAAACGTGAACTCTGTGTTCTTTGGGAAACTGAAGACTCAACAGCGCTATGTGAACCTTACTGACCTCACGGACACATCTTAGGTGTTCAGCAGCAGTGGTTTTCTTATTCATTCAAGAGCAAACACTACCAAACTGAGAGTAAAAGCCATGTCTCACCTCAAAGGTTACCCTGCCGAGAGGCTGGTTGTCTGCAGCAATGTCAAAGTAAACCGTGGGGTTTTTGTTGGCAGCTGCAGGCCCGCTGCTGTACATGCGCGCGACGGTAAACGCCAGAGAACATACTTTTATTCTGTTTGATAAAAGCAACATTTTCCAAGATATTGTGGCTCAGTTAGTTATTGCAGGTCGACAACTTGTAAGTGTCACGCTTGCATATGTGAAACGAGGAAGTTTTTCTTATGCAACCGGAAGTACGTTTTCTCTGCGAGAAGCCGGTTAAAATCTCGCGAGGTTTAACGTGTTTTACAGCATGTACCGGATTTCTCTAAGGTTTACGTCTGTCGTACACAATTTCTGTTGTTTTGTCCAAGACGGAATGTTTTTTAATTATACCATTTATTTATTTTATTTAATTTATTACATTATATATATTATATATATAATATATATAATATATATAATGTAAAAAATTAAATATATATATATTATATATATATATATATATATTATCCATTACTGACATAATAAATACTATCATTCTTATGGGTGAATACCATATCATTGTCACATCAGCATACTCATTGAAGCAGTTGGAAAAACAGTAAGCCTTCCTCTGTTTGGTTTATAAATTATTTCAAATGATTTCTCTCATTAATGAATAAAAATTATAAATAAATAAAATTATTCAATGTAAAATCACTAAAATGTGTGTTAGTTTTGAAGTAGTACATGGTAGAACATCATTAAGAATGCATCTGATTAAAAAAAAAAACTTACAAGGTCACCGGAAGACACCTAGTGGCTTGTTTGTTAAATGTATCTACTTTTACTTCTGCTCTTCACTTATTTTGAAATAATGGTATTAAAGAAGTTTGTTCAAATATGTATTTGAATGAAAAATGAAGGAGTTAGATCGGTTTAACAAGTTTTTTCTTGGGTGGGTGATGCTGCTGTCACCACCCATGCTAGCGTGGCACTATTGAGTCCTATTATAGTCTGAAATAGCACAAAACATACATGTAGTATGATTCTGCTCCCTGTTGCCTTATAAGACTACAAGAGTAATCTCTCACAGTTTATTTTTGTAATTTCCTTCTTGACAGATTACACAATAACTGCTCAACTCCTCAAAATCATTCCCATGAGCAGGTTCCTCAACCATGTCTCCCTGATTCTGCTGTGTTAATTATTATTTCCACACAAGGGCAAGCTAGCCATAAGCTATATTCATTCAAAATGTGAAAGCCATAATTTACACCTTCTGCTTGGATGAACAGCCTGTAGGAGTTAGGCAGGCCTAATCATCAGACTGTGATGCAAGTGCACAAAAGACAAGACCACAGTGACATACAGGTATCATCTGAATACGTATTTATTAGATAAATATTAGGTTGTCACATCATCTAACTACATACAGTTCTGCAAGACTAAAAATCACAATTAGTTCCTTTATTTTCTGACCAGTTTAGAATATGAAATGATTGTACATACAATGTACACAATAGAGACAATGGCCACATTGCATGAATCACCTTAGATTGTATCATTTTTCCAACTCCTCATGATATCAAAAAATTGTACAAACTATGGATTTGGTTACAATCTTCTGGACCCGTCCCTTCCACCGCCTTCCTCCCACCGCGCCGAACGATTTTCTTTGTAACCTTGTTTTTTTTCTTCCTTTTTTAGCTTTAGCACCTCAAGAGTATGCAGGTGACAGACTTGAACACTTAGGCTAAATATTACATATAAAACATAGCTGTCCCAGTTCCCCTTAACAAAAGAGGTGAAAGTATATTACAGAGTGGGAACAAAATGCTGAGAGAGACCCACAGACACCAACTAACAAGTTTCATTTTCCATATTCAGCCACTTCCAGTAGAGGGGTTGCAAGCTTTTTATTATTCTGAAGAAACAATGCACATTCCCAGGGAAAATGAATACATTTCTGTTCACATGTCTCTATATTCATTTACATATATACAGGCATCCTTGGGACGTTTGATCTAGCCTTGCCCTTAACATCCTTTCCAGGCCAGAATGATGAATGTGCCCTTCCTCTCTGTATTTTTATTTTATTTTTTTTTTTTTTAAAACAACCTCCCCCAGAGAAATGGCCCTTTATCGCGATTGTGCAACTACAGATTTGGAGTGCTACCTTGAACACCAAATTGGCTCACTTTAAAGTGAGAACAAATTGTGAAATGATGACGACTTCCATGGGATTGAACAAAATGTTTCAATTCAGATAGTAAAAAATGAAAATGTGGCAGTGTATCGTTAAAAGGGGGATTATTTGATTTGATGTCTCTTTGTGACATAAATATGAAACAACAAGTCAGTGTGCTGAACTGGAACAAATAATATTTCTTAAATGACGTTTAAAATAATGTTTACATAAAACCAGGGTGGTTAAATCAGCACAATGCTACAGTTGAAAGAAATTGGATTTCTAGCCTTACAGATTAATAAGAAAAACCAGTACAAAATAATTTACCAAAAACAAAAAAGGGGATAAAAATGTATATGGTCTCGTGCTTTTAAAAAAGCCACATTTTCTTTAACAAAAATATAAACAATATCGTGGATTTCTTTAAAATACGGTTGTGATATATCTTTAAAATACTACTGTGTATTGACAATTAGCAACAATAATGATATTCACATAGCTCACTAATTACACTGAAAGCCAGCTGATACCACATCTTTTTAAAACCGTTACTGTTCAGTATCACTGATAAAATGTTAACATAAACTCATGAATAGACAACATTTTCAATCAAATACATCTGAGCGTGAAAGAAAATATCGCGTCAACCTAAGCTTGACATCTGAAAACTGAAATGATGCTACACAATCACCGTGAGCTGATGCAGGGAAGGGGGGGGGGGGGCACATAAAAATGGGACACCTGTCTATAAACGACAGGTGTGAGACAGAGTGCACTGGGAGGAGAGAGACTAGAAAGCACGGCGACCTGCAGGAAATAGCTTATGAGACATTTGGACTGGCTTCCTCACAGCGAGGAGGCGAGACAGCTGTCGTACGCTGGTTACAAACAAAGTCAGTGGTTAGATGGGAGTCTGGGAGCATACGTTGTTAGGTCGGACGACTAATGATCAAAGGACAAACATTATCAAGATGATACAAAAATATTCACAATGATATTTACAGTACAATAGCATTTCTTAAAAAATAATACATTTGCATACTGAACAGCACTCTTCTCAAAAAGTGAAATTGAAAACAAATGTGGCAAAAGGTCTGCACCAATACTGCTTTAAAAACCACTTCTTGAACAGCAGTGATGGATAAACTGTATTTTGTCCTCCCCTATATCTTTGAAATCAATATTTCCTCCCATCACACTAATAGAAACACATGCACACACAGTCTCACGCTCACACATGCACGCGCTCGCAGTCTCACAGAGGACCAAGCAAACACAAACCTCTCCATTCTCATCCCTCTAACTTTGGTGATGTTGAGCAGTTTCCCCAAAAGATTTATGGATATTTTAATTATGCAGCAACAAAAACAAGAAAACAAACAAACATAATACAGTATATCCAGCAAATACATGGTAAATGTATCGCTGATATCAGCATTATCCCTTCAATGTTAGTGTTAAATAAATCATACTAAATCTGACAGAAATCAAAAACAAAACGTACAAACAAAAAAGCCGTAGAAACAGCAACTGATAAAAACCACACTATCTTTTTTTTTTTTTTTTTTACCACTTGGAACAGCACTAGACAAGGGCTTGGCACACATGCACTTTGTAGACTACTTTAACAGCACATCATTTAACAGGGAGAGAGATGCAACGTTGCAAAAATGCTGACACGAGCGACACCGGGGCTTATGCAGAGCAGACGGCATGGAAGGAGTCGTAGAGGGAAGCAATAAATGCAGCAGGATCTTTACAGGGAACCCAATATCTCTTATTGTACCTTTCGTTTTCATTGAAATCACTCCTCTGCACAGGAGGACGATAATTATACAATATGTAGAAGTACAGGTATGCTATTCTTCGTATGCAATATAAACTTTTTTCTGTTTTAGTGAGGCCAAAATCGTTCCAGCTGTCAACCCTCAGCGGACTGAAAAGCAGGGATATATCTCTTTTTGACAAAAATATGTATGTATCACAATTGTAGACAAAGTCGAAGCCGATCATTCCCAAAAATCTTTTTAAAATTATCAAAATTATTTATTTTTTTTAAACATTTTTCTCAACGGCAGACATACGCTGATCTAAATGATCTTTTTTTTCCCCTTCGTAAAGACAGATTTTCCTTTCCTTTTTGCATTGCCAAAATCTCTTGTGCTTTTAAATGATGTGTGGTGGACAAAACAGTGCGGCTAACCAGACCAGTCAGGGAATGGAGCTGTGACACCAGGAAGCTGTGGCCTCTCAGTTTGGAATAACAAAATGGACATAGCGCACACTGGCCAGATAGCGCAGGTTTTTTTCAGTTATTTTTCTGTTTTATACAGTGAATTCCTTTTTTCTTTTCGAAAGGAAACAAAACATGAATAAAAAATGCTACAACACGTTCCTAATGTGCACACATACACCTGTGTGTGGCGTAAAAAAATCAACTGAGTATAGCTGCACAGTTCAAAAGTATCGCCACGGGGTGAGAGGGCGGGGCGACCCCCGGGGCGACCCCCCCCCCCCCCACCCCACGCATCCCGCTGTGTGTTGGAGTTTTAACCTCTTTCAGTCAATCTGTGCTGGCCAATGAAAACTGTACAAGAGGAAGAAGAGAAAGGGAGTGCATCTTTGTGTTTATCAAGTACTGAGCGACCGCCCGGGGTTCTCGGGGAAACTGCAGGCAGTCAGAAAAGTTTATGTGTGTCTGAACTGCCTCAGTTGTTTTCGAAGAGCGATAGAAGGTCGTCGTTGCTATTGCTGGGGAGGTCGGGTGGGTCCAGGTACGACAACAGCTCATCTGGGTTTGCGAGCTCTGGAAGAAGCTGTAAGGAAGGAGGAATGGTTTGGTTAGGCACTGGAGTGAACACAGATTATCTAGGACTGAAATGTTCTGCTGTGTGTCAGGACTCACGTCTAAAGACGGCTCGGGCATGTCCGACACTGCTTGGCTGTCCAAACTGCTGGAGGGGTTGAAGGCCAGGTCGCCGTGGGGATGGTTGTTGGGGCCGGGCGGCTGTTGTTGCTGCTGTTGCTGCTGAGGAGGCGGAGCTTGTCGTGACGGCTGAGGAGGCCCGCTGTGGTGTAGCTGCTGCCCTGATTGGCTCCCAGGGTGCGGAGATGCATGTAAGCTCTGCAGAGGACCATGCGACTGGTCATTGCCTGCAGAGTGAGGTATCTGTAGAGAGACGGGGGAAATATTCAGACTAGAGTTGTAACTAATAGTTATTTTAATTAATAGCTTCATAATTTAGTCTAAACACTGTCAGGAAATATTGAAAAAGGCCCATCACAATTTAGATTTTAGCTTAGTATGATGAACATATCTTAGCTTTAAAAGGCATAGTTCTTTCCTTTTGTGGTGGTCATATCGTGAAAAACAACAACACATGTACAGTAGATAGAGCTAAAGCTAAGCCTTTCTAGCATGAGTAATTATTTCCTATCAAATGTCTCCTTAAACCCATAAAATCTTTAGTGTATGTTCATTCTGCATGGTAGTTAACTTTTAAACTTATATATTTAGGTCTCAGTGTGCTTCTTGTTGTGTGGATCATTTGCTCTCACTAGCAGATGAAGCTAAGTGAAGAAGTAAACCCTTAAACCTGAATTATATAGCTCACTTAGAAATAATTTAACAGATAAATATGAAAGCAAAACAGAACAAAAAATGTAATAAAAGAAGACAAAGAGAGGCTGAAAGGCAGAGTCGCTAAACTAACTGGTGGGAGAACTCACTGAGTCAGGCATGTTGTGTGACAGCTTGTCTTGGGTCATCAGGCTGTTGGGCATGTCAGGTGGGTGAGACAGCTGGGGACCGTGCATGAAGTCATTCATCGACGTACCGCCAGGGGTGCCGTGGGGGAAGTCAAAGTTCCCGTGCCCCTGGTAACTGTTGCCTGGCACACAAAATAAATAGCAGTAAATACATATTTCTTACACTTATTTGAAGCTCCTTTTGTAGTGTGGCTACCCAACATACGGAGGAGATGTTCACTGAGGCACGTGAGGTATAATGACTTTCTACAGTTGTCTATTTAAGGACTGTATGTTTGTGTCATACCTTGGCTGCCATATTCACTGTTGTTGCCCCCTTGCTGAGAAGATAATAACGGGTACGGTGACGGTCCCGGGCCGAGCTGAGCTATCATCTCCATCACATTGGGCATGATCATTTGGCTGGGGCTCATAGTCTTAAACCTCTTGGCCAGCGGTCCATCTGGATCCTCCTTGATGTGGATATCAGATTTAATAGCCACCGGCCGCCAACTACAAGTCGGGTCAATGGTCACCTCCTCGAACTCCGAGCTGGTGAAATACAGATGAAATGTTTAGTATTAAGAAATAAAGACAAATGCATTCTATACATTACAAATTTGTTTCCAACTTACTTTTGAATGGCGTTCAAGATTCCCCACATGTACTGGTCCACTTCGAGTCCCTCTAACAACGCTGTTTTACTGAGGGAAGAAGAGAGACAGGGTTTAAAATGCTGAGAGAGACAAATACATGAATTACAGTCAAAACTGTAAAACAGGGCAAATACTGTTATATATTTAGGATGAATAAACTTACTTGCATACAGGACATCGCCAAGTCCCCCGCTCACAGTTCAGTTGTAAATATGATTCCAAATCAAAACACTGCAAGAAGAAAGAAAAGTCACATTTGTTATTCAGTACACTATTTTAAAACGCTTCTTCCCTTTAGGCATCAGCTTTCGGAGTCTCAGTGTGCTTGTTTATCCCCGCAGTGTTTACCTGAACGTGTTTGCAGTCATGGCCTCTCGCTGGAAGCTGTATTCGCCGGAAGGTGATTGGACATTTGAGGGAAACTTTAATGGCCGTCTGCTCTACGCCGTCCTCTCCGTTGAGCGCCGCGTTCCCCGATGACGCCGCTACGCTGCTGAAGTTCCTCTTAACTTTGAGGCAGGAGGAGAGAAATATAGTGCGTGAGCAAGGGCTCTAACAACGATCAGGACATAAGGGTGCAACATGTGACTGTGTTCTTCTGCGTATACCTTTGGTGATGCAGTGCTCTGCAGGCAGAAGCCTCTTTTTCAGCAGGCCCTGGAGGACAGAGCGAACTGAGGGCCTGTGGACCAGCTGCAGCACAAACAAGTGCGACTGCAAGGGGAAACATCACTGTTACTATCACAAACATCCTCTTAGGGTGTTTTAGTGTATTATGTGTATATCCAGACAAAACAACGACCTGAAAGATCATTTTTTTAAATGTGCTCTAAGCTTTAGCATTAAATATATATTATTTATTGGAGATTTGTGTACTCACACAGCAGCAGGCAGTGACTGTGATCTGGATCGTGTTCCTTCCTGGCTGGCATACGTGTTTCAAGTGCAGGGGTTTGTGGGAGGTCTTATTGTCGCCCCGCTCGATGGTGAGCGGCGTGGCGTTTACGCTGACTTGGACCGATGCCGGCCAGTTGGTGTTCATCTGACGGTCTTCGTGGTGGTAGCACTTAAACTGCAGCTCCAGGTCCGATCTGCACAGACAAGAACAAGTATTCATTAGTAAGTGTTCTGTGGGATAAAACAACAACAGCAGTCTGATGTTCCGTCCTATAAGCATGAACGACCTTCTCCAAGTTAGCTGGGAAAAGTGGTGGTTTGATTTTTTTTTTTTTTATAATTCTCAGCAGCAGACAGTATGAATGCACAACATTTTCCATCTGCTTGCCATATTTGAGGAATTGAAGAATACCCATTGGTTCTTGACTACAGGATTCTTATGTGAAGCTTAATTTCCCTGTTGACTGAAAATCAAGACAGAGAAGCAAAAAAGTACAATCGAAGAAATTAAGATTCTTGGAAACTGTTACAACAGTTAACTGGGCTTTAAACTGACTATAGTTGGGTATCATCCACATAACTATGAATGGACTCATTATGTGTATTAGCAATGCTTTTTTTTTTTTTCCTCCTAAATTTCAATAGACGATTTCCTTGCACTGTTGTCAAAGCTAAGCCCAAGTTGCTTGAGCTCCAACAGGAAAATGATCCATCACTGGCTTCCCACCCATCTCTGCCAGTGGTGTTTTAAGGGGCTTATATGTATACAGATTATTTCTGCAACGCTGGTTACGCCAAGGGAAAATTGACTCTAGAGTAGCGCCCTGTGGGATCCAATGGGATATTACTTCTAGGGATTTTTAACCAAATAGGCCCAAAACATACACTGTGACCCCCAACAGCCAGGAACTAAATTAGGGATTAAAAGTTATTTTTGCACATTCATATTTGTATTTTCACTTAATCTCAAGAACCGTAACCACAGTTTAAGTGTTCTTTCTCCTTCCCTCTCCCAAAGAAAACCTTCTACAGAGCCAGAGAATGTTTTGTTGGAGAAGCAAGAGCCGGACCACTTCTTTACTATATAAAAAACAGTTTTCAGAGACATAAAAGACCTAAAATTGCAACAAGGATAGAGAAAAATAAAACGAATGTATCGCAAAGGTGATGTCTTACCTCCACATGAGCGTCTGGTGTACAGAGGGCCGTAAGTGGAAGACGTGGTTGCTGACAGCCAGGTTATGCTCTAGCCTGAAGGGCTCGAGGACGACCCCATCCCGAACTGGGAACGTCAGGCGCAGCTCCTCGTTGTGGTTGGCTGCATTGGTTGAAGAAGAGCCATGGTCAGACTATCATGAAGCTTTTAAGGAATAATTAACTGTTAAGATTTCTTCATTGGACATCTTCCACTGACCTGGAGGGGGAGGGAGAGCGTTGATATTTGGTTTGATGTCAGGAGGGAAGGGTGGCTTCACGTCCTGGTTTGGCGACAGGTATGGAGGGATGTTACTTCCTGGGGTCATTGGAGGGGTTGGGTTGCCTGGCACTGGGGAGTGAGGGTAGTTACCCACCGGTCTGGGCGGCTATATTGAAGACAATCGATTAGTAAATCAAATGTTCACGAGACTATAAACACAACCAAGAGTATGAAAATGTGTTGAAACTAAATTGGACTTACCCCGTTCATATTACCCTGGCTGTACTGATATCCACTCCCAGAGAAGTTATTAGTTTGGCCATTAAAAGGTGGCTCTTGCTGTAATTTGATAAAAACAGATTGAAAATTAGTTTTTTTTAACCCTCCAAATTAACCTCTATTATTAGTTTGATAATGTATTGTAAAATACATCCCAATAATGACAGGATACACTGCAGATTTCCCCAAATTTCTGAGATTTGTACACATTTAAAAAAAATTCGAAAATAGTAATAACGATTTATAAGAAAAAGTAATGTATATTATATTAGTACAATTTAGAGTATGAATATAGAGTGAAAATAAAATAATGAATAAATGACAAAAACATAAGATAATATAGAAAAACACCAAAAAAATAAATAAAACAAGAATTACATAAAATAATAAGATTACTAAACCCCACAAGTTACACCCCCCAACCGCTCTTATGTCTACTAAGAAGCTGCTAACACCTTGCTAATAATTGTACACACATTTTTGGTATGATACCCTGCAAATAATCCTAAAAGTTAGAAAGTCTGATGCAGAGGATTTACAGTATATCCTGAACCAGAACATTTTCAATACATTTCAATATATTACTGCACCTTATAGTACTGGCCCATGGCACCGCTGGGTGGCGGGTATTGGCCCTGCAGCTGCTGTCCTGGCATCCTCTGGCCGGGGTAGTTTGGGGACGGCAGCGGTCTCGAGGGGTTGGGTGTGGGGTATTGCCCCTGCTGGTTAGGGAACTGGCTGTTTGGTCCATACTGCTGCCCACCATAGTTTGGCTGTGGATGCAGTGATGACAAACATTTAACTTACAGCAAACAAGCTAAAACTTGAAGGTGAAACTGTTGAATTCACATCCACTCACCTCCCCTGGGTACGGCCTTTTCATGCCCTGCATACTCATGCCCTGAGGCCGGGGTCCTGCATAGCCTTGCTGGGGCATCCTTTGGCCGTGGGCCCCGAAAGGCCCTATGCCTTGGCCCCTGGGCTGGTTCATTCCCATGGGGGGGCCGCTCATGTTGGATGCATTCATGCCAGTGCCCATGTTCCCAGGGATGGAGGGAGGGCCGCGGGGTCCTGGCTGGTTCATGAACTGGCTGTTGTATGCCTGGTTTGGTCCCATCTGGAAAGAGGAACTCATCTGGAAGACAAAATGAGTTCAATCAACCATCTCTGAGTTGACTGTCAATGTGGCAAATGTTGCTAGTGAATAGAGTTAGAAGTTACAAAAGACAAAAATGTTCTACCCTCTGAACAAATATATGTGTCTGTTAGCTTTTGTTATAGCTTAATGTGCTATTTCCAGGTCATTCCTACTCCATCTAATTATTCACCTTTAACATTGATTTACCATTGTTAACCTAAATCAACTTTTCTCAGCTTCCTGTTATAGTACTACTGCTCATAATAAAAGCTGAGGTTCTATCAGTTGTTTGACGTGTCCTACCGGTCCATATTGATTCATGTCTTTGTTCTGGGTTTCCTGTAGGGCAGCTACGGTCGCTGTGGCAGTAGCGGTTGCTGTAGCGGCAGCAGCAGCAACTGCGGCAGCGGCGGCAGCAGCGGCAGGCTGGGTGAAGTCTGACGGAGGACGGGAGTGTTGAGGGATGCCCATTCCTCCAGGTCCAGCGTTAGGCCCTCCAGGGTAACTATGACAAAGAGAAACACAATATGAGCTCAGACAATCATCCTGGAGGATCATTTCTTTGGAAGCAATTTTAATCATTGCAATGACCGGTACTAAGCCACTGTCCACTTACTTGCCACCGAAGCCTCCTCCTCCGGGGTAGTTGGGTCGTCCGTACATCCCCTGCTGCATGTAGCCCTGGTTGGAGTTGCCTTTGTTTGGGAACTGCTGCTGAGGACCGGAAAACTGAGGAGAGTTCATCCCTGGATTGTTACCAGACATACCCGAGCCCATAGGGTTGCCCCCGGGGTTCATGGGATTGTTGTTGTTCACCATGGGATTCCCCAACACCTGTCGGACATGGACATACAGAGACATATACACGTGTAAATGTTGGATGCTTGAACATTAAGTCAGAAAAACCTGGACTGTGTTGGACATGTATGGGATCTCACCTGGCTCTGCGACGTGTTGGTCACGCCCCAGACGGTGGTCACCACCGACAACGAACCTGGAGGCTGATTGGTGTTCTGTTGCCAGGGAACTGAGTCGTAGGGAAAAGACCCATCTCTGCTGAGGACGGATAAACAAACATCATGTAAGCAGAACAAAATGTGCCCTGCGTCACTGCACAAATATTTGCCGTGTACAATAGTACAGTCATAGTAAGTATATTTGCATTTGCTGAACGACAGGGAAAGACAAACGTTTTATTGTTAGGACTATAAAATAAAAGCATGTTCTTCTTCTTGAAATGCACAAACCATGTGTTGTAATTATTAACTACATGTACTAGGAGTTGTGAGGTGATGGTTGTTTGTCCCGATAGACTGTGCGACAAGCAGTTAGTCTGGCAGTTTGTCAGGCCACTGATCCATAAGGAACACCGGGCTTCATGTGGAGAGGAAGGGCTTTCCCCGAGGGCCTGGTCTGTCTGTTCACACACCCAACACACACATACAAACACACCTCACACACAAGCCAAAAAGCGCAGCAGTGTGAACACTGACCCATGTGAGAGGCCGGGCTTCATGGAGCTCATGGGGGGCTGCATGGGCACTTTTCCCGGAGGCTCGTTCTGCCTGTTCTTCTGGTGACGGAGGAGGAGGAGGCGTCCAAGTTCCTCACACCACGAGGACAAGAGAGCTGGAAAGAGAGCAGAGGAAGAGTGTATCAGTGGACTCCTTTGAGAAATAACTGCAGAGGTAACAGCCCTCTAATGCAAGCGCTGCAAAAACCTGCAAAAACTGATTATGTGAGGAGACGAGGGCAGACGAAAACAACAACTTAGGAACAGAAGCTTCTGAAAAAAAAGCTAACTGACAAAATGATGTGTAAGGTGTTTGTGCAAAAAATACTATGACAAATCAGGGGAGTCCTGTCTGTGCAAGGTAACCCCAAAACAGAAAAGGTGTACAGTACACATTACAAATAAGGAATGTCACTGAAAACATTAAAAACGTAAAAACAACATAACAATGTGAAGATCTTTTCTGAAATGATGTGCCGAGTAAATATAATTATCTTTTTTTTTTTTAGTTTGTTAGTTTGTTTCAATTAACTGCTTATGAACTGGTTTATGTTTATTGGACTTTAAGAAGATAAATTAAGCTTTTCACACAGGAAGAACAGGATTGCGGAGGTTAAATGTATTACTTATATCCATGCTAGCAGCAACATACACATTAACTGCCTGTTTACTGTCGTTTGTATTAATCACCTTTCAATGATATGCAATTAAATTCAGTAATATTTACTAGAAAATGAAGACTTTTCTATGGGGGAATGAATGCAAACAGTAAAGTGAAAGACACATTTTTGCCAGTTGAGGAGCAGCTCACCTTCTATCATTTAAACATAATAATATGCTTCACAGTACAGATAAATAAACAATAAATGGCTCAATGTTTGGGCGCCCTCATGCTGCAATATAAAATATCAGCTTTGAATCCAGCAAGTCACTGCTTCACTTGGCCACTAGGGTTCACTCTGGGCCCGCAGATGGACTCCAGCCCTTCCCTCTCCACCTTCCTACCTACCTACCGCTTGGTTAGGTAGCCACCACAGAGCGCGTTTGATCGAATCATATGCTTTTCATCTGCAGTGCATGTTTTTGTACTGTGCCAACTACAAAAGACTCACTTCTCCGTTTTCTCTCCCTCTCCCTGCCTCCTTCCAGCTTCTCTCTGTGGCGTCAGAGGAGAAAGGGAATGTGGATTCAATCAAAGAGCAGGGCAGCCACCTCCTCTTATGATTCACAGCACTTCTAGGCTGACTAAGGAGCGAGCACGCAAGGGAGGAGGAGGAGGAGGAGGAGGAGGAGGGGGTGAAACAGAGCGCTTGGTGATTTCGGCTGCGGTTCGCGCAAAAAGCCACGTCAATATGACAGCAGACAGTGCAGGCTGTCCTCGCAGGCAGATCCACCCTGCTGCCACATGCAAGGACGGGCCGCCACAGCACATATTACACAGAGAGGGAGAGAGAGAGAGACAGAGAGGGGGAGGGGGGAAAAAAAAAAAAAAAAAAAAAAAAAAAAAAGGTTGAGTGAGTCAGTGAGAGAGGAGGCATCAGGCTAATGGGGCTGATGGGAGGGAGGAACAAACAAAAGCTTCTGACTCCCATCACAAACATGGCAACCCAGAGATTTGACCACACATGAGTGCTTGCAAACAGAGCCTACTGACACACACATAAGGAAAGACACCACACTGGCTTATACTATAGAGGTAAAAATAAATAGGACACGAGACGTCCTCTGAGTGGCGCCGAATTTCCGAGGACAAAACTGAATTTCAGCATCGACACACAAACGCACACCTTCTCCTCTCAGAGCATCGCACCCCAAAAGGCACGTCCTCTCCTTTCATTTGAACACTGAGCACACCAGCCTCGCTCTGTGTAAAGATGAGGGCTGGAATACAAAAGACATGTACAGATGGTGCCAGCAGTCTCTCTGCCTCTCCCTCTCCCTCTCCTCTCCCTCCCCTCCCACTCCTTTAAAAGCAGCACGGGGCTCAGGCGCAGAGGCAGCTGGGTTTTTCCTCCTTCCCACCCGCTCATGCTCCCTCTCTTTTTCTCTCTCTTCCTCCCCCCCCTCCTTCCTGCCTCCTGTTCCTGGCAAGGCAGGTGCCAGGAGACAGGCTGTGCTGTTCCTCCAGAGGATTGATCTGACTTTACCACGGCTGTGCTTTGGTTGACAGAAAAGGCCTCTCAGGTGCCGTTCCCCCGAAAACATCACACTCGCAGGTAGATGCACAGATTTGCAGGTTAGCTTTAATTAAATGGAACCGGGTCCAAGTGCGGCTAATAGGTTTACGAGTTTCACATCTATGTTAGAACGTCCTCCAGTGTTTCAACAGCACCCTCCCTCTCCCCAGACCCCCTTCTGATGGAGAGAGTTTTCAATTCAAGGGTCTGGCGATCAGCCAGCATGTTACAGCTCAATTAGGTCCCATTATTCTCTTCCAACAAGGGGTAACTTGCACTTCTTCTATGTTGATAAACATGTCGCCACAATTTCTCCCCTAACTGTGCCACCGTAAGGCCGTCTGGCTGAGGGGACCGTATCCTCGCTTCACGCCGAGGCCGACATCAACAGCCGCAGGACAAAAACAACAACAGGCGAGCAGCGAAATGACAATACATATCTAAGAGAAAGAGAGGAAAGAGAGGAAAGAGAGGAAAAAGAGCAGAGAGAGAGAGAGAGGGAAGCACCAGCGCTACCACTTAAAAAGGAATTATTCTACCCTACCATTACATAAAGGGCTTATCACCACACTAAATTATCACCTCTGCTGAGCACCAACCTGTTTAAAAGGAGAGGCACTCTGTCATTGACTCAGAGGATAAACTTCAGGTTTCATATGACAGGAGGAGGAACATCCAACCCGTTACTCCTCACAGTCTCTCCCTCCTCCTTCACCCAAGCATCTCTCAGGACAGTGCGGATGATGAACACAAAAGGATTACTGTTTTTCTTCTCCTCTCCTCCCACAGACGGCCCTTCAATAGACTCATCTGTTTCCCTCCCTGAGAAGAGCCAAAACTGGAGATAATCGTCTCAGGTGAAGCTTTTCCAAATCACAACGACTATTCTGGAGTGAATCAAACTGCCGTTTGGTGCTACAGAGCATCTTTTTGCTCTGTTTACATTGCTCTCCCTGGCGGCTATGGGTCTCTGTCTTCCATAAGGAGAGGAGCCTATCCTGTTTGCCTTGTAGATAGTCCCAGGGGCCCGGCTGAGTCTGAGCCGTATTGATATTCTGGTGCTCAGCTGTGCAGCCTGATGGTCAGCCACAGTGAAGGGCGGTAAACGCATCTGCTGGGACTAGATGGGTGGTTCAGTGGCAGGGCCCGCAGCTTCCAGCTTCACTCTGTCATAAAGCCCCGGGGAGACATGACAAATGACATGGACTGCATCCCTGACAGTTGTTCAATGCTCTTTCCAATGATAATGCTCCCCCTCCCCAACTTTCAGCACACATTCAGACAGGAGGCACAGAGATAAACTGCGCTGATTAAATGCCTCGATTCTGCCTCTTTTTGCTCTAGGAAAAGGAAAGGGCCTCTAGATTAAAGGGTCAGTTCACCCAAACTACATGGTGCCTTTGGCGTCCAGCCATTGTCCTTTGCCCATGTTGTGAGATATCTGTGTTCACCCCAATACAATGGAAGTGAACAGAATTGAATTTGTGCAGCTCAAAATTTGTTGTATTTGATCTTTTTTTTTTTAAAAGGAACGTGTCTTTCCAGAAACAAAGTCATTTTTACTCAAATTTAAACAGTTTTCAATGGAGCTTCGTGCGTATGCTGGACCGTAGCTGCCATAGCCCCGACGTGTAGTTACATTTTTGAGGAGGCGTACGAAGATAGCGCATGTGTGCTGCAAGTACTGTGACTTGTCAGTTTGGGCTGTTTGTGTTTTCAAGTTTCTAAGGCCGGTAGAGATTTAGAGAGTGAAGACAAGAGGAAGCTAGTTGAAAAAAAAAAAAGAAAAAAGGCTGAGCAGTCATTTCAGTCATGAAACAAGGCAGACTTTCCCAATGTCATTCGTATCACAAAGTAATTGAGAAAATGTAAACACAGTTACTGTGGATAATTAATGATAAGTCTGTCTCTTGTTGCAGTGCATAAACAGTACATATCAAAACGCATCCAGGCATCTACAGTGAGACTCCTCTTACCCCCCGACGTCAACTATGAATCCATTTCACCAGGAGTCCCTCTAAAAGCTGTTACATTTTTCTTTGAACAGGATTAATGAAATTCCATTCACCTCCATTGTATTAGGGAGGAGGCAGTAATTAAATAAATGTGTTTATGGTGCTGCACGAACAACCTGTAGGAGAGGATAACCCTACAAACACGACATGATTTGCTACTATTAAAAAGGTCACTCCTTCACTTGCTGCCTCCTGCAAAACATTTTTCTATACTTTTTTTTCCCTCCCTCTTTCCCTCCGTTTACTGGCAGGGGGACTGAAGGGGAGGCAGCAGGTAAGGCAGATGCCAAGAGCTCTTATGATCCTCATCCCTCCCCTCTCTCCCTCTCTGCTCTGTATCTAATAGACACCTGCTCCCTTGTCAACTCTGGACTCCCACCCGGCATCGTCCCACATGGCTCGGTCACTAATGTCCACACAGACATACAGTACACATCCAGTCATCACGTCACGCTCGCATCATCAGCAGCACTTCCTCACTTATTCCCAAACTAACTATAACAACAACGTCCAATTTTTGCAATAAACCTGTCGAAGAGAATCACAGCCCCCAAACGGCTTGTTTGAAGACATTTAGCCAGAAGGGCTGAAAGGAGAACAAAGACCATGAGCAAACTAACAAGAACAGCTCTAGTGGGCTGCACTCTTTAGTTTCTGAGGGAGCTCTATTCACGTTCTGTTCCTCCCTCCCTCCTCTCACTCTCTCTCTCTCTGCCCAGAAAGGTTTGAATGGACACAAGCCTCCTGCAGGCCAAAGTCAATTAAAATAAGAGAGAGTCTAGGGAGCCCTAGTATCCCTGGTTACTGAAAGCACCTTAAGAGGCCACGCAAAACAGCCATGTTTAATTTTCGCCAAAGAATTCCTCGCTTATGTATGCTTCCTGGAACTGTAAAAATCGGGGATTTACCTCATAATGTACGGAAAACTACGAGAATAACTGGTTGCTATGGCTTGCAGCCGGTGCCAAGCTCTCTTGCATAAACTACCGGTTGTATCATAAATCATCTCCCTTTCTGCCTAGCACCACTCTGAAACAGTCACCACAGAGCCATGGATGCCCGCCTGCCATTGAACCTCTCTTTTGTCTTTTCACAGATGCCACCAATTATTTATCAATGCCAATTTGATAATGAAATGGAAGCGACTCGTCCATCATGCGGTCTTTTGAGGGGCAGGCAGAACAGGTTACAGACCTGCCAACCCATGACAGACCAGAACTTGTTCATCCATGGGGGATAATTAGATGGAAGCGCACAGGTGGACCGCCTTTAACACATTACACATTTTACATGTCTGGTCACCCTGTCAACTCTGCGGCTCGGAAGCGAGTGCGAACTGGATGTCGTAAAAAACGAGTCTGTAAACTGACTTCATTAGCTCAGTTACTAAGATTTTGAAGTTGGGCGAGTCATTTTGTGACATAATTCGGGTGAGTGATGTTTTCAGAAAGCGGGTGAAGTGGGAAGGATGTGTGAAGTGGGAACATGTGAATGTCATCGCTGCCATGTGGCCTCAAAATGTGACATATTTCCCCTGAGGTCCCTTCAACATATGCAGTCAAGGAACTATCTCATTAAGTGAAAATGAGCTGAAAGACAAATGAAAAAAAAAAAAAAAAAATCACAATGGCAGTGAGTGTGTAGCTGTGGAAAAGTATGAGAAGCAGCTACATGTTGTGGATTGAAAGCATTAGCGCTAACAGTTATAAAACAGTCTGTCTATATAGGCCAGACACCCGCCTCCTGTCTGCACCTCATCTTTGTCTGCTGCCTTTTTTTTCTTTCTTGCATTATTTCCTCTGCCGCTCTCTCTGGGAAGTCAGTGATGTTGGAGTCTTGTCAATGAGTACTTAGGCCTGCTGCCTCATGGGGAGCCAGACATGCTGGCTAGGTTTTATGGCCCATTTCAGAGCTGCCCCGGCTTAAATACAGCCTCCTGCTGGCCACATGGCCGCAATGTCGTGCCATGTCCATCCGGCAAGGAGAACTGGGGGGGGGGACGACGACGCTTGGACTCGTGCCAAAAAAAGGTTTTACTGAGGCCACAAGCATATGTGGCCATGTGGAAGGCAAGCAGCACGTGTGGAAAAAAAGAAAATGCTGCAGATTCTGGGTTTCTGTTTTTGACAGAATGCGTTCCGTGTTGCAACATCAAAAACGTCTTCAGACTGCATTACTGACGGATAAAGAAAACTGTCCCTTTATTCCTCTTAACTTCCCATTTCTGCTGTCGGAACTTCAGTATTTAAATATTCAGCTGACCACTTTTGGTCTATATACATATAAAATGCACAATTTCTTTAAAAAAAATCTTTACAGAAATGTCAAAGACTTTAAAATAAAATCTGTGTTCACAGATTCAAGATAAAGATTATACTGCATATCTTTAAAGAAATCCATTTGGCACTAACTGAATACCAACATGACACAATATACGCCACAATCTCAAGATGATTTATGCAGATCTCATCACTCTGATTGACATTTCTTGGTCATGGTTATACAGGAACCAAACCTTCGCCTAAGCAGGCCAGTTTTTTTTTTTAAAGATAATCTCTCTTGGCACATGCAACAAATCTCTTCATTAAAAACAGGGCATGCCATTCAGGGTCCCTGTAAAGCATGGAGGTGGAAATCTATAGCATTTCGCCCCCCTGGTGAGAATTAATTCCTTGTGCATTTAAGCCAAACATCTCCCCCGACCAACATTCAATCTTCAATCTGTTACTTTATGTCACTCCCTGCTATTCTAAGCTGATTGGGAGCAAAACGCCTTCCAAACCTACATTTTTATGTCTTAATTCAGGAGCTAAAGTCTGCCAACAGTGTGTCTGAGGTCAAGTTTCCTAAAAGAACCATAGCAGGGGTTTTGCAAGAATTAGCACATTTAACCGCTAACCATTTTGCAAAGCATACCATTGTGTTTAAGATTGTTGATGTATTTTTCCTACCATTTCACGCAAACCATTTATTTCATAAAAATCTATAAAAGACACTTGAGTTGTGTGAAACATCACAGCAAACATTAAGTGTGGAAATGTGCAGCTTGAATAGAAAAGTGGAGACTGCATTACCACATAGTGATCATGAAACTTAATGAAGACTTGAATTTTCATTCTTTTGTATTTTTTATTTGAAACTTTTACAAATGTTCTTGTTTTATGTAGCTTTTTGGGGATTTTACTAGTGCTATATAAGTACATATGTGATTAATATGATTCACTGAGTTTTCTAACTGATGTTCATAGAGTGAAAACAAATGAAAAAATACATTAAAAAAAAAAAAATGCATTTGAACTGGCAAATGCAAAAACGTAAGCACATGAATTGTAATAAAAGGAGCTAACACTAAAAATGGTGACATTGTCCTTATAAAAAGGGAAAAGTATCTTTATTGACTAGTTAAAGCTGATGCAAAATCTTTGCGTGCCACAGACAATCACAACTCGCTTGGATAAGACAAGTCTTCACAAAACTAAATGAAGACCCTTTCACCTGAACATACTGAGGGTCCAGCCAACTACAGCGTGTCTGACTGCACCAGCACTGAGTCTGTTTTTAACCGTGCACTTCTGCACCAGATTATCAGATGAGCAGACCTGCAAAGAAGCTGCTTACAGGAGTCAGACTGTTACCACGAGCAACAGGCTGCTATTAACCAAGGCCCAGCCTTAAGCCCTCGTCTACAATGATACTAATTAGGCACGGAGCAGATGTGCCCGGACTTGTGCCCACCTCAGGGTGCTGGGCAGGGCCGGTAGTGTCACGGCGGCATACGCTGGTGGCTGATTCACCTGCGACCTTTTCTCAGTGGGCCTGGGGTCAAAGCCTCCCTTTAGAAGTACAGTAGGAGCAGACACTGGAGGAGCCTGGGTCGGGTCCCGGCACCCCTCTAGGCTCATTAGAGTCGTCCATATGTGCAACAGCGCAGCATTTGAATAAAAAGCTTACGCGTGATAAACACTCAGGCCAAATGGAAACAATGAAACCATATCCATTTTAAACTACCCGAGATCTCCCTTATGCTGACATTTTCCGTACATACAGTATGTATTGCCTCAGGCAGAATAAAAAAACATTTTGTAAAGAATGGGATTTTTTTTCCCCCCAATTTTGACATATTTATGTAATTCCTTTAAATTTAATTCCTGTATTCCACTTAAGGTTTTAATATTTTTTAAAACCTATTTTAGACTGCAGATTATAATTTAACACTGGAGATGTGTTTTTAAAAATCTATTTTTTATTCGTCTTTATTCTATACATTCATATTTTCTTAGTTAATTTTCTTTTTTTTTTTGTCCATATACAAATAACATTAACATCTATATCATATACACATAATATCCTTTCATTTTGCTCTTCTATATGTGCACAGGACTGAAACTGTGTTGCACATGTTTACTCTATATAACAACCAATTTGCTACATTATCATTTATGCTTGTTGTCCCACTTTCTTTACAGCGATCATTAAAGTTTCATCACATTATTCTGACTCTGATGTAAGCTCTGTTCACAACTCTTACTAACACTATTTCACAGAAGTCTGTAGGCGAGGGGGGTTGGGTGTGTGGGGGGTATAATTTACATACAAATCACCAAGAAGAACAAAGCATAAACTTAGGTTGTTAATGGCTTCAATAAACAGCCGAAAAACACAAGTGTGAACTGTGACGCAGGCAAGATGATAAAACAACATGTGTGACATGCTTCATACTGTAAAACTCCGACAGACAACACAACAGCAGCCATGTAGCTTTTTCTAAATGACCAACCAAAAAAAGCACATCTGATGTCATTCCATGTACAGTATGTCGACACGGTCTAATGTGAGGACATAATGTAAGGACTGTGATGAGGATGGTTGGTTGGATTCAGCCAATGTGCATGAGTTTCCTGTGCAACACACAGCAAGTACCTGAGTCAGACTGACACCTCCTGCAGCAGTTGGTTTCTGTAGGGTTCAAATTTTACATTTTACTGTACTTTACAAACATGTCTAAGATATTCAGTAAATGACAGACATTTGATTATGAGTTGCTCCCTTATTCAGACACAAACTTATGAGATGATGGTTGAGAAATACTGTATATCAGGTTATAATTCACAGACTTGTCTAAAAACCTACTAAGAAGTGGAGAGAATGATTGAACATACTATACTTCAAATGAGCAAAATTCTGGATGTGAGGAATTGCAAAA
Source organism: Bovichtus variegatus (assembly GCA_943593645.1). Taxonomy (NCBI): domain Eukaryota; kingdom Metazoa; phylum Chordata; class Actinopteri; order Perciformes; family Bovichtidae; genus Bovichtus; species Bovichtus variegatus. Next base: position 11,899,938 of record CALSCE010000091.1, on the reverse strand, counting down.
AAAACTTTTGATAGATTATACTTTCAATCCAATGCAGGCAGTTTAAGGATTGTTGATCACACGTCATGAAATTCCTGCTACAAACACAGCAAAAATGACTAAATATTATTACTATTACCTCCGCCAAGGAGGGTATGTTTTCGGCTCAGTTTGTTTGTCATTTGTCAACAAGATTACGAAAAAACTACTGACCGGACTTTGGAAGGGTGTAGAAGGGGCCAAGGAAGAACCCATTAAAATTTGGAGCGGATTCGAATAACGGGGTGTATACAACATATATGTTTCTCTTTCGCTAACATTGAAAGAGAGGGCATTTGTGCTGCATTCACGTGGTGTCGGAATAAACCGAAAAACTAGTTCCCGACTGGTAAAATCCACATGAACGCCCATTAAAGTCAGAACAACAACCTTGAAACGGCTATAATGGTGTTGTTTTAACGCATACTCTTTTTAGTGGCCATGTGGATTCCACATTACGACTTACAGCTCATGAACACACCGAAGAAGGAAGAACGGCTTCTTAAATCTGGAAAGGGGACTATCCGAGCAACATGCACCATTGGCCTTGGCGGAGGTCTGCGTTCTTCGAGTAGCATTCTAGTTAGTTTTTGTTTTCCGTGGCGATACCTCTAATCACCATAGGATATCTGCTAATTAATGCGCCTACTCTTCTCTATTACTATTGATTGAATCTGTAGCTCTTTATCCGAGCCGTTAACGAGGTTTCATCACAATCATGTGATAGACAATGATGTGCAGGTATTGTTTGCGCGTGCAGATGTGGATTGTGCCATAGACGAGTGGAAGAGGAATTATTGATGCAGTTTAAATCTCTGCGGTTCGGTTCAGAGGTCGATAAAGGTCATAGATTACTTAATGCCTATTTAATGGGCTACTTTAGCATCCTCCAATACCGTTATTTGTAATCTGTCATAACTGGCTCAGCATCATTTTCTGGTGGTTCCCCAGTTAAATCTCTCTCATCTGACCTCTGAAAGCACCTTTTCACTGCTTTACAAACAACACATATAAACGATCGTGTGAAGGCTTTTACTCCGTTTCTGCAGAAAGTAACTCGTTCTGCTGTAGATACAGATCAGGTTAAGTGTATCTACTGCTCTGCACTCTGATACCTGATACACACCAAATGTATGATTACTTTCTACCTATGGGATTGATCATAAAATAAGATCAAATAACAGAGAACCCACTGAAGTCTGCTTTTGGTTGCTGTCGTTTGTTCTTGAAAGGACTTACAGGGAGAATAACAAGTAGGCGGATGCGCTTGTGTTCCGGTTTTGATGTGAGGAGAAAACTCTACCTACGCTTACACCTTGGTATTTCAATGCAATTTTAAAACTCTGATTATTATTTTCGGCAGATCACATCACACTTTGTCCCATTTTTGGGACAAATGTGGTATGACAAATATAAGTCTGTGAAGCGCGCTGGTTTTTCAACAAAAGCTGTTGTTGTGCTTCCTCCAAACATCACCGGGTTTCCACACTAACCTCGAGTGAAACAGACTATCTGGAGTTCATTGCCTTAAAAATATCATTATTCATGATCAACTACACTGATTGGCTGTTAGTATTGCTGGCCCTGCTACCTTCTTCTTCTTATCTTCGGAAGATTCAATACCCAATGTGATCGAAATCTTATTTTAGGTTTGGTTGGATTGGTGATCCCGATATATGTCGAGGTTTGAACAAACTGCATCCTGTAATAATTACTTATGGCTGGATGTTTTTTCATTAAAACATTTTTAAAAAACACATGAAAACAGCCTGCATGAGCTGCAAATACACAACACGATTGCTGTTATTTTGATTTGAGACTTTATCAAAAAAGCTTCAAAGAAAAAAGGTCAGTGCGATTTTGCACCTTGGTGGATAAAAGAACATCTCAATACAGAGAACAAGAGAGTCATCGAAACTGCCAAAACAACCGTAATGAATAGTTGGAAGTGTGGAGTGCTGTACAGCCAGCCAGACATCTCTTCACCAACACCGCCTGTTGCAAAACCTCTCTTGTCTTAGCTTGTTGGGAGCTGTCCCACACACACACATTTGAATAATTGCCCAAACCAGGACTTTACTGTACAGCTAAACAAAACCCCTCATACTGAATAAAAAGCAGAGAGAACAATAAAGAAACCAACATGCCAGAATATCATGCTCAAGTGAAGCCAATAGGAGAAAAAAAATGACACCAGCTGACTTTCTCTCTTGACAGAAACTCATTCATTAAAGGAATACTCCACCCAAAATCTGTCTTTTGCTTGGATGGTGGTTCTGAAAAGTGTGTAGCTTGCTACTCCGTTGATCTGTGTGTTCAGTTTGGTCTACACAGAGCACTTCACCAGCGCTGCCACAGAAGTAGTTTATTTAGCTATGAAGTGCAGAAAAGTGTTGAGTGTTGTTTTGATACTTCTTCTTGCAGTGACTCTGGATCCTCATTTAAATCCATTGTAGCTGCTGTGAATGAAAGAGCGAGCTACAAACCTTTCAGAGCCATCTTTCAAGCCTACAGACAGAGGGGGTAGCTGATGCTCAAAAGATAGATTTTTGACAAAGTATTTCTTTAATTTGAACATGAACAAAACAGGAGCATTAGCATCTCAATGCAGTCAAATGTCTAAAATGTGAAACCTGTTGCTCCCATTTAAAAAACTCAGTGCACCACACACGATTGGACCATGAGAAACACTGATCTGAAACCAGTGAATTACTACATGGGGAGAAAATCTGTGTGTGTCTCTGCAGTGAGCCGGGCTGCTTGTGCTGTGTGGCACAGAGGGGAGTGGGTGTGATAAACTGCCAAGAGTCTCGCGGAAAACGCCGCCTCAAGTAGGTCAGCACGACTCAGAGAGATAATCAAGGCCATTTTGACCCCTTCTGTGTGAGCTGTAAGTGGGTCAAATGCAGCAGTCAGCTGTTGCAACTCTATCACACGGGGCGCTGCGAGGCACTCGTCATACTGTCAGACCCCATTCCGTTAGTTTAAGACGTGGCAGGGTGCCCGCCAGCACCCACCAATGCAGGACTCAACCCTCTATCTGCCCCCCCCCGTGGTGAAATAATGTGAAGTTACTCTCAGCAGCAGCAGATCCACCTTCCCTCTTGTCACTGAAAACACCCACTGCAAACACAACCCTCTTTAACTGTTGTCTCCTCCTTTTGACAGCTCGCAGCTTTGCAGCCCTGTCCTATTCACAGCACCAAACCCCCCCCCCCCCCCCCCCCCCCCTCCACCCCTTCCATGTCTAAAATGCCACCCGCATTTCAACCAGACTAACTCCAGCAATGTCCCTGCTTATTTCTCACTCTTCGCTGCACAGAAAAAAAGGGGAACTCATGTGTCTAGAAACACTTCTAAGCACAAATCTGCAACAGCAGAACAAAGGCGATACAGGGCAGCCTTAATCTCTGCACTACTGAAGCCAGCAGCTATTTTAAAGCTCTTTCTGTGTCTCTCTATCCCTCCCACCTTCCCTCTTTTCTCTCTAACATTCTTCCTCTCTCTCTCTCTCTCTCTCTCTCCCCCACCTCCCTCCCTCTTCCCCCACGTTTCCCTCGGTGTCTCAGGGCAGCAGCTTCTCTCTGTTTTCCTCTCCTCTCTCCCTGCGTGTCCAGTGACTGACTGCACAATACACATCAATTATTCATGGCTGCTCTCTCCGTTTCGCAGGCAAAACCAATCACAGATGGAGTCATTGCTAATGGGCTCCTGCTGTACTTGCCACCGGCTTCTTTGCACTCAAGCAACAAATACCCCAGAGACAATGAGAGGGAAAACAGTGATAAGCTGTAAAAAAGAAGAAAAAAAAAACAAAACAAAAAAAAAAAAAAAACTTCATACAGCACTAACAGCCAAGAGAAGAAGAGGAGGACACACATTGTGGTCAGAGAAGAAGAAAGGTACGTATCGTCACAAATCATTTTGCAAAATTAGGAGCCGGCTTCTGCAGCAGTAAAGGGTTAAAGCGTGGGGGTGGGGGGGTGGGGGGTGTGAGGGGAGAGGGGGGAGACACAGGGGGAGAGAAGGGGGGGGGGGCGAGGGAGGACAGGCAGAGAGGTAGAGAGAGAGAGAACCAAATGCTTATCTCCTCACCTCGGATGTATGCAGCAGTTATTGATGTATCTTCTTTTTCTGTCTAGTGATCCATTGCTTGCTCTCCCAATACACACATCACACAGAAGCAGCCACAGCCACTTCGCCAGAAGGGAGAGAGGGAGGGGAGGGGAAGGGAGGAGGGAGGGAGGAGAGGAGAGGAAAAAAAAAAAAAAAAAAAAAAAAACGCAGGCAGCTCACATTTCAAACCTGCAAAGGGGGGTGGTGCCTAATGTGCTAGACAGCCTGTATCTTGGCCCAAGTCCAGAGCAACGAGTAAAAGAAGCCTCAATCAATTCATTTAAAGCAATATTTGTTACCAGGGATATGCACCGCATTTTCCTGCTGAAAAAGTGGCGATAGATACATTTTAGGTGGGTACATTAAGCAGTGATTTCAGCCCCCAAACCTTGTCTTTGCATACAGTCGACTTAATCCATCAAACTAGTCATTGTAATTAAGGGGCATGGAGGACTATGAGGAGGAGGAGGAGGAGAAGGAGGAGGAGGCTGGGTATTGTGGCTTCCTGATGCGCAGAGGGTTGAATCAGAGAGGGAGGGGCCAATTAGACCACATTTGTCTTTCAGCGAACACGAGCCGAAGTAAGCTTGTGGATAAATAATTACACACACATAAAACATGTAAACTGTGGGTAGACACACCACCTGAGGCAGTCTGGAGCGTCTATTGTCATCTGCAAATAGAAATACTCGCACACACAAGCGCACATCATTCAGGTGTCAACTGATCTGTGGCTAAAATACAGTAATAGGCTTTTAATTAGAGACACAAGGTGCAGTGTATAATTAATTATAATATGCAAACATTTGATTTTGCAGAGCCATATAGAGTGGCTGAAGATGCTACCAATCACCTCCTGCTGCCACAGACATAATAACTGCGACAACTATAGAGCAGGACGGACGAGCTCAACAGCTCTCATCTCCGCTCTCTGCTGTCTGTATTTGCTCTCCTGGTATTTACTATCAGTTAAGTGCTCGGCAGGTGACTTACAGCCCTGAACCTCTACTGCAAGTCAACACATCCATCATAGCTGGCTGGAAGACTTCACATACAGTGATCATATAGTGTAAAACACACTGATGGTCAAAAGTGGACACAGTGTAGATTAATAGCTTCTGTGACAGTCAAATCATAAATAATAAGCCTTTAACCTCGTAAACTGACGCGGGTCCGTCTTCATAAACTGGTGCAGCCAAGCTTTTTTCACGTCCGTGTAATGATCTTTTAAATTCTAGTGGAGAGCCCAAAAGTTTCCAAATATTTAGTGCAGTGAATTTTGGAAAATGTGCGTTAAATATTGCACAATACATTTAGAATATTTCCATTTAATTCAATGGCACAGCCGTAAAGCCCTACATGGGTTTGAATAAAGAAACTTGTAGCCTACATAATATATCTAAATATAAAGAAAGTTAAGAGGGAATTTAAGAAGAAAATAAATCCAAGTTTGATAGATAACATGAAGCATTAGTGAATCATTAATATCAACTCATCTTATTTACAAAATCTGTTTTCGTGATGGTCTTTATCTTGTAAATAAAAGTACAGATCTACAATGATTATAATGTTCTTGGACTAAAATAATAGCAGACACCACTTGAGGAACCACGGCTGCCTCATCACCATCTGAAATAAAATCACCCATACATGGAAAATAAAGTCTTAAATTTGCATTTAAATCTATAAAGGTTGTTTATATTCTCAACTGCTGCTGACAATCAAACTCGGCCACCAACAATGTGTTATTCTCTATTTAGGAAAAGCCACAGCTAAACTATATGTTGACGCACACTGGGTGGAGAGATGGACAGAAAGTAAAAGAAAACAAAAAAACATTTTGGTCTGTGTGTGTATCTACCCTCTGTATTGTGAGTACAAGCAGAGACACTGGAAGGCTGATGTATGATCAGCGATTCAAAAATACTAGTTTGAATAGAGGAATTTTATGTTAGATTTGCACTCAAGCTAATTTAAGACTACGAGTTTAAAAGCTTGACGGCACACTTGAAAAATGTTCATCTTAACCTTAAACCTCTTATTTTGAAATCAGTGCGAATTTTCCATTTAGCCTTCACTCCAAACTGGTTTACACTTTCCCTAAAACTCTTTGAATGATTACACTTAATGTTTACTTAACGTTATGCGGTCCGTACTTTCTATTAAATCACTTATTTAATATTGTAATTCTACTCCGACTCCCTCCGTCTGCTCTGCACATACAGCACCTGTGGCATGTCTGCATATTTTAAAGCCTTCTTAAGACAACCTTGAGATTTTACACATATAGACAAAGCTGACTAACTGTTATGGTTATTCTAGATTGATTTTTAGATTTCTATAGTATGAAGCAGTTGGTCAAACTGCCTAATGTTAATCTACAAACATACACAACATCCCTCCTAGTCCCAGCGTAAAAAAACTTCCCCAAAATTCAAACCAACCAAACAAGATAAAATGAAGGATAAAATCTCTGTCGCTGGAATGTTTTTTTTTTTTTTTTTTTCCATCATCATGCTGACACTGTTAACTACAACCCACGATGTCTTTTGATCAAACTTGAAAACAGCCTTGCATGTGTAAAACGAGCGTAGAGACAAACCAGCCTGACGGAGCGAGAGCTGAAGCCCAACTAATTATCTGCTGAATAGCTGCTTTAACAGGCGTTTGTTACACGAGAGAATGAACTGAAAAACTTTCGACTGGTCCCCCTCTCTTATAACTTGGTGCCTCCTTTCACTCTTTAGAGCTGAGGAATTCCAAGAGCCTGCTGAGGCGAAAACGATTGGGAATGTGCAACTCTGACCCTCTTGGAGGAAAAATCGTGATTAGGCGTTTTGTCGACGCTCTCAAACCAGACTGAAACATACTGCATGAGGGGTGTGACACTCATGAAAGATGCCTTTAAAGGGCCTGTAATGTACCCTGCTATGGAGGGAGAGGGAGAGAGAGAGAGGGAGAGGGAGGGAAAGAGAGAGAGAGAGAGAGAGAGAGACAGAGATAGAGAGAGAGAGAGAGAGAGAGAGAGGCCCTGATGAGTTTATCCACACTGAACAAGTGATCTCTGGGCTTTGAAGTTGCCACGGCTCCACGTGCGTGGCTTTGCCCTACGGTAAAACAGTCCAAGTAATCACAGATTAATAGAGCAGGCTAATCTCATTCACAAAGAGGTCACTACTAGCAGACAGACGCCCCTCCCCCAGCTCTGCACAAGCATTGTGGGCCGCTTGTAAGAAGGCAAAAGGACTACAACTGAGTACATCTATTAAAGAGCACTCATATCACTAAAATCACACTATGTGTAGAGTCAACATCTACACTGCTCACTTCAATAAAAGGTGATAATGACGTTTTCCTCGGGCGAGGAGATACATATAGCTGGGGTCACTGGGATCAAGGTCTATTTTTGCCCTTCTAAGCATTTTCTTATAAAGAAATGAACAAATTCATGTCTTAAGCTGTTGGAGGCATTTCATGATGAATACATTTGTCAAAGCTACAACCTGTTTCAGCTGTAAGTTGACTGTGAACATTGATTTCCTACTGCTGAAATCAGCTCTGCTCTCCCTTCAGCGCAATTTCCCCCCTCAATTTTCTCCCATGTTCAGGAAAGGAATTTAGATGACATAACAGAAATGTAATAGCTCGGCCATGCAGCCCGCGCGTCAGAGCCAAGACAAGTTAGGCCTGGTTAAAATGGGACACCAAATCTGATTTACTTATTAGCGCTCAGCCATTGACCTGATGTCCTCAGTGGCAGACAGCCTCGCTCGTAACTACCAGAGATCTGGCCCCCTCCCCGCCCACTTAGAACATAGATTTTCAGAGCAGATTACAAGATGCGCGATGTGACTGAGCGGGCCAGTGGATACGAGAGTAAAGATTTGACTTTAAATGCTCCCTGGACACTTTTTTCTACTTTTTCCTTTTGAGAAAACTCCCGGGCTTTGGGCTACACAAGCTTCTTTGTAAGCAGAGATAAAGAACAAACATAAGGCGGAACAGTTTCAAGCAGCCTGTATCCAGAACGATAAAAAAGCTTGTTATGCAACAAACGGCAGACTTGGCGTATTGATGACTGAGCTGAGAATTTGAATAAAAAAAACAAAACTTCCACATCACATCCAGGAAAACTGTGAGATTTGAACAAATCAATAAAAGCATATCATGTACAGGACGCTGTAATACATTTTATGTCCTTTCTACGCAGATTTCATTCAGCGTCTCAGATTTGTTCCTCAGCGAACGGCAGACACTAACTCGTCTGTCTCTGGTTTTAGATGGCTGACCTGCTGCCGCCATCCTGGCCACATCATGTGACTCACTCCCTTTTCTCGTCACTGGGCAACGGCCCCGCAGGATGTTGGGGAGTGGGTCCTGCCCCTGGGGCCCTGTGGGAGTGTTGTTTAAGAGCCGTCTCCCTTGGCTGCCAGAGAGGGCTTTCTCTCCACCTTAACAACCTCCTCAACTGGGGCCTCCACTCTAAAGAGCTTCTGGGAGCTTTGCAGGAGAATATCTCCTCAGTGGCTTCTATTGACTCTCTTTCTACAGGCCTCTCAAAATATTCATGCATATACAGGTACATAATTGTCCATGAAATGCACTTTGGGACTCTGCCTAGACTGGAGTACTTGCCAGTTTCCGAATGACTACTGTTGCAGGAAATTATTCAGACAGAGAATCAATTGGCAATCTTATCTAAGCCCATAAAGTAGGGCCTGAGATTTGATTTAGCATTAAGTAGAATTAGAACATTTGGCAGTATAAGTTAATTGCGGGCAGAGAATGACTCCCCTCTCATGGCCGACATAAGAGTGACAATGCATGATTTGAAGCCTCATTTTATCACATTTAAAAGCATGGATGCTGTAAATCAGAAAAGGCGAACACAAGTGAAAATTCAAACAATATGTGGCTCTGAGTCCTAGACAACTAAAGACGGCTCAGCGGAGAGGCCGAGCACACAGAAGAAACTGCACAAGCTCGCTTTCCTCGTAACCCAAGACAGGTGGAAACCACAAATCAAAAAATGGTAAAGGAGCACAAAATATTCCCGTTATCTTCCAAGCTGCTGACAGCCGATACATCTTCATTCCCGTCGTGCTTCAGCATGATTTTGCGCCAGCTTGATAACAACATTTAGCAGTCTACATCTGTCCCAATAATCCATCACTGTACCAAGATGAAGGTGCTGTGTGAAAACAGGAACTCATCGTCACTGATAAAGTAGTTTTGTGTCGCATGTGACAAATTCAGTATTCTGCTGTACGCACTTTGTCTTAAAATTCAAGAGAAGAAACCAAATCGGGCTGTAGTTCATCTTGTGAACAAGTTTGGAAGTGAGATGCAACATGAAGAAGTCAACGCTTTAAGCAGACATAAAGAGGGAAAAGGTATTTTGTATTATTTTTTTTTTTTTTTGTTGGAAACATAAGAAAAAGATGGTTGGACTATTTATCATGCAGAGAGCTTTAAAATAATCTAAGATCATCATTATTCTCTTTTAATCTTTGCATATTCCGATAATCAACTTAAAATGTTAAAAAGATACGAATGAAACATACCAGAGACCATTTAGTATACTTGAAATGCTGTCCAACGCAGTTAGGCGTACAGTGCTTTCCCGGAGTATCAGGATCTTAAACTAGTAGCGATGGGTGTGTATCATGAAAGGCTGCCAAGAATGCAGGCAGGAACTTTGTGCTCAAACAGGCCAGCATGGCCAGATGGCCTGAGACGGCGGTTGAGAAAACTCTGTTCTTACCTGCTGATTTTGGAGTGAACTTGTCCCTGTTGGCAGCGCACACGGCCAGGAGCCGGTAGCCCAGGTCCAAGTCGTAGCCCTGCTGTGCTGCTACGCGGCTGACCACCTGAACACAACAACAGCATGCGGCACTCAGTCAGGACAAAGTCAAATAATCTATTCTATAACGGTGTGTGTGTCGTTCCCACTGAAGAAATCATTTATTTACATTAACACCACATAAATATTATTTATTTTAGGTTTATTACTCAGTTGGTATTTTTTATCCTACTATTCTATTCTGTCTTATTATATCTTTAATCCTAGAAAGAAGTTTAGGAGACCTGTAGAAAGTGCTCAGGAAGTGCATACCTCTTTTGTGTGATTTTATTTTCAGTAACAGAACATTTTCTAATTGTTTAATCTGCATTTGAATACACATAGTGACAGACCATTGTGGGGTATATAGGCCTGATTGTATTCACTTGAATGCAAGTTTTTTTTAACCATGTGAGAAAATTTCCAGAGCCGCACCAACGTTCTTCAAAATTTTTCAAAAACATATTTAATTGAAATTTGCGATCTAGTTTTTGAAATATCTTGCTAACTAACAAGCAATAATACAAAAGACAAATAAACAGGGATGTATACATAATCCCGTAGACCAAAGTCATAATATTGCTCTGAAATAGGTATTACAGTCAGACTTTAAAAAGGTACATCATTGTATCCATAGATTACTTTGAAAATACATTTCATACAAGCCCATCCTAGTACAGAAACTCATCAAAGGACAAAACATTTTGTCCTGATATGTTCCCAGATTCTACCGGTTACATAAGAGTAAATCTTGGCAGCATCAAAGATCGAGTTCAACTTAAAGGATAAAGCCACTGCAAGTTTATCAGTTCCATATGAGTCGGTGGACAAAATGTGGCCCCTGGTGCTGCGATGCCCACTGAGAGGAAACATTAAGAGAAACATCAACATGCCACAGGAGGTGATGTAAATCACCCTTATGTGGCACATGTTGCTTTGATTTACCATTGCCATTATCAGCTCAAAGAGACCCGCTAAACCTTTAGGACATACTAAGGCCTGTGTGGACCAACGTGCCTCACTAGAGACGGATTCCTCTCCCTGCCTGGCTTTGAAAGCCGCGATCCGAAGTTCAAGCCCTGAGGTAGCACAGCTGAACACTGCTCCCTGCACCATATCATTATCTCATGTAAGTATAGTCTTGACGTGACACCAAAACAGAGTATGTATATCTGGCCTTTATTTATAGGAATCCCCCATTAAGAAGAAGATATACGAGTATAGGCTGTCTAATTAGAATCTAAACTTGTGAGGGACATTTTGCTAAATGGTAATTCTAGTGTAAGAAGTTACAATAAGTAGTTCTAATTTCAGGACTTAATTGTACACAGTCAGTGGAGTTGTGGTGGTGGATTCTCTACCATACAGATGTCACACAGACTTTAAATTGTATACTCTTTGAAACTCTGGGTACAGCAAATGATTAATTCTTCATGCCATAGAATGAATGTATTTGAATTTGGTAATAAATAATAAATGTAAACCATTGCGAAAAGGGCAATTACATCTCCTGTGGAAACTCTAGGTGTAAAGAAGCAGAGCAAATGTCTAATTCACTTTTATATTGAGTTGATAGGTGACACAGATGACAAATAATTTAGTCTTGAATTAAAACCAGCCACCTGTCTGACATCACCAAATGCCAATGGTAGGGCAGCAGGGAGATACAAAACATGCAGGCAACAGGGTGAAGTGTTTACCATTACAGTCTGAGACTGTGTAACATCAGATTCTCTGTGCTCTCTCCCAGTTTGGTTCACGCTCAGGTCTATACAACCCATAAACTAAAAGGAAAAGCCTTGAGATTTTCACGGCAGGAAACAAATTGAATCAGCGAAATGGAGGAAAAGGCACCTGCTGCTGCACATTAAAGCAGTAACACAAACAATCACTTGAATGGAAGGATGTGTCAGAGTGGTTTCACTGTGGTGCTCAAGTACAAATCTCTCGGGTTCCTTGGCTTGCTGTAGCCACACTCGCTCGAAGGGGTTACAAATTGCACCCAATAGGAGTTATATGCATCTCTTATCAAATGCTGGAGGCGGTATGGAAATGAGCATGTTAAAGCACAGAATGGCCCAAGGTGACAGGTGAGTGACACATCCGCAGTCCATCCATTGTTCTACCTGTCTATCTGTTCCATCTCAGGACAGACAGACATCTCTTTATTTTGTAACTCAGTCAGTTTTATATCCAAAGTCAGCTTGGATATAAAACAGTTACAATGGATTCCAATGGTGACTGAGAACCATGGCAAAAACAAACAAACAAAACCAAAACAGCATCGTCACCCATGGAAACAAACAGCCGTTTGTTGCTGGCACAGTTAGCCCGTTTGTAATTCATGACCAATTTAAGCTAACGCAGTTGCACAAAACAGCTAACCACTCTAGCAATATTTGCTGCGAGCTGTGTATTCAAGCATAGTTTGGTTGATAAAACACAGATCTGTTGTCCCTCTGAACGTTCAATAAGTTTCAAATACTATTTTGCCAAAAACATATCAAAGTAGGGCTAAATGGACAGCTTCCATTTGTCGCTCCTGCACGTAACTAGTTACATTTGCTAACATTGGTTATGGCTACATCAAGCAGAAGCTGTGTATTTAGTCATGTTTCCTCAAAAAAAAATGGGTGTTGAGCAGCAGAGGTAAGGAATGGTTTGAGAAGTTTGTATGCTCATTTTTTTCACCATGAAACTTCACTGTCATTGGAATCAATTGTACTTGCAGTCGCTCCAAGCTGCTAAATTTCCAGAGCCACCTTTTCAGTCCTACTAAAGAAATAATGAAATTACAAAGAATGAAATTGCATTTTGGCCAAGATCATTCTTTGTTTACAGTATATGTCTCAAAACAGTCAAGTCTTTTTTTTTTCCGAATGCCTTGGGATACTAATTATTCAATTAATCAAAAGCCCCTAAGCATTTAAGTCAGGGAATTAAGGGCGTTGTAACTGTATTTCCCAACAAGCACTGATTGCTTTGTGGTTTGAGGACGCCATTGCTCTCCTTTTGGTGTTCCAGTGTGCCGATTTCAAACTGTAACTGAACGGTGACTGAATGTCAGTAGTTTCTAAAGGATGAAAAACTATTTATTTTCCAGTGACCTCAGTGAAGATCAAGCAGCAACATTGGTTCCGTCCTAACCCTGAGGGAAAGAGCCAATGCAGCATTTATTTCAGTGGGCTTTTCATTGTCCTTGAACCTTCGAGTATGAGACTGAAGAGGAGGGTCACGACTGGCGACTTACCGTTAGGCATCCCATCAGGCTTTGCTCGAAGGGGCGCTGGAAGGCTCGGGGGTCACCACACCAGTCCAGCAACTCGGTCGCTGCTGTTTGGAAATTTGCTGGATTTTGTAAGTGCTGGAGAGGAAAAAATAGAAAGTATGGGAAGATGTTAGAGTCCAAGAACATTTTAAAGGACACTAGGAAACAAAATAGAGATGATATTATTATTAAGTTATCCATTTATTGATTCATTGGTGGATAATACGGATCAGTATAGCAACACAAGACGAGAAGGCACTGTATACTGTACATACTGTTTTACATATGGGTCCATTTAAACACTAATCCTATTACGCCATAAACTACCATTTAAATGATTAAATGCATTTTCTCATCTCCAATCCTTAAATTTCCTTTAATAATTAATAGTTTAAAAAAAACGATGAATCGACAAACTAACTCACTTCGATATTTAACAGACGGAAAATTGACAGATGGATTGTAAGAGAGAAAATCACCAAAACAAGGTGCACGCGAATAACATGATGAATAATTAAAAGCACTCAGAGTGGCTTTAAGGACGACAGCATTTTTACGACCAAATTTCCAAAAATTGATCTAATTACACTTTAGAGTACTTTTGTGGTAGGTTTAAAGTATTAATGCGCAAGGCTGAAGGGCTATGTCCCCATTAGACTCATGCCTCCACTTCACTCTCCCCAGGTTTCTGTCGCACTGCCTCGCCACTGAGTGCAGTACATCTCCCTGTATGGCTGCATGAATAGTCGAAGAAGCCCTCATTTCACCAGCAGGCCCTGAGAGTGACTTTATCTGGCAACAGGCTACCTGACCTACAGGTACCCCTTTATGGCATTCAATCCCCAACTGCAGACAGCAGCCCACTCACTAACCCCGTCGTCGGTCTTGCCGTTTAGCAGCAAAAGAAACTGATAAACGGACCTCTCTGGATCACCACATCGGACTCACAGTTTGTAATTTCTTCTATAAAAGCTTTCACACTCTAATATGAATCACTTTACACATAGAAGAGCAGACACACCACCTCCACTCTGCAGTAATCTTTTGCCTTTGGAGAGATAATATGCACAAGCTTTTGCAGTGCACTTGTACAAACCAGGAACAAATGGACTCCCACTCCATGGCATCAAAGGTAAATAGAGAGGTTTGTCAGCTTAAAGTGAATGGCTGCCTTCTTAACACGTCTTTGATATCACTGTCAGGGAGAATACGAGAAGACGAAGTGAGAGTACTACAGTCACTACCTCGCAGTGCTTTTTTCTTGTTTTCTCTTTAGGGGGCAGCAGAGGTCAGGATTTGATAAGGCAGCTTTCATATCAATTTAACAAAGCCGCCGTTTGACAAGGGCCGGATGAAACCATTCTGGTTTATTTTGTGTTCTGTCCGAGACCCTTCCCCACTCGCCCTATATGTCTTTGTTTTGGGAGCCTAGGACAAAGACGTGGTTGTTTGCTGAGCATGTAAATTCTACTAGTGGATAAAAGTCTCCTGGAGACACACACACATCCACAGATGCTAAATTTAGATGAGTCTGGAAGCTAGACAACACACGCAATCAGCGCACCAAGGATGGAAAGGGGGAGGAGGGAGAATATGGAGAGGGGAGGGGGGAAAAAAAAAACGTACACCACCAACACTTGGGCTTGAAGTGATTACTGTTCTTTGCACTCAGAACAATTGGTCCCACCAGTGTGGCTGTCACATGGAGAGCTTGGCACTGCCACGCCACAGATGTTCCCCCTACTCCGGCCAAAACCCACCAATCAAACCTAAACTAGTGGCCAAGAGACCCCTCACTCCCCCTCTGTCCTCGTCCCCTGGGTGAGAGTTATCCTCCAACATTTACACTCCAGTAAAAGCTCGGCTCAGTTCGAGGGAAACAAAGACTCGCAGCGTCCTGAGAATACAGCTTTCTTCAGATACAATCATCCTCTGTAGTCACGTCTGGAAACGACTTGATCTGCACATCTGCAGCTAAACCGAATGTGACAGCGCACGTGAACTGGCAAAGACTCCCTTCCCTTTTAAAATCACAGCTTTTGGTTACGCTGCTGTTGTTATGCAGCGCCGCCCCAGAGCACTGAAAACATATTAATGGAGACAATTAACCCTGGAAAGAACACAGTGGCAGACAAAAACAGCTGCATAGCCAGAGCAGAGGCAGTACGGAAGCAGTACAGAAGCAGTACGGAGAGGGTTGTTTTCCAGTCTTTCTTGAAATATTGACGCTTACTGTTTGAGGAAGTGCTCCTGCAGCGAGAGGAGAGTTCATAGTTTCTGCCAAACCCCTGTACGAACCACTGAGTGGAGAGTCTGACAGCAAGCTGGCTTCCCCACAGCGAGAGGAAAAATGCTGTCTCTGAAATAGATACCAGCAGTATCACGGAGCCCATCTTCCCCAAAGTGTTCACAACGGTGCAATTCTAGGACGCCAGAGGAAAACAAACTGCCACTAAGAAACTCTGTGTTTGCCGGTGAAATCAGATAACTGTTATTGTGTATCTTTTTTTAAACATCCTCATCTTTTTGGAGGTTAAACAAGCGAATGTATTTATTCTGCTGTTAAAAGTTATAGATAGGCCCATGTTCCTTTAAGATATTTAGCACCACCTGTACACATCATAAGGCAACAAACACCATCAGTGTTGTTCACCTTTTCCATATATCAATGTACAAAACGTCAGGGATGCAACAAATATCTCGGTAGTGATTTATCGGCGATTTTCTTTTTGATTAATCAAGTGAAAATTGTCCATCACAATATCCCGTCTTGTCATTAATACCCATTCTTCCTTTAAAAGTAAGAAGTAACCTAATTTCCTAATTAAATGAGACATCTGAAGGATTTTTTATATACATTTTAAGTATCAAAATTAATGCATTGGGGTGAAAGATAACAATGTTTTCATAGTTTATGAACAGTTTAGTTGTGTTATTGTTTATAAATCACATTATTGCAATTTCACAACAGGAAGGTAATTTAAAAATTACCACCATATTGATTTCTGATTTAACTTTCAACCCATGATTCAATCAGGCTGACAGATTCCAATTTCCTCTACTTTATCATCACGCGCGGCAGTAATTTATCATTTGAGCAACAAAATCAATTTGTTCCCCTGTCCGCTGCTCTGGCTGGGAGTATTCAGACAGACATGTCACATCTTCCAGAAAACAACAACACAATGGAGGAGGCTTCATTTATATTCCCGCTCCACGTCTGTATTGCTATCGAGATGCCAAATTTCAGCATGTGCACACTTTCAATTAAAGCAAACAGCTGGATTGGTTTACAATATTTCCTTAATTATTTTAATGGCTTGGATATTGGACAATGGGGAGCAGGGGGAGAAGATAGTGAGTTAATTGTTCTGATCTCCCCTGATGATCATCTTTGTGTGCGGGGAGGAGAATAGACGGCCGGCTGAATGGGCTCACTGCTAGTCTAATTGGCAGGACATAAATGGTATTTATTATGCGGGCCTTCCAAACCCTGATTGTCTGCGGCACAAAGCTGCCTCTATTAGCAGGGTGCTGGCTCTTACTGGTTGGTTTGAAATGACCCGGCGCTTAACCATTTATTAGATGGACTGGAGGCCTCCTTGTATGCCATGGATCTCTCTAATTGGCATGTTTACCCATGTGCTGCTTCCCCAGCCACTAACATTGGTATGTGTTTGTTTAAAATGTTGCCTTGCAGGGGTTAACACATTTAACCCCTGCAACATTTGAATTGTTTACACTTTTGTGTTAGACAGATGCAAATCCCCTTTTCCTGCTCTGTTAACTTCCTTTAAAGAATAATGCATTAGCTATTAGCAATACAGGGCATTCATAGAATCCAATTTCACCTCCTATACAACTAAAGAAGGAGGGGATATTGAATATTTAATATCCTGCTGTGAAGAAGGTAACCAGACTGCAGACACAGAGTGTGTGCCTCTCTCTACCTTATTACTTAAGGACATCAAAGCTTGGCACTACACGTAGGGGCTTCCCTCTGTTTGCTCCCTAAACACTCGCCCCGTCTTGCTATCTGCCTCACCTTGTCTCTTTCTCAGTAATAGCCGGGAACTCCCTGCCGAGGGTAAAACAATTTGCCACGTCCACACTTGTGTTTAAGTGCAAGCCCCAAACATTGTCCCAAAGGCACTCTGATGTACTTTTGAGGAGGTGGACCTCAGCACAGAGCCCAGAAACAAAACGGGCCGTCAGTTAGGAAGAGAGATCAAAGGGATAGAGCTCTGTAGCCCGGGGTTACGCAAGTATGTCTGTTTCATTCTGCCAGAGATTCGTCCCGCAGTAAACGGTGGGGAGAGGAGAACAAAAGGACTCGCTGGGTGTCAGCGGTGGTGGAGGGAGAAAAGAAGGGTGAGGATGGGGGAGGGAGGGAGGGAAGCCTCCGCTCTTTGACCCCAGTCAGTAACCTGAGTCACCTCACAGTCCTGATAGTAAGACCGAACAGAATAGTCACTTTACTGTGGCCAAACAGTAAAGACTTCTGGCCGTGACTGTGAGTACACGCGTGTACGTGTGTAGATGTGTGTACATGTGTACGTGTGTAGATGTGTGCACAGGCACAACCTTAGAAAAGGAAACCCAGAGTGTTTGCACTTTTCTACGAGCCAAACATATAGAGAAATAAACTAATATATGGACAATATGTCTATATAAGTTCCACTGGTGAAAACTTCATATATCTGCAATGTCAACTTGTGTCAGTAACAAAGAAAAGCCTGTTAGCTTCACAGCCATTTTGCTTTTTTAGGTGAGACAGTTGAAAAAGTCATCAGCTTGAAGGGTTGTTATTTTTTCTCAACCCACTGAAGATCATTTATCACTTATACTCACCAAAACTGGATTCGTATGCATTAGCATTGCCTGTGGTTGTTACCATCACATATGTATCAAAGGCGTAATATCCAATGCACCGCCATGGCACCGTCCTCACACCGTCTCCACCAAGCATTACCTTACATTACATTCACCTGTAGCCCGATTCTACATTCTCCTCGAGGGGGAGTTATTACCCCTCACTCCCTGCTGTGCTGAGCTTCCTTGTGGGAAATGACGAGGTCAGAGCCTTGATGCCAAATATCAACGCTGTTCATGATCTATGTTTACACAACAGTAAGTCCCGCGGCTGTCTGAAATTAATTGAAAGTAGCGATGCCACAGTGTATTTTCACACTGCTTAGTGCAAGAAGAAAGTGCTGCAATTAAGTATCAAAGTAAAAGTATTTTTAGATTAGTTTGTAAGCAGGATTTTTTGATATTGTACATGTTCAAGGTGGAGCTGAGTCCGACTATTGCATTATACTTCTACTTACACCAATATGTCATATTGTCACTGTCAAGGAAAAACCTTGTTTATCTAGTTTTGAGTTCCTGCTCTGAGACCAGACGGAATAGATTCAGAGGATTCTTTAACAATTTATCTTGTTAAAGTCTCTATAAAATGCAAAAAAGCATCATTATCAACGTCCTGAAACTCCTGAAAAGTTGACATTTTTATAGCCATCAAGCATTGGAATATGCTTCCAGTTGAGATTAGAAGTTGCACAGACTTTTACTAAAAAATAGATATTGTGCAACCAGTCTTGTTGACAGTAATTTGACCACGATTCAGGTTTTTTAAAAAAAAAATTTTTTTTATTGTAATGAATTGTAACTTTTTAGCTGTACTGGATGAATGTGCTGGTATGTATATGTTGATGTGTGCTTGTAGATTTGTCTTTATAATTGATAGTGTGATAGAGACTTTGTAATTGTGTAAATGAATGTTTTTAGTTTCTGGTGATTGTTGCGTGTGTACCTGCCCAAGGGACTGCAGATGGAAAGTTTTTTTTATGCGTGGTTATGTAATAAAGACTAATAATAATCCAGAATATAATATTTCCCCCTGAAATACGTACATGTAGAAGTAAAAGTGCCCCAAACTGAAAATGCTAAAAAGCACCTCAGGATTTTACTTTTACTTTGATTTAAATGCACTTTGTTACTTCCCACATGCATCACAGGTAACAGGCAGCATACATTTACTTGTGGTTTAAATGCGTCAAGCCCTCACAGATGTAAATCACACAGCTGACACAACACTCTCACCTGTTTGATACACAGCAGACGGTCATTGGTCTGCTGTATGTGTCTGTCCATCGACGGAATCGAGTTCATGTTGATTGTCCCTCTTCGGCTTCTACCTGCCAGCCATTAAACTGGAGCGTCTGCAACAGAAACACAGACACGTGTTAAAGCTCACCTCTTCCCAGGGAAGCTGCCAATCCCATCACCACCAGGATATTGCAGTTTAGTGTGTACATATGTGTGTGTGAGTGTGGGGCTGTGAACTGAGCAGGGAGATATTGATTTGGCAGATGACAAGCACCTCGGAGAGCCCAAAGGATGACATTCCTCTGAGCTCCTGTGACACCCTTAACAAGCCCTGGCAGTTGCCCGCGTATGCAGCCGTACACCTTCGGAGAGCACACACAGGATGCTTAGAGAGTGTCTGACCGTGGTTACAGCACCTTGGGGGGAAATTAACAGAGGTGGAGGGACACGCACACATTTCGTTGAGCCTGCCTTTAGAAAACTGCATGAAACCCTTCCATCCTGGCCTGTGAGAACATTAACTTGGCATGTGGTTCTCTGTTTACATTACTTAGCCATTATGTAATCTTTGGTTAACAATTATCTGTACGCTGGGCCCAGACATGCTCTACATTTCATTTCTCCATCCCCCTCCCACCGCTCTCCAGCTACATAAGAGTTCCTCTAACAAAACCCCTTACAACGCACTATTGATTTTGGAGCAGCAGCTTATGGAAAACCTCTTTCTCGCTTTCTTTTTTTCTTCTTCCAGGGGAATCATTTTTCACGGGAGGCAAACAATGGGGCCTTGATCTGACATGCTACATAACATTATCACAAGTAAAAAAGTATTACAAGCTACATTAAAGGTTATCAATTTTGCCCGCGGGGGTCTGATTTAATGTTGCATTCAACATCAAATAAATATCACACTCAGGGTGTCGGCTATAACTCATAGTGACCTGCAGCTTCAAGTGGCGGGGTGAGTGAATTAACAAGCGCATATATGGGTGGTGGCGGGGAGCGTATCCCGCCATCTTCACCTCCATCTTCTCCTCCCTTCACTCTTCCTTTATCTCATCCTGTCTCGGCCTTCTCGCTAGTGCAGGGACATCTCTTCCTGCGGCGCATCATCTCTCACTCAAACACTCGCCCCCATCACTCAAACCCCTCCCACCCTCACGCCATCTTTCTCCATTACCATCACACACTGAGAAATTTCACCGCACAAAGTACCGGTGAGATGAGGGAGAGAGAGGAAACGAGGGAGAGAGAGGCAGCATGCTGCACCATACTGATAATGCTCACTTAGAGGTCTCTAGCTGGATTTAACGGTAGGGCCAGTAATCTACTCCACTAGACAGCTAAAGAGCTTTTATGCTACCTATTGGAGCTGCTCATGCCTGTACTTGAGAGGAGAGAAGGGCACACTAGTGTATTCCTCTCCATAAATTAGAAAGCTCATAAAAAAAATAAAAAAAACGAGAGAGGCATCAGAGGAATTTTTTCACTCCGGCTCTCTTTGCAGATGGAATGTATTTGTTTGTTGACATTTTTGAAGTCTCACATATACAGAGATTTGAGACTTGAGAGTGCTCTGGGCTCAGGTTGGACACCTTACGACTTGGCAGGATTTTGCGGCGTAAATGTGTTCATTCGAAGGCATTTACGACCGGGACTCAACAAACCAATAAGAAATATCCTGATTTTTAAGAGACTATCAGAGTAAAAAGGTTAAGAAAAAAAAAAAAAAAAAAATTCAATTCCATTCCATTAAATACATTCAAAATATATGAATATCACCACCACTATCTTATTAAAAGAAATTCTTCTGGGTTTTTTTTTTCCCAATGAAGACATCCTGAATGTCACACATGCATGCAGAAAAGCATCACCCTAAGCGATACACTGACTTTATTTACATCCCTCTGGTGTTTGCTGCTATAACACTCCCCCTCAGTCCCCTCTCTGTGCCAGCTGATAGTGAGCTGATCCTTGGCGAGGGGCGGTCCTGGACCATCGTGCCCCTCAGCCACCAGCAGGTGTCTCCCTGGCCCTTCAAAGGCCTGGCTAGCGGCACAAAGAAGGCGGAGCAGTGTTGCTTTAAGCCTTTACAAGCTCTACAAATCCTCAGCTGCTGCTTCCTAACAGGGCCCACTCAGCCCGGCACTGCCTGTCTGACCTTGTGGTTATTGATGAGCGAGTCGACCTGCTCTCTCCGTCTCTCTCCCCTCCTGCCCTTCCCTTCGCTGTCTCTCCTCTTTTTTTTTTCTCCATGTCATCCCTCTTACCTCCAACAGTGAGTTAAAATGAGGGGAAAGAAAGAGGCTGGGCTGCCATTCACCACCCCTGTTTTTTTTTCTTCTTCTGTTAAACACACATTGTAATGATACTTCTGACCTCCCCGCACTGTAAAGCCTGGGTCCACATATTTAAAATGTATTTTCTTCCCAAGATGAAAAAAGTACGAGATGAAAGTGTTGGGGAGTAATTTAATTTTCAGATATTCACTTCTGTTAATCAAACATTATTCTTTTGTTATATCTTTAATGACTAACAAGAGCAAAATTGAAGATTAGACTGGCGATGCTGTGGAGATATGACAACAGATGCAATTATAAGCTTTCCCCCTGTTTACTGTACAGGCTTTTTTCTATCTTACAGATGTTATCATTTATTATTTTCTCTGCACCATTACCTAATGTGAACTTATTTGCCGTTATACAGCAATTTACCCCAGAAATCCTGCCGCACGCTTTTGAGTGTGCGAGGGGAAATCGGTGCAGAAACATGCGTTACTTGAGCTTAATTTACTAAATTGCACGGCAGGCATTACACAACAAGTTGAGAGCTGCGGATTCCTGCACAACAAAAGACACATGAGGGGGGGAGATGGAGAGTGGGAGGGGAGGAGGGAGAGCTGCTTTCCTTCCCTATTCAAGGGGGAGCTCAAATATATGTATTGAGTGGGAGCTATAATAAAACGAAACGGGTGAGGAGATGCAGGCTGGGAACAAATATGAAAGGCAGTGGAGGATGGCGGCAAGGTGATGGAGCACCACCGGAGGATTGGATGAAATTATCTCTTTATAATCAGGGGGCTTCTGCATGGCTGCCTCCTCCATTGCCCAGTGACAGATGAGGCCTACCTCTTCAAATGGGCTTTTCACAGTGCTATCAGCCCACCTCTAGGGTAAAACAATGTTTTTCTTCCCCCCTGTACCACCACTTTAAAAGCTTTGTTTCCACACGGCACCCCGCAGAGGACAGGATTGTCTCCCGTCACGCAGGGTCCATGTTTGTCTCATTATGTGTTCATGTTACATAAGTGTACCTTGAAAAGGGGCTGCGGATTTAATTTGATGACAAAACTGTGCCACGGCGGGAACTGGAGGATGGTGACGCTAAATAATGTTGAATGAAGACACTAAAGCAGAACATCATCTCCAGTAAATAAGAGGGATTGCTTTTTTTGAACTGTCACAATCTCAACATTATTTCAGAC
>CALSCE010000091.1:11853232-11875613 GCA_943593645.1 Bovichtus variegatus | reverse complement strand
TTTGTCGCTGTTCACTGATCTATCCCTCTTCCCCTCTGTCTTTCTCCATCTCCCATTCTCCCTCTAACTCACTCCACTCCCTCTCTCTCTCACGCAGACCCACATTCACTTCCCTCCCTCCCTCCCTGCCCTCTCACTCTTTTTTTTCATGACAGCTCACATAAGCAAGCCTCCTGGATTCCTGCGGGAGCCCCACGTTCAGTACACAGAGATTGTTCAGCCATCAGGCACATCTGCAGCGTGATTAGAAAAGCAAAGGGAGCATGGTGGGGGGGGGCAGGAGGATGGGGTGGTTGAAGCCCCCGCCATTGCTGCTGCTACAGCCCCCCCCCCCCCCCCCCCCCCCCGCCCCGCCTACAGCAGCAAAAGAAGAAGAAAACAGAGGGTTGGGGATCATAGAGGGGCCTAAGCAATATCTCCTCTCTAACCAAGTGTAACGTTTCACCAAGTCTCAGAGGCCGATCGCCGCCCGCGATAAAAAAAAAAGAGAATAAGGACAAAGGCAGATGGGGGCCAGTCTCTCTTCACCACCAAGCCCCCACCCACCCTCCACCTCGCTTAGCTACCAGAGCAAGCAAAGGGAGAAAAGATGGTTCTACATCGCACATGCAAACATGCGGAGCATCGTAGTGGTTTCTCCCTCTCCTGTTTGCCCTCTACAGTCCTCCAAACAGCTCCTCTTTTAATTTCCTTCCACCCTTACGCTAATAGCAGGGGAGAGGAGTGGGGGTGGGGGGTCTATTCCCCCGGGGCGCTGGAGGCAACACAGATGAGCCACATGACTGCATGTCGCCTCCAAAGAACCGGAGCGGCGTGGAGCTAGCGGCTAGCCAGCTAGCCTCTCTGGTGCTCTTTCAGCCTCACCGCTCGCTGCCAAGCTCCCCTCTCTGCTCCGCAATCCTCCAGGAATTTTTGGAGGCATGTGATGATGATGATGATGGAACCGGCAAGCCAAAGTGTAAACCTGCACTGACTGCTGGCGATATGAGGTGAATTCGCACTCAATATCTCACAAAAAAAAGCCGTCACGACAACCCTCAGCCCCTTTAAACACTTTGTCTCAAAAATTGCCTTTGATTGTGAGCAAAGAGGAAAAGTCAAAGAGGCTTTTCATTTCCATTTCGGTGAGTGATATTGTTGCCGTGTAGGTGCTGACACTGCTTCAGACAACTTGTGAGTGAATGTTTTTCTTAACCCCCCCCCTTCCTTTCTCTGCTTTTTTCTTTTTTCTTGCCAGTCTCCTGGTTTATTATGCATTCAGCTCATGTGTCCCTCCTGTGAGTGGCTGTTCATTTTCCACATACCACGCTTAATCCGGCCAGCTAAAACTTTGAAATAGCGGGAGCCGCAGACGCAGCCGCTACCCAGGAGGAGCCATTATGAGGTCTGGGGGAGAGAGACTGATAGCGCTGGGGGGAGGAGTGACAGGCGAGCTGCAAGATACATGGGAAGGAATTCAAAGAAGGCTGAGAGCAGAACACGAGGGTGTGTGTGTGTGTGTGTGCGTTTGTGTGTTCTCTGCCTTAAAAGTGTGTAGGGTGTGCGGGCAGCGGTGATAAGTCATGGGCAGTTCTGTATGTGTGTGTGTGTGTGTGTGTGTGTGTGTTTGATGGGGTCATTGGTGTGGGCAGGGGGATGGAGGACCTCCTTGTCTACATTGTGCCAGTGACCTTTGGCCTTTTGTGACTTTAAGTGAATGGCAGGGGAGAGACTCAGAGAGTGAGAGGGAGAGATTTTAAATAGTGTATGAGCTCAACCTGCCCAGACACTGATGGACAGCAGCAACATGAGCTTTCTGTTTCACCCAAGACGCTGTGAAACATACCATCAAACTGCCAGCACTCATAAGGACCTCACTAACATCTCTATTTAAAAATGTCATGAGCAGCGTTTCTGTGTCTTGGCTTACTGTCATTATCTATTCATCTACACATCATCGTATCAATAGAATCGTTTTTTAATCTCTAATAAAGTCAAAATCCAAAAGGATCTACAACATAAACCCTTTTTGTTGGATAAATTACATCCAGCAGACTTCTAGACTACATTTTATTAGGTTGACTTCTATGATAAATTTTTACATTATATTATATATTTTGTTTTATTTTTATTAATTGATTTAACACCATCTCTCCGATCTAATTTATATTGTCGATATAGCTGTGTAATGGACGCTTCACTTGATGACTCTTCTCTAACGGCTAATGCTACTGTTGGCGTTTAACATTATCACGTGACTGTTTATTGTTCAGCAAAAGTTACATACTTTCATGAATGTTTCATCATAAATATAGTCGCAAATGTTTCTGTTGATCAACTAAATCAATCGACTATTGACAGAGTTCTATTCCATTAACCTTGCTGATTGGGGCATGAACGCTGGTGTGCATATCACATTTTATGTGGTACTTTTGGCTAGATATACTTTATTCAGTGTCTTTCATTATCAGTGTATAAATCTATAGGGAACTGTACAAACTAATTCATGTAACAGGGGTAGGTGTCCAACATAAACTTGTTTTGGTAATGACTTATTATTGTTATTATTTATTTGTGCATTTAAGTTGTATAAGTTGAAAAAGACCCAAATAAACTCAACTAAACTAATAACTCCAGAGCAAGGACACACAAATTGCACTCTTTTCATTAACTTTGGACCAAACTTTCACAGACCTGCATCCTCTGAAAACAATCCTCTCCTGCACTCCACAGACCTGCTTTGGGATCCTCTGACTGGCACGGCTCATAACGCTATTTTGTTTTTTTTATGTCAGCAGATTGTTTGATAACCTTGCTAAGCGGACTGATCCTGTGTTAACAGCTTGCTCGTATCTGCAGCCATCGGCCCCTCCAGGGAGAAGCCTCTCATTCCACAAATGTGCTCAATTAAAAAGAGCAGAGTGCTTAGAGAAGGGGCAGCGAGGGGCCATTGCCTGCGCCTGTTTGATCTGGATTTCCTAATTGGTCAATGACAACACATTACCAGACAGGCGGACGCTTGATCCGCAGAGATGAGGCTTTTGACTGCAGCGGTTCGGCCTCTCTTCCCTCCCTCCCCCATACAGCACCGTCCTACACGCCCTGCCCGTGACCGGGCAGAGTGCGTCTGTGCCCGAGTGTGTCTGTATGTAAAGGAGGGGTGGGGGTTAGGTAGAGGTTAGGTAGCACAGGGTGCTGCATATCTGTGTCACAAATCTTCTTCATGGAGCCGTGGGGGCGGCACAAGCATGTGATGAATCCCATGCAACAGACAGTCCTCCACCTCCCCTCCTCGGCCTCTGATCGTGTCCACTCCTCTCCGCTTGCACTGCTCTGATTTGCCAGAGATTGCGGGCTGCCATGTTTTGATTGCCATTGTGTAAATGAATCGGGAAGCCTCTCATCTCACGTGTGGCTGTGAAGAATGCCAATGTGTCTGGGGAGAGAAAGGAGATTCTCCAGGGGAGTAGATTTAACAGGCTCCTCACTCAAACAGTGAAGACATTTTAATTTAATGTATATTATTTCACCCATCGTACTGTGTGGTGGTCTTTGTGATGTCGCTACAGCATTGAGAAAGCTGAAGGCAAGTCAAAGAGCACGCAAGTAGATCACACTGTTTGTAGAACAGTATGTCTCATTTTATATAATCTTACAGCAAGCTAAAAATAACATCAAATGAATATTGAATGCCAGGACAGAGGAGGCGTTACGCAATTCAAGACTTATGCTGTCAAATGGAGCGATAACAGCCCCGTCCTTTCACACACATTAATACACAAAAACATCACATAATCTCTTTCATACACGCTAAAGAAGAGAAATAGCTTGGACAAATACTTTAGAATGTAAGAAACTGTGGTTTTATACCATTGTGTTTCATCAAAGGCTGCTTTAGGCTTATTTGAACAACCAAACTGGTATATCACTCCCGAAATAAAGCATTGGTGAGGTAGAGGGGTTTATTTGGCCATGTCATTAGTACACTACTATATGTATATATTCAATATATAACTGTATAAAGTAGAGGAAACAGTAAATCCTCAACCAGTTTGGCATTTTAACTTAACAGATGACAAATAATGAGCGATTAAATCAATTTTCAGCCGAGCAGCCCATTCATCGACGTTCAAGCAATAGTTCCCCTTACTATTAAAGTGAGGACTTTTCTACCTGTGGATCGATGCCTTGTATAATATTCCCATCTTGTATGTTCATGGGTGTTATTTAGCTACAACCCATCTCTGTTGGCAAACAGCAGAGCTCCACATCATCCATCAGGGAAGTTGAGGTAGCTTGACAGGTGAACATAAACAATGCTGCCTGCAGTAGCATTTCTAGAAGAGTAACGCGCACACACACACACACACACACACACACACACAGAGACACACACAGAGACAGACAGACGGGGGAGGTGTGAAAGGCAGCGAGACACTGAGGGAGAGACAGAGACTCACTGGATCAGAGAGGAGGAGGAAATGAATGCTGCAAGAAGCGGGAAAAGCTGAGAAATTCTGTATCCTCCCGTTTCAGCTCCCCAAAAACTGCTGAACCATCAGCAATTACAGGCTGGCTGGGTCATGAATCTCTCTGCAGCGGTCTGCGCTCTCTGCTGGGTGATACTGCAGAGGTGTGCGGCCTTAGTCACCTGGCAGACAAACAATCGCACATAAACAAACCGACAATGATGTGAAGCTGCTGCGTGATCGGCGGCTATTAATATTGCTCTGTGCAAATCAAATTGACACTTTGCATCTCCTTTTCCATGACTGCAAAGTTTACGCTGTCAGGAGCGAGCTGACATGCAAAGCAGTTGTTTTTACAGACGCACAGGTGAGAGCGATCCATGAGCAGCAGACCGGACAGGCTGTCACGGTGACACAGTACAAGCAGCCACGGGACAAAGGCGAAGGGAGCGCGCGCACATACGTCAGGACACAAGTAGAAAGTGCTGAGCATATAATTAGCTAATCCAGTAGAAAGCACAGATAGGCAGTCACTTAATTAAAATGATTAATTAAGGGCAATAAAAAAACTTCCGTCTTTCAAAAACTGCTGTCCATAATTACAAGTGACTCCCTCTTCTCTGTGGCAGAGGGCTTCAATATGTGTGCACGTTTGCATGTGAATGCGTCTGTGTGTGCGCACGTGATTGGTGTATCTGGATGAGAGGGAGGGAGAGAAGTCAGTTTCTGGGGCTCATTCAGCGTTAGGATCGTCGACTAATGAGATTAGTCAATAATGGATTGAAAGCAAGCAGCCTCCCCTCCCCGACACAATGGCCAGAGAGGCTGCCCTGTCAGCGACACGTCCTCCACTGGTCGATACACACACACACACACACACACACACACTTAGAAACACATCCAAACAACAGGGGCCACCTTTTTAACATACAAATTGTGTTATAATATCGAGCGGTGCCCGTTTGAGACAGTGCTACGTGCCTTGCAGGCCGCAGACAGTTCCGTGGGATTTGAATTCAAATTGGGAGTATATCTGCTCTTGATCTACAGAAGAATGGATATTGTAGATGTCAGGCCGGGCCTTTCAAAAGTCCTAAATCTCTTTCATCACATGAATGAACATTTCGTAGGAGAAAAGAGTCCCGCTCGATCCTCCCCTGCAAAATGTCTGAGCCCAGGAAGGACAAACAAGTGTTGAGAGTTGAGAACTCTTCTCTTCTCAGATAAACAAAGACGTGAAACGGGCTTTAAGGCCAGCAACAGAGCTCTTTTCAAACGTGTGAACAACCTGTTCGCGAGGGGTAAACTAAACCTTGCACAAACAAGACACAGCAAGCTGCCTTTAGTGTGCCGAACCTTAATGCATTTACGATGGTGAGTCTTACATAAAGAGGAGCTTTAAAGCACCAGCAAACACCAGAACTCAATTGCCTGCTTGTATTCATGTTGACGATCAGAAATCTGCTGTTGCAACTATTAAAAACATGCTCTGATTGACACCTAGCAGTCGATAAGTGCGATGGTGTGTCTGGGCTGCACACAGCCTGAGCAGAAGACCGAAAACACGACATAAGATAATGACGGGAACTATTTTTAGTCAACATTATCTAGCGTTAAGTGCCAGCCGGGTCTCTATTAACGAAGCTAAATACAGTAAGTAGAGAGCGTAAGTAAGACTACCGCATTAGAGTGATGCATTAATATTACAGCATTTGCATATCATTTCAAATTCTTTTGATAGACTACCATTGTTATGGAAAGCATGATAACCAATTTCATTATAATGTGTCATTTGCTAGGTTGATATAAATGTATATAAATGCAGGAAACAGTATTAAGCGTTAACCAAACTTGCACCCTAGTCGGTAAGTGTCTATGTCAGATCCTATTCAACTCAGTAACATCCAGATTGGCCTGTATGGTACTGAGGTGTGTTGCTGTTCCTGTCAGGCAGCCTCCCTGGCTGGGGTCAGCATTGGCTGCCAAAGGTCAAACCCCTGGTAATTTGTTTTACCGCCGCCCCGCCACCGTCCAAACACAAGGCGTCGTATGAGGTAAACCAATTATTACCCGACATGAATCGGAGGGCAGAGAGGTCCCACATGACCACTTCCTCTATTATTAGCGATGTGTCCCTCTCTTTCTCCGCGAAAAGGCACCTTGTCCCTGATTCCCAGCGCGTCTTTGCTGCCGCTTATCAGCTGCCAAGTGACACATTTACCTGCGATGTGCAATTCTGTGTGGGATTTAAAGGTAATTTAACCTACATTCAGAAAACTAAATGAATCAAGCGCTGCCGTTTCTCCCTCTCATTTTGCCTCCCTCTTCCTGCCTCAAAAGCATAAACAGCAGTCAAAACGGAGAGCTTTCCCCTGCTTAGTATTCAGCTGTAATTCTCCTGGGTGGACACCATGCTGTGTAGACAATCTGCATTTTGATTGGTGTACACTGGAAGTTTCCTCACGGCTCTTTAAAAGCGGATGCGTTGGAAAACAACACAGAATGGCCATTTAGAAATGGATTTCTAAGAATATTTGGTAGACGGTGCTGTGGAATAGCAAATAACTTGGTGAGATGTATCTTGTTTCATTAAGCAGAGTCCGCGCTGACGCGAGGATATGATGGGAAACTGATCGTTTGCTGCGCTGCGACTGTGTTGGCCAACATGAAAATGCCAGCGATATATAACCCTCTCAGAGAGCCATTTGTACAATCTCCCCATTAGGAGCCACTTTGTTCCTGTAGCCCCTCTGGCCTCAAACCAGGCTTCAGCCTCCGACGGCCGTAACCATGGCAACTGCCTTCATTCAACACTTGCAAATAATGAAGACAATGTGTTTTCCATTTAGATGAGCTTTTTTTTTGTGTGTGCAAGAAGATATGGAGAGTCCACCCTGACTGTTTCATTAAGGGGGCTTAATAACATGATTCCTTTTGCTGGATGCACTGTACGAGCTGAATCACGGATTAAATTGGTCTGGTGGGACACAAGTCAATACCAGTGTGCAAGATTCAATATTATGTTCAACAACTAAACTTGGAAAACTTGTTTTTCTTCCTGGCCTCGGTGGACTCGAGTGTTTGGAGGGAGAAGCATCAAAAAAAGATGGAAAGCGCCTCGGGCCAATAATTTAGTATCTTGATCACACAAAACAAAACAAAAAGTACAAGGAAGGCAAATGAAAAGTAAAAGTGTGGGCATTAAACAGCCTGTTGATTATATTTGACTTATAGCCGTTTTAGGACCTTTTTTTACATGACTCTTATCACCACTAGTAGTAATTATAACACTCTCCAAGTTAATTGCTGATATCAGCAGTACCTACTGTACTTAGCGTAGTAGTGCAGACTTGTGCAATGATACTGACATTTCGAGTGTGTTCACGTTTGCTTTTGCTTCCAAATGCAGAGATTTACGTTGCAACCCGTTTCATCATCGAGCCGCTGTTTGATTTTCCTCCTGTCAGACGTTATTGTAGCAATTTTGCCATTTTCACAGATGTATAATACCATCATAACCAAAATAAACGAAGTATATGTAAAGAACAGACTCATTCTTCAACTATCCACTTGTATCATTAATATATTGGGTAAAAAAAACTCCTTTAAGTGAAAAATGAACATGTTTGTAAATCGGTGCATGTGTGTGAGCGTGTGCAAACACACACATAGTGGAAAGAATGGAAAGAACTCGCAGGGCCGGAGTCTCCTTTCCACTGTTTATAGGGAAAACTCCCTGGAAGCAGAGCCAGCTTTCCAGGCCAAAATTAATTCAAGAGTTTTACAAATCACTAGACAGGAAACATGGTGTTGTTCTCCACTTCCACCTCTTCTCTTTTGCAGCCCAGTAAACATTCTTTTGATTCGCTGTGTTGTTCGCTCGCAAGGAAAAACACACAAAGCAGATAGTTACTCTAATTCCTTCATGACAAGAGTTTATCTTGCAGAGTGGAGTACATTTCAGAGTGCAGCTTGTTGCCTCGTGTGGCGTCTGTGTTAACACAAAACCCTTTAAGACTATAGACTGGAGGAGCTGCTGTCAATAGAATTCCTATGATTTCTATTCTTGCTGTTGCTGAGCTTTGTGAACCTCGAGTCTGAGGACTCTTTTCTCCCGCTTCCCTGACAACAGAGCGGTAACCTTTATAAAACAAAAAAAAAAATAAAATGAAAAAAAAAAACAAGGGCACCACAATACCACTTCGGAGTAGGTTTGTTGCTACAACAAACAATGCGGTGAGCTCCGGTGCTCGTGTGCGCTGGGGCCACAGTGCACCGTGATTGATATACAAGAGATAAAACACTGTTTGACTCCTGGATCCGGCTCCAGTCACACGCTCCCTGTGACGCACTCGCCGCACGCTATCTCTGCTACACACGGCCCGCGCTGCTGATAAGCAGGGCTGAAGCAGTCATATTCACCTCTTCTAAAAGAGTTTCTTCTTGAATAAATAAAGTACTTCTAAAGGATTGACGTCTACAGTGCTGAGGGGCTTTGTGGATTTCAGTAGCCTGAGTGGAGACTGACTGCAATAAAGATTCGGCCAGAATTCAAGTTGTAGTATCGATCAATAATCAATAATAGCTTTTCAAACGTGAGAATTTGCTGCTTTTCTGTTTTATGTCATTGTAAATTAAAAATCTTTGCGATTTGGACTGATGAGACAAAAACAGCAATTTGAAGACGTCTCCTTTGAATCTAGAGACTAAATATGAATAGATTCATCGAAGTAGATTGATCGAAATTAAAAATAATTCTTTGTTGCAACCTTAGTCCTTTCCTCAAATGCTGCAAAAATGTAGGAAATCCACTTCAGCACGTAGCAGCTCATTACCTGCGGATTGTGAAGCAGCACCAGGAATTTTCATGGAAAGCTTGTATGATTGGTACACTTCCGCTCAATACACCGCATGGATTTTTAATAAGACAATCCTTCTTGATAGAGAGGGAGACTGCTGGCATGACTGATGATGCATTACATCTCAAATGGGTATTTGAGAAATCTTTTATGTGGGTCCTTTTATCTTTTGAGGTGATCACAAATAATTATACTGAATTAGCATTTTGCCATTTGTGATCCCAAGGCATTGGAGACATCCGTTATGAAATCATCCGTCCTCATGATGGACATTGAAGCGCAGTCTCTAGTTTAGCTTCCAGTAGAGATGTAAGCCAGTCATTTGTCACCTTGTAGCTGCACCCACCGCATCTTTACGTGGTCGTAGCAAACACACAGGCCCCGCTTATGCTTCTTATTGGGTCGCAATGTCACTACATACACACACTAAAAGCACAAACACTGTTAAAGCACTTTAGAGTGTGATACAAGAGGACACTATGTAGCTGAAGGTTAAAGAAAACAACACAAAAAATGAAGACTGCAGGAGAATTTTGATTTATGTTAGACCTCCATCGCACACACACTATGTTCCCAAAGCAGCACCAGAGAGGGACGGAGGCTGCAGCGAGCCTGTAAGAGACCACCAGGTGTGACCTATTCATTATTTACCTACAGAGGCAGGCTAGCAGCGTCTGCACGCTGTGTACAGCCCTTCCTTTGATCAGATGAGAGAGGGCACCTTTGTGGATAGACATCTTTGTTCACACCCTGCCTGTCTGTCGCCTTTACTGCTCCTCACCCGGACACACAGACAAAACGCATCTATGTTTTTCCCAGTCTGGAAGTCGTTGTCCAGAGCAGTTGGACAGTAACATGTGCAAATGTGATTACTTTTTTCAGTTAGAGTAGTTGGAATTTAGTAGTTACCATTTACAGTAAACTGGGATCAGACCAACATTTATGTCTTTCCAGATGGCCACTACTGTATGTCAGATTAGGAGATTTGACCTGCTGTGACTCGACCAAGAGACATGTCAGACTATGATGAACTCAACTAATATTAGCTTGTTCACAACCTGCATGACCTGCTAAGTTCTTTTGGCACGAAGGGCCAGACAAGGACTTCTGGGAGCAGCAATGTCAACAAACAGGGCAATATAAAACATCATAAAAGTTGGTGAACTAGGCGAAAGAAATGCTAGGAGGAGTAATACGACTCCTGGTAACTACAGAGTCGTCTATGAACATGTAACTGAGCTCAGAAACGCCTACAGGTGCATGGATGACATCTCCCACAACTGAAGAGCAGCTCAGCAAAGGTTGCTGCCTGTGAGGCTGTAGAAAGTTATGAAAGACGACTGTGGATATTAAATGTTGACAGATGGGAAATAAGCCTTATGTCAATAAGAGAACCGCGTGGGGTGGGGGGTCACCTCATATCAGTGATTACTTACGTAAAACTCTGTACCACGACACTTGAGATAAAAGCCCTTAAGTGGAGTTATTTTAATGGCTTAGGTGAGACCACCTTCCTAAGAATGGTCTCTTGGATCTTGTGTAAACTCCATTCTTTTCTCTTTTATCTTTCATACAACCACAACACTAGTGGAGATAAATTGTTCTTCCATGGACAACTTGGCAGAGGTTCACACACACATCAAGGGTCATTAAGGCGGCTGACAAAAGCTTTTATTTAATGAATTTGTGTTTAAGAGTTCAGCCTCTTCTAGTCCGGACTGCGTCTCTGTGTGTGTGTGTGTGTGTGTGTGTGCGTGTGTATGCTGAGTTGCAGTGTTCATTTCTTCTTGTAACACCCTAATGACTTTATTGTTTCATTCTTATCCAGCCTCCTGAAGGTATTACCATATAAACACCTGTGTTATCAAAGCACCGCAAACAATTTCCTGGATAATTTAACAAAGATGCGATCGTTGATTCCGTATGAGGTGTTGTGACTTATGTGTGTGTGTGCATCTTTTGAGATATCTATTTTCTCTGCGTGTTTGTCTGTGTGTGCATTTTTTGAGATATCTATTTTCTGTGTGGGTGTTTGTCTCGGAGTACATTTTGTGATATCCATGTCTGTGTGTGCGTGCGTGTGTGTGTGTGCAGAGCTTAAACCTGGCTTCAGCTGGCCACTTTGCAGCTCCAATTGTAGAGGAAAATATGTCCAGGTTGCCTTAAATGGAGGCTGTTTTGGTGAAGAGGGGACAGGCCGAATGTTCTGCATTACCATCATGCTTCATACAATCTGTATAAAAACCCCGGGTGAGGGAAGCAAAAAGGGAACACTTGCATAACGTAGGAGCCTGATGTTACCCTGCAGAATTGGACCTCTTTCCTTTTTTTTTTTTTTTTTTTTTTTTATAAATCCCCCCCCCTCTCTCTGGTTCTCCCTCTTTCTGTCTTTGACTCTCTCCCTCTCTCTTTTTTCCCTTCCTCCCTCTTAGTCACAGGGGCTGGATTGTTCTACTGAGGCTTGGCAGAGGCCACGGATGGGAAAAGTGCAGGGGAGGCAGCTAACACTTCCTGCCTCCCTGAATCAGAGAGTTAACCTTCACCGAGGGCACAATGGCTTCTCGTTAGCGAAACCACCCCACATGTAGGCAGCCTGTCACCAGCCATGTTCCCATTCGCTGACCCCTCTTTGTGTTACTCCGTCCTCTTTAGACTTCATGTCCAACCAAGGCTGAACCTCAGCTCTCATATCCATATTTCATATCCAGAAGCTAAAGCTCTTTAGTTGCACGTATAGGAGCTGGTATTCCTCCTCAAGCTATTGAGGTTGGCAGATTCCAAAATATTCCGGAGGAAAATAGACCTTGGAAAAGTGGATTGCGGGTCCGATTTTCATCTGTACTGTACAAACTGATGTCAATTATTCATGAAATGGACAAATTCATGAAATATTTTGGTGTACAAATAATCAAATTTGGAATGGTAGTTTGATTTTAAAGTGCACTCTTGATCTGGTTTGTATCCATTTCTGGTGTCTGGTAAGCCAATGTAAACAGGGCATATTTGTGTATAGAACTGCAACGATTAGTCAATTGATCGATTAACCAAAGAAACCAAAAGTTATTCTGTAATTACCATGCTAATCGGTTAATCGCTTGAGCCCTTTTTTAAGCAAAAATGCTAAAAAACTCTCTGGTTGCAGCTTCTCCAATGTGAGGATTCACTGTTTTCTTTGTTTTATATCATTGTAAACTGAATATCCTCCGGTTTTGGACATTTGGTTGGACAAAAAAAAAAACATCTAATGATGTCAAAAATGACTCTGGGAAATTTGTTTTGCCATTTTCTGCCATTTTCTAGACCAAATAATTAATCGATTAATTGATAATGAAACTACTATTTAGTTGCAAGCAGCCCTGTTTGTATACATATAAAAAACCATAAACAAACAAGCCAGGACAAACACACACTCCACTGTACATTTACCAGAGCATCTCACTATACAACCACTGCAAAAAAACAAAGTATGACAGCACCCACCCAATCCTATACAGAGGGGGATTTACACATGTGAATACAATGGAGATAAGGAGTGAAAAAGTGGACCAAGGAGATGTCAAAGTGTAAGGCTGAATTTGCCAAATGGATTGCTACAGTAAAAGGAAAGGTTTGTATACAGTAGAAGTAAATGGTTTCTCGCTTGTATTCCTCTCATTTTCACTGACAAAAAAAAACAAGCATGAACAAGGCAAGCCTAGGAGAAAATAAAGCATTGATTTTGCACACTGCCCTCTTTACCGCAGAGGACTCCGATCAATAGGCTCAAGTAATACTCTGCACAAGTTTAATGTTTGATTTGTACAGAGGCAGACAAGTGCTTTGTCTGGAAATTATTCCTTTTTTTTATTTTTTTTTATTGCACCAGCACCACCATTTGAAAGCAAAATAAAAAAAAGATCTGTTTGACGAAATGGCGTCGCGGACAAGGATGACCAAAGCTCTGCGGTCGGTGGAGGGATCGGGGCAGGCGGATCACGACGCGGTCAAGGGTTCATCTAAATCAATGGAGGAAGTTACACGTGTTAGCCACTTTGTAGGGTCATCAGGAAAGGAAAGCGAGAGAGAGAAAGGGGGAAGGAGGTCAGTCTGTCAGGAGAGAGGGTCATATTGCCAACCAGGAGCCAAGCAGTGAGATGACCCCCAGCTAAGGTTGGGACCTTTGACACAGAGCGCTACCAAGGCTGAAGAAACAGACACAGTCACTTGTCTCCACAAACTAAGCCAAGATAAGCATCACATTCTTTGAAGTAGTGATTGAAAACTACACACAGACGGCTGTGCAGGTGATCCGATGCCTTCTGACATTGTGAGAGCAGATGGAGGAAATCTGTGAATGACTCTGCTAATGAGGCAACGACTGAGCATGAGGAGAATCTGAGGACTTAAAAAAAAAAAAAGAAAAATGTAAACTGTTCCTCCACTTTACCCTGCAAAACTTTCATTTCCTGACTACTCACTTTCCCTTTTAAGGTTCCTCCAAAGTCAGCGAGAAAAACTCCTGCGTCACCTGTAAAACATTAAAAAGCGTTGACCCAGAGATTTGAACACTCATTAAGCTTTTTAAAGCGGAGAACTCTCTGAGATCCCCTCTCTCAGATGTTTCCCTCCGTGTCGACTGAATGGTATATCAAGTTCAGGAAATTAGCCAGTTCCTGTTGGGGGAAGAGCGCTAAGAGAGGCCAGCGTCAATGCAGCACAGTCTTTACTACAATGCTTCTCAGGCCTCTATTACATCCTGAAGACAAAATCCCACCAGCTCTACGGTTGCATATTAGTCTGAGAAACCATTTAATTAAAATCCTGGTAAATGAGGAAAATATCCAGCTCATTGAAATTCAATAACTACATGACCCCACTTGTCTGCGTGATTGCAGGATATATACACTTTCACAGCACAGTAAATTGCATCTCAGACAAGTGAACGCCGAGACAGAACGGTGGCTGTACATCTCAACACCTTACACACACAGAGATTCCTTCAGGTTAGTTCTGTGCGAATAATATGGCCATTAGGTCATTTAATATCCTCTAGATAAATTGCTATGGACCCCTGAGACACGACTGCTGTCCACACATCAGGAACTAATCAAAGGTCCCTCCCGGTTATGGCAAAGACTGCCAGGCTTGAAGCAGAGACATTTCCCGAGGGAAATAGAGAAAGGCCAAATAATCAAAGACACTCCGCCACTTCCTGCCCTTAATCGGTCCAGAGCATCTCAACAGGCCCAGTTCTGGGCTGTGATGAGGTTGAGACGACTTTCCTTGCTTTAACCTGAATTAAACACGCCGAGATTATGCCACGGATGACAGTACAAGTTGACCCACTGAGTGGTCTGATGAGTGACAGCACCACCGCCGCTGCTGCCACCAGAATGGGTTTGGCATGTCGCACAACTGTGACCCCTGTCGCCGTCTCAAACCAGACACACAGTGTGGTCGAAGCATAGGTTGAAACCCTAACCCTGCTGTTTCCATTGCACTCTTCAAACAGACAACTGGCCAGGCAGCATGTGGTGCAAAACGCTTTCTCGTGCATGAATAAGCAAGCGCACATATAGACACAAAGACAAGTTAATGTGAGAAAGTGTAAGTTGTTTACTGAATTTTTAACAGAAAATCCTCTCAAAGTCAAAAATCAGGACGCTGCGAGTAGAAAACTAGCCAACTGGGCTCCAGAGAGGCTTGAATCTGCACAGTGTCTACTCAAACTATATTGACCGGCAGCCGTTGAGGCAGCCTCTCGCATGCTGCAACTGAAATTAGGTTAGGAGAAGTCATTTGTCTTTTGTGGAGGGAAAAAAAAAACGGTGGCTAAAGAGGCCAGATTGAGCAGGAAGGCTGTAAAGGGTAAGGGGTTCATGCAGACTAACATCTGTGATATTTCTTCACTTCATACTTGTTCTCCCATCCCCCTTGCCTTGGGTGTGCCAAATGTTAAGGTGGGGCCTACAAAAACAGCAAAGAGCAAGGGTATTTTTTGGTTAGCACAAGTGTTGTGCACGGCCATGTGGTCCCTCAACTTTTTTGAGATATAACTTTTCCCGGAATATAACTCAAACAACATTAGTTTATGTTGCGGTTATCAAAGTCTGTCAGAAATTGTGTATTAAAGTCACGATTCCCAGTCACAAGGTGAATAGTAGTAAAGCTGTAAATGAGACTTGGAAAGGAGAAAGTTGGTATAGCTCAGTGCTGAACTATTTAGACAAGTCAATAGTACAAGTTTTCCACTGGTTTATATAAAAAAAGTTAATATATCTTATAGCTAGCAAGCTACCTGTATTATTGAATGAGTTTTACAAGTTTCAACAGTGAAAGACTTTGCTGAATGTCTTCCCGTCTCTCTTTCCAGTCTATTCGTCCTATCTATCTAATAAAAGGAAAAAAGGCCAAAAAAAATTTTTTTTTTAAAAGAAGGAAAACAAAGAAAGCTTAACCAGAAGTAAATATGCTCATTTTTAGATCACTAAGAACACAACTGCTTTTGAAAAGGCAAGAGGTGGAGGGCTATCAGTGCTAATTGCTCTTAGATAACCTGTAATTTTGGCTCATTAGGGGAGCTAACAGGCTAACTAGCGCAGTGTGCTAACAGCTCATCCCTCTCTGGTGGGGAACAGCTTCACTTTCCTGCAATTGTTCATTATCTCAGCCTCTTCCCAAGTACAGCACATCCACAGCCTGCCTTAGCTTGCTTGAACAGATACTTACAGATTGTTGGGCTTGCCCCACTTCACCTCAGAAACATTATACACACACACACAGGAATACACAAACACAAAGCATCTCTGCTCTCTTATCGAATCACTTGCTTCCTGTTTGTCCAGAATTTGCTACTAGGCAGCTAGTAGGGTGCACTCAAGATTTTTGAGACCTTTGAAACATAAAAAAAAAAATGCAGCAAATTCCTCCATTGAAATAAACATGAATGTGAAAACAGCTGTAGACCTCTGTAATGTAGCTGGTTCTTCGCGAGGGCTGATTTTTCACATCAACAGACTGCTACATTGTTGTCTTCTATTACTATATTGATCATAAACCTTTAAGACATTTAAGAATGTACTAATGCAATGATTTTTAGGGCCGCAACCAAACGCGGTCTATAAACTGTGACAAATTAGTGAAATAAGCCCATCACAATTTCCAAAAAAGCAGTCAAACACTAATTCAATTTACAGTGACTTATAAAAGATAAACGTACCAAATCCTCACTTTTTAGAAGCTGTAACCC
This sequence comes from Bovichtus variegatus, assembly GCA_943593645.1. Taxonomy (NCBI): domain Eukaryota; kingdom Metazoa; phylum Chordata; class Actinopteri; order Perciformes; family Bovichtidae; genus Bovichtus; species Bovichtus variegatus. The sequence goes on along the minus strand of CALSCE010000091.1, from coordinate 11,859,078 downwards.
AAAAATTTTTTGGCCATTTTTTGCTAAATAAATGACTGAATTTATTAACTGATCATCAGAATTGGTTTTTAATTTTCTAATTGATTTATTAGCCAATTATTTAAGCATCACAAATTTTTGCCCAAAGAGACCCCCTTTTTAAGGCTAATGCTCATTTCTGGCCCCCCCACCCCCCCCCCCCCCCCCAACCATGACCAGACAGGGACAGCAGCGCTGGTCTGCTGAAAAACACTTTGCCGTTGCTGCCACCTTGTTCTCGTGTCAGGAAACATTGTTTGTCTGCTGGCTCAGATGGTGCCTCCTGTCTCCAAGATGAGACCACCCCTCCTTTCCCTCCCTCTCAGACCCCCCCCTCCATCATGGTCGGGCCCACCCCAAAGGGGGGTTGAATTTAATAAAGGCTCCCTCAGCCACATGCTAAAAAGGTATGCAAATGTGCAGGTCCTTCTGTTTTCTGATGTTTTTTTTCCCCCCATCCAACTGACTGCTCTTCTCTACAAGCCAAAGCCAAACACAGAGGGAGGGAGAGAGAGAGAGGGTGTGTGTGAGAGAGTTTGGGTGTTTGTTTTTCAGAGGAATGGATTATTTTGTTAGGACCGCTCTTGGGTATTTGATCTGAAAAGCTATTACGATGATTGCGATTAGAATTAATTACATTATGAGCTACAGGAACTGAGAAAGAAGTACTTGACGTGCTTCCTTGTGGAGAGACGAATCAGAAACGCACTCAACACATCCAATAATTCCTCGAGAGCGAAAATATAAAATTAAGAGTGTCACAAAACTGGTAACCCCTGGGCCATCTCTAATAAATAAAATAATAAAAATTAAAACACCCTTACATATATGTGCTGTAAAAAGCAAAACAATATTGACTTCTCCAGCTGTCTGCAGCACCTCCTCCTCCCAGATATCAGTGATCCCTATCTAATACAAAGGGCCCAGCCTTTGCATGGCTACCATGATGACCCGTGTTCATGAGGAGGTGAGAGCTGATCATTTTGTTCCGATGTAGTGAGCCGTGACAGGCAGCAGTGCGGGAAGGAGGACGGGAAGGAGGAGGAGGGGGAAAGGGAGGAGAGGAAGGCCACAGAGGGACCCACCAGAAGCAGCAGAGAGCCAGGCCAGACTGAGGGGACCAGCCTTTCCTGCTGCTTCCTTCCCGTGCTCTTGGCCAGCTGAGCAATCAGGTCACCTCTCTTTCCCGTGTCGCTTCTGGTCAATTGTTCTCCTCCCTCTCTCCCTCTCTCCTCTTTCTCTCCCTCCTCTCCTCCCATTGCCACAGCCTGCAGCTGTTGCGGCTGATGTCATTTTTTGATAGGATTTGGTCTGTGCCTGCTTGTTGGTTTCTGCCTCTCTGCCTAAACAAATGCAAACATGGCGAGGGCTCATTTAAACAGGCGCACGCTGAGGATCTTTCATATGGGACACACGGAGGGGAGGAGAGAGCGATTGCGACGCTGCTCTCATGCAAACACGAGATGATATGCAAACTCAGATTTGTTCTTTGGAGTTCTTCCTGGTGTCATTATGAGAAAAAAAAAACTCCCATATAACTATACAACAACACAAGAGCACATAAGGGAATACAGGCTCTTTAAAAATAAGAGATCTCCATTCATGCCTGCACGCTCTCAATGTTTATTCTTGACCCACACTTGCCAAGACTAGGGAAGAGAACAGGAAGTACACAAACATGCCCTTTTGACCTCCAACAACCACCATTCAGAGACTACAACTAGTTCTTCAAGCTAAATATCAGCTCATACAGTAGACAGGGCTGAATCTATACCGAGCTACATTTACAAAACAATATCAAGGCTTCATCCTGAGGGCGTCTCAGGAAAATCCACTGCAGAATCTAATACAGCGCCCGCTTCAAGCTATGAAGAGAGACAGAGAGAGGGAGTTGTGATGATGCTAGCTGACAGTTAATTCCCAGCTTTGCGCGCAAGATTTACTCCAACATGGTCATGATCAAAACTCCCTTTTTACACGTGTTGCAGGAGAGTTTGCAGGAGACTCAGAGACAGATTAGATCACGTCTTGGCTTGTTCAGAGACCAGGGATATTTACATTATTGGCTCAAATGGCATCCGAATGAGTGCATCAAACCCCCTATTAAGGACAGAACAGGACATGCCTGCCGATTTGGCACATTCTGGTCTCTATAAACAGAGATGAACATGATATTCAGAGTCTTTTTTTCCCCCAGTGGTAATGCATCCTAAAATGAGTAATCTCACAAGATTGAACAGATTCTAGAAACAGCAATCTGTGGAAACTGAGAAAGAGATAAATAAAGTCTGTATGCATGTGTGGCAATGAGACACAACTGTTGTGCTGACCTTGAAATAACTGCCACTTATGAAAAGCTGTTTTGGTATGAGAGACACCGATTATAGCCCATTTCTAGGCCAGCACATAATCAGTGTCCAAGTTCCAAATCAATGACCTACTTCCAAGCACATACACATATCCACTGCACATACGCTGCGAGGCAAACTCTCTGCTAACAGCTAAATGTGGAGAAATGCGGAAATCAAATCGCGCCGACACTTTGTTTTGATCTGACAATTTATCCGAGTGTAGATGTTTAGAAACCAAAATGAGGGCGGCATGATTTCATAACAGCAGCGGAAGACCCTCCGCAGAGCTGCTTGTGTTATTTTGACACTGGCTGGCAGTGAGGGTGGCACCGGGGTCACGAGCGGCAGTGCTTTACGAGTGAGAGTAGATCAGATCTGACCTGGATAAAGTGGAGAAACAGTCATCGCTGACTTCCACGGCCTCCCGCGCTGTGAGGAAATGTGAGCGGCGGCTTGGTTGGCGAGTTCAGGACTGCACAGAGCGCAGCCCCAGCATGCCGGTTCTTAATGCAGGGTGGGCTATTTACAGAAACACCCCCCACCACCACCACCACCGCCTCTCCTGCTCCCCCGACTTGCCTCCACAACCCCCTCGAGCAGATCCACCACCACACAGCTCCATGTACCATGCAGTCATGCAGACAGATGGAGAGAGACTTTTTAGAGCATCCAGCTTTATCCTCTATATCCGGGAAATACTTTCTTCCCCTGACACAACCTTCTGACATTATTTTTTAAATGAGACGTTATCTGACCCCTGGGTGTAAACATTCAAGATGAGACGGAGAAGACAGAGAGGCTAAATGTGCTGTCCATACGTACACATGCTGCTGTCATGTGGAACCGCCCTAGACAGGCTGCAGGCTGATGACAAAGACAGACCGGCAGACATGACTTAATGAATGGAGGACACTAGTGTACATGCACATTCATTTCCTGATGTGAGGCTTCCCTGTTTTGAAGGATAGGTTCCTCTAGAATACAAAAAAAACATATTTCTCAATTAAAGGGATAGGGCTTTTCTTATTGAAATTTTTTATATTCTATTATTTTACATAATTTATCTTACTTTTTTACTCTTAATGGCTCTGTGTGCTTTATTGCTCTGTGTACCTCTGCATGTCTGTATTTATTTAATTTAAAAAAAATAAATAAAATTTTCCCTCTATGAAGCACTTTGAGCTGCATTTTATGTATAAAAGGTGCTATATAAATCATTTTGTATAGTAATATATTGTAAAAAAAATAATAATACTAGATTGTATTATTATTACTGTTACACTGAAATGTTTTTTGTGGCTGTAATTATTCCTCCCGTTCATAGCGTCCCTTAATAATGCATCTCCAATGGAATTGATGGAGGACAAAACCCACAGTCCTCCTGCTTTCCTTCAGAAATGCATTCAAAGGTTCAGCTGAAGCTAATATGAGGCTTCAGCAGGCTGAGTTTGAAGTTAGTCTTCTTAGTTAAATATATTCCCCCCTTTGTGTTTCCCCAGACAGTGATTCCTTGCTGAGCTGCAGCAGAGGGACAGTAAAACAAAGGGAATTTTGTACTAACACTATAACTGGCTTTGGAAGATATCCACTTGATTTGTCTAGCGCAGACTGCGGAAGGAATGCGAACCTATCCTTAATAGTCAGGCAGACAGTTGGAGACATTTATCTCAAAACCTGAGTTAAGTGTGAAAATATATTTTAGTGGGTGAAGCAACACTTAAAAAAAAAAAAGAATGTCAAGTCATTTGAATTTTTTTTTTGTCACTTTTCAGAGAGTTATGACAGACGTTAGATGCATGCTCAGAGCTGAAAACTTCCACATAATTGCAGGTGTGTGGTATGTACCTTGGCCTGCTGAACCATCAAAAAGAAGCCTCGGGCTGTTACATTTTTTGACGCACTCCTCCATCTCTGTGTGTGGCGTTTGAGCCTGCCGTTTCTCTGGGGAGCATTGATTCGGCATAATGACTTTTGTGGAAAAAGCCCTTTCAACAATGGCCAGCCTTGTCTTCTGCCATACTTGTTATCAGGTTTAGACAACACAGGAGCAGAATATGAACACGCCAGTGAGTAGAGTAATCCTTCCCCTTTTTTCTCCTACAAGGTACATCAGGTTTTGTCACGGAATCAGACCAAAAACCCATTATAATGAAATGATATATAAACAAATACATTTTTCCTGTTCATGCATGGTTTCACAAAACTATTCCTCCAGCCCAGACAAACAGGTACGAAATTAGTTTGGCTGAGTGCGAATTAGTGCTAGCGTTTGGGGAAAGTGATGACGCTTTGTTTTTATCAATAAAAAGGCAGACCGAGTGAACTATTCAGCCACACTTTATCACTCGAGACTAAATGAATGACTTCCTTTTTCTGAGCTGTGCAGGGCTCCAGCAAAGTTAAATGGCTATATCCTGGTGACCTCACTCCCCAGTTCAACCATAAACACGACCAACTTCGGTTTGTTCTTGCAATGCAGTGGAGCAGACTAGACAACTCAAGGAGCAAAGGTTCAAGCTGAAAGTAGGGGAAACAAGAGGCTGTGTTTTCCAGTATTTGGTCCAAATTGTTAGATATAGGAAAGGGAAGCCCCTTGGTAGCAGAGCGGTTAAAGTGGATGTCATATAACCGCAATGTCCCGGGTTCAATTCCAGCCCTGGGACCTTGGTTGCATGTCAAACCCCTCTCTCTGACTCCCAAATAAAAATGCAAAAAATGCTCTAAAAAAAAATCTTTGAAAAAAATGAATCATAGGAAATAGGGGAGCTAAAGTAAAGCAAACTATTTCTAAATTATTTGGGAATAACAAAGAGCAAACACAAGAAGAGAAATCATCTGGAAACAACACCACAGCATTAAGAGCCACTGTCCTGCCCAGGGCATTGTCGTCTGACAAAAGACCTCAAAGCTGTGTTTCTAGTGAAAAAAGCAGAACAAATGGGGATTACAATATTTGAGGAAATAGAGCCTTTCAGATGACCTACATCCCCCACAGAGACTCCAAATTATAATCCCAGCATACATGCTCGGCTATTGAATTTTTAGATTCTGTATCAGCACCATGAAATTGTGTTAGATGGCAACTAAATGGGTAAAGTAGATAGTGGCAAGAGATACCGACACCGCATTTAGAGGTTGAAATGTGGCTTTACACCTACTGATATCAGTTCATTTCATTCTATTCCAACTTGACAGCTTTAGGCCCAAACATTTGTGTTTACAGTTTGTATATTCACTTTGTTAGTAGACCACCACACAAAGCTAAAACACGTAGAAGAATCCGCCTAAAGCCGTGGGCTTGAAAAAAAAAGAAGAGCCTGAGACACATTAAATCATTCTTTACCATTTAGCAGCAGCCTCTAAGGTTTTGATTAGAGTATTCATTGAACCCTGCACTTTAACACTCCAAATCAATTAGATGAACCAGTGTACACACACACACACACACACACACACACACACACACACACACACACA
>CALSCE010000091.1:11822489-11839928 GCA_943593645.1 Bovichtus variegatus | reverse complement strand
ACACACACACACACACACACACACACACACACACACACACACACATACACACACACACACACACACACACACACACTTTGGCAGGGAAGTCACGTCATCCCAAGCCAATTCAAAAGCACATGGCGAGAGGGTTTGATGTTGCATAAAGCAAAGTCATCAGGATGTTTTAAAAAAGACAGCAGGCTTCATCTAGAAAAAAAAAGTAAAGCTCTCACAAGGTGAGATTTTAAACCCCCTGATACTGCAAAAACAACAGAAGCTCGGAGTAAATTGTGTCAAGACAGGGCAGCACAATAAAACATTTCTCCCTGCCTCTCTTAAGCCGCCACAGAGGTGCATTTATCATTGTTATTATTCCTTCAGAGAGGCCCTCCCAGGTTTAATTGGGTCCTCATGGAGTCAAAATCCCCGCTGTCGCTGCAGCCGGAGCTGGACAGACTCATTCCTCCCCAGTCAGCACCGGGTTTTACTGGCTACATGAATAACAGTCATTCTGTGTAAAGTGGCCGTGAAACCCACTGGTGAGTCAGACGGGTGGTGGGAGCTGGACGCCACCCGCTAAGCCTGGACAAAGGCAGGAGCGGGACACCTGGGGAGAAACTCTCACCTGGCTTTGCTCTCAACGCTGTGGGAAAAGCTCTTGAGAGCCACAGGCTGTTTGTCCACCCAGCCAGCTCTTTGGAGTTATTATTCCCAGTGGACCACATTTGCATTTTAACTGGTAAATACAGTAGGTTTTGAATGCACATGGACATTGAGTATGTGAACAAATGGAACAGGAAAAGGATTAAAGAGGTTTTTTTGGCCTCAATGAAAAAAAAGGGAAACAATGAGCTTTGGTGATAAAATAGCTCAGAAACATAAACAGGCAGAGCTGCTTTGCATTAGTAGTGTTGAATATGCGGTTTGCTGAGTGACATTAATAATGGTACGCAGATATTTCCTCAAAGACTGCAAATGACCTGCAAACTTCCTTTTTTTAAACACATACCCGTTGACAGATATGTAGCAATGATCAGAAGTTTAAAAAAGCAAAGAAAAACAAAGTACTGTGTGAAAAGGAACAATTTTAATCACACAGTAAATACCATCTCTGACTTTTGACCTCCCATTCACCGCCCTCAACAGTGCTCCACTTCTACTTGGTGTTAAATTGGCACAGAAATCGCGACTTTCGGCTGCTTCCTGTTGTTGATATGCTCAAGACATTAAGATCAACAAAAGATACGCATCTCTGCTTTTCAAAAAGACACCCGACAAAGACAACTTGAAGGAGGAACGCCGGAACAGCAAATGTAGGAATGACAAGCTTGTGGTTTGTAATGATTTTCTGCAGAGAGGCAGGTTTTCATAGAGATAAGAAGATAAAAACAGGACTGTGTAGAAACACGATGGCAATCATCCCCCCTCACAGCAAGTGTGCTTACATACTGTAAACACTCAGTTAACACTTTAATTGGGTTGTTTTACTGGAATTAAGGTTAAAGGTCGACTCATTAATATTTTAAAGTACATGCCCGTCTGTACATGTGTATAGATGGGCTGCAGCTAATTATCAATTTCATTACACATAAACATGTTGATTATTATTTCTATAAATCAATTTCACTGTAAATTGAAATGTAAAGCAGGTCATTACCACACATTTAAATATTGTCATTGTAACACTGTCGAAATAGCAGTAATGTAACTAAACCTTTGCCTGGTTTTAATCTAGCTGTCTTTTGACCTGCGAAGTTGATGCCAACTGGGATTTTGGAGCATGGCCAGCAGTGGTGAACGAAACATAGTTGCATGGAATTAATAATTGAACACCTTCATCAACATTGCAAAAGAAAAAGATTCTGTGTTTTGTGGCACTACTAATACTACAATTTCCCATAGACATGAGTAACCCAGTTATTAAATCAAATCACGTAAACTTGGGTTAGTGGGGAAGTAAAGCCCTTTATCGAGTATTATCATAATCGTGTAATTTACAGCCGTAAGGTAATGCCTGTATATACAGTACATACTGTACTAAACTGACACCCAAATGGAGCTTAGCAGAGGATGGATTGAAATTTTTCGCAACACGCTGGTCTCTGAGGACATTCATATGAAATGATCACATAAGACACACTCGCATGTAGTTTTGTGGCAAAGCCATAAACACACAGTGTATACACTGCAGTGAATGAGTGCTTTAGTGATGATTACAGGTTTAGAGATAATGGTTTTTAGTGCGATACATTTAGAGCGCATGAGACACCATCTCAGTTAGCTCCCCGGTCTTCACTCTCTACTGATTAACACAAATGCTGGCGCCTTGTTAACCACCGCTGCAGTAATTATGTAGAGCCTCACACACATACACATAACCTATGCAACACACACAGGCAAACACAATGTAGTGCAAAACAGTGCGGCCGTATGCATGTTGCGTGCCACCAGATCAGCATCACAGCAACTACCAATTATGTGTCTTATTCATGCAAATGCGGGTAATTTACTTCCTGCTGTGCACAACTTCCCAATGTGTTTGCCCTCTAGCATCAGTTGTTTGTATTGTGGATCGCCTAAACAAGTGAAACAATTCAATTAAAAAGATCCCAAAAGGGCTTGTCTCCTTAATAGAGAATTATTTTAAAGGTTCATTTAAAAGGTTTGTTACAACTTGGGTTTTATTCATTTCTTTGTAGTTTTGGAAATTGTTTCTAACTCTGTACAAAGTGATTGCTAAGATCTGGGAATGCAGCGACATTGCTACGTAAAACTCCAACAGGTCAAGAAATGAGCCGACGATCAGACAGGTTGTGAGCGAGCCAACGGTTTGATCAGAATATAAAAAATTTAATTAAAAATAAAATTGACAGTGAGCGCTTTCAAAATGTCGGTAATAATCACTCCTTGCATAGGAGAGCTGCGAGTAAGCATGGGGGGTCAAAGTTGAACCAGGAAGTCAGTCTGTAAACAGGATTGTGATTTCATTCAATTAAGAGTTATTAAGGGGGGGGTCCAAACTACCTAGCTAACTTGTCATTTCTGAAAGCAAAGATGGCATAAACCATTAAAATGTTGTATGTAACCAGAATTTCACTTTAAATACCCGTGTTTTTCCATTTGAAAAGGAGTGAGCCGATGCTTCTGTGAGTCTTACATGAATTGATGGCTTCAATATTATTTATCCTCCTCCTCCTCCTCTCTCTACAGTATATCTTGTTTCAAAAGCGAGAGCAGCCCAAGAGGGAGCCTGTGTTTTTATTCCTTTGTTTCCAGTCTTTCCCTATCAGAGCGAGAAGGTGGTAGCAACTCCCACGAGGGAGATGGAGATAGAGGTGTAGGCTGCTGGCGGAGCGCTAAAGCAAAGAATTGCTGCACTATCTGACCAAAGACATAAAAATGATGCCCCCTACCTCCCCTACTCTGTCCTGCTTCATCTGCACAGCAAACCTTGTGCCCTGCAGCCAGAGATTTCTCTTTGGTCACCTGGCTGTTTCACCGGCCCCGGAGCAGAGGAGGGTTTACGAGAGGTGAAAGACTTCAGAATGTAATGGAGACGAGCAAGAGAGAGAAATAGAGGGGAGATCGTACTGAGCCAATTGCAAAGGAGAGGTGAGTGTAATGAGGCCTGATCTGTCACAAGAAAGAACCACGGTCCTGTATTTGCATTTTCAGCTCCTTTTCTTCATCTCCCTCCCTTATCTATGCCTCCTCCTTCTCGTAATAAGGAAAAAGAAAAAGCAATGAGAGGGAAGAAAGGTGGGGAGCGGACATATACACAGAGGAATCCATGGAGGGGAAAGAGATCACATTACTATTGGGAGGGAAAAAATGATTAAAGGCTGAGATGAACACAATCTGCTGGTTCCAGAGGAAAGAGGAAGGAATTTCCAGAGCCAATAAGCAAAGCATCACAGGGAGACCTGCCTCTCCCTGCTATTCAACCATGACCATGGCGGCACAAGCACATTTTCTACATCCGCCCTTTTAAACTAGCCTATGGCACGTGTTTTCCATGCAGTCATTAACCGGTCTAGGATATTGATTTTTAAAACATTGCTACCTTTCTAATTATAGGAAATACTTCAGATTGTACACAGAATTATCCATGTGGTATTCCTCGGGATTGTGATTGTTGCAGCTAACCAGGTAAAACAGTGTGAAGATGACTCCGTTGCAGAGGACTCTGGAGGCAAAAGGGAGAAGAGACAGAGAAAGAAAAACAGCAACATCAATAATGAAGTGAAGGAGACGGGGGAAGAAAACAAAGCCGTTCATAACAAATGAGAAAACAGGCAGAGCGTCTCATTGCGAGAGCGCTAACGACAATCAATTAGCAATTGCTCATGATCTTGGGTGCGTCGGAGTATAAGGTGTCTTAATGAGTCCCATTTCCATTAGCTGCTCGACTCGAGAGGCATAAGGAGGAGGCTGCTCCCACCAGCTCCTCCATCTCAATGCCTAATGACTACGAGAGTGGATTACTCCATCAATTCCTCGCTTCTCTTTGTTTATCCCCTGCGTAAATAATGGTCAACCATTACAATGCATTAAGCGGGCTACTCTACGCAGAGCGAACAAGAGGGAGAAAGAGGAGCACAAATGCTGCAACGGCATCCTCCAGTGATCTCTAGGAAATCGGTTAATACCGGCCATGTGGCAGAGAGAGGGGGGGGGGGGGGGGGGGGGGGGGGGGCATGAAAGGGGTGCAAGCATCTGATGCTCAGAGAAAATCCGGCTGGTTTTTACTGCGAGGTATGGTTGTAGAGTAAATGTGGAACGAGTAGAAACAGTAAAGAAGTGTCTCATCTAGTCAATCAAGTTGCCTTAAAGGGCAAGTTCACCGGAATTTCCAAAAAACAGCCTCTTCCGTTGCAGGAACCTTTGAAGGAAAGCAGGAAACTTTTGGGGGGATGACTGAAAGAAACACAACAGCTAAATGTGCTAAATATTTCAATACGCTGCAACAAAAGATTATTTTCATTGTAAAGCAACCCTGATATATTTACATTTAAGAAGCTGTAATCAGAGGATTTTGACTTTTAAAAAAAAACAGAAACCAATTAATCGATTATCAAAATAGTTGGCGATTAATTTAAGAGTTGACAACTAATGAATCTTTTCAGCTCTAGTGCTAAAGAAGAAATAAATAGCCATACACTCAGCAGATCGTTACTTGGAGACAGGCAGTCTGGCTTTTTTAGTGTCTCTCCACCTCTGCCGGTCTCCTTTACAACATCCAATTAAACATCACAGTTGTGCATTGGTTTTTTTGTCACGTGCGAAGATGCCTCTCAAACAAAGCCATCATTTAAAAATCTGGACCAATTTCCTAACCTGTATGGTTATTGAGATGCTAACAGGAAGGTGCCAAAGGGTTTATTTCCTGAAGCTCCTGAGCTCGATCAACTATTTGGTTAAAAAGGAGCAATAGAAACTATTTCTTTTGTAAGAAGTAGTTCCGGTGAAGTGTTCACAGCAAGGTGTAAGAATTATCCAAAGTTATAAGTATATTGTTCATGTACTTTGCTTTGAACAAGACAGTCAGCCTAAAACAGGAAACTATCAGTGACAAAAAAGGGATGGATTTGTGCCGTTTCATATGAGAGAATATAATGTACCTCTGTTGGTGCAGTGCTTTCACCCCGGATTGTACCAATCAATATTTCACCCAAGGCTCCATCACTCCCTTTTTCTATGTTCCTCTCTCTTTCTGGCACTCTCTGGTTTCCCTCTTGTGTCACAGCACCGGACAGGATAAAAATTAAACGCATCAGCAGAAAAACACACAAGTGGAAATGATCTCGCCGCTGCAGCCGCTCGGGTCATGAATTCAGCTAACTGTGCTTATCACAGGCTCCCACTATTAGTCTTAATAGCCGCAGTGACAACCTGCCTTGAGAGGAGAGGGGGCACTGCTTTGCGGGGCTCAACGCAGACAGGTGAATCTCATCTGCGGTCTCTTCATGTGTCATAGCAAAGGCAACTCTGGCTGAAAAATGTCTGGCAGCTTATTGGAGCAAAACATCAGAACCCGGCAGACCATTACAGACACCAGAGCCATATGTTCTTACGCACTAGGCATCAATCAAGAACAAATTAAGAATTCAATCAAATGGGGATCACATTCAAGCTGTTCATAGCACTTATCTTGAATTATGAGGATGTAAATACCCAAAATAAACACATGATGCCAAATTCCATACATGCTAATATACCATACAGCATGGTATCATACAGTATGTGTTCATACATCTTTTGAGTGCACTGTACTGTGTGTTTTTGCAGATAGTATTCAAAAAAAAAAAATCAATGTACTTATCTTTTATAATACTAACAGGAACTGAAACAAGATGTCAATTAGTATGCAACTTTCTATTGTTATAGCCAATTTTAAGATGCAAAAATCTATATTTATATTAATGAAAAAATTACGTATATACTGTATAAATATGTGAAGGGGGTCTCTCGTAGTCTCAAACCTTCAGAGAATTATCACCCAACTCTGTGTTGTGTTTTAGTGTCTTTCGGCTCAATGTTTTGGTTAACTTTACCATTTTGGTTCAGTCTCACTACTCTCAGACACCTTATATTCCACGAAAAAAACTCTGAGAAACCAACTGTGGGCTACCTGCCCAACACAAAAAGGCACAAAGACAACGCTAGTGACTATCTTGTGAACATAGTGGAGCATTTAGCAGCTAAAAAAGCCAGATATTTCTCTAAAAGAATAGTAGATATTGTACTTATATTTGTTGTTTGCTCGAAAACGTGACTCAAATGAAGTTTGTATGTACACAGGCTTGTACTTTTGACTTTTTGTCAAAGAGCCAAATGTTTTCTTTTCTTTTCTTTTATTCAACCGGGAAAGTTTCATACCCATCAAAGCCTTGGCAGTGCTCTAACTGCCATTCGCATAACATTATCTACAGAGAAAATGATCAGACTTTCACTTCAACAACCTTGGGGAAAAAAAATAGCACCGCCTTCTACATTATTGTGAGTCAGGACGGCATTCAACAAATACACTATGTATTACATGCGCTTTTCTTCTTGTGGAGTTAGTAGCATCAAGCACAGCTCTGCGGGATTTAACGCAAACACAATCATTTATTTTTCTCAATGCAAGGACGCTTCATGACTACAGTGTAAGAGGGAATATTGCCTGGGACAACTAGTGCATGTGGCACAAGAGTGAATGTCTTACTGAGAAAAACGATTTTTTTTCCCTCTGAACCAAAGGTTACTTTCTGTAGCCTGTTAAAGAGCCGTGCTGCGTTGCCATTGAATGAGACACACAGCCAGACCAGGCTAAAGAGAGTGGGCAGCAAAGTGAAAGTGTTAAGTTAGATACCTCACAAAGTAAAACTACATAAAAGAAGCTATAGAATCAGCTCACATAAGAGAAGTCCGCCTGCATCAACACAACCACCGTACAACAGAAAACCCGATGAACACTCGAAGATCCTCGCTGCTCCTTAACATGAAGTCAGACAAACGCAGTTTAGAAAACAAATGTCAGGGCGTCTTTTAAGCCAGAATGCTTTTTCACGATTCAGAGCAAGTCACTCTCCTCCTCCTAAAAACGACTGAGCTTGTGACTGGGACCATGTCAACATGTTGCTCTGTTTAGACAGAGGGAGGGAGGAATTACTTTGATCCACTTTGAGGCATGTCTTCCTTTACTGTCAAGAGCCGGTTAGGATTCATGGAGGGAGAGGACACGCTTGTGCGTCCACTCTGCGACAACTACTACACCATGGGATTTGAAGCCCAAATAAGTGTCAACTCATTATGTTAAGTTTAAAAGGATTCAATGTCATTGCAACTTCCAAACCACAAAGTGAAAGTAGTAGCAGAACCCGTAGCGACCTCTTATCATAGCTGAGATGACACTCTATTTTACAAACATGACAGAGTGCAGAGATACTGGGCTGAACAGCCTGTAGCTGCAGATTTGTGTGTAGAACAATGAGAGTCTGTGCTGATTTCTGGCCTGAACAATGGCAGGATGACATGGAGCCTGACAGACACACACAGAGCAGCAGGATCTACACTGCAGACAGGAGAGGCAGCTTCACAGAGCAACAACACTGCCAAAAACATATCCTCATCTTCCTTTTTCCTCTTCCAACCTCTTTTATGTGTTTTGGCACCTCTGGCACTCATAACTCAAAAGTTAACAGTGAAACTTTGAGCACCACCATGAGCACAAGCTCGTGGAGCGAAATAAGCCTGAGCATGAGCTAAATAAATCTTAACCGGAAGGTATCAATAGTTTCCATCCAAATCTAGTGCTAAATATTAATGACTTTCCAGTCAAATGGGCAAAAGAAAATGTGAATAAATGTGCATAGGAGATCTGTGAATATCTGGATATGAGGAGCATATTTTTGGCACCTATTCTCCAGTCGAGTACCATTAAGCCATTGCAAAAGAAGGTGCATTATGTAACTAAAAGCCACAGTTGAACCTTAAAGGATGTGAAAAGCAATGGAAATATGGCATTACGCTTGTTTCCTAAGGAACGTTCATGTATCCTCATTAGTCCATACAGAGCTCATGTTTTCGTCTTCCACAATTTTTCGCCTCTGCAGTGGAGCTGAAGCTTCGGTGGATGTTTAAGTCACATGCCAAGTCTGTTTCCGTTCACTTTGTTTATATACGTGCATCCGCTTTCCACCTAAAACGTTTTGCAATATTTTGTTTTGCAATAAAAGAATAATAATAAACGATTTAAATATAACAATGAAATACAAATTTAAATAATCAGTAAAAGAAATACCAAATAAATAATACTGAAATAGAAAATACAAAAAAAATGGTAGTGCTAAATCGAGGAGGTGATGAAATCTGAAGCGCTCAAAGTGTCCTTCATTATTAATGTCCTTGGAGCAGGACTTGAAGCAGCTTTGCTTCTCTTATCAATCATTCATCTGCTTTCCATTGAACACGCGCCGATCCTCCAGTGTCAAATCAGGCTTGAAGTGGCTAAAGAACCACCATTCTGCAGTCTTTCCTTAATTAAACGAGTCTAACATGAGCCTCAAACACCTGCTCTCAAAGCGATCAACAATGCTACACTAATGTGTGGATCCCAAGCAATCCGTAACCTGTCAATCATTTAATACACAACACTCAGGTCTCATAAATTAGGAATAGGATGCCAGAACCCATTTGTGCAGGCTCCTGTGCGTGTCCTTCTGTTTTGAAATCACCTTAACAGTGAAAACTTGAGATTGAATCAAACTGAAATAATAATGTTGATGCTGCTTTTATAATAAAACAGCACAAGCTTCTGCCTTCTCACCTTCCCATCTTGAACCCTGTCTGAACAGGATCCCATTTCGTTTGACTACAGCAGGAGTTTGGCTAACAGCAAACATAATCAAACTTTGCGGTCTGTCTATCTGTGGATCAGAATTGAAAGCAGTTCTTTGGTGGCAATCTCCAATTACCTTCTGCGTGCAAGTGTTCACTGCGCTGGAACTTTTCCATTTCATCATTACACTCAAGCTGCCCCCATCCAAAGCCAACCAGCAGCGGTGGCGGCGGCGGCAACAACACAGCAGACCGTGTCATCCGTGCACCGCGGGGGGATCCTTCCAAGCTGCAGTGAATTCCTCGTTTTGTCTGGGAAAAGATTCATGTCTATACAAACCGCAGGTGCAGTGAGTTTTTTTTTTTTTTTTTTAAACCACCACAGTGAAAAGGGGGCAGGGCAACACTCAGCTCCCCCTTGGCTATGTTTGTCACAATTACTCGGTAGGTCAACTTTCCCCCAGTCTCATTAAGAGGTAAAACACTGAGGCTAGAAAACCCTTCTTTTTTCGGACCCCCGCAGGAAATGTTTCAGCTTGCTGCCGCATGCTCGGAAAGCCACTGATGCAATCGTTCTCCAGCCCTCACAGTGGATTTAGAAAACAATGAGGGATTACTTGATCCAACTTCCATTCAAGAGGCCAATTCAGCCCAACCAATCAATACTAATCAACAGGGAGATGATAGGAGATGAAATTCTTTCTACTGTGGCCAAACACTCATGTATCAGGATTTAGAAACTGAACTCAGGCTTGCTCTGCTTATCCTCTCGCAAATCCAGTACTGGAAAGTAACTAAGTATATTTAGTCAAGTACTGGACTACAGTACCATTTTAAGGTACTTTACTTGACTTTTTCCATGATATGCTACTTAATCCTTTTAATCCACTATATTTCAGAGGGAAATACTGTACATTTCATTCAAATCAAAGCTACAGTTTCTAGTCACTTTTCAGATTAGTAGTATACATAGCCTACAAGTCATATGATCATCCTAAAAAATGTGATGCATTGTTATCAGGCAAACTAACGTTACCCAGTAACGTAATAAAATGATCTACACTTTGACCTGCTATAACATTAACTTGCTCAGTAGCCCTTTTGAATAATGCACACTTCATGTAGGTCGTAACTAATGGCTTTTTTTTATGGTTAATAAATTATTTATTTTTAATGGACCAGTAATAAGCCAACAATAAGAACAACGTTTGGATTGCCGCACTGTGAAAAAATGCATCCTTGCACAACTTGTTTTGAGTTCTTAGCGAGTTCTTTATTTCATCCTGAAAATGGCCTGTTTGACAATTTATTTACCAAAATTCATTTATTAACAACTTTTTTAACAGAAACCCATGTACAAAATAGGTACTGAGTGAGTACATTTACTTTTGAACCGACCTGTTCAGCACTAAACTGCAACGTTAGCTAGCGAAGATAGTGAAGCATTTATGCTAGCAGCTAAAGAGACATACAGTTCTCTCAGGAGATGGCGTTGACTAAAACAGAGCTAAAAGAAGAAATAATATTGGACTTACACGCATCAGGTGTAGTACAGAATCATGACTCCAAATACGTGCACATTTTTAAATGCTAATGTTGCTCCGTGTCTGTGTAAGCAGGCAACTGTTAGCTAACACGGTCACCATAACACGTGTGGTGTTTACAGCTTCATGCGTTGCCCCTAAATGGCAAAAAAAGTGCTTGTACTATTTGACAAACAAAAAAAAGAACAAACAAAAAGATCCCTTAAATTAATAAAATAATTACAACTATAACCATTTATCCAGTCGTATGTTCACTACTTCCCAAACACATTAATTTTCGCTAAAACCTTACTATTTAAAACACTCCTCGCCTGCGCAAGCATGACACTGTTTATGTAGGAGTGTTTTAATTAGTGAGGTTTTAACAAAAATGTGTTTGGGAAGTAGTGAGCATATGACTGGATACATGAGGCATGGATGATATTGCACGAGTTGTGTGAGTGTTTGTAAATGGAGGTTTTGATATAGTTATGCGAGTTGATAAATGCGTGGGGCGCGTTTAACGGCATTAACTTCAATTCGCAACTACTAAAATTGATCAAGACTTTTCTCCGTTTTTGGATTCTTTGTTCAGCATGGAGGCATGCAAGGAAAACTTCCAACACAAATTCAAAGTAACACAAGGTTAGTAATTAATATACAAACTATCATTTTGTGGGTGAAGTATTAATTTTAAGTACAGTTTGGAACGCAGGCCTTGTAATGGAGCATTTTTTCACAGCGGTCGTGCATCTTTTACTTAAGTAACAAACCTTAATTCTTCTTCCACCACTGCCCAAATCTCATTGCAACAGCCTGCAAATTATTAATCCACAGCATTGACCATGCTGACAGTGTCACTCGCTGAAAGAGTACAGCCTGTAGAGGGTGTCTTTCATCTGAGGCAAGGAACAACAAAGAGCATGAGCTTTTCGTGTTAACACAGGAAACATATATTTAATGAGACAACCACTGCAATCTCCGCAGCCATGCTAAGTGAGTCTGACCCCACACCGCAGTCACGGCAGTCTAGACGAGGGCGAGCAGCGACGAGGGCCTCCCGAAAGCTCTTGTAATGCACAAGGAATTTGGTGCAGTTTCCTCGGAGCAGAGAGGAAACGCATGAGTGAGAGTAAAGAGGGAGAGAGATCCCTGCAGAGGTCAGAGCGTGTCCCCGGAGGTGTCAGGGGGAGTAAATGGGCATGACTGCAGAACACGGGGTTATACCCGCTCTCCTCCCTCCGCCTTCCTTCTCTTCTTCGCAGGGGTGCCTTCCACTGACTCGTCCCTGAGCGCCTCAGAGCGAGACTCGGCATGGCGTCCCTTGCAAGCCACGCAAATTGGAACAGGAAACGATTGTCAGCTTCAGGTGAAATCACCACCTTCTTAGAAAACAAACGTGATTGTGACGTGAAAGACGATCTCTGGGAAGTATGGAAGGAGTTGCATGCCGACAGATCAAGCTTGCTCAATGACTGTGGAGGATGCGGCTGCTGGTTCTCCGCACGGCTGGCTGAAGGCTGACACCAGTATCAAGGCCCATGAATATTCAGTGACCAAGTAAATAAGGCAGATAGCACTTGACATGTTTAACACCCACCCTTGGCACCTTCTCGCTACAAAGCCAACAAGGTGAAGCAGTGGAACAAATATATCGGTTGTTTGTAGGCGGCAACAATCCCTGCTGATGAATTGGATGGTTTTTGAACAAAGAGAATGAGTTTCAGTGGGCGAGCTACATCAAAATAAGCCGAAGTTGCTAAACTGCTGTTTTTTGGAGACTGCCATTAAAATAGGAAATATGTAGCATTATGCCTTGCAATATGCTGACATTTACATTCTTAGAAAAACATGTTTCCCTTAACTATAATCCCTGCTGGTATCAAAATGTTTGCTCTCTAAATATTTACCAACCCAGAGTCACATCTAAAGCCTAACACAGGCACCTTGAGACTTCCTTTTTTTTTTTCTCCAAGTGTTGTGTCCCAAAGGAAATGCAGTGAAAGCACTACAGACTATCTTGCAAGTGAGTTAAGTCTCTGAGCACACAACGCATTCCTCCAACACCTCAAACAGCTCTGAGAAAGAAAAATATATCCGCCACCAACAAACTGCAGTGCTTACAATCGGAGTCTGAGAGACGAGCGGGGATTCATTTGGTTTCCCATAGGCCGTTTTCACATAAAAAGGCAGACGGTAGTAAATGTATTACTGTGACAAGAAAAGTAATGTAAATATTGACACTTTGATGTTTATCGCCAGGCTTATCCATTGGACCTTTCCAGGTAGAGCCATTTAACATCTGCTCGATATTATAACAGGTGTAGGGGTTCAAGTAATACCCCACAGAAAATCAATCTTTTAAGTGTCATATACTCACAGAAAGATGGCTCTGAAAAGTTTGTACTTCCTTCCTTCAAGGAAGTTGGCAGTTAAAATGGATTGTAATGGAAAAGGAACAAGCTACAAACAGAGCCGCTTTTTAAGCTAAAAGATGGGATGATAATTCTATAAAGCATAATGTTAGTTCGGGCAGAGAGTATTTGATACTCACCAACGGAAAGATTTTTTTATGAGTAATACTTTGATTGGGTTGGTTAGCAGCTCGTACATGATGCCATACTTAAACACACACACACACACACACACACACACGCAAACTCATATATTCACAATCTGAGCTGTCAATAAAATGTGAACACAAAAGGGGTCATGCGCGGAGCATTACCCAGCTGTGTCTCTGCAGCAAGCACACAGCCTCCAAATGAACTGAGAGGTTGTGTACCACTCAACAGCACACAAAGTCACTCTCTCACACACACAACACACACACACAACACACAACACACAACACACACACGCACTCTAACCTCCACTTACCACCACCCCCACCCACTGCTCAGTGCACCCTGCCTCCTGATAAGCTGGTTTGCCAGGCTTGCCAGCGCCGCTGATGGCTCCGTTTGCACAACCACTCCATTGTTGCCATGCAGAGTGGACAACTGCACTTTGGACCTTTCAGTGGGGAAAGCCTTCTATTTTGTTTGCCTTAAGGGCATCCACTGTGGTTTATCTGCAAGCTGCCAACCACACACACTTTAAACACTGCATTAAGAATATCTAAGGATAGAAAACATAAACAGTAGCGGCTGCGTATCCGGTGCTGCTGCTGTTAAGTACTGTACAGTCAGTTTGCCTGGCAGCCGATTTTTCCAGAGCTTAAAAAGACTCATAAAAAGGCAGCTGAATTATTTGGGTTCCTGGAACCTGATCCACTGCCAGCTGACCTTTTGCGCAAAGCAATATTAAACGTAATAGTTGGGAGTTAAGTGATTGCAATTTATGAGTCCATTTAAGAAGATTCAATATTGGATGACAAATGATTACCTCAGTGAAGTAAAGCTTACATACACGAAAATAACCCGGCTACGCACAAATACAGGGCTTTATCAAACTTAACAATCGGCTCAGTGTCTGTCTGCTGCGAGCAGAGGGCTGAACAGAATTTAAAAAATGCACGACAAGACTAGAAGAAGAAGAAAACGACGAAGAAGGAGAGGTTGCATATTAAACATCCACACATATCTTCGTGTTTTTTTTGGCTCTAACTCAATTAAGCTAAAATTGATGTGTATTGAATAGATGTTGCCTCTGAATTTGGTCAACTGGCCAAATGGATTAAGTGTATCAAATCCATTTTCCTGAGTGCATTGAGGATGTGTCAAAATGAAACATTTTCAATTTAGCCCCTTAAGGTCCAAGATTTCTTCATCCTGCTGTAGAACAAGCTGCTTACCCTGCAAAAACAGGCTGCAACACATCGCTAAACGTAGCCCGGGCTTTAAATTAGCCTGACACAATCCACATATTTGATTCACTGTGCAGGCAGAAAAGAGCTACATGACTTTCAGGCATTCAGCTCAGACTATAAAGAAACAATGTAGCCTACTTTGCACACTCCTCACTGCTCTCTTTTCAGCCACATCCTCTTGGATTTTATGACTCTGGTTAAAATGCAACCATTAAATATTCATGTGTGAGGGTTTTCACCCGTGAAGCTGTTTCCCCCCCTCTCTCACTCTCTCTCCCTCTTTCCCGAGCTTTAGTGAAAGTGAGAAACTTTTTTGATTTTAACTGACAGGAGCTAAATATTAAAAAAAGAAGCTTTGGGAGTTCAGCAAAGTGTGGACTACCCCTTTCCAATATCCTACTCGGATATGAATCTCGCTTTCTTGGCTTTCATCCTCATTGTTCTTAGAATTTCAGACTATAGTGAGACTCTTGTAAAGTAAATTAACATGACAATGCAAACTGTGGAGATTAATGAAAACAAATACTCAGTAGCTGAACAATGACACGATGAAAATTGATGGTTGACAATCATGCCAAAGAGAATAATGTTTTTTTTAAGTCATCACCATCATAAACTATATATTGCTCATTAATTTTTCACTTGCTGTCTTGGCTGTTTATTATGCAAAACATTTCCTATCAGCAGCAAAAGGAACGACACAAATAATTCATACTTTCCTTCTTAAATTCCAAACGCTAAAATCCATAATATATAGCGAGTTAGAGCGTCTATAATAGATTAAGGATGGAATGATGTCTTCAGGTATAGACAGTAGCATAAATAAGGCTGAAATGTGATTTTGCTGCAGTGAACATTAGGGAAATTTTTGAGGCTTTATTTGCGTTGATGTGATCCGCATACAAATCGCGGGATGCAACATTCAGGGCTTCTCCAAACAAGCGATTTTGTAGACAAATTAAGCAACTGCTCTCAGACATGCACCCACTCTTTGTACCCAAGGTGGCAGAACGCATGTAAGACAACTCGCCGCCGTAAGTTGATTTAACTGCGGGACATTTACGAGGGGGAGAATAAAATGAAGCCTGCACAATAGTGTTGTTGTGTGAGAGCAGTGGAAGTGTGAGCGGCATGAAAAGTTCATTCACACTGAACTAATCTTTTTAGTGATTTGGGAGTAACGATTTGTGCCACTTGCTAATGAATGAACTAATGATTAAGATATTTGTGAATAAGATCAGCTGCTACAAGCAAGTTTGGACAGCAAGTGTATGAGAAGTGTGTGGAAGCAATCTCTCAGTCGCCACAAGTCTATCCTGTTCCAGCGTTGAGCAGCTGATTGAGATAAATCATTTTTTCTTTCTTTTTACTGCACCACTTCGAAAGACGCCACTTGCCAGAAACAGAGTCAAACTTTCCATCGCTGGAAAGTCGCTGCAGTCTTTGATCCCAGACAAATAAGAAAACAAAAAGCGGAGGATGGCTTGCGAAAAACAGAGGCTTTTCAGACGCATTCTTCCACTCTTGGAAGGCTGCCCGCTCTTTTGAAAGGTTTTTTTTTTCTTTTTTTTTTTTCTTTCTTCAAAGCAAACGCCGGTGACATTACCCATTCTCCTCCCAATTAAAATTTATTGAAAACATCCAGGAAACACTGTACAGCTAATATCATCACAACTAGCTTGTCAAAATCAAACAAATACGGCGATCATAGGGACAAAAAAAAAAAAAGACAGAGCCCTTCCCCGGCCTTTTTGAGTTCATAACCAGTATTTAATCCGCTGTAATGATTTGCAATACGACAAGTCAGGCGAAATTTACTGTGACAGATAAAATGGGACCCAACATAAATATAATTACAGCTCACATGATCTTCTCCACCTCCCTCCTCCAAAGGAAGAGTCAGCCAAAGCCACACAAAGAGGATGCATGATACGCACCCTCGAGTGATTCGCTTTTTCAATTTGCTCCTCAAAACCAGCTGATGCCATAAAAATGACAAAAACAACAAAGCCACAAAGTATCAGGGATTTATAAATGCTTGAAGAAGCAAGGTCTTGATAGCAGGTATGTTTCCTGAATTAAGGGTGTCCTTGTGGACGTGCCATTTGACCTCAAAAGTCGAAGGTCGAGCAAAACCACAGAGCAACGGTGTGTGGTGTTTCTTAAAGAAACAGCTGCAGTTAATAGGAGAGTACATTTTAAGGATGGAGGCTTTTAAATAAAGCTGAAAAAATGATCTTTAGAAGATCAATCTGCAACTGTGGTGTTTTTTTTAAGTGCCAAAAATTCACTTGTTCCAGCTTCTCAATTGTGAACATTTGCACGTTTTATTGGTCCTGAATTATAGCATATTAAATATCTTTTGGTCAGACAAAACAAAAAATTAAAAGACATCACCTTCGACTCTGGGATGCACATTTTCATTATTTTCTGATATTGGCTATAAAAAAACCCTATATTTGAATATTGTAAAAACAGAAACTAATAAAAAACCTCAAAGTAATCTGAGTCCTGTCACTGACACTTAAAACAAGTGAACAAATCTGCCAGTGAAGTCAGAATATTTCTACCTTTTTACTCTAGCAATTAACTTGATTGAAAGAATGTCACAAGTGTTTCTATCTTGGTTGCTGCACAAAAATACTTGAAACAAGTTGATTTGTATTAGAAACAGGTTGAAATGACGTTAGATGCAGAGGAAGGACTTTAAAAGGCAGACAGAAATTAGGAAGATCATTTGCACATGTTGTTCAAGAAATATATTGAAAGTACAGGATCATAAAGATAAGTATAAAAAGTAAA
>CALSCE010000091.1:11759090-11822089 GCA_943593645.1 Bovichtus variegatus | reverse complement strand
ATGCAAACATGCAAACAATCTGGCCTGTGTGTTTCCAGTCACATGGGCCTGAAGTGCGGGAGCCTCAGCGTGTCTGTCCTGGCATTTCCTGAGGCTTCGTAAACATACATGCACACTCTCTCCCTTTCTTTCCCTCTCTGTCACACACACACACACACACACACACACACACACACACACACACACACACACACACACACACACACACACACACACACACACGAGAGAGGAGACAGAGAGGTGTAATGAGACACAGACACTTTTGTTGAGACATTTCTGACCTCAGACTATTTCATCTCACTGACGATGTTTACACCATAAGTCAAGCACAAGGATATGTTCTCTCTTGTTCTTCGTCCAAGATGTGGAGGAACAACCCCTCCCTCCCCTCACACACACACACACACACACCCCCTCCACCTCCATCACCCTTCATGCTAATGTACCACACATTATTGAAACCAGCCGCGCACTGTGTTCGTCCATGGTGACACGAAGGATGCTGGGCCCCCGGGTGATCGCTCGCTCGCTCTCTCTCCCTCTCCCTCTCTCTCTCTCTCTCTCTCATGCCAGGCACATCACGGGCGCAGCCTCACACCACAGCGTCTGTGACTCAAACATGCCCTCCTTGTAGAGCAGATGGTCAAAAATAGCGTCCGCCATCAACATTTTTGTAAGCCGTGGGACCCGTTGGGCCACACACAGTTTGCCAAGAAGAAGCAGGGGTGCAATATATGTGTGTGTAAAAATAATCTGGTCAGTTACAGCTTCTCTCTGTTTGATACTGACAAAGTGAGAACGCCCTGTTGTTAGACAAAAGCTTATGCAATCTGCACCTATAAATAGGAGTGTGAAGTGTGTCTACATATGCGACTCGCTGTGTGTTTACGTCCAGACAACACTTCCCAATTAATTAGTATTCATCAGCAGTAGTTGTTATTATATCTGTGATTACTATTATTGTGTGAAAGAATCTCGTCTCTGGACAGCCACCGGACGAGGGAACATAAGGAAACAGACAGGACGTGTTTACAGAAGAGTTATTTAAAGTCCCCACTGGGACGGCATCGCACGTGGCTATGAGCCATCATTTTACACGCTGTGCCGATACACAAACGCATGTTCCATATCCTGAAAACCCAGGTCATTCAGAGACACACTCACCAGTGTACGTAGCTGTTAAGCATTTGAGCCCTGGGCATGCCATATATTATTATCTTCAGAATAAGTTAGGCTACTCAGAAATACTGTTATTTGACATGTCGATTGTACATGTTGTAGGACATCGTACAAAATTTCAAAACGTCTGGGTTTTTTGCCTGTATGTCTACAGGAATTCAACACAAAGCACATGTTTGTATGCGAACAGATAGAGGAGTTTCTGGAATACAGGAACCCTAAAGATGGGATGTGCTATGCCTTAGTGCTAGTTGCAAAAGCATCAATAGTGTAAGTGGGGAAATAAAAAGCTATAATTCCATTTTTTAATTTGTATACGCTTTGGCACTACAGTTCCCACCATGCTTTGGGCGATGTAAACAGGAAGTTGTATGTTGCCATGGAGACAGGTTAGCTGTGGGCTACACCTGTTTGTTTTTTTTATGTCTATATTTGTTTACTTTGTGGCAAATCTGCACCACTAAATGTCCTGTCGCTTCAGCTACTAGCAGCTGAACAGCTCACCTGCATTACTTTGACCCTGAAAGAAAGGGTGAAAGGTTTCATGTTTTCATCCATGAAGATAAATCGCTTCCATCTCAATTAACCAATTACAAAACACAACTAGTTAAGGCAAAATGTTATGTTTTTCTTAGGATTTCATAGCAGATTTATTGACGTTTATCCAGGATGGACAACAGAAATACTGCCGTCACTGGAATAGAGTAAGACGCAGAACAGAAGGGGTGCTATTCCTACCCAAAATGCATCAATGGGATGGTAAAGGGTTAATGTATTCCACCCATATCCAGTGCTGAGACTCCTGTCATGGCCTTCTTTCACTGCCTACAGCTGTCACGTTAGTGTATCAGCTCCGGTCTGTGATGCATGGCTTGCACCTGGGTAACCGACCGCACACAGACACCGTGTTAGATTGAAGGTGCAGTGTAAGCTGACACACGGGCTGTAGGTACGGTGTTTCTGCTGTCTGAGCTTCGCCATCAGTTAGACTGCTTTGTTTGAGCAGGTGAGAAAAGTAAGAAATCTGAACTACAGTAAACACATGCCGTCACCTCGGGTTCTGGGAACATGCAAAGCAATATTTGACTATTTTTTTTACATTTTATAGGCAAAATTATTAAACAAATAATCAAAGAATTGTTATAAAGATTCTGAAAATATTTTTTTGTTTTTGTCCTGTAATTCTCCGACAGCTTCTGTACAAACTAAAGGATCTTGTGGCTTTTTCTGTTGAACCGTTGTTGAGTTTGTAACACACACTTAGAGAGAGGACCAAACCTGGAACAAAAACTACTCAAACTTTTCTTTGTTGTAGCTTGGCACAGTTTTACATAAAGAGCCCTGAAAACCAATTTTCTTAACCATGTTCTCCCTCTTAGAGACACTAAAGTTTAAACTACTGGTTATTCGAAATGAAATAGTCCCATTTTCACAAGTATTCTTATGCACCAATCAGAATTTAACAATATAGCAGCTTCGTCTATTAGTATTAAATTAAAATACTATTAATACTACTAAACTAAAATACTAAAAGTATTAATTAATTGACACATGGCAGAAAATAGTGGAAAATGCTTATCATTAAATGCTAACAAATCAAAAAGCTAGTTTTTTACGTAGCAAACAGTCATAACCATGAAGATATTCACTGTTCAGCGATATAAAAGAGAAAAGCAGCAAATTCTCACATTTAAGAGGTTGAAAGAGAATCTAATGACAGCTTGTTGGGTTGCTTTCGTACGCCATGTCAATCAAATGCAATCAAAATCATACAGTTATTAAGTCATAACTAGGGACACACTAAGTTTTCAAGTGCAGTTAAAAGAACTTGGTGAACAAAATCCATTTCAAGGCTATGTTAAAAAAAAAAAAGGAATCAAAGCCTGTGAGAATAAAAGCTATAAGCCAATGTTACTTTGGGTCATCTCAGGTTTTTGGCAGAGTGACTATGCAAAAGGGAAACAGGTGAAATGCAAAACAATATTTAAATAGAAGCTTCTGGTGTGTCGACATGAGGCGACAGGCGAACGAGAAACTGCGCAACATGTCGGGGATTTTTATCTACTTATGTTTTACATCTTGATAGCAAACTTGAAAGCATTTGACATTTGTGTTTGGGGTGGAGTAGAGGGGGTAGTGGAAGTATCTGGAGGAGGGGGGGGGGGGGGGTGTTGCTGGGGAAAGAGATTACCCTCAGACCTTTTCTTTGAGAGCGACAGAGAATGGGGGGGGAGAGGATGTTCCCTGTGTATTAGTAAATCCCAGTTAATTTTCCCTGTCAGAGAACAATGAGATATGGACCCCCGCGGGCTCTGTTGAATGTAATTCCTCCACTTGCTCAGAATCACCTTCATTACTCATCAGAGGTGTGGATCTCTCTCTCTCTCTCTTAAAAAAAGAAAAACCTCCGGAGTGAATACGAGACGTTGAGATGCTTCAACAGAGCGCCCAGGAATCTTTCCAGCACCCATTTTTAAAAAAAAAAAAAAAAAAAAATTTTATAGTGAGATTACACCTCTCGAGACGTTTTCACATTTCCAGAGCAGCTGCTAGTTTCTCAGTCTATGTTGAAATTTGAAGAGGGAAACATGTCTGCCATGCAACACTATCCCATGCTGCAAGACTTGACAACCCTTCAAGGTCCCTGGTTTGGACCTTGTTTAATTTATAGAAGCTGAGACTTTGGAGAAGCCGGATGTTATTCATGATTCAGAGCCTTTCATTTACACTTAACACTGCGGTGCTGCGCTGTGACATCATCTGCGTATGTTTTTCACAGCATGTCACATTCAACATGCATGAGTCTGCGACTGCTGGGGGCCTGAAAAGCTCCAATTATTTCCATCGTGGGTTAAGACTTGCAGATTGGATCTAGGTTTTCTTTTCTCACAACTATCATGTCGCTCCCTAACTCGCCATTTTTGACTTCTGAGTATTGTTTGAGTGTGTGTTTTTTTAATTTAATATTTATCTTCCATGTCATCCACATCTTAAGGAAACCTGACGGCAAATGTGAGCACAAACAACTTCAATCACAGGAACGCTGCATATAGTCGCGACTAGGGCTGAAACTAAATTATTATTTTCATTATCAATTAATGTGATTAATTGTCTAAAACATTCTCAGTGTCTCAGACATTTAAGTGATGTCTTCAATTTGGTTTTGTCAACATTTATCAACAGTCTAAAATCCAGTGGCAATCAATTCAAGCTGAAATAAAACAAAGAAAAGCAGCAAATCCTCATATTTCAAAAGCTGGAACCTGTGACTGTTAATTGACCAATTGATTAAATCAACTAATTGTATCGTGCCATCTATATCTTCCAGAATATCTTCTGTCACTTTGTGCACTAACAACAAATCCTGCTGGAGCTGCAACAATTAGCCAATAAATCTATCAGCCGATTGACAGAAAATGAATCGACAGAATGTCAAACATTTGCCAGTTCCAGCATCCTCAATGTGACGGTTTCATGGTCTTCTTAGCCATACAGCATAGTAAACTGAATATATTTGGGTTTTGTAGTGTTTTTCAGACAAAACAAAACATTTAAAGACGTCACCTTGGGATGTGGTAAATCATAAACGGCCATTTTTTGACATTTTGAAGACAAAACATTTCAACGGTTAGTTGCGGCCTTAAATCCTGCACATGATTGATATCTTAAATAAAAGAGGGAATTTTCCTGGTGTACCAAGCAGGCGTGGGATCGAGCCAGAAATACAGTATTTAGACCTATTAATCACAAGATGTGCGTTTCTGTTCCGGCTAACTTCCCCTCCAGCATGGCTGCAGCTGTAAGAGGAGGCAGGCCTATTGTTCGGACTAACAAGGGGCGCAGAGGTCACTTGCATTTTCACAAGAGCTTTGCCAGAGGGGTCGGGGAAGAAGCCGGCACACAAGTCTGTTTGGTATGGATATACACTAAAGCTTTTTCTATAAAGTCACATCATTCCCAGTCCATTATAAAGAGGGATAGATTAGATTAAGTGAGATTATGCATAGAGGGGCTCCCTAAAAAAAGAGCAAAAATAACACAGTCAGTACTTAGCAGGCGAGTCAACAGTGGGATTAAGCCAGAAGGACACGTTCAAATCCAATGCTAATATGCACAATGGTCATCCTTCCACAGGCTCAACTTTTAAGTGGTCTCAAATGTTGTTGCTTCACAGTTCTCAACACACTTCATCACAAACTGCAGCAGCAACACGAGTCGGACTTTTATTATCCTATTTTGGTCATGAAGCTGAAATTAATCTACAATTTGACAAATCTAAAAACCTCAAATAAGGGTTGTATTTCTTCTCCTCATCAAACCGTCATCGCTCCTGTCAAGCCGTCTCTCTGTGCGTACAGTTTGTACAATAACAACTCCTATCACCAATGCAACCGAAAATATGCAAAGTGGTTGCACACTCTAACATGATTAAATGATGTGTGGTCTGGCGTCACTCCCAGCACCTCTCCCATCCCTTGCCTCGCTCTGTATCTCCCTCCTGCATGCACGCACGCACACACACACACACACACAGACACAGACCCACACAGACACAGACACAGACACAGATTCCCTTTCCCCAAGCTGTGTTTTGAAAATAGAAGCTTCATATTAACAGTCAACAGTCAAGCTGACAGGTACAGTCTGGCCATTCTCTCCATCATAAAAACCCCTCGGTGGATATCTTGCACAGACAGTACACATGTTACTGCAGCTCCGTGTCACCGAGGCGGAGCGTCACAAATCATCACAAACACACACATGAGGAATGCAGAATAACACATGCGGGAAGCTTTCGGTGGTGTGCTGACGAAATGCTTATTTTGTTATTCTGAGTGGCGGACAAAGTATTCAAATCCTTCCTGGAATAAAACTAGCAATACCACAGTATAAAAATACTGCATTACAGGTCAAATTACAGACTTATCAGCAGCGAGCCGTATTTAAGTACTTGAAATGGCTTCTGTAAACATTTGAATGCTGTTACTGATCAAAGTGGAGCCGACTTCTGCTACTTTATACCGTTTCAATCTGAGGGGTCACAATATGAATAACGCCGTAGGAATGAAGACAAAACGTGCGTTTCTACAAAAGCTCTCGTGTTTATTCTGACTGACTTAGTTTTCTTGTGAAATATTGGATAGTCATGCTCAAATGAAAACGATCTGAGGTTAGAGGGGGAAAACACTCTTTGGTTAAACTCATGGGCAACTTGTGACTATGGGTCGGAAGTGCACATTGCATTGCATCATTTGAAAGGGGTCACAAGCCGGGGGCACCCACTACAAAGATCTTGCACGCCAGAAAGTACCAAAATCCTCCAAAAACCCTGCACACTGTCGATCACTCGTACCTGCTTTATTAACAACGTTAAGTGCTCGACAGCATGCAGCATTTTTTGGGTTTTGGGAGGCATCACAAGGTAAAAAAAAAAAAGAAGGTTGAAAACAAAAAAGGTTCAATCCATAACAAGGAAACATATTAAAAATATAATGAGTTTTGCATGTTAAATCTTTATCTGCAAAATAACTAGTAACTATATTTCTAACCCAAATGTCAAAAACCACAATATTTCCCTGTGAAAGGTTGTGGAGTTTGTGGTATAAAGTAGCACAAAATTGCTTGAATTAAAACACATTTAGTTAGCTTCTACCATTAGTTATTCTAAACAATCTCCCTGCCAAAGATATTACAGTCTCAGAATAACCTTCACAGTGTTGTGATTGCTCACAAGTAACACATTTAGAAGATTATTAAAAGTGAAGTGCGTTTTGACACCAAACTAAACCTCATGATTAAGCTACTACAACCGCCCACTGACACACTTTCTGTACGGCGAGCGCCGCACTTGCCCTGCAATCTCCTAACTCATTGAAAATAGCCATACCAGCACGGTGATTCATCCCGGGAGTTTATTCTCTCGGGCAAAGACAACACAAAAAGGACCTTGAGCGAAACCTACACAAACCTCCCACCGGCTCTGACCACGGAGGAAGAGCAGTCGGTTGCTTACTCGGTCGGCTTTTTCCTGTTAGAGTGCTTAAGTACGCAGGAGCTGCTCGCCGCAAGTGGAATTCCCAAGAAGAATCAATAACATTATGACATTATACGCCATCTAACAGCCGTGTTTACCAGCTGCTTAAGCACACATTGTTGGTAAAAGGCTGCTAACCATTGGGAGAGGGTTTGATGAAGAAACTGGATTATAAATATTTCCCAAAAGCAGTATTTATCTCCTTACCATTTGGGCTAAAATGACACTGCGCACTGTGTTGTGTTTCAGGAATATTTTCAAGACGAAAGGAGCATCGGATGCAGTATTCAGATAATATTTCAGAAGGTGAGAGTGGCCAGTTAAGAGACACACCGGCTCTCTTCGCGGGCTGGCCGGCATACTGCTGCAGGTAATGAGGCCTCTTGTGTGTCCTCTCTGATCTGAGAGTTGAATAATTTCCCATGTGGCACAGCCATTTCCAGCTTCCGCCTTTACTCTCACCTCGTCGGGTGGGTGGAAAGGCGAGAGCAAAAAACTCCCACCCCGCACTGAAAACGTGTTGCCAGTGTCAATCCACAGTGCCACACACAGAGAGATGTGCTTCAGTGTTTGAGAGGGTATATGCGATTTGCTTTAAAAAAAAAAAAAAAAAAAAAAAAAAAAAAAGCTTTGTTTTCTGCATCTATTTTTAGGTTTTGTTCACTAATCTGTGTCAGAAGCAGCTCAGCGTCCTTTTACAGTTTTATTCTGCCTCTCTCTGTGCTGACGGAGGTCTCTCATTGGTCAGGAGGAAACTCAGAGTTAATAAATGGTCTACTTCAGCACCCAGACACACGTGCTGGGTTGCAGATCTCTGTTTCAATGTGTCTTTTGTTTGACGGCTGGTGTTTCAACATCCTCAACTTGAATAGAAGAAGGTCAGCCTGGTGGGGTCTGCCCCATGGTTATTCAGGAGCCCAACCTGGGGGCCCCACAGAGGTGGGGTGACTGAGAGGGAGGAGAAAAAGACAGAAAACCTCCTCCTCTGTCTGACACCACCCTAATCTATGAAGGAAGCCTCTGGAGGTTTGAAGTTTCCCTGCTCAAGCAGAGCTCAATCAGCGTTTAAACACACGTGCCCGTCGAGTGCCTGTAAATTAATTGAAAGCTGTTTAATGCAGGGGTTTGACTGAAGAGCAATCAAAGGACCAGGTGCATAAAGATGGCAGCTTTAAAGTTCGACATCATCTCGAGACTGAATCTGAAAGTTTGAAAAAAGCAGCTGAGTGGAGAAGCCTGTCAGTCAACAAGGCTGCAGGCAGCAACCCAACAAGACCCTTGGATTACACGACATAAAAATGTAAACAAGCAACCGAGGCTGCTCAATAACTGGTGTCACCACAGAAGTTTTACATGACCCTCAGCAGCTGGGTCCAAACAGGCTGCGGGCTGCGCGGGACAAATTCGGATGCTGCAGCAGCTTAAAAGCAGACGCGAGGAGAATGAACTTTTCAGCAACATAACAAAAACAGGAAGAGCTATCCTGGACATCTCACCAGAAAAAGACGAGAAACATCTGCACGTGTGCTTGTTTGCTCCGAAACTGGGATATTGAGAAGCAGAAATACAGTGCATGTGTATACGAGAGAAACACACTCCCTCTGTTTCACTGTCAATGGCTAAGAGGCAGATCAGGCAGCAGCTTACTTTTTCCACTTGATTATGCCTTTTGCTTCCTGGACAGATGTACAGCAAGTCAAAATGAGTCCAGGTCTACATGAGAGGCCCCCCTCAATCCCAACTGGTTCCATATTCAGACAGCAGGAATATGGGGAGTCAACTTGTTCAATCCAAGTGAAGCTAGAGCAGCAAGATAACTCCAGGCTGTGACACAAATACACTGCTATGCAATAGTACACCCATGTGCTGCTGTTAACAAAACTTCCGAAATACACATTTATCATGACATGTATTGAATAATCCGCGCTGCTGCATAGACCGCTGTCTTGCCAGATCCACAGTCCCTCTGCAGCCTGCATGTAGCGGCGATAAACCCACATTAGACAAACCATGTGCTTTGTGCACATCAGAAGGTAAAAAAAAAAAAAAGCAAGAGCTACCTTGCGCGCACACACACGCGCGCACAGACACACGCGCCGAGGCATGATTCATTCTGCAAGCAAAATGCACACAGGCTGCTACAATGTAGCCTCCAAGCCCCAACGCTTTGGAGATCAACGCGGCATCTGTTACTAACGAAATGCACAACCTGCTTAACAGCCCGCCGGTTCAATCCCGACGGCACACAGCAGCGTGATAGTAAATAAAAAGCTGCGGTTTATTATTACGGGCTCCGACGTGCTCCTCAGTGCCAGTTCAAGTGGTCACTCTATTGTTGAGAAACAATCTGAGCCAAAGTGGAAACAAAACCTTCCCGAGACAAGAGCCTCGCAGCGCGACACCGGAGAACAAGCAACGTTAAGTTTGCAGTTACTCACCGGGTTATAAAGCGGAGAAAGTCCTCGGTAATTTTCGGCTCTTGTTTTTAAATATCTTCCCCCCTCACGGCCACTGAGAATGGGCTCAACGTCAGTGGGTGAGTAACTGAATAGACTCGGAGAGAGCGCAGTAAGTTGAAGTGTCAAATTACATTGGCTATTCTATTACCGAAGGGACCCATGCTCGGTGGCTGCTGACAAAATGTGTCGCGGATTTTTACGCGGAGAAGCCATCAGGAGAGAGCCGGGAGCCATCTGGTACACTGGGTCTGCTGGAGAGACCCGCTCCCAGTGTGGCAGTACCAACCGGGTCTATCGCGTTGTGTGGACATTATAGTGATTTGGGGGGATTTTTAGAAGCGAGTACACAGTGCTGACAAGTGGTTTCACACATTAAAATGGAAATAAGGCATGCTGGGTATTTTATTTTGTGTCTCTTTTATTGATTAAATTAACTTAACGACGCATAATGGTTATTTATTGCGATTTAAAATGAATTATTTAACATAATGGCATATAACAAAGTAGTATTAATATGACTAGACGGCTATTTACTACTGAATACTAGTAATAGTAGCTAATAATACTAGTAGGTAAACATGAATAAAATAAAAATGTAAAAATGAATATAGAGTACAAAAGTAATAATAACAAATGCTAATAATAATGCTAATACTGATATTCATAACACTTATAATGAATGTATAAAACAATAAGGAAAATATTGAAATATATGATAATGTCATGAAATACTTATATTCATAAAATGTGATAATAAAAATCATTTTCATGAATCTTTATTAAAGTTAACCCTGTGATTGCGACGTGTTAACACATTCTGTCAATTAATTGTCTGGATATAATTGATACGATGATAAACGTCAGATATAATACACATAACAGCCCAAGAAACAACAACAAACACACGCACGCCCTCACTCCGGCGCATTGACGCATACACCGCGCTGCCTTCGCATGATCCTCCCCGGAGCTGATGCCACCCTCCGTGTTTTGCAGGTCGCCGCTCTCTGATGGAAAGCCCTGAATAACAAAGACATGTTTGAGAGCAGCAGCGGCATCAGCAGCAGCAGCAGCAGCAGTCTGGGCTGAGCGCTGACGTCAAGGAGCCATGACTGTGCCAAGCAGCATCCAGACTCCAGTCCACACACACACGCACACACACACACACACACTGACCTGCTGCTGCCACTGTGGCCTGTTTGGAAGCACCCCATGTCAGAAGTTAGAAACACACCACCCTGCCTGCTGTGATTGACTCTTTAAAGTTGGGATGTGATTAGGGTCAGAGGGGAGTTTTCTCTCTCTGAAGCTTTAAGTCTTACAGTAGAAGTCACCATACAAGTGATCCACTCTGCTGGTGAGTCCTCCGAGCCCCTGCATTCTGGCCTGTGTATCCACCCCAGCTGTCTAAGTTAGGGGGAGGGATAGGCTGGAACAATAGGCACCATTTGTCCTGCTAAAAGGTGACAGGAAGCATTGATTTCAGCCTGTTCCAGCCTTGTAAGCCATCCCCAAATTGGCTAATGTGAACATTTCCCTCTAACGGAGATTGGAAAATTTTAGGTAATTGTGATTCACAGTAGTTGCATCAGGATGCAGGAGCAAACTTTTGATTACACGATACCAAGGCCCCATCGATTTTATTGAGCTGTTCATTAAATAAAGCAATAAAGCGCTGCATGGTCAATAGGGAATTGTTGCAAGGTGCAGCATAAACAGCTTACATCTATACAAAAGGCTACTATGTTAAAAGATAGCAGGAAACAAAGAACAAACTAGCAAACAGACAAAAACTAAAGTTATACCTAAATCACTATAACGATTTGGTCCAATTAAAGTCCAACCAGCCAAGTTACTTTAGAGTCTGCAGCTGCTAAAGTGCAAGAGCGAAAATCTGTTTTTATACTAATTGGCTTCTAACAATTAAAACTTTGCATAGCCCAAATCCCTTTTAAGTGTGAGGCAACATGTTAGAATTGCATTCATATACTCCCAATGAAAGCATGATGTAAGATGGAGCGGATCTATATTTCGTACGGTACAGCCACTTTTAAATGCGGGCGTTTGGTGCTCCCGCTGATAAGGACTTCGTAAATTGTCGCCATTAAAGTAGCTTAAAATAGCTCCCATTCACCAATTTGTCTCAGGACACTTGAGCCTGTCACACTCAGCTGGAAGAACTACAGGTATTCTTGAGGGGAATTTCACGTATGGTCAAATATGTGAGTCACCAAAGTACTTATCCTTTTGCTAGGCTGAGCTACGACAGCTAAACTTCAGTCAGTAGAGCCACACAGCCAACATTAAGCATGTGGTGCATGTTTCACCGACTGATAAAACAACATACTTCATAATTGACATTTCTCTATAGTATATTTTTCTACAGAATGATCATATATAGTGTAGAATGATAGTGTTCCACGGGGATGTTTTAAAAGGGATCACCGTGTCAGACCTGTGATCACAGTGTTGTGACACCTTCTCTCTCAAAATTTGACATCTGCGATGCACGCCAGCGCGGGACACGCCGATCCAACTGTAGAGGGGACTTTTCCTTATCACAACTGGGTCAAGGAGACTGAGTAAAAAAAAACTGTGAAATGTTTTTTGAAATGATACGCAAAGTGATGTTCAGCAGTGCAGACTCAGTGTGACATCAGATTTACCCAGCATGCTTTACTTCCAGGGGCATGCTGGTGCGGCGGTTAAGACTGTCACACCAAACCAGAGATGGATTAGAAACCAAAAAGCTTTAGAAATGGATATTATGAATCACGTTTTTGATTTAAAGCTGCACTAATATACTTATATATACATATATAGCCATGAAACTTTCCCAGTTGCTTTCTTACATTAAGCCAAGTTTTCTGAAAATGTATGTTTAAATATGCAAATGAGGCACCACCTTATTAAATATATGCTTATTTACATACAATTCCAGACAGGTTCAACATTCTTGTTTCATTTTGTTGACATATTGCAGTCAAAGGTTTTTACAGAGGGAATTTTTGATATCTCTCCAAAAATATGTCAACAATGCTGTCAACCACCATGAAAAATCTATTTTCGCCATGTTTTTAGGAATAAAATGTTATATAAATAACCGTAAATGATATATGAACAAAGCCCTCTGTAAGAAGCTTCAGAGTATAGATGGGAATGAAAATAGAACGTTTGGTGTATATAAGTGCTGCTGAAGTGGGGATTTCTGGTATGAGAAAAAAAAAGATAAGTATTGTAAAATTCCATACATTTTGCACGCCACTACAGGTGAATAGGGTGACTTTGTTTCCCCAGTTGATTACTTACACTAAGACAATTATATTTTGTAATTTTTATACAAATGAGGCATTATCTAATGATAACTTTTGGTGAATTTAGGAGAAATCTACAGACGCAAATAGACAAAGTGTAGGAAAATAAACACCTCGATGTTTATTCCGGATGTTTTCTTTCCACTAGTCTGAAAGAAGACATGTTATGGAAGCAAAATATCCCACAATCTCAAAATTGACCAGTGCATGAAAAACTCTGTTTTTGCCTGAGGTGTCTCCCCACAACAGAATAGTGCAATCTTCTCTTATGGATCCACAGTTAGTATTGGTTGTTTAATTTAACGTCAACCACAATCTTTCCCCAACCTTAACCACACGTAACCACATGTTTTTGTAGCCTGTGCCGGATCACACACGCAGGATGCAGGACATGAATGTCATTTTTAGGAGACAGGCTTGATTGATGACTCTTCCAGAGTGTCTCCCTGCCTATATTTTTTAAAGCATGCTGGGCGATAGCGTCACAATGAAACTTCCTTTCTGTCTGTGTCCATTGTCTGTTACATTTCAGAATAACACCCCATAAAAGCCCATTTTGTCTAGCAGTCCAGGTCGTGAGCCAGATGAAGATGAATAGACTGTACGGGGCAGTTTTTACCAGTCAATTATTTTTTTTAAATTTCAATTACATCAATATTCTTGCATGTCTTCACTAACACTTTTTCTTCTCTTGAGACTATATTAACCACATGGAGAGAAACCCTCTGAGAGAATTACATCGTCCATGCTGGACCCACACGTCCTGCTGCTCCTTACATAAAAACAGCACAATGTGATCTTTGAAAAGTGTAGGCAGGAGAGATGTCTGTGTTTTCATTTACAGTTCCCACCTGGTTTATGAATGAACAACCGGCATGCTCCAGAGAACCAGCCCACATCCTCCGCGACCAACCAACCGCTGGCTTTCTTCCAGTCCAAATGTGTTCACAGTGCACACTTTACTCCGCCGTGGACAGAGAGCTCATGCTGCTCGCTGGTTTGTCCGAAAATATATGGAGAGAGATAGTGTTGGAGTCATGCACTCCCAAGAGGCTACTTACTGCGATGTCCAAGAGCTCTGCTGGCATATTTTGCTCCACTTTCTTGTTTCGCTGAAACATGAAAATATGACTTAAATTATAGCTGTAGACGACAGCTTTTGTGCTTTCATTTTACCAAGCCCCTTAAGTTCATGTGGGTCCCTCACCAAGGGCTCTACAAACAGGAGACGACTATTGCTCTATATTTGACAAAAGGACATGTGGGAAATGTGATAAACTCAATTGATTCTCATTACAGTGGGAGAGGCAACCAGAAAGAGGACAGACATACCTAGACAGGTTGTGGTGAAGCCTCCTGATGATTTCCTCCGCTTGTTTTTTTTTTTTTTTTCTCCTTCAGACTTTTTTTGAGCAGCACCAGCAGAAAGCTGGCTGCCGGCACCCCATGCTGCTCTGCTTTTGGGGGAGTGGAGAGCCAATCAATGTGTGCTCACAAAGGGGGAAGAGCATTCAGAAAGCCAACTGTTCCCTCAGGCCATGGGCAATGAAGAAGTGGGAGAGACAGAGGGAGTCAGCAGAGAGAGAGAGAGAGAGAGGGAGAGAGAGAGAGAGAGAGAGAGGCAAGGGGGTTGACAACATGTTTCCTTTGCTACTATATACTGAGAGGAATAACATGATCACTGTAGCACTGACATGAAGCAATACTGACTGCAGTTCACTGAAATGCACAAATGGAATAATGCTTGTTTAAAGAACGTCACAACAGGGATGCTGCTCATGATTTATTTCATTAATCATTAGTCAATTTATACGTTCACATTAGCTTATGCAGTTTTTATTTTATTTGATCGATTAGTAGTTCAGCCTACAGAATGAGAAAATAGTGGAAACTGCCAAGCTTACATTGAAAAATTGCAACCGAAACCAAAATGTTGTTAATTAACAATAATGAACAGACAAGAAGCGGCAAATTATCACATCTCAAAAAGCTGGAACCCAGAGAAGTTTGGCATAATTTGTTTGCCACTATAAGTGTAAAATCCAATAAGTTGAACGTTCAACAAAACAGTCTTTTAATCAGTTAAAGGAGCACTCCACTGATTTAGGATTGCACTTCCATAACGTTGGGGTACAGGCGTCGTTTAAAATTGAAGCGCTCTTCTTTCAAACGGCACACTCCCAGTTTGTAAGGCTTTTCAACAAGTCCTTCAAATCAAACAATAAAATCTGTTCGTCCATGCCCTCTAGAACGACCGTTTCAAATCACTGATGGAAAATAAATGAGTTTTATAATGTGACAATGCTCTGGTTTAGGTATAAAATGATGTGTTTAGGGTTAGGGGAAGATCATGGTTTCAGTTAAAGTAAGTATTTAGTGAAGGTTAGAAAAACAGATTAAAATAGTTACTGCGTTAGGGTTCGGAGACCTTTGTTGTCATCTAATAATAAAGATATGGCTAAGGTTAGGGAAGGGCCATGATCATGGTAAAAAAAAACATAGAGTTGACTGTCGGTAGGCAACAGTGGTCTCCTGTGTTACAGCCCGTGTTCTGGTTGTTTTTGTGTCACGGAGGACACTACACAGATGTTTTCAAAAGATGAGTACTACTCCCCCTGATGGGAAAAAGTGATTTTGATGTGCAAAATCGATGTGGAGTGCTCCTTTTATCATTTAAGCGTGCACTGAATAACAATGAAATATAACGTTATGTAGAGCAGAATGAAGCAGCAAAATGTTCAGGACTGTTGCTTCATAAATTGCAAATGAATAATCGGAACAAAACTGCTGATAAATGTTCTGCCTATAGACTAACTGATGAATCAACCATCATTTGAACTCATATTCAATATTAATGAAATATAATTAAGCGTAAAGCCAAGAAAAACAAACACAGTGTTTGACGATTTCATTTGAGAACTTGCTTAAATTATTAAATTATTCATCGAAATTCAAACTCGCTGCACAATTTACATTTTGGCTATCTTGCCTTCATCAGGAAGTTGTCTGAGGCTGTTTCTGGTTTCCTTATGTGCAGACCCGTGATCAGTCATGACACCTGTAGATCAGCATAGATACCAGGTATACAAAACATTATCATGTCTTAAAAAAAAATACTCTTTACAAAAGACCATATTTACTCTTAGTGGACACATAAGAGACATATAAAGGACCATAAAACCAAAACACGTCATATTAAAACCTTCTTTTCAGTATATTGTTTAGCAAATCCTTCATTTTAACCCATATTAAACCCTAAATACAGACACAGAATACTAAAATCAGTATTTTATTTCTCATGATTAATCAATTATATATTTTATCCATTCATTTCTTTTTGTTTTCTTTATGGCACAGTGCTGCGCTGCTGAACCACACTGTATGTGTGGGTTATAGATGTTTTGTCATGCACTGGGAATTATGTATAATTTGCGTCAAACAATCTCTACGTGGCAGATTGAGCTCACAGTGGGTGTTCCACTTAATAAAATCACTTAGTGTAACAGTTCCCACCTTGACATCCCTCTGTTCCCTCTCAGAGGAGAAGGTGTAGGTACATTGCAGTGCTTGTGGAGACTTTTTTTGTTTTCCTTTTATGTATTACCTGACAGGAGGTTAACTAGCTATTTCCAGCCCCATTATTCTCCTGTAACTCCAGGGCAGAGTGAAAAGTCAATTATAGTCAAAGCATACTGTGTTTGCCAGAGTCCCAGGCTTGTGATCTCCCCGAATCATTTTCTACTAAATGTAAGTGTTTAATTATTAGCTAGACATTATAGGGCTTAATGAGATACCACAGTAAATTGCATTGTGGTTTCATATGCACTAATAAAAAAAAAAAAAAAAAAGCATCTCACCACGATGGCAGAGGGAGTCCGTCCGGCGCCGTGACATTTAAGTAAGATGCTTTTCTTTTCCTTATCGTAGAGGATGGGTTCCAGCTCCTCAACTGGGAAATGTCACATGGTTTTTAAGGTCAGGTTGAATCTCTTCAGTTATTTTTCTTCAAAGGAGCTTAGCTTAGTGATTTCCTCTCGCGATAATTTACATCTATACGGCCGATATCAACACATATCATAACCTTGGCTTCCAGTTCCGTTGCAGTTTCTCTGTCTATCCACTTTCTTCTCTGGTCAACATCCACCGTCCGTCAGCGAGTGATTTCTTACTCACCAAACCCCCATAGAGCAGGTGTGAACTTGTGAACTTGCTGCAGGTCATGCTTGTATGAGACAGAACAATATTGATAGCGGCGCAAGAGCTGTGCCCCTTTACTGAAAATGCAACATGTTACTGCATCGCATTACGGTGCGCGGAGATCTCCGGTGGAAATTGGTGAGTGCAGACAGAAGCAAGGCACTGACACTAAAAGCTGCTGTTTTCCTCTGATGTTTTTTGAAGCTCTCAAACATTTTTCTGCAATCAATCTCTACTTTAGCTGCCCGATGCTCACATCAGAGTTCAGCCAGTTACCCACAGGAACAAGAAACATATACTAGCAAACAGCGAAATAGGACTAGAAATGGAAGATGCAAGAGCTGTGTTAAAAAAAAAGAGGAAGTATAACTCTAGAATGGATTTCTCCTGCATGGATGTTATGTTATGTCACTTGTGATGTGTAAGGGAGTACATTTTGGAATTGAAGGTCGACTTCCAGGTTTTGACGAAGAAAAATGTGTGCAATAATAAATAAGATATCTCTGGTTCTGCTGCATCGATTTAGATGTTTGTTTTTTTACGTACCTTTGGAACTCCAAAGATGTTAAAACTGTGTAGTGTTACTGTTCAAAGGCCTCTTTGCTGGACTGCGTAACGAAATAATGGCTGTAGTAACTTTTGAGTCATTCGTAAAGAATTGTAAATACTATTTCAGTGAGTCACGTTCAATGAGTAACAATTGAGTAACTTGCACAGATCATGTAGAACAATAACAACAAAGCGTCAAGGGTGTTGGACCACATTTCTTGAAGAGTACCAATTGTATCATGTCATGATGAAGCAATACCTCTTACATTCCTTCATTTTAATGCACCAAGTGTATTTCCCTGTGCTCTTATGGTTATGAGTAATATTCACTGCTGCACAATCGAAAAATGAATCTTTTCTTCGGCTTTGGGGAATGACAAGTCATCCTGAGGAATGGGAATCAAAGTGCCCATGAGTTTCAAAGTGTAACCTTTTAAATTATATAATGTGCCATAGTTTGTAAATCCCCAAAGACCTCACAAAAAAAAAAAAACTGACCCTGTGTTGGCAAACATAGCCCTGAATCTATTTATTCCTAAAATACTTTGCGTGAACATTATGTAACAAGAGCAAGTATAAACGTAACCAAACTCTTTGACCTTTTGATGCCCCTTCCCGTGTCACGCTTCTTAATTAACTACCCCGAGAATCAGTCATTGCCATATTAGACAATGGAGTGTAACAATGGGAAAGGTGCAACAACTTGTTAAGCCCCATGGAGGGCAGCAGTAGAAGCTGCTCTCAGACCCACACACACACACACACACACACACACACTTGTACACACACACACTAGTACAGACACCCTCATGACAACATGTACTTCTTTTGCTTTAC
The DNA here is from genome assembly GCA_943593645.1 of Bovichtus variegatus. NCBI lineage: Eukaryota > Metazoa > Chordata > Actinopteri > Perciformes > Bovichtidae > Bovichtus > Bovichtus variegatus. The sequence continues at coordinate 11,803,520 of CALSCE010000091.1, read as the reverse complement.
ATCCACCTCATCCTCCAGTCTGTTTGGCTGGGGTTGCCTGGCAACAGGCTGCGTAAACACGGCACCTGACATGTCAAAAGAGAGAGCAACCAGGCGCTCAGGCACTTGTCTGCATAGCTCTGTCGACTCCACTACAAACATGCACTTATCATGCAGGAAATAAAAGCATACTCCTGCACGTGTACACACAATACTTTAATCCTCTTACAAATAAAAGCATATTTCTAAATTGGCATATAAAATTTTTAGGCATATTTTGGGTCTCACTGGAGATCTATTAATAAGCGTTTAAGTCGGCATAGAGTGGATGAAAGAACAGCGTCTCACAATAAATTAGTCAGGAGAGAATCTGTATCATCATAATTTCATTACATTCGCAAAGGTTGTATAAAACAAACACAGGAAACATTTTCACTGCTGCAAAGGAATACTACAGATTATAACTCTCGCGAATATCAGTGATTTTGTTAAAAAACAACAACATATATAATATTGTGCAGTTAAGATATAATGTGTGTTTTAGCCTTTATCCATACCAGTGCTTTCAGTGAATGGTTCACTGCTGTATTTTCCTCCACGGTTTTCACCAGGTCAAACGCTCTCAACATCAAGGTCAAGGGCAGCTTTATTATCATGTAAACAGTGCTGAATGGAGCAGCAAAATGCAGTTGTAGCCCCCACAACATTAATATGTATACTGTATTTCAGATAAAGAGAAAAAAAAAAAAAATAAGGGTAAGAAATGTACTTTAGCAGCAATAAAAGATGTTGTTTAAAAGAAATATTGCAATAACAGAACTACCGAATAAAGAACGCAGATACAACATAACTATGACTACTGTGTTGAGCAGTAGGGTCGTTTTATTGTATCATGTAAATATTGTGGCATTCTGCACTGAATGAACATGAGCAGATAACATGGAAAAAAAAAAGAAGAGAGTTCTCCAACATCAGACATATGCTGTTTAAAGATATTGCACTCTATACAAGGGCTCCTTGTTTATACGTGATTTCAAAGAGGCAACAAGGGAAATAAATATTCAGATAGTTCAGTGCAGTGCATCGTGTAGAGCAGATCAAGGTACAATAGTTGAGCGAAGTGATGTTTGAGTCTCAGACCTTATTTGTGTTGTTGTGAAGGAGTTCAAAAGGAGTTTAGGAGTCAGCCTGAGGGTAGAAGCTCAACAGTAGAAGATACTTCACAGATGGCAGCAGGGTGAACAGGCTGGTTGCTGTCTTTAAACCCCGTCTCGCTGATGTCACTGATGGTGGGTATGGAGGTGCTGATGATCTTCTCCCATTCCTGGGTCCTCCACGTGTCCTGCCAGGTTGTTATAAAGCTAGTTAGGATACTTTCGATTGTAGAAGTTCTGTCTGTCCACCACTTTGACAGACTGAAATATCATCAATTATATGACAAATGATATCTATTATTGGATGGATTGGCACGAAATGTGATATTAATCGTCCTGAGAGGATAAGGTCTAATAAAGCCGGGCACACACTACAGGAGTTTGCAAATCCTTACTAATTTTGAAATCGGGAAGCACCACGCACATGAGGAGAAACTTCACAGATGTTTTTCTGTCTAATCTCAAACATGCACACACACACGCAAAGATTAGAAAATAATGCAGAATCACACACTACAGGATAATATTAAGATTATGGTGCCAGAGGGAGAATCGCATCCCATCGGCCTCCGCGATACTTTGTGTTTTTATCCTACTATGGCAAAGGCATGACCCACCCTTCTCAGCCTCTGATTGGCTATTACTCGTTGCCTTCATTGGTTGGGTTGGTTAAGTTTAGGCATGAGGAGTGAGATTGTTTCGGGTTAAGAAAGCCAGGGTAGGCCAATCAGAAGCAGATTAGGGAAGTTCATGCCTATAAAAATATCATGGGAAGGTCAGATGATGTCATTCTGCATAATATCGAGCCATGCGCTTCTGTTTGTTGCAGGGAGACGGTGTATTTAAGTGGGCATTTGTTTTCTGAATATTGTTCCGTCGGAACAATGGCATTGCACCAAAGGAAGATGGTGACCATGGTAAACGTTGTACATGAAATCTGAGCCGTCACTCAAACACACACACAGAGACACGTTGGTCTTAGCATGCTACAGCTAGCGTTGGGATAACACAGCTGCTTGGGTCGAACGAGCACGGACTGCGGTCACATTTGCGTGGTGGTTCACTTTGCGTTGTGCATGAACATGCCTTACCACTAGGAGTTGCCAAAGTCAAAAGAAATGTTCAAATCCTACAGTGTTTATGAAGAAGTATATACTGAGAATTTCTTTTTTTAATACAACGTTGACTACAGAGTCCACATGAGGCACCCTGTAACGTTTATTCCCATGAATGTTCAGCTCTTTACTCCAGAGGCTCAGCTCCACTGATGTTGCTGTGGTATGTATCGTCATTGTGCGTTTCCAGAAGTCAACTTTTCTTTTTTTGTTGTACTGATTTTTATGTCACTGTGGGCAATTCAAGCGGAGGCCTTCACATTGATCTGTTGCCTACAAAGGACATGAGTTCAGAAACAAGATGGATTTCATATATCTATTATTTGATGTGACTCCCCCATCTTTAAGAGGATATAGATTTTCTGCCACTGATTCAAGGAGTTAGGTAGGGCTGAGGATCCCCTGCCTCTAAAGGTTGCACCCAGTGGATTTTCTCTGCTCGCTAGGATCACAGACTAAAAGGTTGAACTGTACTGTATAAACTTTAAGCTGACATTTATCTTCGTGGTAGCCCTGAAATCCTGTTTTCCAACACTAAAACATTGTGCTAATGATTTGTTCCGTCTTAGGTGAGTGAGCACAGCAGCAGGAAAATCTCTCAAATATTCAGCAGGATTTGTCTTCTATGTTTTCCATTTCAGCCTGATCAAATTGGATGCGAGTCCACTATCCCATTTCCACAATATATTCTGCAGCCACAATGTGGACAGCATGCAGCGTTAGCACCATTAGTGTGCTAGACTGTCCCCAAATCATCTCCTTGGTCCTTCCATCTAACTCCCTGCATTTGGCCGGCGCTGATAAGGCCCCGCCAAAATGACCAGGGGGTCACAATTTCACCACTGAAGTTGACGGCAGAGATAGACCACTGTGTCCATCAAAGTGAAACTTCAGGCTGTCTCTGCAGTGTTGTCATTTCCCAGGCAGTGGGATGCTTTGAATTAATCTGAAAAACATGGAGTGAGAGATAGCTCCGGCAGTTGTGGGGACTGAAACTCCTCTTGGCCTCTATTTCTGACACATTGTCAAAACATTCATAAGGTCTAAATACATTTATAGAATTTCACATCCCAATAGAGTGACAGTGGTGATTATTCTGTTTTGACAGAGATTACAGACAGATGAACTCCTGACTAAATGTCATGAATTTTTCATTTAAAATGAGAATAACATATTAAGGCAGTGCTTGGTAGGTGCTAGAGCATTTATAATTATGTAGTATGTTTATCATATACAGCTTGTATGCGCATTTCTAGAATATTTCGTGTTTAGTTGTTAATGTTATTGGATACATTGAATATCATAAAGGGCAAAAATGAATACATTTCTAAGGAATTGTGGATTTGCTCGCGAAGGCCAAGTAAATCTGCACAGAGCTATCACGTAGAATTTGACTTTGATGAATTCAGAGAAATTTCAGCTCTCTTGACAATGTTGATGATAGATAACAGATCATCTACAATGGAAGAAGCTATCATGTGAGTTGTGTCTCAAAATCCAGTTTTATCTTGCATTGAGTATTAACTGCTCCGCTATAGAGATGCAGCATGGTCTTCCGTCACATGTGAGACAGTTGTGAATGGTGGACAAACGTTGAATTGACTGGGTTAAAGGAATAGTTGACTTTTTGGCAAAAAAAAACGCTCACTCAAGTTAGAGAAAAATGGCGATAAAAAGACATGTTAACTGGAGAGCTTTAGAGAATATTTAACATTGTTGTCTTTGAATGAGACAACAAATCATATTTGCCGAAAAAGAGAACTAGAGACTAATATTACTAATCCTTTAATGAAGGAATCACGCTGTAATTAAATGCACAGTTATGTTTAGTCCCAGAAAGTTTTGCAGTGATTTGCCTTCCCAGGGTTGAAGATAATATGTTAATGCTGCAGTATATAATACAGTTTTCTGTTTAAGCACTTAAGCACTTAATCATTTCCTCCTAATAAGGGATTATATGTACTTTGTAACAATTCCACATCAAACATCATTCTCCGAATCTCATGATTACTTTAACATTCAAAATTACATACAATGTAGTCAATCACTTTGCAAATATTCCAACACTGCAGCGCGGCAAGTTATTGATACGAAGAACACAATTTCAAAGAACATCTTATTACATCATCACAGCATCTGGCATGAAAGGATTGCAGTGATTTTGCAGAAGTTGCACCAGTCATAACGGATTAAAGTGTATTAGAGCTGTGAGTGTGTTATCGCAGAGTGGATCTTCTTTGTGCAGAATTGATTTGTAAATAAATTCTTGACAATTCCTTTCAAACACAGCGAAATAAATCCCATTCAGACCAACAAGCTGCTGGCACAGCCTTTTGTTTGTCCATGACTAAACAAACAGGGGCTGGAACATTGAATTAGCCTCTGTGTGTGTGTGTGTGTCTGTGTGTGTGTGTGTGTGTGCGTGTGTGTGTGTGTTTGTGTGTGTGTGTGCATGCATTCGTGCGTGCATCAAAAAACAGCTATTACTGTCATGTATAGAAGTTAGAATTCAGCTGGAAGGGATTTACAGTGCCCTTCAACGAGAATTTAAAAAAAGACATCTCAAATGAACATGACCACTGTAAAAATAACTTGTTATGTTAAAGGGCCAGTTCACCGAAATTACAAACCAAAACAACCTAGATACCACTAGAGGTAGGTGGGAAATGCTTCAATTTTATGCATTACATCCTGTTTGTCTTTCATACTATACGTAGTTTTTTTCTGATTTTATAGTATTTTCTTACTTTTTGTATACACACAACTCATCATTTATTTAATCTTCTTTGATTTGGATAAATGTGTTTTTGTATTGAGCGTCTTGTCTGCATTTTTGCAATTGCATGTAGTGTTTTATGAAAGAAATGCATAAAACAAAACTTACCGAGCCTAAAAAACAGACAACAGCAGTTAATTAAAGTGATATTAGCAGAAACATTATGATGAAGTGTCTAAATAACAAGTGAGAACAGCAGAAAGCCACTCATGCTTGAGGTCCAGCAGGACACTTGACACTACACAAGGACATCCTGAGGGCACTGCGACAACCAAAGCCAAACACGCACACATACATGCACACACTCAATGATGCACCGAACCTTAAGACCTTGGAGAAGCTAAACCATCCTCATTTCAGCGTTATGTCGGTGCCAACTGTCAGAGGTGCCTCTTGCTGTTCCATAATGATGATCAAGCGTTTCAATCCGCGAGGCTTTTCTCTTTTTTCCCCTCTGCCGGGAGCCCTGTTTGCCAAATGATAAAAGGCTTTTTATGATCCTACTTTTCTCTTCCTATATGTATTGTTTGACATATGTTGTCCCCTATATTTCACTGACCTCTCCTTGAACTCAACACATCCATTTAATGCAGTGGATAAATGGCGGCGAGCAGGTCTCTGCTCTGGGACCTCCTGGCACTCGGCTCGGTGTTGAAAGAACACTTATCCCCACTCACCCAGATCAAATTCATTTTCTGGCATTGACGCGGAGCAGCACCGTGGTCAGATCATTTCGAGTCAAGGTAAACTGCCAATAGTACACGCCATGAAACAAGATGAAACATGAAATATGTTGGCACACAATGAGCAGTGTGCGTCTCCTTCGCAATCTTCCCCTCACTTCCTCTCAATTTCTCTCACTCTCAGTCACTTGAGCTTTCGTGGCGCCATAACCCCCCGAAAGGCAATTACCATGACAACAGCAGTCAGGATTTGCACCACAGTAATTAGTGCGGTTGAAAAAAATAAAGAAGGGAATTATGAGTTTTTGTCTGAGGAATTATATGACACACATCAGAGTGTAAGGTGCAGCCTGGGGGATGAACCTGTGAGGAGAAACAAGGAGGTAAAAAGCAGCGTAGCAGTAGCAGACAAAGAGAAAAGCAGAAGGCTAGCTGTATCAGGTCAGTGTATTAAGATCTCCATTAATCACTATGATACAGTGGAACCAATGAATAGAACAGCCACGTCTCTGTGGAAGTGATGTCACGCTCATGTCCGTAGTTAAAAATGATGGTGGAAAAGGGGCTGCTCCTAGTCTCAGCAGGGCTGCAAAAAAAAAAAAAATCATAAAACATCATCTGATGAAGAGACTCTTTCTTCAAGTATGTAAACAGCGGCTGTGGCCCTTGATTCCTCTGCGGGGAGAGAAAGTGGGAGGGCCATTTGTTTTCTTTTTTTTCTCATTCTTGTTGAAATTCCCAGCGTAGTGCATCCTGAATCTCATTGCCCTGGATAGCAGCTTGTTGGAGGTGTGTGCAGACTCACCTCCAGCCTTGCTCAGCCGCTGTAATAGATGTGTTTGTTGCTAAGTGGCGGTTGTAATGGGATGCTTGTTTGCCTTGCTCGGTGCACTTTCATCCTTCACTGTAGTGCTAATAACACGCAGCAATTTGTCTCACGGCTGCAGAGCTTTCTGGTAGACGAAGAAAACAAAGGCGCTGGCAGTCGGGCGTCATTTTACACTCTGTGTGCACATTTGAATGTATGTTGTACATGTGAGTATTTGTAGTCATTTGCCACCAATTGGGAGGGTGAAACAGCCGTATCGCTTTCCCCTTTCATGCTGCTTTTGTGCACAAAAGGTGCAGATTGTTCAGATGGAGAAGGGTTCCCCCGTGGGCTGCAGTCCAGTACTGAGCCGCCTTATACACTGCAGTGCTCCATAAATAGAGGAGAGTGAGAGATGGGCAGAGGTGGAGGGAAGGGTAAAGATAGCACCAGGTCTCATCCCACACACTCAGATTGTCACTGGCCTCAATGAATCATCCAATCGTGGATAATCTTCATCGCAAAGCCTCCAAAGAAAAGTCCCTGCTGCTTTCTCAGAAACACTCGACGCAGTAGTGAGAGGCCCCTTAATGTCGTGCACAGGTGAGGCTGTTGTCAATGCATCATTTATATGTCTGAGTATTTTGGCCTCTTCACAGGATGACCCGAGGTCAGCCCGTGGTGTCATGAAATATTCAGCGTCTCGCAAAAGCAGCGACAGGCTTCTTTAGTTTTGGCTATGATGAAGTGAAATACTTTTTGTTACAGCGTCATTAAAGACTCTTTCTGCGTTTGTATTGTCAGATGCTGCTGCCATATTGGTGCAGTCACTGCAGCAGAATGTGTGTGCGTGTCTGTGTGTGCGTGTGTATGTGTGTGGTGGAAACTCTCCACGTTGCCTGTAAGTGACATTTAATTTAATTAGACATAATCATGGGATGGCGCATTCTTGTGAGTCGCAGCCACGACCTGGATATGTGGATTTGTGCAGAGAAATCCGGAGCATTACGAAATCTGTAACCTTGTTTATTCAGGACATTTGCTGTTTGCTCCTCACATAATACGTGTCCCGATGTCAGGGGAGATGCATTTAGTTTATTTGCACATGATTATTATGATAAAACGAAATCACATTGGAGCTCATGCAATGTCAAGGAAGCATTGTGACAATCAAAACGTTCATTTAGCTCAGATTGCAAGAGTAAACAAATGCCTCACCTTTTATCATCCCGTTCCTTTCTAACCGGTATAATTACTGTTTTAGGCTACAGTGGAAATGGTTTCACCACCTCCCACTATTTCTGTATTTTCTCTTTATTTTACGGGTTGTGACTCGAAACGCAGCCAGAGTCGAGGCTTAAGTGGAATCCACGCTGTGTTTTGATAACTGGGCAGTGCGAGAGTCCGCACAGTGGACCCTGAGGAGGCTCTGATTTCATGTCATAATGAGACCCAGCTGTCAGAAACAGAAACCAGACTCTTTGTCAACAAATGTATTTTCACCTCAGTTCCACAGTAAGTCACACCAATGAGCGCTAAATGTACAATTTGTCTAATTGGTAAATACATTGGATAATTGGCTTGAAGTTTAGTTTAAGTAGGTGTCACCTGGGTTCCATAAGAAAAGATGTTATGGTAATAATCTGTGACATTTTCAGGAAAATGCTTCAAGCAAATCAACAATTTGATGCTCTTTATCATCAGTTCAAACACAACATATTTGAATGTTTATATATTTCCTATATTTGCAGATTTAACTACCCAGTATTTGGACAAATGGTCTGGTGCACAAGAAGCAAGAATACTACAATAATACTACAAGAATACTACAATACCCATGAGACTGGGCAACTGTAGAAGAAGCCACAACAAACACACAGGCCACAGTAATGATTTAGCAAAGAGTACACATTCTGCGGACACGTAGCAACATTATCATTCATTTTGAGTCGCGTTTCTGCCAGACTTATGAATAAAATTTACATTTTTGTTCGCCTTTTCGATCAAATTTGGTCTCCACCAACTCCTGAAAGAAATATCTGTTTTATTTAGCTGGATGTCCCACTATGTTCACCAGCTATAGCCACTAACTTTGTCTGTCTGCCATTTGGCACTGGACATAGCGTGCAGTAGGATTATCAGAGCTTTTTAGTGAAAACAGCTGCTTATTGCTTCTGGAAACAATAAGAGCAGTGGGACTGGACTGTAGTAAATAGAGTAAAACACCAGGGAGAAGTTTACTCCTGGATGCTTCCTTGGATTATTTACAGGGATCTGTTGCATGGTAGTGAATCTACACAGCAGGCCTCCCCTGCTTGTGCACTCCACCGGCCATTCACGTGGAGCAGACTCAGTATCCGGGGTTCACTTGGCGCCACATGCAAATGACGACTTATTTCCAAATGGCGCTGGGGCCGGAGCAGGCGAGGCAAGGTCACGGCCCGCTGTGGTGATTAATTTTGGCAGTGGTGGGTTGTATACTCACCAATGTTGGGCTGCGGCCATGTGTGGTCAGATACTCCAAGACTACGCCACAGGGTGACAGGAACAACCCGATGCTGCCGCTGATCATCAGAAGACACAGACAGGCTCATTAGGCAGCTTCACTATGAGTGGTTTGGTTGTACCTCTGCAAAGAGCTGCAAAGAATAGAAGAAGAGGAATGTATTTCCATGGGTGACCTGAGTGACAGTAAAAAAACCTTGACTTGGTGGTTTGCATGATAATATTACAGAGAATTTCTGAAGAGTTGGAGTTAATTTTCTCTCTAAAGTTGTGAATTCATCATCATGAAGTAAGTACGGGATGAACTCCAGGATGTGCGCTCAAGGGCACGAGCCAGGATCCGGCGAGAGGGAAAGTGTAATCTGCCAGCACCGACACTGAGCGCTGACCCGCGACCAAGGGCTGATGGGATACAATTTCAATCGACAGGCTCAGTCATTGGTAGGTACGGACCTGAAGCAGTTCAGGTCATATTTCTCTGGCCTTCATTAATTGGTATTTTGACTACAGTCCTCTCTCTTGTGGTAGACCACCAGTCTACCCACATGAAGTCCTTGAAGTGTGACATTGCAATTACACTCACAGTGACACATGGGAGAAAATCCCAGTCTGCTAATAGAGATCTGGCCGGCCTCTTCCCCTCTCTGCACTGAAAGGAAAAAGGAATTTTCAATAACATGGCCATTTATAGCTGCTACCACATGGCAGAGTAAAGCAGAGAGCAAAAGGAGAAGTACTTTTTACTATTGATGGTTGTATAAATGCTAATGGTCTAGCAATCAATACAGCATTACAGTGCCCCTGGTAAATAGAATTATGATCCGGACACTGTATAAATGATCACATGATTGATGTGTTAAAGTACTAAAGCAGCACATTATGGCCTGACTGTATATTCAGCACAAAGAAAAGGTCAGTGAAATGGAAAGAACATAATCAGACTGGGTCAATAATCCTAGTGTAACATCGTATTTGTCAATGGTGATGTCGGGCCTGTTTTCTTTAACCAATAGCATTATTCATTAATTAGCAAATCGTCTCATTTGCCTCGGATAGAAGCCTTTGTAACGAAAACACGCTTCTTCTGCGGTCATCAAAATGAATGCAGTGCAGGAGTGGCTGGATAATCTTACATTTTGCTCTTCATAAACTTTCCCATGCAAATAAATCAATATAAATGATATTCTATTAAATTATTTGAATAAATATCTGTATCTGTATCTGTAATGCATGCGTGTGTGTGTGTGTGTGTGTGTGTGTCTGTGTGTGTGTGTGTGTGTGTGTGTGTGTGTCTCTGTGTGCGTGTGTGTGTGTGTGAGTCTCCATAAAAATCAGACTTTGGCTTGGAGGCAACAACTTAAATTGCGTGACTAATAATATTTAATGACTGAAAAGATTCTCTAATGCAAACTCAGAAGAATTAATTATGTTCTAATTAAGAGAGGTACTGCAGTTCACATACATGAAGGGAGTCTCTCATACAGTATCTGTGCTGTCCAGATAGTAAATGTCTTGTTATTCTCATCTTAATATGTCTCCAACGGCAAAATACGCTGTGCAACGAGATAGCTGGCCTGCTGCTTTGACGAGCAGCCGTCTGCCAATGCTTCCAGTGGGTTCATTTGAATTTATTTACAAGCCATGTTATTTTGCAAGTGTTCAGGAGTCAAGTGGCCACCCAACAAGCCCTCCAAATTAAATGACAAAATGGCACTTTTAAAAACACTTTAAAACGCACAATATGTAATGGTCTGTCGCTAGGGGTCTCTCAATCAAAACAAAAAGCAAGAATCGGAGTTTGGTGACTTCATGAAGCAGCGTGGGGTCATGGGAGTTGTTCAATTCACCTCCATCACCGTCATTGCAGTCAGCTTCTCCCTGTTACTTTTTTTCCGGGAGCCGAATTATCCCCAGAAGTCTCCTCCTCTCCAAAATAAATGGAAATGGTGAGTAAAACTGGTACAAACACTGAATAAAGCAGTTTCACATTTAAAATCAGTGTTTCTCTGACACTGTTCGGCGGACACAGGATGCTGAGATTTGCTCAGCTTGTTTCTCTGATAACTTCCAGATCCAGACTAAAATCTTTCAAATGCGTAAAAAGTTCCGTATTATACCTTCATGATTTACCAACGTACACCAACATGATTTTTTTGATCTAATGGTCAATTAAACTGTACTGATTAATAGACTTGTACAGACCCTCCCACTACTTCCTGGAGTTATAGTTAAGACATTTTGTATCAGGGAGTCCAAGCAAAGGCACAAGTCTGCACATGTCACTCAAGGCTCCACACGTCATGTGGAAGCCCATTAAGAGCTACACCTGACTCTACACCACAAAGTGACAGGGACAAAAGGTTAGCAAAACATCAATAACAGAAAAACACCTCAATGACAGTAGCACTGAAGCCCATGAGTAAGTGGAATAAAATGTTGGAGCAGCCATTAATAAGTATAATGTTGGGTTTAGGCTTCCAACATGGTTGTGGGGTTTTAATTGGCAATACATTAATATACCCTAACAAAATAAATACTTTTCTTATTTTTTTTTTCACTTCCAGATTATACACGGTTATCGAAACCTTTCAGATCTGGCACTTATAAACAGGCAGGATGTGTTCAGAGCTGCTCTTTTTAATCCCAGCTAAGGCGTCAATTTGCTTTTGCTTTGGCGATATTGAATAATGAAGACACTGTATCAAAATCTATGTAAAAGCATCTATCTAAAATAATCCATCCATTAGCTTTTGTCATTTGAAACATTCCTGTTGTTTTAATTCACCTCCAATTTTGCGTCCATTCATTGGAATATAAAAAAGCCTTAGTAGTGTTTGAGGAATTGATAAAGGTATTAGAAAGAGTAGCGCTCTCTGGGGAGACTTAATGAGTTAAATCAGGTGTGTCAAATACTATAGTGGGGGTTCTATCCAAATTTAACACCAATTTTAACAGAATTTCCAGAAAATCAGCAAAAAAAAGAGAGTGTGCTATTGCACGTTTCCGTTCTCTGTTGTTGTACGAATTGTAGGATTGGGGCGGTTTTGAGATAAACATTTGGTGCGCTAATTCTCCAGTCAGTAGAAGAAGAAGTCACAACAGAATGACGTAACAAAAAGAACGTCAGTCAAACCGCAAACGGTAGAAAATAATGTGGGAAACATGTTGTAAATATGGCATTTTTTGTTGTTTCATGTAGCAATTTAAAGGAAGATTACACTCTCCTCTTCGCTCCCCACAGAACCACTTTTTTCGTCTTTTGACATTTTTCGTCTCGTCAGTGACTAGAGATGTTTAAGTCACATGCTTCAAATACATTGTAATTTATTCGTTAAGTCTGTTATTATTTTTCTTTTTTTTTTTTGCCCAAAATGAAAATGCGACTGAAAACAGGTAGATGGAAATGAACTTCATGAAAAGAACGACTTCAACATCCACACGTAAACATTCTTCCTCATCAAGGATTTAAGGTTGAATGTCTCTTTCACAAATACTGAAAAAAAGATGTGACAAGCGGCGTCTGTCTCTGCTTTTATTTTATTGGATTTATTTTTAAGGAGGTTTCTGTATTATCTGAGTGAAAAGATAAACATTTTTTTTCATACTATTCTATATACTTTCCTTACTGTCAAAACAAATACAAGCCACTAGATGACCTGCGGGACCCCACTAGGTTACACATTGACAATCTCTCAATAGATTCTCATCCCACACAATTTTCCTTCCCTTTCTCCTCAGAAGAGTCATTCCCTCCTGCATCTTGTAAGCTTTTCTTTTCTTCCTGAGGAGAGGTATAAGGGGGACCCCATTTCTCTCCACCTCCTTATCCCTAAATCCAAGCTGGTTTCCATGAGAAACCAGGAGGAATGTGTTTCATTAACATTCTTTGAGGAATGCATATGCACTTCTTGTTCATCAAATCTAAAGCAGCCCACCGCCTCCCTAATCGAAAGCAGCCCATGACGCCTTTTAAGTGGGGCTCAAGTGTCTTCTAAAGAAGCAGCATGTCCATATGAATGCCACAAATGACCACATGTTTGAGGGTGTGATCCCCTCGCTAGAAAGAAAGGATACAAATCATTTTGGCAAGATTATGGGACAGAAACGACGTGAACGTGTGCCGCTACATCAGCCCTGTAGAAGCGACTAACTCATCGTGTATCAAAACCGAACCTCCGCTGTCATTTTTGTCATGTTTTTTTGGTGTTGCGTTCCCTCACTGTCATATCTCGTTCCCTCTTCCATGTTTTAACCCTTCTCATTGCCGGAGCTGAGCCAGGGGGCCATTTCCTCATTTAGAACTGAGAAGGACGCCAGAGGTCATGAGGACCTCTACACTAAAGTAACCTCTGGGGTCGGGGAACACGCACACAAACACACACGTGGATACAGAAAGAAAACGGGTTCTCTTACGGCGGTCTGTCATCCAAACACTTGACATGTTTTAAGTAGTGACATGCAGCTCAACAAACATGGATGCTTCATTGACAAGAGAAGGATGAAGCCATTACAGCGGGGTGTTTTTTTTGTTTTTTATACCCCAAATCCAATTGGCTCATGGGAAATCTCTGCAGTGTGATGGATGTAGTGATGTCTTGTTACTAGGATGTTGTTTTTTTTATCTGTGTTGTGTATCCCTATGAAACATTTCTTTGAGTTCCTTTAGAGGGCCCTTCACCAAAATTGTCAAAAACGTATTTTGTAACTCAACCCCAGAGGTGTCAGGCCGTGTAGATAGTTTTGGTGTTATATGTCAAGGCTTTGAGATATGTGTCTCTGAATTTTTTCCTACCGTCTCAATGCAATGGAAGTGAATAGAATTTCATTTTCAGCATTACCAAAATGCTGAACAATGACTGATCTGTGGATTTTCTCAGAGCAACCATGATATTGTTTCTTGAAAGATACATTTTTCAAATCCTTTAATAGTAAAAAATTGTTTTACATTTTGGAAAATACACTTATTTGCTTTCTTGCCTAAGAGTTAGATGAGAAAAATTGATACCACTCTCATGTTTATATTATAAATATAGAGCTAGAGGTGATTAGCTTTGCTTAGCACAAAGACTGGAAGCAGAGAGAAACAACTAGCCTGGCACATAACCCTGCTAAAACCATCATTTTGTACAGGTTGAAAGAAATATAGATATTACATGTTAGTGAGTTTTAGCAGTGTTGGTTTTCCCCCTGTTTCCTGTTTTCATGCTAAGCTAAGCTGCTGCTGGCTGTAGATGATGATATGAGAGTGGTGTCGTTCCTCTCATCTAACTTTAACTAGGTGTATTTCTCAAAAGGTCAAACTTTTCCTTTGAAGGGACAGTTCACCCTGAAATACAAAAATACATATTTTCCCTCTTACCTGTAGTGCTGTTAATGAATCTAGATGCTGTTGGAGTTGCCTAGGAGATATCGGCCGTAGAGATGTCTGCCTTCTCTCAAATATAATGGAACTAAAAGGCACTCTGCTTGTGGTGCACAAAGCGCCAAAATAATACATTTGAAAAAGATCAACAGCAATGTCTCTTTCCAGAAACCATCTAACTCAAGATAATCCACAGACCTTGTTGTGAGCAGTTTCATGTAAGAACTATTTTCTTTCTACCAAACTACATCAGCCAACCGTATCACTGCGCACAGGTAAGCCTGCATCTACTCATGGACGAGAGGCTCTCCTGAGCTCGCCTGAGCTAGCTAACATTACAGCTCAGCCAAGGAGGAAGCCATTAATGTTTACAACTCGCGCTGTCATGAGCACCATCCTCTCATATACGTGTAGGCTTTCGTCTGCGGGGTGATACCATAGAAGTAAAATAGTTCCGACAAGAAAATGTTCACAACAAGGTCTGTGGGATATCTTGAGTGACCGGGTCATGATTCTGGAAAGAGACATTGCTGTTTTTAATGTTTGTTTTTTTTTGACGATTTGAGCACCACAAACGAAGCACCGTCTAGTTCCATCACATGGGAGAGAAGGAAGACATCTTTACGGCCGATCTGTCCAACGCTGGGCATCTCACACCAAAACAATTTAGATTGATAAATAGCACTACAGGTAAAAGGAAAAATATGTATTTTGGATTTTAGGGTAATTGGTTCGAGCTGACAAATGGATACCTCAAAACCTGGACGCACAAAACGATCCTCATGGCCAGATTCCACCAGAGGTAATTAGAGTGACCATTTGAGCTCTGGCACTTTTGCACCAGCCGCCTCACATCCTTTACCTCTTTATGACGAGGCTTATGACTCACACATGCACGCAGTCAGTATTTGAGGAGATGCTGTGACTCAACTCACGCTGACACAGGGACTAGAAGGCACTTGGCTGCAGGAAACACAAAGCAGATCAAAACAAGCTCTGGTAGATCTGTGTGGTCTCTTTGTGGTGCGGCGGACGTTGGGAGTCAGCAGGGAGCGAAGGGGGGAGGCCCCCGTGTTTCACCTCCTTGAAAATCAGACAGAAAGTCATTGATTTTCCCATGACATACCCAACCCCCCAAAACACACCCCTTCAGAGTCAGACGGCTGGTGTGGGGAACATGCACACCATCTCACATACATACACGCTCCTCAAACCCGGAGCCCTACCCCCCACCTCAGCCCGGCGACCACCCCCTCTTCCCCTATCTCTCCCTGGCTGTCTCTCTCTCCCTTTCCCTGTCTCATTTATGCCTTTGCGGAGCAGCTGCTGCCCAGAGAACTGAGGGAGCAGCATTCACATCTGAGCACATTAGTCACCAGATGTCACCTTTTGCTGCCAGCCCATCGAACATCCAGGCAGACAATGCCCCATGCATTCTGAACATCTGACTTACGACGTCTCCTACAAAGGGGGCTGGGTGGCGCGCTGGACTCCAACAGCCACGGCTGGTGGAGCTCAAAGCCACGTCGACAGTGACACCTACAGCTTGTCCACACACAGTTGAAGTGGAAAGCTGCTCATGAGGCATTATTATCAAAGACCGCCTTGAGATACACAAGCTGATAAGGGGTGAGCTCTCTCTCTGCAGAATGGATAACAGCATGTAGATTTTACACCAAAAGCGGCTTCTTTTTTTTTTATCTTCATGCCAAACACTTTATACAGAAAAGTGCAGAGAATTTTGAGTGTTTACCTGTTTTTCTGTATCCTAAATATGTCTGAGCTGCTAAAAAGACGATTTCTGACAACCCTGATGTTGCCTCCGACACCTGCAACAGATCTGCTGCTGTCACCTTGAGGGTATCAAACCTGTGTTCGCACTGAGACAGCAGCACGGCACGCTCCGCACTACAGACATAAGGAGAACAGACATAAGGACACAAGGAGAAGGCTAGGTAGAAGGTCTCACTCAGAGAAGTAAACAGAGGTAGGAGCACACTGAATAGCAAAAAAAAGCCCGAAGGCATAAAATGAATCGCAGAATTCCAATAACAGGCACATGTATTTATTTAGGCCTCAGGTTGATGTGAAGGTTCTCTATTTCAAAATATGCCTAAATCAGTTTCACTCAGACTCTTAAATAATTCATGACAGTCTGATGTCACGCTTAGTGATTATCTTATTTTCTTTTTCTTTGCTCTCAATAGTTAAATCAAAAGATGGTTTTAAAACAGCGGTTGCCTACAAGGGGGTCGGGACCCTCTCAAGGATCACAAGATAAACCCAAGGGTTTGTGAGATGATTAAAAGAGTACTCCACCATTTTAGCATTGCACTCCTATAACACTGTCGAACTTGTGACGGACAGTTTAAAAATCGATCCAGCAGAAGCAGAGATATTGTCTTCTTTACTCCATGCATTCTTCTTTCCTGTCCAAACATGGTGCCTACCTTACCCATGATGCAACTCAACCACAGACAGTGTGGTCCATGCTTGGTTTGGTCAGAGATTCGGGTGTGTTATGCTAGTAGCGGCTAGAAAGCAGAAATGAGGAGCGGGCTGCGGAGGTCTGGTAAGTGCCCTTCTTTCAAACTACACCTTCACAAACTTGTATTCTTCAGCTCCAACCGACGCTGACTCAAGTGACATCACTTGAGGTCATTTATCAGATTTCAAAGTTCATATCTGGGGATCGGGGTTGGCTTTCCATTTTCTGATTGGCCACTTTTCTTACTTTCTCGTTCACTTGTTATAGACTTCTGGCTAAACTGTTGGCTTGTTTGCAATTTGTCAAATCATTTTACTGCTCAATTCTCACCTCGTTAAACAATGTCATCCCGTTCCTAGATCCCAACAATTACTTTGGTGAGTACAATCTTATCGCAACTGATAACAATTATGGCCAAAACTATGAAAAAAGGTAATCGGAAAAAATGAGTCACTATACATTGTTTTATTTTAAGGTTTCACAAACCAAATAGGTTGGGAAGCACATATGACTATATGACATAAAAGACAAACATCGCATGATGCTTATGACTTCACACTGCAGTCATATATCCACAGATCATTGCCCTGGATCAGACAAAACAACAATTTAAGTGCTCTTTTACTCCCATTGTTTATCCTTGTTACGGCTTATCAGCAGAGTGATGCTTCCTTCTCCACCCTCCCCGCTTCTCTCTCCTTCCTTCTCTCCATATATTAAACGATGGGTGGCACTTTCCCCTCACAGCGCTATCTGCTACGTCGAGTCACCTCCAGACACATTAGCATATTTATCATCAGCCTCACAGACTTCAAAGTCAGTGCTTGCTTCTCAGAGAGATGGGGAAGCGCCACCAGGAAGCCGGCGCAGATTGCAAAGCACTAGGTGTTCCCCAGGGATCAAATATCCATTTAGGTAAGAGGAAGGGGGAGGCTATAAGCAGAATTCAATTCATTTATTTGCAGTGGTGATGATGTCTTTAGCAGTGACTTTAAATATTTGCTCAGTGCTAACCACAGCTTTCACCACAGTTCTGTGATGTTAACATGCAGCTAAAGCTGGAGGGAGCACTGAAGATTCTTTAAGGTTTTACTTGATGTGTAAATAAGGATGCTGTCAAGAAGATTATTTCATAACATACATCAACAAAACAAACAGAATTCAAGCCCATTTACATGAAATACATCAAGTCATAATGCAAATCAACACCCTACGTGTGCACGTTTTTGCTTCTATTTCTTGATAAATCCTATAATCTGTACATCCGCGCTGCCAGGAAACTGGATAAACAGTACACTAAATCTTCTGTAAACAGCATCACTCATACCTGCACTTTGTCCGCCCTGATGAAAGCAGCTCGGGTCAGGCTGCATTTGTCCTCACTCAGTGCACACTTGATGGACAGCTTGTCCCAGTGTGTGGCCGCTGAAACAGCCACTCAGGTTAAAGAGAGGTCAGTGAGCAATGGGTTTCCCATTGCATTACTGTAATGCATTGCTGTACATGACAAGCTTCAAGTTAAAGGACTTATGTGTACATGGTTAGCGAAACAGCCAGGTTCAATACGCTATACAGGCTTACTTTGTTTAATATGAATATTTTTTGGTCTTTATTGGATAGTATAGATAGATGGACAGGGAGAGAGGGGAAGACTGCAGCAAAGGGCAAAGGGTCGTATTCGGACTCAGCCTTTGTACATGTAAACGTACATGTACAAAATGTATTATCTATCCTTTCTTTAGGACAAAAATGTACATACACTTTAATAAAGATTTTTAGTGAATAATGCTTATAATAGAATCTCTATAATAAAAAAATTTGGGGGGAAAAAGTTTGTTTTAAATAAACAGACCTTAACTAAACTGAGGAATAATAATGTCAAGATGAAAATGTCCCAAACGCTACCTCACCATCTAAAAAGGGAGTGTCAGCACAGATTATCAGGATCATGTAATCTCTTGCTGATTTTTGGCTGGACCACAACAAAGCGGGGCCTACAAACACGAAAATCTGTGAGTGAGTGAGTGAGCGAGTGAGATGAAGCTACACCATTGGTCGGTTAGTGTTGGAGTGTCCCCATTGGTCATTGCTCTTTCAAAATGAATAGGCGCGACAGTGTTTCCGCTGGTTCAATTTTGCCATTTATTTAGCTCAACTGCAAAGGGGGTAACTTCATTTCATGACGACGCACAGGATTACGCTGAGCTACTATTCTGGTGTGACCGTGTTTAACTGCGACCTTTGCTCGCTGCCTCACCTATGCAGCATAATGACGTAGTTGACATTGACAAGATGCTATTTCTGTCTATTTGTCCCATGGCTTACACAAAGCTTACTCTTGTTTTGATCCCTTTTAATGTGCACTGACACTTCCTGTGAACCACCGCTGTGCGAAATGCCTCCTCTTTTCTCACATTCTCCATTGATTCTTAAACATACATGCTCTGTTAATAATGTGATTTGAATCATTAATACGCTACATTGTAGGCACCCATTATAATTGGAAAATTAGTTACAGCACAGTGTCTAACTGCTTCCTACAACACTAATGCCATCCCTCTCTCTGTGTCATCTAAACCCTATGCTAATGAGGCCTGGGCACACAACATGCAGGAGGTTGAATATCAATTTAATCAGGCCCTCCCTGCAGGGGCTTTCTGAGAGAAATGACAGCCAAAGTGCATTAGTAATTCTACTGCTGTCACTTTTCATAGCTGCTTACCTTGCAAACAAACTGCTCTAATGGCACCTGCCTGCTGGGCAATTTAGACACTGTAGGGGCAACAGAACATGAAATGGACTGGAGACCACTGACCTAAATAGGAAAGGGCCAATTCTAAACAAGGAGTGGCTGTCTTATCGTTGGAGTGGAAGATATGTGTGCTATGTGTACGGACAATTAAAATACTTTACTGTAAGTGCACCTCCAAGACAGCATTCTTAAATTAATGTGAGAAAAGAGGTTACGTCGGTCTAAAATCCTTTCTGTCTTCACAAAAACAAAAGCATCTCCATCTGAAATTTCTGCCAATTTGTTTGTCATCAAAAGTGTCACTTAAATCCTCACATTCCTGATTAATATCTACAGATAACAGGCACAAATAAATACTTTACTACGCAAATGAATAGATAAAAGGAAGAGTTCATTACCTCCACTCATACAATTGAATTGCATTGACATAATCCCCTCTTATTCCTCAAGGGGATGGGGGAGGGAGAGAGCATGATGGGATTGGTGGTAGTGTGTGTCTGTGTGTGTGTGTGTGTGTGTGTGTGTGTGTGTTGGGGGTGGTATGGCTCATTTCCGTGTCAGCCTCTGTACGTCAGCAAGGGGGAAAATATGTCGTTTCTCACTGCACCCAGTGTAGCAGCCCATGTTTTCATTCAGTCTGTGTCATCATAACACACTGATGCTACTGAGTGTGTCAGCTTTGAGGCCTGATTTGAACAAGATGATTGGTGAGCTAGCGCCACCTGTTGTTAATACCCACATACTGACTGACCCACTGCAAGTGTCACATTTTGTACTGTCTGATTCTGAAATGAAATCTATCATGCTGTTTCTTATTTGTCGTGCAGTTTTTCTCCTGGACTGCGGTGCAAATCCTCTCCTCTAACCGACTGCATGCTCAATATGCTGCGGCCAGATGCCTCTTAGCAGCCAGGCCCCTTCACATCAATATGTCAGGTCAATAGTGTTGGGTGGTATTGAATGTGTCAGAGAAAAGAACTTCACTCGAGGAGGCTGGTCGGTGTTGGTGGTGGGGGGGGGGGGGGGGGGGGGGTGCATCCAGGTCTCCTCAAGTCGAACAGATCCATTCCAAGACTGCAGAGAAAAACCAAAAAAAAAAAAGGCTGGGACCAGCTGGGTAAGGAATTTGTCAAGAGTACAGATGGGTCAAGTTGTAGATCTATAGAGTCATCCTACTGTAGAGGGAAGTACACACTGTGTAATGCTACTTGTAGGTCTGCTTATAAAAGCACCTTTTAAGCCTCAAATGTCAAACACTGAATAAGACACACTAAAAAAAAAAAAAAGCATCCAAAGCATGACTCTCCATTACGTGACGCTGCATATGATGCACCACAACACTTTAATCCCCGCTGCCACACAGCCGCAGACACACCTCGTATCTTACAGCAGACCTTGCGTAAAACCCATAATGAGGAGCAGACTGGTGATTAGTATTGTCTTGGGCACATATTAAAACCTGATAGGATGACAAAGAGCAAGACTAAACATTTCCCATCCAGTCATGGCGACTGCTCATTTAACCGTGGCAGATACCAAGGCAAAGGGGGCGTAATGTTTGAGCAGCGCGGCTGGTTTCATTCCTCCCTTAAGTATGCATGAATATTTAAGGTGCTGAATGCAGTCGATGAGACTATCTGATGGTCTGTTTAACCAAGGCCGGCTGCTTTTTCAGTAGACTCCCTCTCGTCTTTAACTACTACAGCGCCCCAGTGAGAGTCCCCTTGAAAACAATTGATTCATAGTCGTCTATCTCATAGCCGAGGGCTGGGTAATCACAGCCAGAGAATCAAATCTACACTCCTGTTCCACCAGGGAGAGGAGTCTGTAATGAAATAACCCTCCTCTCTGCCTTAATTGTCTTTTTGGCTAATGGCATACAGATTCAGGAGTTGCGTTGTTGTTTTTTTTCACTGGTGGAATTAGGAAAATTATTTAATTAGGGCGTGTATTATCAAGCAAAAATGTGCAGGCTTTTATATTGTCAATAGTGTGAGATGGCCTACTGATATGGTAAAAAGTCTTCTTCTAAATATATAGATATGCATATTGTCTCCCTTACTTGTGGTATATAGTGCAAATAGTTTGGGTTTTCTGTGCAGAGATTTTGAGATGTCTGCCTCTGAATATTCTGCCACCGCCCGAATGAAATAAAGCTAAAGGGCTTTTAAAAACTCAACTGCAATGTCTCTTTCCACAAACAACGTCTTGGTTACACTAGATAATCCACACATGTCACTGTCAGTCATTATCATAAGGACTATTTCTTTGGTAAAAAATAAAATAGTTTCGAAGAAGGTTTTTAACAGCTAAATAGAACAAATCTTTTTTGTAATTTAGGTGAACTGACCCTGTACATAAAAAACTGGATTATAGGTGAGATGTGCAATAATACACAAAGATACAATCGACACACACACACACTTTCACGCAGCTCTGATCTCTGAGATTGTGCAGTATGCAAATGTTTTGCCATCAACTCAGCCTAGCGGAGAATGACAGGAACATTTGATGCAGCGCGGCTTTTTAGTGGAGTCCCTGCAGAAAGCTATTTTCACAGGATGTTATGTATGCATTTTTCAGACAGATTGCTGCAGGAGACAGCAGCTCAGGAGGGAGGCAAACACGACTGGAATGAAACACAAGCCATAGTCTGCTGAATAAAGCCAACCACAATGCTGGCCGTTAAGAAAGCTGCATTCATCTCACACGAGGCAAAATAACATGTTCAATAAATCTTTGCATAAAGCTACGTAAGAAATGCATGTAATGATAGGAACATTTTATTCTCATAAGCATGACTGATTTGGCTGTTTCATGATGCTTATTCACCCGAATGAACATGCAATACTTGTTCATTTATTGCATTTTTTATTCAACCGATTATACAATAAACTGTGAATCAGCCTGCATCTTTGACTTTTTAATCTGTGCTGTAGTTTATTTGCATAAAATCGATGTGTATACAGAGTGTCATGCTTCCTCACATGCGATTATACCGGCAGACACCTTTACAAAACATTAATAATATTCACAGTGCATCATTTTCCCCGTGCAGAAAAGGTTCGAGCTTCAAGCTGTGCAGATCACACATTAGAGTCTAAATTGACTGTTAGAAATACATAATAAAAACATAAACAAACAAATCGCACACACTTCATTTCTTCCTCAGATCCCTCCTTTCTTTATATAATCTTCCACATCTTCACATATCATGATTAACAAACTGTACATACAGGACAAATGTTACTTTCTTCATTTAAAGCAGCAACATGGCAATCTTTAAACAGACCTGTCCAACTGCGTCAAGGCGGTGGGGCGTGCAAGAAATAAAGCAATGCAACTGTAATCGGATTACAAAGAGACCTTCTTCAACAGATTATAAAGGACTGAATTTTAAGTAAAGGGATCATTTTTAAAGCCCCTATGTGTAGGATTTGAACATTTATGACATTGACTCCTAGTGACACTGTGCCAGGAAGCATCGCATGCTAATACCACTGTCACAGATTCGACTCGGGGACATTGTGAATGAAGGGCTGACAACAACACACAGACAGACAAAAATCTCAATAGTTGAAAGATGATATTATCACATACAAATGATACTGCGTGAAGTAGGGGCTTTAACTTCACAATAAGAATGCAGCTTTGGTTCACTCCAGATCTCAGTTGCTCAGCCCTATTTAAATGAACATTTATATAGCACACATGTTGATTATCCACGGCTAGCTGAACCCCGCCCCTTTTTTTGTTATACTCTGATATAATACTAGGGCTAAGAAGCTCTGCACAAGCAATACATGTTCCTTTATTTCCATGTGTCTACCTGAAATCCGCAACTAAATACACTAACGATTATTTTTTCATTATGGATTAATCTGAACATTACTTTGTAGATCAATCAATGAATCGTTTTGGTTTGTAAAATGTCAGAAAATAGTGAAAAATGTCCATCCCAGTTTCTCAAAGTCCAAGGTGATGTCTTTAAATGTTTTGTTTTGTCAGTCCAAAATCCAAAGATATTCAGTTCAATATGATATAAAACAGTGAAAAAGAACTATTAGCTTGACAGGCGTCGCAACAGTAACCTGAATAAGGCGTGTAGGATTCAGCAAAAGGTCAATTGTGATTTTTATTCCATTTTAGAGTAATATCATTTAGACTACACGATAATCATCCTTATCAAGTATTAGCCCACACAGTACAAACTGCACATTAATCCTCAGAAGACTACCACCTCTCTTCTATTACTGCTGAAACTTGGCTGAAATGAGTGCACAGGCTACTATGCCCAAGAAATACCAGACAGCTCTGTTATGAATACCTTCATCATGACTCCAAAAAGCCTCAACATAATTAAAAACTGTACAGATTACCCTAACAGTTGCACTCTGCCATGTCACACAGATCACGTACAGTACATTGAAAAACGTGTTACTTGCATGCTGCCATTTATCTTGGGTGGATTAAAGGAGCGCAGCCAGCGAGTGCTTTAAGAAATGTGACTGTTTTCTTGGCTTTCTGCTGTCTTTTCCCTGAAGAGGCCCAGACCCAACCCTGCCATCTGCTGGCTCCATCCAGGTGAACAAAAACTCATACCGGCAGATGACCCAAAGCACTCTGTGTTCCCACTGTGAGGAAAAGATGTCACACATCCTCATCCTCCAGCAGCTTTGAGTTTGATTTTTAAAAACATGACACTTGTGTGAGCAATAACAAGTGCACTTAAAAGACGTTCGTTTATGGAGGAAAGAGAGAGCGGGAGGGAAATACAGAGTGCGTGTGGAGGAGAGGGAGAAGTGTGGCATTGGTCGTTGGAGGGGGTTTCAATGCTTCTGAGAGGTGCCTCATTTTCCAGCACCATCTGTTCCTGGTTCTCCGAGCTGGAAGCCTTGTTTGTGTCAAACACCTCCCACACGCTCCGAGCAGACAGACACCAAGAGCAAGGACTTCATCACCTGTTTCAAACAACTGCACAATGTGACCCGCTGCATCGGTTAACTACTAATCACACTGTGTTTGATGACGTTGTTAACCTGCCGGTTGAGAGGTTCCTTCCCTCAGGCTCCTTGCGAAAGTTCCAACCAGCCCTGAGCCACTGCTAATCTGTGCTTCGGAGGAGGACGACAATGAAAAAGGTTGATGGAGGAAGAGAGAAGGAGGACCGGACCTGCAGGCTGGAGTCGATCCTGCTTCCCCCTCAGGAGGACAGAGATAGAAGGAAGACAGAGGCGCATGAACAAGGCCATGCTCCTCCATTTCAATCAGCTGCTGCCGTCTCACATGGCAGCAGAGCATCCGGAGGGGAGGTGCCGTCATGAATCCTAATTGCTCCCTTTTCACCATATTGCAGGGTGTTTCTATGCAAATCTGTCCAGAGAGGTATCTAGTTTATGCAAGGCCAACTGTATGAACTGAAATGTGAGCAGGAATCTCACTCAGACAAAAGCCTTCGTGGGGAGATGCTGGTATTATAATTCGTTTGGATAAATTATTCATTTTGCACATGGCTCTCTTGAGTGCAGGACAGAGCGCAGTTTCACACACGCTGCTAATGTTTTGACATGTATGTATTCCACTGCATCGATGGGCACTGGCCTCAAGTTAAGATATATGGCTTTAATAAGAGTGACGAAGATGCAAAATAATGAGATGTCTAGGAGGAAAGCCGCAGAGAGAAACAAGAACATTATTCTTCAGCATGTGGACTTATGTGTCTGTTAAGCAAATTCTGCCACAATTCTTTTCTACCTTCATGAACACCCGGGGATGCGCACCCCTACACGTGTACAGACTTGTAAAGCTACAACTGTGTGCATCTTCAAATGCGTTCACAGTCAACACGAGTGGCCAAACGGGACTGTGTGCTGACATGATGAAAATATGTAATATTAATCACTATGTTTATTTCAACAGCAGCTTAACATGCACTCAGGGATCAATAAAAGTCATGATCATTTTAAAACTGTCACGGACTTCTCTAAGTGCCAGAGTATTATTTCCCTTATTTCAGTAAATGACTTGGAGACTTGAGTTGGACTTCTCACATCTGCCGTTTCGGGGTTGGAGCCATCCTCTCCGGGTTTATGATGATCCTAATAGCTGAAGTTATTCTCGATGTCATGCGGAACGAGACAAGGTTGCACCCTTTCTCCACTTTCCTTTACACTTGATCTCGAGCGTCTTGCATTTGGTGTCACTTTCACTACATTGTTGCGGTACTTTTAGTATTCCCTCTTTGTTGGTTTATGTTTCCACAGTGTGGTTAGCACATTTATAGGGCATTTTGGAAGTTATTGGTCATTATGGAAGATTGATTTGTCTAAACAGATTGCTGAAGATTGATTTGTCTAAACAGATTGCTGAAGATTGATTGGTCCAAACAGATTGCTGATATTTATCTTGCTCATATTTATCCTAATCTCTATAAACAGATATCTGATTGCTCAGAACGAGGACTGCGAGGACTGATATTGTTTCCCAGAACTTGTTTAATGTGCATGAGTATTGTTTTAAGACATAATAAAAAAGACTGAGGACATATCTTTTAAATCATTTTGCAGAAATGCTAAACATGCACTGTTTTCATTTTCTCCAATAGATGTCCATTCTCAGGCCTTCAAAGTGAACACTTCTAGTAGTTACTATTATATTTAGTCTACATACTATGACATAATCCAGAATCTTTGTCTTATCTTCTGTCTGTACGGTTGAATGCATCAAACAAGCTTATTGAATAACACCACAAACAGGATGTGCAGATTGACGAACAACCAGATCTCATAGGTCAAACATTACTGCCCTTGTGAGACCAATGGTATACCACTACTCAGAACATACATACCCATACACACAAATGCACTCCGGCACGGGGCTCTTATTACAAACTCGTCCTTCACAAATGACCATAATCTATACTGTGCTCCCAATGGCTCTCCTGGGGAGCTCCCCTCATTTCATTTTTCATCTCATCCTCTTTCACTTTATTTCCAGTAATTCAAACCCACTAAATCCAAATATGAGGAGACACAGAGCCCTGCTGTTTTGACAAGTTAAATGACTGAAGGCAATGATGTGCTTCTCAGCCAGTCTGTAAGCAGCACACGTCGCCAGCCACCGCCTCGCTGTGTGCTTAACTGAAACATTGGTGTGTGTGTGTGGATGTGCATGCTTTCTCAATGTGCACAGTGCTCCTTATTCCTGCAGCCACCCGACCCTCTGCAGTATCTTTTTGAGGTGAAATTGAAATGGATTGTGTAGTTCAATATTTTATTGACATCAACTTCACAGAATGTTGCTACAGTGACACCGGGGATAATTATTTCACCACAGATTTCTTCCTCCACGCATTTCTCTCTCCCTCTCTCCCTCTCTCTTTCTGCCTTCCTCCAAGCCCTACCATTCCTGTAGAGAATTAGTTCTGCATAAATTACCCGGTGGAATATTGAATCAGTCTCCAGCCACCAAAGGCGAGTCTGTGTGGCTGATTACCGAGCAGTGCGCTCAACATGCATGCAGACAAACACACACAGAGCAAGAGGGAGAGGGGCCTCTAAGCGAGGAGCTGACACCATTGCAGAAAACATGGTAAGAGGAGGAGGAGGAGGAGGAAGAGGGGGGGGGGGAGGATCAGCCAATCTGGATATGGAGAGCGAAAACTGTATTAACCACCCTTGCTACACACTATCTACTCATTACTTAGTCATTAGCAGGGGCATGGTTTTAAAGGAGGGAGGGATCAATCAATTGTCATGGGTCAATGTTTTGCAGCCCCATTATGAACCTTGGGTGGCTCTGTAAATTAAGCACAGTAATTACTCATGTTAATTACACAAAGATGGTGGTCACATTGATCTACAAATACGTTTTGCATAATGTAAATGGTATGATGAGTAAACACTGGGTTGCACTCGAGTATTTAAACGGACGCCCCGATGAAGGAGGAGAGAGGAGCATTTCCCTCGGCTCTGAAGGGTTTCCAATCATTTATTTATTTTTCAGGGTAGTGTTGAAACCATTAGTAAATCGATTAGTCAATTAAAAGCATTTTTATTTTGATAATTGGTTAATCATTTATGACGCAAACATGCCACGTATTCCCTTGTTCCAGCTTCTCTAATGTGAGGATTAGACACTTTTTTTTCTGTTTAATTTCAATGTAGATTGAACCTTTTTTGGATCTTGAATTGTAGGTCGAACTATCCCAGCAATTTAAAGACGTCGTGTTGGGCTCTTGGAACAATTTTCGGGTTTAATAGATTAAATGATTAGTCAAATAATTGAAAAAAAAAAAACATCTTGAGATAGCTAAAACTAGCAATAATTATCCAGATTTGGTGGAAATTGGCAAAGTGTGTTATCTGGTAATGACATAACCCGAGGGCTTCAGTACATACAAGTGTGCAAAGGAGAATTTTGCATAATTAATCTGAAAAACATTTCTCTGAAATTTGAAATCTATTACAGTATTGTCAGGGACAGTGACCAAATCCCTG
This sequence comes from Bovichtus variegatus, assembly GCA_943593645.1. Taxonomy (NCBI): domain Eukaryota; kingdom Metazoa; phylum Chordata; class Actinopteri; order Perciformes; family Bovichtidae; genus Bovichtus; species Bovichtus variegatus. Next base: position 11,775,400 of record CALSCE010000091.1, on the reverse strand, counting down.
GATCGCCAGTCCTGAGACACACCCAACTTCCCTCAGTACTACAGTACTGTGTGTGTGTGTGTGTGTGTGTGTGTGTGTGTGTGTGTATGTGTGTGTGGGTGTGCGTGATTGGATGATTAGCCCATGTACTTGATACATAGTTTATACACAGAGATGCTCAAGAGGCACTTTGTGGGGGATCACTGAGCTGCCTCTCAAGCTGAAAAACAATGTTAACAGCAGTCCCTCGAGTGTTTTTGAAGATAATTTCTTATATATATATATATATATATATATTTACACAGACTGATTCACCTCCCAAAGTCATGTGTCCTCAGATGTAAACATTTATAAAGACCAAGCTCTTTGGGGAAGTGTTGCCTACAGAGGCAGCTTTAGAAGGCCCAGACCATGTACTTTATTAGAGGTGCAATTAGAGGCCCTTTGACAATTTTCGCCGGTGGTTATCAGTTGATAGAAGAATTCATCAGCAGCGCTGTGGAAGGAAATCCTCATCAGGAAGTCATCAGTCGCCATCAGCATTTCCACGCCAATGTATCAAACAATACATGTATAACAGGTTTGTTGAGTCTCTGCACCTTCTCTGTCTCTTCATCTCCAGCTGTTGTAAATGCATTTGGTGCCACCTAGAGGCAGGACTTCAGACTAACACTTATGACCCAGAGGCCAACAGTGATGTCTTTTGAATGAGGAGATATTCCTTTGGAAATAATCCTCGTAATCCTATTAGTGCCACTTCACCACTGAATAATATAAATGCAAATATAAGCACAAAAAGGTATGGTAACACACATAAAGACACATGCTGATATATGGTGTTATATTTGAGAATATTGTGGCTTACTAGATAGATTTATTCCGTGATCCTTACCTCAAGCATATACATAACCCTCACAATAAACTTTTCCCAACTCGAAGTCAAACCCCCTGACTGTATCCTGACACCTGATCTCAAAATCGACTTTTTCTTCAATCAGGTTCGAACACAATGGAGTCTTAGACCCCCCTTGTTTTAACTTTAAATTAAAGGTTTGACATTATTGACATATACACTTATTTACTTTCTTTTTGAGAATTAGATGAGAAGACCGATACACTCTCATATGTGTTAACTACAGAGCTAAAGCCAGAAGGCAGTTAGCCTAGCTTAGCATGAAGACATGGAAGCAAGGGGAAGGTACCTTTTTTTCAATTAAAGAAAAGGACATAATGCAGCTTTCAGTGGTATACAAATAGAACAATAACAAAATAGCCATTACATTTCTGAATAAAAAATGTTGCCAACATCACTATCAAATGTATTATTAAAAATAATATTTGTTTTCTTTTCTTGCGATTATAAAGACACCGCATTTTCCCTTGTTTATGTTTTTTTTTATATTAGGGATTGACAGGGTAATAGGCCTATTTATGAATAATTTTAAAGGACACCTTGACCTTAGTCAGGATTAGGTACGAGGAGCATCCAGACCTTCTTCCAGTAGGCTATATATCATTTACAACAGGTATCACTCTCCTCATCGTAATCTTGGCAAAAAGTTAGCAAGCAAATTTCTCAAAGTTTCAAACTATTCCTTTAAGCAAGACAAGGGTGACAATAAATTCACATGTGAGTACTAACAACAAACTCCCACAATTAAATAACTTCCCATAACATATTTTAGTTAGGATTATTTCAGAGACTTTTCGTTGTAGATGAAAGCTACGTATTTGCCAAACCCCTTACAAAATACTACACATTTTAGCCATTAGGTGTCAGTACTCACTTGAGACTGATTGTGCTCGTGCTCCCTTGACTTCTCTTTCATCCTGTTGTTGTGCATCGACTTGTGCTGCTTTCAGGTACTCCTCGTAATTTGCCCACTTCAGCAAAAAAAGAAAATCATAAATAGGTGTTTTTATGGTTTTACCAGCAGATTAAACACAGTCTGAGCTATCTATGAATTGAAGTAACGACAACATATAATACATCTAAAGTCATCATATATACTTTTCGTCCCGGCTTTTTGAACAATTAGGAGTAAAATGGTCAGATTACCAATTTCCCCTGAAGGCAGCGCTTACTGTAGCTCTCACAGCTCGCATGCTATCAACACATTGCATGTTGCTGGCTGCTAGCATTTCCACAACATGGGAAAGTAAAGTGACAGCGTGCTGGTTACAAATAAAGCCTGGCCTGCTGGAATGAGGACAAAATAACAGTTTCATTAGTTTTGCTGTTATTTATTTAGGAAAAGCTGCCAAAATGGTGAAGGAGCAGTTTAGAGAGACAGATGTGGCCAAAAAAATGTGAGTAGAACAGACTAAGCTAGCTAGCTAGTTAGCTCGCCGGTTAGCCAGTGTCACTCAGTGTGCAATGTGGCCAATATTTACATTGTTAACTTTTAGTACGTTAATATTAAAGCGAGGCAACACATAATTTAGCTGTATTAACGTTAGTTAGTTATTGTTCTGATACGTGCGTTTACTTCAGCCAACGTGTGCGTTGTTCACAAACAACGAGACATCTTTTTACAAACTCAGTTATATTTTGACGGTTGAGCAGATGTTGGTTAATTTATCAGTATAGTGATTATGAACGTGAGTCAAGGCATTCATCAACGATAACGTTGTGTGGTAAACCCGAGTTTAGATTTCAATTCAATATTTTGTTAGCATGTTTTCCTGTTAACTATTCAGCACTTGTTGAAACATGTGTCTCAACAGGAATACTTGTTTAGCTAGTTTGTCAATGGTCAACCAGTGTAGCTGATATTGCCCCCGTGCGATTTTCATTGCTTTAACGTTACTCTGTCCTTGTTTACAGAAGCCACATCTGCTTTGGGATGAAATCTGCCGAGCAGATGCGTAAGCAGGCCCACATCCAGGTGGTCAGTAAGAATCTGTACAGCCAAGACACCAAACACACTCCACTACCCTATGGAGTGTTGGACCACCGTATGGTATGACATGGACACACACTCTTTGTGTGCTCTTCTTACCAACATGCAAAACCGTTGTCACCCATTTCAGATATTAACTTCTTTAATATCGGCTTCCCGCAGGGCACCAGTGAGAAAGACAGACCATGTTTGACATGTGGGAAGAATCTGGCAGATTGCTTGGGACATTATGGCTACCTGGATCTGGAGCTGCCATGTTTTCATGTCGGCTATTTTAAAGCCATCATCGGAATCTTACAGGCAAGTTTACAGTCTAATACAATAAAATAATAAAACTAGAAGGGCTCTTGGAGAGCGCAGACCTCTGCCAAGGCCAAATGGCCTATCTCCCAACATTAACAATATTTAGATTTGGGGAGGTAATAAGATGGTATATACTTTCAAAATAGCCCTTTGGGGACTTACACATTGAGGAAGAACACTATAAGATGGTTAGTATAATCAATAGGGAGACCTACATTCGGTCAGAAGGCCAATGTTCCACACTACAAGAAGAAGCATTGATATTACTTAAGTTGAATTGAACAAAAAAACCTCCATCTGGAATGCAGCAAGCAGAAATATAGTTTGCCTTTAGGTGTCAGTAGAGTATCAAGATTAGAACTGTAGGAATATATTGTTTTTGACAAATGTGTTCAGGTTTATCTCTCAAGTAAATATGTAAAACATGTAAACAAGCAAATGTGTGTGTATAAATCACTAATGAGATCATGTAAATCAAGCTTTTATTATAGTTGACCCCACTTCTGTATATTTATTGTAAATTCCTAAAGTTATTATTATTATTATTAATTAAGCATTTATGTGAGACAGTGTTTCACCTCCCTCCATTGCGATTTGGTATTTTGTCTTGTCTCCAGATGATTTGCAAGACGTGCTCGAGCATAATGCTGACGAAAGAGGACAAACTGCAGTTCATGGATTTCTTGAAAAGGCCCAACCTGCCCTATCTTCAGAAACGAGGGTTAAAGAAGAAGATCTCTGATAAATGTCGCAAAAAGACCATCTGTCTGAACTGTGCTGCTTTCAATGGTGAAAAGAGACATTTTAATTTTTGACATTTACATTTTGACACAGACTTGTGCGATCTCTCTCTCCTGAAATCTGAGTCATGTGTCTCTTTTACTTTTCAGGGCCAGTTAAAAAGTGTGGCCTGCTTAAGATCATCCATGAGAAGTATAAAACGACCAAGAAGGTGGTGGATGTTTTTGTGTCAGATTTCCTGCAGTCCTTCGATACTGCCATTGAGCACAACAAAGTGGTGGAACCGCTGCTGACCAGAGCACAGGTGACATTTTGTACAGTTGTGCAGTTGGTGTCATTAAGTGTTACCATGCTGTGTTACCATTTTGTGGTAAAAGTCTGCGTAGGATAGAAAGTTAGAGCAGAACTAGGGTCAAGGTATCAAACTTCAATATTTTTTTGCCGACTGATAATACATTTTTTAAGTTGGCTTTGAATGGTTGGGCATGTTCTTCCTCATGCAAACCAGGATCAATTGCAACATTTTAACACCAAAAACTAATTCATTGAGAAGTTTGGCATATTTTCTTTAATTAAAAAAAAAAAGGGTTTTGTAGAATATCATAGGCATATTCCTCAAACAAAGGTACAGAAATAAGTAATATGTAAGTATCATTATCAAAAAACGATTTGAGCATGAAGCCTTGTACAGCCCTGTATTTTGCCTTGATTATTATTTCCTCTTTAGGAAAACCTGAACCCACTGGTGGTGCTGAACCTGTTTAAGAGAATTCCCCAAGAAGACATCCCCCTGCTGCTGATGAACCCTGAGGCAGGGAAACCTGCGGACCTCATTCTCACCCGCCTCCTGGTGCCTCCCCTCTGCATACGACCCTCTGTGGTCAGCGACCTGAAGTCGGGCACCAACGAGGACGACCTCACCATGAAGCTCACAGAGATAATCTTCCTCAACGATGTCATCAAAAAGGTTGGTATCTATCATTGACAGGGGCTAGTACAGGGTATCTGCAGGGACTTATAAGAATTGGGTCTCTTTTTTGAAGACTGTAAACTTCAGACTACAAGATTGATCTAATTAAAAAATAATGAGCTGTGGTGGGCAAGTAGCCGTAAGCTACTGAAATCGGCCTTATTTTACATTATTAAAAAATTCCAGCAGCCTCCAGTTACAATAAATCACATTTTCCTGAGCATATAGCCACTGAACAATAAAGGCAGATGCAACACTCTTGGTCTAATATTGTCCTAGAATGAGGAAATCTCTCTCTTCCACCTTCAAACCTGCCTATTTAGTTAGTTATTTGTTTCTAAAATAGACTGCTTAACAAACCAAACACTGCTCAAGGTTCTGGGATTATTATTGAGGCCTTGATCTGAAAGACAATTATCAGCCTTACAAAAAAAAAAAAGGTCTTAGATGCAGTAATCACTTTCATGGAGATGGTCCACATCAACACACTCTTTTATCATTTAGCATCGTATGACAGGGGCAAAGACCCAGATGATCATGGAGGACTGGGACTTCCTCCAGCTGCAGTGTGCTCTTTACATCAACAGCGAGCTTTCAGGCATCCCCCTCAACATGGCACCTAAGAAATGGACCAGAGGCTTTGTGCAGAGACTCAAGGGGAAGCAAGGTATAGTGTGTATTAAAACATGTGAAATCTTATTTCACAAATATCCAAAAACATGTTCTGTGATGTGGACACAGTGTACACAATTAACTCAATGCCAGTAGCAGGTAAATGAAAGAACAAATAACCATTAACTGCAAATGTTATTTTTTTATCTGCCAAACTGACTGATAATTTTCTTAAAAATCTCTTAACCTGCCTTTTATTTTATTTAGAGATTTAAGTAATCAGGTAGAGTGTAAAACATTCAATAAAGCCGATTTTGGTATTAATTCAGGCTTACTCACTCATACGCTGTATGAGAGAGAGAGAGAGAGTGAGTTATATTTATGTTGCTATATACAGTAAATGTTGTCATGTCAAATGTTAGCGGTTTGTGTGAGTTGTGACATCAATTGCCTGCGCACTTAATACCAAATTGACACTTGGCAGGTGTTCATTTTGTACTCTTTGTGCAACTCGGTGTAGAAAACAAACTGCATATTTCAAATTACAGACTTACTGATTTATTTATTGTATAAATTCAGGTCGATTCAGAGGAAACCTCTCAGGAAAAAGAGTGGACTTCTCTGGCAGAACTGTCATTTCTCCTGACCCAAACCTGAGGATTGATGAGGTGGCCGTCCCCGTGCATGTGGCCAAAATCCTGACGTACCCAGAGAAGGTAAGGTGCACTCACTGCACTAAACAACCACCTACATGTGTGGGCGGCTGTGGCTCAGGAGTGGAGTGGTCTACCAGTCGGAGGGTCAGTGGTTCGATCCCCGCCCTCTGCGGTTAGCATGTCGAAGTGCAAGATACTGAACCCCAAATTGCTCCCGATGGCGTGTGTGTGTGTGGTTATCACTGATGAGAATGTGGCACCTTGTATGATAGCCTCTGACTGTGTGAATGCTGATGTGTTGTAAAGCGCTTTGAATGATTGCAAAGATTGGAAAAGCGCTATATAAATGCAGTCCATTTACCCTTTACATGCCAGAACTAAAGTTAACCATATGTGATACTTTGTTATAGGTGAACAAAGCTAATCTGGAGCTATTGAGGAAACTGGTCCGCAATGGTCCTGAGGTTCATCCCGGAGCCAACTTTATCCAGAATCGTCACACACAGATGAAAAGGTGTGGACGGCTGCTTTTTTATGCAAATTAAAACCAGCGCTTACCTGATGTAGTTCACCATCACAAATGTATATATCTTTGTTTCTGTCAGGTTTTTAAAGTATGGAAACCGTGAGAAGATCGCTCAGGAGCTGAGGTTTGGTGATGTGGTGGAAAGGCACATGATAGACGGAGACATCGTGCTCTTCAATCGACAACCCTCCCTGCACAAACTCAGCATCATGGCCCACATCGTAAGATTCATTTTTGTCTTCAATTCATTTCTTAATCCCTCTAAAATCCTTAGTTAACAAATAACGTCATTATGTATTTATAATTCCTCCCAAACAGACAATTTTAACTTTCCACCTTGTGATCTTAAAGATTGTAACCGAAGCAGATTGTAACCGAAGCATCACAATAATGTCTGTGTTCTTTGTCATAGCTTTTTTCTTGTACGCAAACCAACAAAAGTGAAAAATAACCACTTAAAAAGTTTTATTCACTAAATGTTTTCGGCTATCTTGCCTTCATCAGGGTGGTTTAACTGCCTAAAATAGTTTTGACGTTGCATGTTTTCTTTTGTTGGTTCACACGTCATTATTACTCTTAAAGATTCCTCCACAGTTTTCACAGACTTAGTGCAGAGCTCAAAAGCCACTGCTTTTGCAAAAGGAAATTAAAAAAAGGTTGAAGAAACAGGAGAAATTCAAAAGTATAATCTGTATGCACTTTTATGCTCTCACAATAACTTTAATTACCTACTGAACAAAACATATTATCTGCTGTACACTGAGCAGGCACATGACCCGCAGATATTTGTGACGGATCGGAACAAAACCGATAAAGTTATGACCTGCGGTGCCAAAAACTGCTTTCATCTGTCCCAGTAAACCAAAGTAAGTTAGTTAATGTTGCAGTTTGAATAAACTGTTGTAAACATAACAGCAAGACTAACACAGCTTTAATTCTGCTTTCATTCTAGTCATAAGTAACAGGTTTATTGACAAATAGGTTTTCGCATACTTTGTCTTAGTATTTTTGATGCCTTACGGTCACAATAAACATAGTAAGAGAAAGGAAAAAGCCAAAAACAAATACTCCAAAAGTTAAGAATCATGGATATAAATCAGAAATTTACTCTATAATAAAAATAATTCTATGAATTATATCCGTTTAAAAAAGGAAAAGAGCTGTACACTGTTTAAAACAAATGCATTGGAAGTATTGACCAAGGAATGCGCAAATGTTCACAATATAAAGAATATGTGCAAAAATCAAAAGAGGTTCCTCATGTAGAAACTCTTTGTTCAGTTGCTTCTTTATGTACGACACAGGTTTTTTACTGTTCCCAAACTCACAGGCCAGAGTCAAACCTCACAGGACGTTTCGGTTCAACGAGTGTGTGTGCACCCCGTACAACGCTGACTTTGACGGTGATGAAATGAACCTTCATCTACCTCAGACTGAAGAAGCCAAAGCCGAGGCGCTCATCCTGATGGGGGTACGCTTTATCCCAACTTGTGGTCCATTCAGAATACACACACCTATCAGTGCTGGCTTTCAGCAAGGAAAATATGTTTCAAGTAACCGCATTGTTCGTAGGAAATTGACCACACTTAAGGACAAATTATTATCTTTTCTTCCAGACAAAAGCTAATCTTGTGACTCCAAGAAATGGCGAACCTCTGATTGCTGCTATTCAGGACTTTCTGACAGGTCAGTGCAGTGATGTGTGACAGTCAGTCACAGGGCTCTGATTTATGTGACGTGAGGGTCCTGGTGCTTTGGGTTACAGGCAGAGGATTATTTATCATTGATAAAAGGGAAAGGTGGTCACTGACAAGAAAATGGTTATTATTATGTTTTCTTTTCATCAAATATTTGAATAATCCATAGGTATTCAATAACTATTTACTACCTGATGGGGGAGCACTTCAGCCAACAATATGAAAATCCTCTGTATTTCATTTCCATTCACTGTATCTCTTATTTCTACCTCCTAGGGGCCTACCTCTTGACGCTGAAGGACACCTTCTTTGACAGAGCAAAAACCTGTCAGATAGTGGCATCAATCCTCGTGGGCAAAGATGAAAAAATAAGAGTCTCTCTCCCCCGCCCGGCTATCATCAAGGTACTGCACTTTTGTGAGCTTGCTACATGACTCTATGTTTGTGGCCTGGCACTAATATTCTGCTTTGTGTCCATCAGCCCATGTCTCTGTGGACGGGCAAGCAGATCTTCAGCCTTATTCTGAAACCGAGTAAAGAATGTCCAGTCAAGGCAAACCTGCGGACCAAGGGCAAACAGTACTGCGGCAAGGGAGAGGATCTCTGTCACAACGACTCATGTGAGTTTCTTAAGTAAAAAGTGCCACTAAACACAGCAGATGAGTGTTTTATTTGGCTAAGTCATGAAATGTATTATAATCTTTATTTATTTAAGTAATCTGATTGATTGATTGATTGAGACACTAGTGGTCTAGAGGGACCCGAGTACAGCAGCAAAAAGGAGAGAAAGCAAGAAAACATCAGCTGTATTTTCATAGTCGCATTACAATTGATACACATTCAAGGGATGACATCAAAAACAATCAACCGCCTTACTGATGATGATTTAGGAGGAGGCACAATAGCTGAGTGATTATAATTGAAAGCAATATAAGAATCCAAATATTTTTGATTTGAAATATTTATGCAATTAATGTTCAGTGCACTGAACTATGTTCCAAAGCCATGCGTTACCTTAAAGGAAACTTTTCACATAAAATAAATAAAAAAATCAGTTTTCATTTAATTTGGACAACATCATTTTGTGAAATGCAAACATAATCTGTTCCTATCACAATGGTTCCAGTGGAAGTCGATAAATGATGATATTAAATTGATGCAATTTTCTTCTTGCCTAAAAGTGCCATGCTACTTTTTCATTAGCCTAACCATTGATTTCAATTAAATTTATAATATATAAAATTTAAAAAAATGACCTCCCTGATTAATTCTCCCTAGTTGATTTTCTTTCTGCCTTCATTAACCCTTTCAAACAGCACCAGGTGTCTCAGTTGTCTCCAGGCGAGCAAGTGTTTTATTCACCTTGGCTGTGTTTTCAAATCTGAGACCTTATGACGCCAATTCTTGTCATATTTTCAGTCGTGGTGATTCACAACAGTGAGCTGATGTGTGGTAGCCTGGACAAGGGTACCTTGGGGTCTGGCTCTAAGAACAACATCTTCTACATCCTGCTGAGAGACTGGGGACAGCTGGAGGCTGCTAACGCCATGTCCCGCCTGGCAAGACTCGCTCCGGTTTATCTCTGTAGGTGTTCTCCAGGGTTATAACAACTTTCTCAGAAAATTGAGATAACTGTCAATTTCAGCAGAAATGAAAATGATAGTATAATTAGTGACTCTCACTGATCAATTAAGAAAATGCAACGGTAAACAATCCTGCAAACTTGATAATCTATCTAATATTGATTGCATCTTCAGTTGATTTAAAAAAAGAAAAAATGTTTTATCCCCCAACTTTTAGCCAACCGCGGCTTTTCTATTGGCATTGGTGATGTGACACCTGGCCAGGGTCTGCTGAAGGCCAAACAGGACCTACTGGATGACGGGTACAAAAAGTGTGACGAATACATCGAAGCGCTAGCCACGGGCAAGTTGCAGCAGCAGCCAGGCTGCACGGCAGAGGAGACTCTGGAGGTATGCCTGACAGTGTACATACATTACCTTTTAAGATTTTTCATTCAATACCCTTATGTGAAACTGACAACATCTCACCCCATGGCACTTAGTATGACTTAGATGCATCAGTGGTGTGACAGAATTCCAAGAACTGCTCAAATTATCTTTAAAGTGCATTAGATATGAATTGAAGTTGGCGAGCTTTCTAATTTTCCTTTCAGCAGAGGCTGAACTGGCTAGCTGATAACTGAAATGAGAGGGAGTAGGGCTGCTCCCTCACACTGATTTTCAGAAGGGCTGCCCGCATCCTTGTCGGCGCCCATGTTACCCAATTGGGCTGTTCACAAAGGACGCGCTGTGGCCGGCTCCCGATCTTCAACTATAGTTTTGCCGTCTGGTCTATTTTTTTCCAAGTGCCGCACACGAATCTGGCAAGAACTTCATCCACTATATTTATTAGAAATACCATAGTGTCACTGCTGTTTGTGACTGTTTTTTAAATTTAGGCCTATGTACTTATTCCACGTATTTGTCAGTTTTGTTGTCAGATTACAAGACATTACATAGTTCAACAGAAAGCACTGACAAGTTGATTTTTCAACTGTAAAATTTCCTACCGCATCAATAACCAAACTTTAAGGATCCCTACGCAAAATGTTGTGTAAAAAAAATAAAAATATTAGCCGATATATCCAATATATTATTGGAGTTTTTAAACTCTCGAATATCTGTATCTGCACTGGCAAAATCCTAAAAAATCCAGTATGGGTCAGGCTCTTATCTTGACTAGAGCAAGTAGGCTACATCTCAGAAGTATATAGACTATTAGAGCTGAAAAAAAAACTAAATGCATAAGGATACTTTTCTTTTAATTTATCTGGAACAGACAGTAGTGCAAGTGTCAAATACAGACACAATCCTCTTTTGCATTTTGCCCACTGGTAACTTTGGTAAACTATTTTCATTATAAAAGTAAAGAACATTTCAAACACTTACGCCGTATGAACACTGAACATACAAAATTATTAGAATAATAAAAATAAAAAACACTTGTCCATTAAAAGGAGTTTTACTATCAGTTCCACCTTGGCTATATGCCAATGTAAATGCAGATTGCTTCAGTAATTATCTCATCCTGTTGTGTTTTTGTGTCTGAAGGCTGACCGTGATCAACCCAAACACTGATGCTTTCGCAAGAAAAAAATCTTAGCATATTGAAAAGACTTTGCAAAAAGTATCGTCACGCACCACTCAGTCACTGTGCATTAAAACTTTTGTAGAATCTGTTTCTCCAAACTTTTGTAGAATCTCTTTCGCCAAACTTGTGTGTTGTTTTTATTTTCCGTCGACTTAATAGAAAATTGCGCATCAGCCACTAAGGTTGTTTGACTTTGTGTGTTTCTCAATAGGCTCTCATTTTGAGAGAGCTGTCCGTCATCAGAGACCGCGCTGGCAGTGCCTGCCTCAGGGAGCTCGACAAGAGCAACAGCCCTCTTGTCATGGCTGTGTGCGGCTCCAAAGGTAAGCTCGCTAGAATGGAAACTTGACTAATAACGAAATAATTCTTTGGCTCCATATCATTCTGATTAGAAGACCTTTTTGTGAGCGCTGATGCAATGGAGAAATGTGTGAAAACCACTGCAGGAGCTCCACAGATTGGCCTTTTAGCATTATCCTCTTAACATGTAAAGTCTTTGTTTCTCTGACAACAACCTCTGAGCACAAGCAGAATAATGCTCAGCCACTTAATAACGTCAACACGGATTCTTAAAGTAGATTTATTTTGTGAAATGGCCACAGGGAGGTGAGGTGTAGGACCTCTTATCAAAATCTCTACAGACATTTTCCGTGAGCAGTAGGAGTTGAAACATTGATGGAAGTTTATTTCAGACGACCGTGCCCTTTATGTACAATACAAAGTACTGCGTGAGGGAAAATAATATTGTCGTGTGATAGGTACTGCGTGAGGGAAAATAATATTGTCGTGTGATAGAGCTCTGAATGAGGGAAAACGGTGGTCTCCTGTTGGCAGTGTGGCCTTCGCTGTAGTCTATTGATAATCACAAGCAAGGGCCTTGATTCTCCAGCACTTCGTAGACTTTTTTTTTTCTGAAAACAAGTTGTCCCACAACTTCGACGAAAACACAATCCAATCGGTCTAAAGCCATTAAACCCACATATTGAAATATTTGAGTGTGTTCTGTTTCTGGTATTCTCATTATTATTATTTTCTTGTTTGTTGACTGTGTCACAGCTTTTCATATGTCTCCTCTGAATACATACAGGATCCTTCATTAATATCTCTCAGATGATTGCCTGTGTGGGCCAGCAGGCCATAAGTGGCTCTCGAGTACCTGATGGTTTTGAAAATCGCTCCCTACCTCACTTTGAAAAGCACTCAAAAGTAAGATCCAATTTTTTTCAATCTAATATATTGTGCGATTCCTTCCTCCAAAGGGATCAACACACTGCATTCTGAATTTGATTAAGGGGTATACAATGGCTGATTATTATTTTCTTTAAATGACATGGCTCTTGCAAATGGAAATGCAAATGTTTCCTATTTCTATTGAATAATTAGTATTCTGAAGTGTGATTGTAACAATGGTGTGCCACATCCAGGTCTTACACTGACTCATCAGCTCTGTGCACTGACATTGATTATTTTTTTAGTAGTTATTCATTATGTCACCCCAGCATCTGATTGTCTAAATCAAAAATTAACAGTGCACTGAATCTTTTTGTCTGTATTTATAGTTTTGTTTATACAAGGATCGGAAGAATAACAAACCAAATTGATTGGAAACTGGAAAAATCGCGATAACAACCGTAGGCACATTTATTATTTTCTAGAATACCTAGACTTAACAATAATTTTTCCGCAGCTACCTGCTGCTAAAGGCTTTGTGGCCGACAGCTTCTATTCTGGCCTGACACCCACAGAGTTTTTCTTCCACACTATGGCTGGCCGAGAGGGTCTGGTGGACACTGCTGTGAAAACTGCTGAGACTGGATATATGCAGGTAATGCCTGATGACTTTTTTTCCCGCCACTGTTCAACCCTGTTGCCATGCTCATGTCACATAGCAGAATGAAAGTGTGTGCCTATCTGCAGTATCCTTTTTAACTTTGCAGATTTTTCAATAAGTAGTAACTATTCTGTAGCAAAAATCTTTCTTTTAGGACAAAAATGTCTCAAAACCCCCAAATGCAAGCTACTATATAGTGCAGTTAATTGGGTTGGAGTTGAGTTGGAGACTTTTTCAACAGACATTCAAAATTGTTCTACATTATGTGTGACGGAAAGCCTTCTTAACAAATAAAATGATTATTTTTGTCATTAATTATCACGGTAATGATTTCTGTTAATCGTTTAATCTGTAATAAAAGGAAGTAGTCACAAATAGTGGACCATGGCCATCCCAAGTTCGCCCAAGGTTTTAGGAACCTGTGAAAACAATGTGAAAGGGGTCACTTATAGTTTGAAGCCTACAGAGAATTATCACTTGAATCTGCAGCTCCTCTGGGCTTTACAGCTGAATGTTTAACTGCCCGGCCCGAAACTTTCCTGTTTTGGATCACTCTCACATCTGTTATACTTCCATCTTACTAATGTTACATTTTCTCTAAATAAAAAATGCCAGAAATGCCCAGCACAGACCTCCTTATATTGCTAATTGTCCAACCAGCAGACATTCTATTTAAAATAATACAAATCACTGAAAGGCAGCAAATCCTCACATCTGGATGAAAATGAAGACTTTTTTTTGTGTCATTCAGTTAATCGTACTATGTATCCACGTATGCAAATTTGAAAAGTCTAAATGCTTGAACACTTTTAGCAGAGTTAGGTAGGTTGCACCTCGGATGTATTTTCACGTATATGCCTGAAATGTAAGTTTACTTTCAGGTCAGTGCAGACAGTGTGCTTTTCTCGTGCATCTGCTGCATATGTTACCATGATATTCTTTTGTGTTTCTGCCTGTGCTTGGACAGAGGCGTCTGGTTAAGTCCCTGGAGGATTTGTGCTCACAGTACGACTTGACAGTACGCAGCTCCACCGGTGACATCATCCAGTTTATTTATGGCGGCGATGGTCTTGACCCAGCTGACATGGAGGGAAAGGATGAACCGCTGGAGTTTCAGAGAGTCCTAGACAACATCCGGGTGAGCGGACAGTTTGTGGACATGCTTGGCTTGGAATTGTCTTTCCTCTTGCCTGCTGTTTTTTTATTTTTCGTTTTCTTCCTCACCCTTTTAGATCATTCACATCAGATACCTCTCTATCTACACATACACCAAAACATGTGGAAGCCAATGGATATTTCACACGTAACCCCTCTTGTTAGTGCAGACACATTACACGCTAATAATTGTCTTTTTGTGTTTTGTTTGGTCTCATATGTCCATATCTCAACTTTCATGGACAAGGAATGTGCACTACACACTACTTAGCGTTTGGTATGTTATGTTGTTTAGTCTGTTGTGTTTCAGTAAAAAAAAAAAGAAAAAAAAAGAAAAAGAAAATCGTGACCAGAAGGTCATCTGTTGGAGCCCTATTGCCTTCAATTATCTAGGCTCAGCATTAGCCAATCTGCCCAGCTGGTGGTTAGTCTGGAAGACAAGCAGGAATTAATAGGGAGAAAAGAACGTGGTCTTCCAGTTTCTGGAGTAGGTCCCCGCTCAAGTTGATGATTATCAATCTGTGGCAATTTTACTATATCTTTATCTGATTGTGATAATCTCAAATATTGTCTTCAGTGTTGCCTGGGCTCAATTCAACCTCATAGATACAAAACTGTCACAAGAAAAGTAGGACCGATGTGTCATTAGCTCATTGGTTCAATACGGGAAGCCTTTAAAATGTGTGTAACACTATTATAAGCAGGTGCTCTGGGAGAAAATTATTATATTATTACATTAAATACTGGGGATTAACCGTAGACTGCAACACATAGTTCAAAGTAAGTTATTGTTTTCTGGTGTTGTTTAAGGTCTGTTTACATGAGTTCTATATGTGAGCAAGGCAGTAACACCACCTAGATGTTCAATTGTGATTTTCTTATAAAACACAGGAAGCTGTTTTTTTTAATTTATTATTATAATTTTTTATTTAATCAATACAACCGACTCAGTTAAGTTTTTGAATAGAACACAAATTTATATTTTTGTAATCCACAGCATTTGGCCTTTTATAATCAAGAATCATTTGTAATCAGGAATAGATACTGCAGTACCCAGGTGTGTCTGTATTTTCTTGTTATTACCGTGTGATTTGCAGTCTGCCATCAGTGTCAAATGACACCTGTGTTTACCGCAGTGAGTGTGGTAATTAATAGCAGAAGCATGTTTGCGAGAGAAGATTGATCCGAGATGATGAGCTCTGAAGGCAAGCCATCTGCTGTAAAAAAAAAAAAAAAAGAGCAACTGTGTGTGTATGTGTTTCCGTCTGTCCTCCATCTGTTTATTCTTTATCGGTTTATAGTAGGGCAGTTACCATCCATCTATCAAGAGGTTTGATGACATATAATGGTACAAGCAGATGTAGTGATTTATATGTTTTTTTAAAAAAAAAAAAGCACTGGCTACTATATCGAGATCATAATTTCCCGTTGAGGGATTACTAAAGTTCTTCTTCTTCTGGGCGGCTGTGGCTCAGGAGGTAGAGTGCACCAGTCAGAGGGTCGGTGGTTTTGATCCCCGGCCCCTGCAGTTCAACATGTCCAAGTGTCCTTGAGAGGACACTGACCCCAAATTGCTCCCGATGGCCATCTGTGCTGATGAGCATGTGGCACCTTGTAGGGTAGCTTCTGACTCACAAAGATTGGAAAAGTGCCATATAAATCTTCTTCTTCTTCTTCTTCTTCTTCTTCTTTTCTCTTCTTCTTTTCTCGTCTTCTTCTTCTCCCTTTCTGTTCTTGTTCTTCTTCTTCTTCTCCCTTTCTCTTCTTCTTCTTCTTCTTCTTCT
>CALSCE010000091.1:11696832-11759080 GCA_943593645.1 Bovichtus variegatus | reverse complement strand
TCTTCTTCTTCTTCTTCTTCTTCTCCCTTTCTCTTCTTCATCTTCTCCCTTTCTCTTCTTCACCTTCTCCCTTTCTCTTCTTCTTCTTCTCCTTCTTCTTCTCCCTTTCTCTTCTTCTCCTTCTTCTTCTCCCTTTCTCTTCTTCTTCTTCTTCTCCCTTTCTCTTGTTCTTCTTCTTCTTCATCTCCCTTCTTCATCTCCCTTCTTCTTCTTCTTCTTCATAAAATGCAATGAGAATCGTCTATCAGGAGCTGTTAAGTGCTTCTCTCTAATGATCTCCTTACGATCCTCTCTGTTCCCCCCAGGCGATCTATGCTTGTCCAGATGAACCTGCGCTCAGTCAAAACGAACTGGTCCTTACTGCTGATGCCATCATGAAGAGAGTTGACTTCTTGTGCTGCAAAGACATCTTCTTGGAGGTAACTTCATCACAGTGGCTTTCAAAGTTATATTTTTTCTTTTATTATGAAAATCACTTTGTTAGGCGTACTCTAAACTTCACAATCTTGTTTCTTTGTATTTCCATTGTGGCAATGCACGTCGATGTAGAGGCAATTTGCCTAATGAAAGTATCTTAAAAGTTTAGAAGATTTCTATTGACTTTTAAATCAAATAAACTTCCCTCCCGAGGTAAAGTGGTAAGCACTTAGATGTGTAGTTTAGCAGACAAGTTACCAAAACTACACCACACTCTAAAGAGCTCAAAGCTTCTATCAAGGTTGAACAGTCTCAGAAATGTTCCTTTTAGTAAGGTTCCACTTAAAAACAGTCTAACAAAAACAGAGAACATTACCTCCTTAGAGGTCGAAGAGTACCATATCAAGTAAAAGGAACGTAAAGTTTTGAATTTTCAGCGTAGAAAGATTAAAGGATAAGGCTGACATTATATATATTTCTTATTATTGCCAACAAATCCCATGAAAAGACCAAAACCAATAATGTGCCCCCCAATACTTTCCAACTTCCTTACCTGCTTTATTAGGGCCTACTGTGTGAATTGCTAATAAATATATAGTTTTTCAAAATAATCCTATCGGTGTAGCTTATTGATGTGTTTTGTCTTTTTGGGCACAAGAAAAATATTAGTACTAGGATTGGCAGCCTTATCCTATGAATCCAGGAAGTGTTTTGAGATTAATCAAAGCCATTAAAATATTTTATAGTTTTAAAATTTAAGATCCTCTCAATGTTTCAGTAATGAAAACTTGTTGAGAAAACAAAAATGTATTGTCCATGACATGCAGAAGAAGCCCTTCCTGCTGCAGGAAACACAACAATCATTTCAGCAAATACAACAGATGGATATACAAGAAAAGTTGTGGCAAAACACCCACATTTCCACCTGTATTCAAGAATCTTACTGGGTCGGAAACGATGAAACCTTGTGTTCATGTTTTGAAAGTTAACTCATGTGCTATTCAGTTTTTTTTGTGTGCTTCTTTAGTTTATTTGAAAAACATCTTTGCCACTCGTCTGGACTGGTGACTTGATTAGTGTAAATCAAAATACAATCCACACATCATTCCAGATGGATGGAGCATTATACCCCTAGTAGATGGTGCAGAGAGAAAAGCTGAACACCTCCTGTGGTCACAATACAAACATGCATAAGTACACAAGAAAACATAAATTAAAGTGTTTCCTTTGGCCTTTGCCAGTATGCTATAATGAGGATGGAATAAGAAAGGTAACTAGGTTTCCTTTAGAAAAGCGGTTGTCTTGGATGTAGTCAAAGCCAGTTGCATGCTGTTAGTTTGTTAGTTAGGTGTGCTGGCAGTAATTTATGTAAACCTTTCCCCCCTTGAAGGAGTTAACTGACACAGGCTCAGAGAAGTACCTGGAGGTATAGTGACCGAGCATGCTGAATTGTGATTTAACTGAACCGAGAATGGTGTGTCGCCAAGTGCTGGAACAGACTGATAATTTATTTAATAACTCCATTGATGCTATTTTAAAAGGCCTCATCATTGTGCTTGGATTTGTGCTTTGACATCTGACTGCTCTCTTTAAAGCACTGCCGATGTGTTTTTTCTTAAAGTGATTGTTCAATTTGAATTACTGGGAGTTTGCATTGGTCACGCATTTACTGTGATCTCTAACAACTGCATGACAGTGTATTATGTCAAACAGCACACAGCTTGGTCACACTTTCAGTGTTAAAATCATAGCCTTTTAACGGGATCTCTGAAATTGCTCAATTTGTTTCCCTCAACTGTAGGAGATAAAGAAATTTATTAAAAAGATCTCAGAAAGGATCAAGAAGACCAGAGACAAGTATGGCATCAACGACAATGGCACCAGCGAGGTAGGCACCACACACTGTGGAATAATGGGATAAATGCAGCAATATCCTTAAACTCTAAGCTGTATCTGAAACTTCATTGCTTGTCTCTCTGCTTTTGTATTGCAGCCAAAAGTTCTCTATCAGCTGGACCGCATAACTCCCACCCAGCTGGAGAAGTTCCTCGAAACTTGCAGAGACAAGTACATGAGGTACAAGACTCCTGGTTTTATTTTAAGGCTCATTGTTTTTGCTGTCGTTGAAAAAGAGGACTCTGTTCCTTTCCTTCTAATATAAGAATAATGGCATGCAGTTTCAGTCAGTATCTCCTTGACAAATTCATAGTGTTGCACTCAAAAGTGCCTGAAATAGTTATGTAAAAAATTTAAAAAAGAGAGCTTCCAGAAAAACCCTGCTTACTTTCTCACCTCCACTTGTTGGTTTCTGAAAGTCACAAAGTTGGACACCACCAGCCCATATTCCAATGTCGGGAAGTTGTGGGGAGGGGAGGGTTTCCAACGCTGTTCATCCATCCACAAATCTATACCAAATTACCGAGAAATGTCCCTCAACAACAAATGTTAACCATGTGAACCAAGATGTTAAATGTGGTGGCGACCAAAGAAAAAAATGGGATCAGCAAAGTCATCAGGCTTTCCCAATGGTTCCTCTGGTGAACCATGGATCTCTGTACCAAATGTCCTGTAGTTGTTGAGAGACTGACGGACAGCCATTGCTTTCCCAGGAGCCATTCAAAAAGCATGGCTAAAACCAATCTGTTGAACTGTGTTGGCACTGTGTTTTTTAAATAAATGTCTCTTTTTCTTTTCTAATGAATAATAATAAAATGAGCCTTCATTATGTGCTTTGGTAATGCTTCTTGCAGATTCTGTTTTAGGAGTAGTATTAGACTTGTATCTAGTAATTGGCTTGTTTTCATCCCACATGCAGACTGTGCAGCCATCTGAGGGCTGTTGAGATGACGATCATTCTTGTATAATTACTGCCAAGTTTCTCTTAATTGTCAGTTTAATGAAAGTTGAGTGAGCCGAGAGACTGTCACTTATCATGCCTTTACTCGTACAGAGCTCAGATGGAGCCCGGCTCAGCAGTAGGAGCCCTGTGTGCCCAGAGCATCGGAGAGCCTGGTACCCAGATGACCCTGAAAACCTTCCACTTTGCTGGTGTGGCGTCCATGAACATCACTCTGGGGGTGCCTCGCATTAAAGAGATCATCAATGCCTCCAAGAACATCAGGTTTGATATATAATAACAGAGATGTTTCTTTATGTTCCCTCTGTATGTAGTATATATGACACTGTCTGCCACTCTTAATGAAGCATAATGTTGATCATTTGCTTGAGACTTGTTTAGACACTTCATTTAGCAGAACAAGCTTTGCTGGGCCAAAGAGATTGTCTCTCTGTGTCACAGTGATGAATACACAATTCTAATTTCTTTTGAATAATGAATTGAAAGTCCTATTCACCGCTCAGCACCCCTATTATTACGGCTCATTTGGATGTGGAAGAGGACGCTGACTTTGCCAGGCTGGTGAAGGGAAGGATCGAGAAAACTCTTCTAGGAGAGGTATTAAAACCTGCTGCATATTTTAAACATGTTTTTTTCCTTCTTTGTTTTCCCTATAAACAATAAATCAGTCAGATTTAGATTGAAGGACTTTATTGTACCTGTAGTTCCACAAGAGTCATTGTGTGAGAACAAGTTGAAGTGCTGGTGTCTTGCTGTTCTTCACAGATTTCTGAGTACATCGAAGAGGTTTTTCTTCCAGATGATTGTTTCATTCTGGTGAAATTGTCTCTGGAGAGAATACGGCTGCTGCGACTGGAGGTACCACAGTCTAATTTATTTCTTCTTTTTTTTTTTTTATTGACAGTGTCGGAATATTTCAGATGTATACACACTGATTACATTTTAGTTTGTTACAACTTGGGTCTTATTTTTGTAGTTTTGGCCATCATTTCTATCAGTCATGATAACATGGTGTCTACCAAGTAATTGCTGAGATCTGGGACCGTGGAGACATCCCTACAACTCACCCTCCTAGACCTCTTAATTCACTTGGTGAGTACCATGTTGTAATTGATCAAAGAACGATGGCCAAAATTATGAAATGTAGTTCATTTATTAGATAAGAAAACTGACATTCCTTTTTTAAAGAAACAAATTAACATAGATATTGGATCGTAACTGACATTACTGAGTCAGTTTTCTGAATTTCTGATTTTGTGCTACTGTGAAACTACATTTTAGAATGTCACAGATAAATATTTTAATGGATTTTTTCCAAAAAAGCATGGTCCCACTCTGTCAGGTCACCTCAGGGTGATGTCTTTCTAAAGGAACGGTTTTGGGAAATGCGCTCTTTCGCTTTCTTGTCCATAGTTCCACGAGAAGTTTGATGTGAATATGAAGTTGCCACCTGCTGCTGGTCAGATGGAAACACGAGGGGGGAAAACACATTTCAAAAGTGATTTTGTTAAAGGGAAAATTCCTCACCTTTTCTATGTCGATCAATGTTGGAATGACGTTGCCATGGTTCCAAAATAATCTCGAAAGCATTTAGGTCAGAGAGAATAGGCTTCCCTGAACCCCATCATTGATTTTAGAGTTAAAACAAACGGCCATTGATGAAGCACAGTGAAGCATGGTGCAACACGTGAAGGCTATTGCTTTGACAGCAGCAGCTACAGCAGAGTGCTCTCGCGGTTTATTGGCTGTAGGTTTCGAAGCGATACATTATTTACAAGTGCTTTTGTGTTAAGAATAACAGCGGTAGCTTTGCCTTTTTTGATTTCTTTGTTATTATCTTTCAGGTAAATGCAGAAACTGTGCGGTACTCCATCTGCATGTCCAAACTCCGAGTGAAACCAGGAGACATAGCTGTGCACGGCGAGGCGGTGGTGTGTGTGTCTCCGCGAGAGAACAGCAAAAGCTCCATGTACTACGTGCTGCAGTCATTAAAAGAGGATCTTCCTAAGGTGATAATCTGGTTGTCTGTGACTTGATAATTAGAATGGCGACCTAGAAAACGATGTGTTTCAGAAGCCCTGATTAAAACTCACTCAGAAGACGGAAGAGGATGAATGTGTAGTCCTGACTGTTAATTCTTTTGCCGTTTCTAAATTTAAGTTTTAAAAGTTAAACGGGGAGTTTCTTTTTATGGTATTTTTCTTTTTTTTAACTGTTTTAATTTCCCACTTGGAAAGGTGGTGGTTCAAGGAATACCTGAAGTTTCCCGAGCGGTCATTCACATTGATGAACAGAGCAGCAAGACAATGTACAAACTCCTGGTGGAGGGGGACAACCTGAGGGCTGTCATGGCAACGCACGGTGTGAATGGAAGCAGGACCACTTCAAACAACACATATGAGGTATCTGTGACGGGAGATTGAAAGCCAGGGGTCTTAAAGCTGGGATAAGAGCACTGCGTGCGTCTTTATTTGGTTCCACATCTGCCCTACATCTCATTGACATTCTGTTTCTGTGTCAGATGACCGAAGGAATATAAACAAAATAATGTTGTTCCTGGGGCTGCTTCACTGAGGCGCTGTGTGCCAGTGGCTATACTGATAAAGGAAATAAATAACCTCAGAGTCTTGGGAGGCGGCAGAAGGTTATTGCTGATGTTGATGTTGCATTTTAAAATACATCTCCCCCTGAGTGATAAAATATTATCCAGATTCTTGTGGATGGAAGCTTGTGGCTCGGTGTGCATGAGGGGAAAAAAAAAAAGATGCATTTTAAAATTGTATCCACATCTCTACTGTAAATAATTACATGTCAATCTTTAAAGTGCATGACCTTACCTACACTGATGGTTTGATTTATCTATTGACTGCAGGGACTCTTGAATCATGTTTTTTCTTTTACAAGCTTTTCTGCATTTTTCCAGGTTGAGAAGACTTTGGGCATTGAGGCAGCAAGATCCACCATCATCAATGAGATTCAGTACACCATGGTGAACCACGGAATGAGCATTGACCGGCGTCACGTCATGCTTCTAGCAGATCTCATGTCCTACAAGGTGTGAACACTCGAAATCTTGATATTACGTCCGAGGGTTTGTGTAGTTGGAGGTGATTTCACCTGTGTGCATGCTGTCTTCTGTCTTTACAAAGGGGGAGATACTGGGAATCACCAGGTTCGGTTTAGCCAAGATGAAGGAGAGTGTCCTCATGCTGGCCTCCTTTGAGAAAACAGCTGACCATCTCTTCGATGCAGCCTACTTCGGACAGAAGGACTCAGTCTGTGGTAAACTGATGCTCCCTCTCTGTTGAGACATTGAGCTTCAATCTTTGTCTTGAATGGGTTTTAAAGTTTCCTGTGTTCTTGTTTCAGGTGTGTCTGAGTGTATCATTATGGGGATTCCAATGAATATCGGGACAGGACTGTTTAAACTCCTACACAAGGCTGACAAGGATCCCTCTCCGGTCAAAAGGCCTCTCCTCTTCGACAGTGCAGACTTCCATATACCTCTGGTCACATAGCATTGAAGGAAAGAAGCAGCAAAGATGTTTTGAAGTTAGTTTTTTTTCCTCCCTCAGAGCTTGCTGCCTACAGACATCTTGAGATTATCTTCCTCAAATACAGAAGTGCCTGCCAAAGTGTCGGAAGACTTCCTCTGCGGGGGATCTAACATGTTTTGATTGTGTCCTCTTTTTTTTTTCCGGCGGGACGTTGTTGATGATGCCACAAACTGCAAAGACTCTGCATTTTGACACGCCAAGTTTGTCAGCATGTAAGAGGTAGTGGAATTGCTTATTTTGGTTCAAAACTGGTAAACTGAGACGAATACGGACAACTTTGAAAATCGATGCTTTGATGTTCTTGTTTTGGCTTTTTACTTCTTCGTTTCCTCTGTTAATTAGATGTGACATCATCATCTGCTCTTTCAGTGTAATGCCACTGAACAACTGTGCAGCAGACAGAAAGTTTACCTCTTAATAATGAAGCAGAAATGATCTCTTCTGGTTTGGCACTTAGTTTTGCATTATAGTACGAAAGGCTTGTTTTTAGCATTATAGCTTTAAAGACTGTTCAATCACACTGCAAAACCCACTACAGCTTGTACTCTTTTCTAAAAAAAAATAAATAAATAAATTTGTTTTCATACAAGAATCAGATCAGCAGGGGTTAATTGAGGTAGAAAGTGTCCATCCTATTCATTTATTAATGTATATAATGTAACAAAATAAATGACCCTGGAAATCACGGGAAAGTAATTTGTTTTTGTGCATACAGTGAGTCGCAAACCCTGTTGGCCAATTACTTTCTAAAGGCAGAAACGTCTGCGGTGTATTCTGTTCACAAAGATGATCAAAAGATACTGAGTTTGTCTTTTGAGTATTTTATTGAGCAAAAGGTTTTCTGCAGAAAGGATCAGAGCACACAGCACAAAGGTCTGTCAAGCAATGACGCTGAAGAGTGTGGTCTCATCTTCATACACTTCAGGTGAGCCATAGGGAAAAGGGAAAGTACTGCTGCAACTAGTTGAGACCGAAACTGGCTTTAATTAGTTTAAGGCCGTTATCTACGAGGTGCAGCCCCACTACATCCTCCTCCCCCTTTTCCCACAAACCCCTAGGTCACCTTGAGGTTATACCTTCACACAGTACCATTTCACTAATGAGTATCAAGTCATGAAAATTAACGGGGCAGTAAAGCAATGCAGTATTTTTCCATTACATATCAAGTTTCAAAACCTTTTTTTTTTTTTAATTGATCGCCCAGATGTCAAGATACGTCACAACCTTCAATCTTTTCAAATTCAAATTTGTCATGTATGAACACCAGATATCGTCAACCTTTGTCAAAAACGGTATTCAACATTTTGAACATAGACAAATTGTTTTACTTCCTTTATAAAAAGTCGTATTGTATGTCAAAAAAAGTCATAATATAGTACGTCAAAGAATTCATACTATTATTATGTCATAGTAATGAATGCCACAAGTAATAGTATTGTATTTCATCTAAAAAGTAAGCGTATGACTTCATGACACAATTGTGTAACTATGACATACTACACATTTTTTTATGACTTATGACACTACACTATAACTTTTTGTGATATACTGAACTATGACTCTTTTAATGACATACAATACTTCTACTATCATACTATTGTATGTCATAAAAAAGTTAATATTGCGTGTATATATATATATACTGGCCACTCCCTTGCTCTGACCATGGCCATCTTCAAACTCAAAACTTCATTTTGATCTCAACTACACATCTGTAAAGTTTTGTGAGTGCATCTTGCACACACACACACACACACACACACACACACACACACACACACACACTTTCAAGGTAGAACAAGACCAGTGTCGCTCTTGTGGTTGTGGCTGTAGTGAAAATTATTATTCCAACATATTAGGCTTTAAATTGAGGAACATGATGTAACAATTCATTATGCTTTGTCTCTTATGTCTTAGATATTAATAACATTGAATTTATCAATTCATTCATTATCTTTTTTTTTTTTTTTTAGATATTGGGGTGCTGCTGTTTTTTTTTTTTTCTAAGTCAAGTCGAAGGTCCAAAGAAAATACAAATTACCCTGGGGAGGGCCTTGCTTTATTAAAAAATGAACATCCCCTCCCCTCAAATAATTTTCATACAGTACCTAAATTAAAATGCCCCATTTTAGTTCATGCTTAAAAAAACAAGTTATAGTTCATTTTGTAAAATGATCCCAACGGGATTAAGACCTAATTTTGTGTAAAATCCCCTTCTTGCATATGAGACAGAGCACAATTTGTAAGGAATGCAACTGACATCAAATTAAAAGACAATACTCGTGTGACACAAGCCAAAAACACAGCCTGCTGCCACTGTAATCCAGCGCTCTGCATTTATGAAACAAAGAAATACATTTTCAGTTTAGGATCATTTCTAAGTAGCATCTTTAAAATAAACGATCTACAGAAATCCTTGTATAAAAGCCAAGCTGTTGTTACCAAACATATCATCACAGAAAGCGTTACTAACTTTAAAGATACAACAAAGTGATGACATTCACTTAAGTCACGTTTAGATATCAACATTACAAAAATATTCCACAGCACCATTAAGCAAACACATCAAAACTAATTTTGTCCCGTGTGCGTGTGCGTGTCTAATGCCACAATTCCCTTCAGTACAACATTCATGTTTTTTGTTAATTTGTATGAAATGGCTGTATATTTTACTGAAGTGATAGAAGAATGATCCTGTGATTAATCTTGGACTGATTAAATATCTAGCATCAAAAAGCTTCACAGTTGCACATGTGAATGAATCAGATTTGTTTTCCTAATTGAACCCAACTGCTCGGTTTAGCAGTAAAAAGTAAAAAATGTTTTTCACACATGAAATAATAAAAGTGTTCAACTGAAAGAAGTGCGAAGGGGTGTTTCATCATCAGATTTTAATTTCATGAAGAGGTGACCTCTGACCTCTGAAAGCAGAGGCTAAACAGAAACCTTATAAAAACAGTGTTTTGCAATCGAACCTGAACTGAACTTAGTGAAATGCTCACTTTAACTAATTTAGCAGTGCAATAAAAGCTTAAGCGTCATCCTGTGCTGCTAAAAGGCATATGGCTCTGTAAAGTAAGTGTCCTCTATCTGTCTTTTCCAAACAGTGAACCATAACACAACAGTGGTAACAGTTTGTGCTTATCTGGGATGACATTAAAAGCTGTTCCCTCCAGCATATCATTAAACGAGGCTCACTGAGAGAGGCCGGATGTCCTGCAGACTTCAGAGATTATTTCTCCATTTAGGTAACACATTGTTGTTTCAGGGTCTGACCTCTGTTTCAGATGGCTCCAAGGGCAGTCTTCTTTAGGGCAAAAGTGCCGTTAATGGTATTCCTTCCTGCTTTTCTCCAACAGAATGAAAAAAACGGTATTGGCTTTGGCACGGTTTCCAAGCTGTTAGAAATTATGGGTCTTTGAAGCACAACTGTGAGACTTGAAATCACATTGTCTCGCCTCCAGCTGGTTGATTGACAGCAAACAGGAAGGTTGAGGCTGTTCTCCAGAACTTTGAGCTGGTTCTCATTTGATTTGAGAGGCGCTGTTTCCGGGAAGCTCCGTTTGGATGGTGGAGATTTTTTCTCCGATTATTTCCAACAAGCTCTCTCCATGCGACGAACTCGAAGGTCCTTTCTCTGCCGAGCACTGCTCCGAGTTATCGCCTTCGTTGGATTTCATGAAGGCTTCTCTGCTTTGGGGTTTGATAAACTGCACGCTCAGTTTGGGCGCCACCACGGCGCCGCCCTGCTGGTTCGGCTTTCGGATGCAATGGGAGAGGGTGGAGACGCAGCTCTTCTTGAAGTTCTCATTCATGAAGGCGTACACGATGGGATTGTTGAAGCTGTTGAAGAACCCGATGGCCTGAACAATGGCGATGATCATATTTAGTGTGACTCCGTCATATTTGTTCTCCAGGTCATCTGGACAATGACACGCAGACAGAGTTTAAAACTCAAACTGACTGAAGTACACAGGGACTTTAAATACATGTCTAGAAATTGTTTCTAAGTCCATTTGACAATAGAACTCCTACTTACTGTATTCAAACAGCATGTGGACGGTGTGGAATGGAGCCCAGCAAATGGTGAACAGCAGAACGATGGTGATCATCATTTTAACGGCTCTTTTCTTTTTCCTGCAGAAGATCACAGCAGACGTATTTACTTGTTACAGCAAGAAATGAACACGTGAAATAAATAACATCAGTAATTGCCCTCTTCCTTTAAAATGTGCCAGTGAGCATTATGAAAGATATCGGGACCCTGGCAGTCCCGCAGCTGGATGGATTGCTGCAGTTCTTAGAATTGCACCCACTCCTTCTTCTGAATATGCAATATATTTTCATTTCAGATATCTCCTAGTACAACAAAAGTCCACTCTCAGTGTTTCTGCACTGGACGTTTCCATTTTCTACAGCACATTTAAAAAACGTCCATATTGATTATTCAAAGTGAGCACACCAAAATGTTCCTCTTGCAGCAGCTGAATGTGAACATATCCTCTTCAGTGTGAAACTGCACAGCGAAGGCCAAACACCTGAGTGAGATTACGATACACACATTTTTGAGGTTGAAGTGGATTTTAAGTACAAAACACATCGGCTGCTTTGCAGAGAGTGGCTTCATTTAACGAGCCTCGATTGATCAAACGTTTAATACAAAATTCTTCTTACTCACAACTACAGCCAATTGTGTTCATTGCAAAACGTAAATAAAGCCAAAAATACAACTTGGAAGAGTTGTATCCATACTACAAGGAGTCATTATGCTTAGAATAAATATTTTTAGTTGATGAAAATGAACAAATATGAAAAGGGAGACACTTGTGCTGTCTAACCTACCTTGCGATCTTAATAATCTCCCTGTGGTTCATGGTGTTGAGGACTGAGGAGTCGCCCACCCTCTTGCGGATCCACAACTCAATGCCAATACGTGTGTAGAGGAAAAGCATGGCTGCCAATGGGAGCAGAAAAAGAGCCACCATGATGAAGGTGGTGTACACCTGCCTGTGAGTCAGAGAGCGCCAGCTCTCCTGACAGCACACGTGGTAGTGATCATACAAGAAGTCGTACTTCACCTTTGAGAGGGAGAAAGAAAAGCCTGTAAGAATGGTCGAGACCGACAGAGCAGATCTGACAGACAGGCCGGTATTCAAGAGGCAACTACTGGATTGCTCGTTTTAAATCATCATTTGTTTTTGCAGTTTTTCCCTCAACATTTTCTCAATTTTGAAGTGCCTGATCTTCTATGGACACCGGTCCTTTTCACTTCTAATCCTCCTGCTGTCCTGAGGAGAGCAGCTTACAGGTGATTATTTTCATAAAAAGACGAATTGTCCAAAAGTATCGAAACACTATTTCACAGTCTATTTCTGTTGGGATTTAGATCATATGTGAAACAGTTTAGGAACTCAAAATGAGCTGCAAATACTGTAATACTTCAAATATAAAATACCACATTGCAGCAGGTCATTTCTGATATCCCTTTGAAATGATCATGTAGTAACTCATGATTTTGCACTGTTGTATTTACAACTCGTGGCGTACCAAACATTATCACTGTCTTAATTTCTTATACCATATAATGTAAAAGAAAATCTTTTGTAGCTACTCAACAGTGAGTTTATGATATTTTTCTCATATAATATCAGTATAATATTATATTGACTGTTAGTTTGGGCTCCTGTACTGAGTCTCTCCAGCTAACAAGAGATTTCTCTGCCAGCCACAGATGCTGCAGCAGCCAAAGCTGAACAGATTTGGCAGAATATTCATTAAACACTCAAATCATAACCACCCAGCATTACTGGCCTTTACTAGTGATTTAACACAGAGAGACCGTGAAATACATTATTTCACACAGTAATCTGCCAAACGCCAACACCAGCATCACATCAGTACCAAGGAGAGCAGATGCCACGAGTCAGAATTAATCAAATAAATATAAAGAAATATCATCCTCACAGTCAAAGATATGACTACAGTATGAATAAAATCAGCAGTGTTGCGCCCTCACACTAAACTCTGACAATCTTTTTATTTTATTTTATTATCTTTGCAGTAGAGCATCCCTTGTCAACTGTAGCACAGTGGACTCCACTATCCCTGAAATTTTTTAATCCAGAGCTAAATCAAATCGGGACACGGATCTATGTCAAATGTGTTCTGCAGCGTACAGTACACAACCGAGTCATTATTGTCAAACTAAATTCATTATTACCATTTTTGATGAAAATGAATTCACTCGATAAATCCGACTTAAAGGAAGAAATGACCAAGTCCATTCAAACAGCCAAGTATAACGACGGCCAAGGATCCTCTTCTCGGAGTACCACACAGACACACTGTAGGAGCGCGACAATGCCTCCGAGACAGAGCTACAGGTCAACGACTGCGTGACAATAAATCTAATTTTCTATGTATAGTGTATCTTTTCTTTCTTCTTCGTTTTTCTTACAGGATACAAATACATAGGACTGGAATTAAAGCGGCGAACACATTTTGCAGGATAATGTTGTATACACAATAGCAAGCTAAATCGCTCGCAGTTCTCAGCCAAGCTCTTTTTTTTCCACTGGGTATGTGTATGCAGCAGGTCAGCTTGTTTTTGGGTGTTTAGTCGGAGCATTGTAGGACTGAGAGTTGACGTGGAACTGTCTTTGTGAATTAGTGCTACCTAGAAGCAAACATATCTGTGGTGATGAAGTAGGCATGGACTTACCACTGAAACACCCCTTCTTTCCTCTGATTATTAAATAAGTCTGAATACCTTTTATGTACAGTAGGATACAGTTATTCATAGTCACCGGTCTTCATATTTACAACAAGTGTATGCTGTTCTGTGCTGGTTTTGTAACGTTGAAAGGAGTTTTGTGACAGGTTGCTTTGAGTAGCATCACTCACCTCTAGCTGTTGCACAAACAGCATTGGTGAACCCACAATCACCGAGGCAAGCCATACCAGCCCTGCGGGACACAGACAAGTAAAACATGTGCAAACAGATACAATCTGCAGATAAAACCAGGTTAAAATACTATGCAGTTTAATCCATAGTAGCTGACAATGGTTCAAGGAGAGTGACTTATGTGAGACTGATGCCAAACATTAGTCACAGTACGTTTAATTCCTCTTTCATGTAATTAACAAAGCTGCTAATCATGCAGATTGTCTGCAAGGCTCCTCCACGTGTCTTCCCCCCCCAACTCTAACAGTGTGAGAGTGCACGGCATGTGTTTAGACCTAATTTCAGTGAAAAATCAGCACTTACTAATTTAAAGAGACAAATAGTTAACGTCACTATATAAAATGATAGCAATAGTAAATACTTTTACAATAAACCTTATTTATTCATTTATGTATGTCCTGCGACTGCTGATACGTCGTACTGTACCTTTAAGGTTTTACATAAATGTGCCAGGACTGGAGGAGGTTACTAAATAGTTTATGTTGAAATGAGAGCAACAACTTTACAACTTTCTGTAATTGTTGAGGTCATTTTTTGGTCTGCTGCTTTACTGCCCCAGGCTCACAAGGAATTATGGCAGAAACATTATTGAGCTACTGTATGTGCTGGGTCTTGTTTGTAGTCGTTTGCATTGCTGTTTTCTCTTAAATTATTCTTTTTTTCTCAATGTCTCTGTTTCAAACCCGCTTACAGGAAGTTGTATCAACCAATTAAGCAAAACACAATTTACTTTAAAAAAATAGGTGCAGCCTTTAGCTTGCTCACAGAACATAGGTTTCCTTGAACACAGACAGACATCCAATCCTATCAATAAGCAATAAGCATGCCTTGCAAACATAGAATACCTAGCATCTTGTATGCTCTTTTGGACGAGTACTGCCTCCTCATTTTCAGTGGGAAGACAATGCCCTGGTATCTCTCAATGGCGATGCAGGTCATCGTGAGGATGCCTGTCACTATGGCTGTTGTCTGTACAAAGGGAACTGTCTTGCAAACTAGAACCCCTGCAAGAAAAACAGATGGGTGGAAACAACGAGGTACAGAGAAACAGCAGGAAAAGTGTGTTGATCTGAGACTGGAAACGGAGGCAAACTGTATACTGTATATAATAAATCCACTTGCAATAATATTCCATCTCTAAAGTTGATAATGCTCAGTTTCTGTGGACATTGAGGCAAAGGTGTTTTGATTCAGATCTTTGGTGCTTTTTAGCTGTCGAAGAGTTGGACACATTAACAGAAAAGCCTCTGTAATACAATGAACAGCAACAATGCATTAGACTTTATTGTGACGGCAACTTAAATTAGACTGTCAAAAAGTTATATCCACACCTCTGACTTTTTTGCAGGAGCATTGCATATCATCGCATTGAGTGTCCATTATTTTGTGTCGACCTTCTGCAAAGTTTGACAGGAGCATCACAAACTCAGTGACGACACTTATAAATTCATTTGTTGCAAAGTTGGCTAATGCAAAAGCTAGAAAATGGATGTTGCAACACAAAAAAAACCCAGCCTGTATGGATCTGTCTAGACATATTGTATTATATATGCTTTTATATATCTTCCACATCACTTCCTCACCTCAAACTCTCCACAGTTTCAGGGCTATATAGTCCCCACTGTGTGACTCCAACACATAAATAGCCTGTTTTTATGTATTTATCCTGAACCTTTTGTGGAGACAACGGAGCACAACATGTCACGAGGACGCATCATCCATCAGCTTGTAAATCTTGTCCATTGTTCCACTTTTAATTAAGTTGAAGTCGAATTTCCAAGCGCGAGACCTTGAATGCGTCCTATTTGCCTGTTTTTTCAACATTACAACACAGAGATATAATGCTTCCTATTCATGACATGGTGTTCAAAAGTAGGAAATATAAGTTTCGAAACTCACCTCCGAACCATTCTGACGAGATGTTCTGCAGCAGAGTGAAAGGTATGCAGAAGAAAGTGATGAGCAGGTCGCTGACCGCCAGGGAGCAAATAAAAATGTCTGTCGCCGTCTGTATCGTCCGTTTCTTCACAACTATGTAGATGACCAAACTATTTCCAGCCAGAGCCAGCACGAAAATAAGCATATACATGATGACGAAGGTGGTCTTGGCGCTGTACGGTAACTCGGGGATGTAGACGAGCGGCTGGATGTTGTAAGTGTTGATAAACTCCTGGCGGCTCAGGTTGTAGTACTGGAGCATCTCCTGTAACACTTCAGGAGTTATCTTGGTGGAGCCTTGCCCTGAATCTGTTGAAGCTCCTGCCATCCTGACACGAGCCTACAAGCGCGAGACCAACTTGATCACAGGCGGGAAAAATAGTCTGACTCGGTTCAGAGCTGAAAGCTTTTCATTAACCAACAGGTGCGTCCGGATGGCGCGCGGCGTCCTTCATCCTTTAGCTGAGCGTGCTGCTCTCGCTGCTCTGAGTGTGTGTGTGTGTGTGTGTGTGCGTGTGTACTCAGCTATACAGGACGAGGGGACACTGCTGTATGAATATTTGTTTTATCTTTTATGGTCGGTAATGATATGATTATTGTTTTAATTTTTTTTAATTCTCTAATTCCCAAATAGGAAATGCATTATGCGTATCATTACATTTTTTTTTTTTTTTTTTTTACTATTTATTATCACTTACTAACACCTTTATTATTGCACAGCTATCAAAAAATCAATCGTGACCCTTTAAAACCAGACTATGTAACTTTTTAACAGGAAATAACACGCTATTTCTCTTACAAATTAAAATGTGAGTTCATAAGCAATGAAACATACTCAGGCCTAGGCTTTAAATAAATTATCATCATATACAATGCATCCTATTCATATTTACAATGTGGCTTGATCACACTTGTCTGTTTACATTACATTTTGAAAAGTAAAAAAAAACAATTACAACTAAAAGCATCCATACACCTTAGCGCCTAAGTCAGTGTGTTGTCACATATTGTCCAAATTAGAAGAAAACACAGTCTTCTTGTGCCTTTTAATGATATATTCAAGATAGAAATGCTTGAAATTGAATAGGGGTGTCTGTAAACATGAAAAATA
This sequence comes from Bovichtus variegatus, assembly GCA_943593645.1. Lineage (NCBI taxonomy): Eukaryota > Metazoa > Chordata > Actinopteri > Perciformes > Bovichtidae > Bovichtus > Bovichtus variegatus. Next base: position 11,742,236 of record CALSCE010000091.1, on the reverse strand, counting down.
AAGTGAATACATGTACAATAATACATATAAATAAGTGGGCAATTACATATGCAAAAAACAGTGGCAGCTGCCGTGGCAAGGAGTGGCAACTACCCCAAACAGCCGCTGTTGCCACTGGCAACTACTCCAAACAGTGGCAGCTGACGCTAATACAACTGGCATATAGGCTTCATGTTGCCATGACAACACTGGAAGTCAATACGTGTGACGCTGATTGTCAAAAGTCAATTTTCTTTATGCAATTATAATACATCTTGTTTGTCATCATGACGATAACAAAGGCAACATAGTTCTTAGTTTTCACTATCAAAGTACCAACGACAGTAAACAACATGTATTATATTTGCATAAAGCAATTAATCAGAAATCACACATATTGACTTCCGGTGTTGAAATAACTTATTTCTTAAGTCTTATTAGCGCTTGGTGCGGCAGCTGCCACCACTTGGGTGAGTTGTCACCCGAGCAGAGGCAGCGAGCTTGCCACCGGAAGTGCCTCCGCTCGCTGCCTCTGTCACTATTTGAGGCAGGCGCTGCTGCCATAGCACCTGCTGCTGCTGCCACAGCTAACGTTAACCTGTCCTTCTAACATGAATTTGTTGTTAACAATTAAGCATGAGGGATTGACAACTTTAAAGCATCAACACTAATCTCCTGATAAATATATTTTGACTGAATAAATGTATGCTACAATTTGATGGAAACCTGGCTATTGTGGATTGACAAGCAGTTCTAAAGGTGGTGGGGTTTGCTGACCCTCGTTAGCCTCAGTGAATGCACAAAGCTCTACGTGGGAAAATGCCTCAACAGTGGGGTTACACACCCGGCAGATTTTGAACAAAACTAGGTGACCTCTGACCTGTGGCTTACCTTAGCAAGCTGGCTAAGAAAACATAACATGTGAATAAGGAGTCACATCTCTCTTCTTGGTAGAGTCTAACCCTAACCCACAAATGTCAAAGTAACAGTTTTACTATTACTCCATAACCATTACTGGTGGTCACCGTGCGAAAGTTACACAGTCTCACTTTAAATCGAAAGTTTGTCCACCCCTCATTACAGGCTCCATATGTTTGTTGGAGAGTTCAACCAAGGACAGATTTTTCCCTTTCAACTTGTTTTATTACTATTTAGGGTCCATAAATACATCATAATTTTCTTGCAAGTTTACTGTGGAGAGAAGGTAATTGTGGCCTAATTAGGTAAAGTAGAGAAAGCGTTCAATTGTTATAGACTTCCAGTTCATTAAATACAATTAACTGCCTAGCGGATGCAATTTAAAATGATCTTTTCTTTCAAGGAAGTTCCTCTAGAAAAATCTAAAAAAGGAGATAAAACAAAAACACAACTAGCTCCAATAAATTGTCTCACAACCTTTTCTCAATTATTCCTAGAATTAGGACCAAATTACATAGTTCTTGCCAGGAATTGTTTAAGAAATTATTCGGAAACAGCGGACACATGACATAAAGCATTATCAAATCATCCAGTACTTTAGGAGCAAAAAGCAAATTTAAGTAGAAAAAAGTCAGACAAAAATAGTAGAAGTCTGCTTCTTTTGCTTTCCTATCCAGTTATTTCCTTGTGACCCCTCAGTTCCAACCCAAAAATTCCACATATACCCATACAAATAAATTAAATAAAGAAAATGTCAGGTAACCTTGGGTAATATAACTCATTCAAAGTTACAAAAGACTGATGGAAGATGTCACTCTTATAGAAGCAGTGAGAATTGAAAAGAAAACAGTATTAAAGCATCATTATAATAAAGCACCACCAAATCCCAGAATGTGTTCTTAAAGAATATCTCAAAATATGTTTTTGTTTTTTTTTCTTTGCAAAGTGCATCACCAGAGTAAATCCTTGCTACAGAGTTGTAATTTGTTTCTTGTTAAAAGCTTTTACATGCATTTGTGAAGTACAATTTGCTGCAACCCATTGAGGCGGAGCATTATCATTACAGTGTACCTTCCTTTCACATCTGAAATGGGAGGAATTATTATTTTATTTCCACTGCATTATTTCCCTCTTTTTTCAATGTACTAGTGTGCGACTAACCCTAATGCAACCCATTCAAGTTCAATTATCATGTCAACATTTGTTGGACACCATTTCCTTTCCTAAAAGCTGATTGTAAAAGTGAGCAATGAAGATGTTATGGATAATTGTATATTGTATCTGATTTCACACTGAGCTTTATAAACTTATTAAGTTTGAGGTGGTGGGTCATCAAGTCGTCCTCCTCTACTCGCCCCTGCCTCTGGTTTGGTCCGATCAATGTGCATAACAGCCTCTGCTGTCGTTCATCACCAGCTGTCACTGCTGAGTTTTCCTGCCCGTTTCTCACTACTAACCTTCCCACATATTCACTCCTCATTAAATCTCAGTTTCCATGTAAATGACAGAAATGATAAATTAATCTTTTATGGTCGGTAATGATATGATTACTTTAGGCTTTGAATCTATTTGTAGTGCACAGACAGGAAATTAATTATGCATCATGTATGAATCATTACCATTGTGTTTTACTATTTACTATCAATAACTAACACCTTTATTGCAGAGCTAAGTTAGGAAATCAAATTGACAAAACATGGTCTAGACCTTTCTCGCAATTGTGATCCTATAATGCCAGACTAGGTAACTTTTCAAATAGAAATAACACACTATTTCTCTTACAAATGAAACTTTGAATTCATAAGTAATGAAACACACCCTTCCAGTGATGTTGATAGGTTTTCAATGTGGTGCGTCCCCGGGACCTACAGGTGGTCATCCGAGTGGGTCCCAGGAAAATTAAGTGGGTCCTCAATAAAATTAGTGTTTTTACAAATCGTGTCAGTGTAAACCGTCAAAAAGCCTAAACGCTATATATAGTTTGTTATTTTTGGTATTGTGTGTGTGTGTCATCATGAACAAATGTAGACACCTACTGGAGCAGGAACTACCATAGAAGCCGTTTTCAATAATTTGCCTGGTGTTAATATTTCTGTCAGTCTATCTGTCCGCGGACAGACTTTGTCACCGCGATAGCATCGCAACACTGCAAGATGCAGACACAAAACTTTACAGGTCTGTAGTTGAGTTAAAAATGAAGGCAGAGTTCTAAGATGAGTGTGATCCAATCTAGGGCGCCAGATGTAGGGGGCAAAGAAATATAATTTTAAAAAAAAATGAAAGCGTTGAAAGGAGCCTTAAAGTAGCAGCAACCTTGAAGGGCAAGTAAGTACATACACACAAAGAACAGCCAACATAGGATATAATTCAAAGTGGCGTTAAGTGTTTGCAGTGTGTCTCTAGGAATGGCAATGTGGGTATGTTGGTCAACCACTTTGGTTTGGGCTGAAATAGCTCAATGGCTATTAGATGGATTCATGTTAACCTAGAGAATCCTGCGTTGGTGATCCCTGGCTGTCAATCTGTTGCTTTTCTAAGGTTGAAACAGGTAAACATAGGAAACATTTACAGGTCCATAGATGAAGGAGCTATCTGAGTTTTATTTTGTTGTTTTACTACTGAAATAGTTAAGAAACAAATAATGATATAATATAATGATAATATATAATATTGGCTTTAGAGAACTGGGTACAGAGCTAATGGTGTCTAAGGCAATGGAGTCTAAAAACATTCTACCTTCTTTTATTGTATTGTTTAATTTAGACACAACTGCAGGAATATCAGAACTGTTCCCTAGCTACAATAAGACACTGATGAGTTCATGCAGCTGTCTTGTGTTTGTGACTAATTGCCAAGTTCATTACTCTAATTGGATACAATCTTCAATACATGCTTTTGTCATCGATGGCTGAACCTGTAGCTATAGACATATTTTAGGGGGATTTGGGCTACGCCGTCAAAAGCTACCAATTATCTTAATTTCTGTGTCTGTGTGTATTCTTGCCTCTAGATGAAAAGGTGACACAAAATTAGTAAAATTCATCCTGAGGGGAACATGAAAGTCTGTACCAAATTTCATGGCAAGCCACTGAATAGTTGTGGGACAATGGACTAAAGTCACCGAGCCAGAGAGACATTGCCATCACAAGAGCCATGCCACCAGCATGTGGCGAAACAGCGGGGACACAACCTAAATATTACTTTTAGTTTAATTATATTTAGTTTAGATATTTTGTTTTCTCTCCTGAGAAAATATGAAGGTTTTTGACTCAAAGCTATGCAATTTTACATGATTTTCCACCATTATTATTACCATAGATAACGCTTTAAGACAAAACTCGCTATAGTTAAATAAGAATTTTATTATTTACACATATGCCTTCATCTGAAAATGTAATTGTTCTGGCAATGTTTGCCCTGTAAAATCATATTATGTCGATCAAAATAGCAGATTTCGAAAACTTTTAAATGTTTCTAGGCTATATTTTTTCACAAATAAAAAAAAAGAAGCTATATATTATATTTTAAACCCGTGCAATAAGGTACACAGAGCATCTCAGATTATGACTTAAATTCAATTTAAATCCAACAAGTCTAAGTTTTTAATGTTGTTTTTAATAAAGACAGTACAACAGTACAATTTAATTTATAGCTATTTCTTGACAACCAATTCTACATTAGTTGCCTGGTAACTGCTGTAACAACAAGACTCTGCAGAGTCCCGCCTCCCAAAGGTTTTTTCCTTCAGCATAACCTGTTATCATTTATTTATTTTTTATAATTTTGTTTTATGAAATGAACCCGGGAATGAACAATAATGGTCCGCCAACAGTCTGGTTGTTTTCCTGATGTATACTCAACCCCAGGAGTATAAGTGACTCTTTTAAGTACTAACATTTCTTGAGACACATCTGCTCTTACCAGCAGCATGTTGTCCAAGAGGCCTCTTATCAAAAATGTGCAAATGATTTCCCAGCGGATGTCTACAAGTTTCTGGTATGATTCAAACATTGTTGCCTTCTGCTATGTATAAACTCTCCTTTAGCTAAACTGATCCATTGCTGTGGATCGTCCCTACCAATTATTCTCAACAGTCAGTCCAACATCAAGTTTAGTGATCAATATCATTACTTGTTTCCACACCTGGTTTACCCTGATCTCCCTCACTTTTGAAAACCTATTTTTGTCTTTCTAACTCACTTCCTGAGAGGAATGCCTGCAGACACTATTCAGGGATGAACATTTTTTTTAATTAGCTTTGCATTTCTATTTACAGTTAATATTCTCCTTGAAATACACTGTAATTAAACATCAGGCAAAGACAAGACAGTAAAGCACATTGCTCTTTGTAGTGAAGACAGAAAGTTAGTGTAAATATACAGAGGTTTTTTAACCGCCACCGCCACAATAACCACTTTTTATTACAATAAAAGAGTCTATACATAACATCATAATTGTAAATAATTATATATATTGCGTACACATTGATCTCGTCGTTCCCCTCAAAAAATGTAAAGAATCATCGTTCTAAACTTTTAACAAATGATCTACTGAGCATTAACTGAGAACTATGAACAAGGCAGAGGCAGCATGACCCATGGAAGATTAATCATCATATTCAGAGCACACCAATATTGACATTTCTTCCATCAGGTTCATGTTGAACAATCAAATGTACTACTGTAGACTTTACTTGACTGAGTTCTTTAATTAAATATCATATAATAGTTCATTTCTAACTGCTTTGCATATGAAAATGCTGTCTGAATGAACTGGAATGCCAGTCACCCATTGTGCCATTGTCTCCCGTTTAGTAAAGGTTTCTTAGCAACAAAGGCAACACAGTGCATGAAGCACCAAAGGTTCTGAGCTGGAGGATGTTTTCAGAGGTAAAGTCATTCTCGAATGTATTTTCTTCTAAATCTAGAATTATTTAGAATACATGTCTTGGTCAAATTTGAAATGCAAAGTTGTCTTTTGAATTAAATGAAATCTGTGTGTTGCTCCTTGTAAGGTTATTAGTTTTTTTTAGCAAGTTTGGTACCAACTTTGCAATCACAAAAGGCCTGTCGATATTTCCATCACACCACAAGACTTCCACTCCTTCAGATTTAAGCAAAACCTCCAGCTGTCTTCTCAAGATATGTCGATGGCACAGAGTCCAGACTACCGTGGGACGACAGGAGAGAGGAGCCACAGTCAAACTTATCCGGTGCCATTCACCCCTGAATTCAACAAGATGCTGACAAAAAGCAGTCCGCGCTTCGGTGCCTTGAGTCATCATTCCTTCTTCTCCCGGCACAACCCTCATCCGCACAGGGTGAGACACATTCAGGGTGAGCATGAAGAAATTCACTTGCTTTATGAAGATGATTTTTTTTATTCTTACAAATTGATTTGAAAGTTGGAAAATGCCTTGTCATATGATTCCCTAAATTAGTCAATTCACACGTGTTCCAGTTCGTCTATGTAGTACAGACTACAGTGGGTGTTTTTCAACATTTATTTGTGATTTCCCTGATTGTGCCTGACGAAATAGTCAGCACATCACTGTGGTTCCAATCTAGGTTTTCAAAATTGGATGGATGGATGGAAGATAGATGACATTTTATTGGAACCGTGTTTAACTTTAACCACTCAGTGTGAGTTTTCAGTTTGGAGTATTCATATTTATCAAATCATACCATCTATTACTATAAATGATATATATATATATATATATTACTGCTCTATTATGCGGTTAAAATAATGCACCTAAACACCTATTAGTAATGTGTGCTTCTATTTAGAGGCTTTTGTTATGAAAGCTGCACTAATTTGTGGAGTCACTTGTGGTGACATAGTGTTGTGTTTAGCATCGCTCTGTCTCATTGTTTTGGTTCAGTCTCATCGTCTTATCAGCCAAAGCAGGAAGCTTTTTTCAGCCGGGCGACATTAAAAGTCTAAAGCCATGCTACAGTAGCTACTCTGTGAGGCTCTAATTAGTTACAGTAGTGCCTTGAGCTGAATGCTAACGCCAGCGAGCTAATATGCTCACAATGACAACGCAAGCATGTTGATGTTTAGCAGATGTTTACCAGCTTCACCATCTTAGTTTAGCATGCTACCATTTGCTGATTAGCACTAAACCCAAAGCACAGCTGTCATGTCATGGGAATATCATTAGTTTTGTGAGTATTTGGTCATAAACTAAAGTATTGGACTAATAGAACATTTGACCTGATGGTGGTTTACTATTACTATTACCTACTATTCATCTTGTCGGGACCCAAATGTCTGTACCAATAGTTGAAATATTGACAATCAAAAATGTCAACTTGCTTGTGACCATGTATATCTGTACATTTCATGCAAGTCCATTCAATAATTGTTAAGATTATTATTTTTTTTAAATATATAAAAAACTGGTAGTGCTAGAGGGAAAAAAAGGGATCACCAAAGTCCTTAGAATTCATAATGGGAACCTTGAATGTCTGTATAAAATTGCATCAGACATTGTGGCTAAAACCTCTGATAAACCCACTGCACACTGCCTGCCCAGCACCAAATGGCAGACAGACTGTCAGGGTTACTGAGGCTGGACTCAAATGCAGACGCTGGGACAAGCAGGTGAGTGTGGGTGGGTAAGTCTTTTATTAGGTAGGAAACCAATCCAGCGGGCTGGCGTAGGCTGTGGTGGGGAAAAGGGGCTCCGGGGGGGAGAAAGCTGGCAGGCCGGATGAGTAGATGAGACTGGCAGAGTCCTGGAGAGTTGAGAGCAGGCGTTAGTGGAAGTAAGCAGGCATACAAAAAGGGAAACAAACTAAAAGGCAACAAACTGACAAAAACACTAGTAGAGGCGCTGGAAGTGACGCACATAGACAAAGCATGTATGGCAATGATCCAGCTGATTGATGGGCAGGTGTGCAGTGAGATGGAGAGAGGTCAAGAGGGGGACACAAACTAAGAGACCAAACCAAAACACACCAAGCACAAGTCACTCGTACTAAAAGGTAAAAAACACAAGAAAAAAAAACACTCACACCAGGCAGGCGTGTGTCACGGAGGAGGAACTGTGACAAAGACAAAGTTAACAACTAGCTGGTGGTAAGGTGGTAATGTGTTATCACCTTAAAAAAAAGTGTTTTTACAGCTTGTTCCACAATATTTTTCCTTTCAGAAACTCTCACTATCACCTCATCAGAGCTAATAACAACGTATGTGTTGCTTTATCTTTAAAAAAGAGACGGCCGCATCATAGGCAGAGAAGTAGTTTTCATCCCTGAGGTGCTCGTGAATTCGTCCCTCTCAGCAGGGAGTTTCCTTCGATACTCCCACATTTTTTAAGCACTTTATCTTCTGTATATATCATATGCTCTCACTGCTGTTGCTCTCTGTGTGTGTGTGTGTGTGTGTGTGTGTATTGTGTCTTTTTCTTTCCCACAGGACTCAATGGGAGGCCCGTTTGCATGGTGAGGGATGATTGGTTTGTTACCTCATCATTATTTCCTCATCCACTTCTCAAGAGCCACGTCTTCAGGAAAGCATCCTTTGATTTTCCGCTTGCTCATAATCTTAATGCAGTCAGTAGTAAGAAAAACAAATCGGGTATGCGTACAGTCACACACGCCACCCACCATTTTCTTATTACTCTTTGAAAGCTCTGACTTCATAGATTGCATTTGAGCTTCAGTCATTTTCCCTTTTTATTTCACAGCACAATTTTCAGAAGCCTGGAGGGATGAACTTAAAGACCTTTCAGCAAAAGTCACTTTGTCTTCTCAAGGACAAAAGGACAAAAAAGAGGTATGTGTATTGCTGTAATTGTTGTGATCTGAAGTATGTCTGGGGTTACTTAACAGCACTGTAGACTTGACACTCTTGTCAACTGTTCAACTTGCTGATTTCAATTAATAAAAATTGCATATTATCCAGTGCCTGACAATAATAAAGTGTGTTATAAATAACTTTTTACACAGTGTGTGTACTCATCCTCTTCAGGAAAATGATAATTTCACATTTCAAGGGGGAAAGTGTTTGTTTTTTTTGCTCCGGATTGAGTCTCAGAGGTAGCGCTTCTTCACACGTCCAAAAACCAGCTCAACCTACCAATGTTTCTGCTTCTTACGTTTCTAAATGACCAACTACTGAAGAGCATGATTTTGTCGATGTATTCCAGGTCCAGCCCGAGGAAGAATTTGTCCGCCGAAAGACCCAATATTCAGCTGAAACCGGGAGAATCGTCCCTCAATTCACCAACTGTTACCAACGCAGATCCCATTCCCAGCGCCTGATGTATCCTCAGCCCCTCCATGATCAAGAACTCATGGTGAAATACTCTGATGTTCAGCTTTTCTTTTCCAAAGTTAGAAAAAAGTGTTATTAGGGGTAGCTCGGGGTTCAAATTGAGCACAGCCATGGAATACTTTACTCCAGAGAAGAAGGGTTAGCGGCAGATCAAAAGATTTCCAACAACATTGATAATAATTATTCAGAGCACACAGCTTTTCCCCCAAGGTTGTTGGTGAATAGCTTCCAGCACTGCTCTGTCATCCGGCTAGAAACTTGAATATAAAATGATGTGGTTTGCAAAATAATGTTGTGATAGTCCTACTGCTGTCTTATCAGGTGTTTGAGCTACTTTGTCAGATCCTGCAGACAGATTCCTTGTCTACAGTCCAGCAGTGGCTTCTGCTCGCAGGCCAAAGAGGTAAAAATGCTTAAGAAACATTTCATTTTGAGACATTGTGTATAGTGTTATAATTACATAACATGGGCGGCTGTGGCTCAGGAGGTGGAGTGGTCGGAGGGTCCTCTGCAGTCAACATGCCAAAATGTCCTAGGGCAAGATACCCCAAATTGCTCCCGATGGCAATGGTGTGTGAGTGTGTGTGTGACTAATTATCTCTGATGAGCATGTGGCACCTTGTATGGTAGCCTCTGACTCTGTATGAATGTGTGTGAATGCTCAAGTGTTGTAAAGTGCTTTGAGTGATCGCTAAGATTGGAAAAGCGCTCTATAAATGCAGTCCATTTACCATTTATATAAATAAGAGAATTATTCAGAAGGTCAACAGAAGACAGGCAGCTGCAATTATGATACAGAGGTTCCCAATCACGTCAACCATCACAATTGATTTGACATGAACTATATTTTGTCTGTATTTATGTGTGTTGCGTTTCTTAAGTCAAAGTTGGGGGAGTCATAAGAGACAGGTTTTTTTTAAAGGGTCGAAGGGTTGAAGCAGCAGCAGATGCTGAAACGACCTGACTTTTGTCCCTAGTATGGTCAAGCTCCCAAAACAGTGAATACTACATGTTCCACGATGCAGTAGAATACTTTCATTAGACCCTCCCAGTCTGGAAAATGTATCTTTCAAACTGCACATCTCCAGTTTATAATTTTGCACTTACAATCAGTAAATTAACTGGTCGATATAAATGTACATTTAAATCCTGCTACTGAATAATCCTTATCTTTTCCAATTATTCATTCTATTTCATCTGTTAATAGTTATCTGAATGAACAACTGAAAGAGTGTATAATTGCTCTGCTGATGAGAGAATCACTGAACACTTTTCCTGGTACTATGTGGCGTGGCGTACCCTCAGAGAAAGACCTGGTGATGGGGATGATCAAGCAAGCTCTGGATGGTGTCGACCTCTCGGGCCATAATCAGCAGAACTTCCAGCAGCTCCAGGCTTTACATCCAGGTGCATCTCCGTCGGTGTATGGTCCAGCGTTCGACCAGTCCTGGAGAAAGCCACAGAGAACAAGGTCAAATTTTCGGCTGTTTCTTGTTTTCAAAAATGTTTCGAGCTCCGCTTGTTTAACGTTGTTTATTTATCTCCACAGCTCACACGGAGGGAACCAAGCTTTCGGCGACGACAAACCAGGTAACTAAATGGTGCACGTCTTTTTTCATTCTTGATACGTCAAAGTTTGTTGTTTATTATTGTACCAGAACATGTTTTCCTCCTTTTTCTCCTGTCTGCTGTGGGTTTTTTTTATTGCAGGTGTCCTCCCATAAGCCTTCACATTTCACTAAAGCTAAACCACCGTCACAGTTTATGTGCGTCCTTGGCTTAAATCACAGCTCTTTCCCTAATGTGAAGCAACCAAGACTCTTTTCATTCGTCAGCAGTCTTTTGCATGCCACAGCAGGAGGTCCTGGAAGTCATTGAAGTCCTCTTTTTAAAATGTTCTTTTTTTGAAATTTACTATTTTCCTGTATTGAATTTGTCTTGGGTGTCCTTCATGATTGTGGCATCTTTGAACTTTTCTTTTTCACAAAGACTGTAGACAGGTATGCTTTTTAAAGCCAATACTAGAGGAAATATGCATCACTACAAGATCATAACAGTGATTTTACAGTTTCTCAACGTACAGAAGTTCTGTATTGTGTACATTTTTACCTCTGTTGTGGAAATAAGTCCTTCAGTATGAACGGGTTTATCTTTCTTCAAATTGTCTGCCAAAAGAGAGTTGTTTTACAAGAGGAAACCAGAACATTTAGAGTGCTCGACAGAGAACAGATGGACCTATGGCAAACGTAAAATGACTTGCATTGTGTGACTCTTGAATTGAACATTCTTTTGCAGAGAGGATTGGAAATGCAGAGGTCCTTGAAGTCCACGCTGGAATTAAAAATAATCTTCAGGATCATCCACTTCAGCACGCGGGGAGTGATTAGTTTAATAGGAGGGATAATTGTATTATGGTTTCCCTACGATGAGAATTGATTGGTTCCTTGATAAATGATATAACAGGCTTTCGTCAGCATATTTACCTTGTAGATGTTTCTTAGCCAGTTTAATAAGAGGAGTTCTACAAATGTCATTTGCACTTCATTATGCATTATACTGTACAATAGGAAGGATAGTGTTACATAATACTGTGGATGTTTCATACTTATATCACTTGTCTGGTGGATCAGGTTTTGAAACTGAGAAAAGCAGAGTGACAAGTTAAACAAGTGTAACCTGTTGTTTGCACATAAATAAAACTTGAACGTTGATAGATACGTATGTTGGCTTAATATATATTTTGCTAAATGTGTGCAAAATAATGTTCATGCATATATATATATATATATATATATATATGTGCACCCTTTGTGCTTTTCACTGACATAATTCTTAGCAGTCTATTGTGACAGAGCCTATACGAGAAAAACCATGGCAAGATCATGAGAGAGTGAACACATTGGCTCAGGAAAAAGCTGTAGAAACACAGACAGAATTGCAGCCCAGAGATGAATTACTGTGGAGACACTGACACATTTCTTTTCAAATTTCTATTCCAACCACCTATTCTAAAACTTTTCACAAAAAATGTCATCTCCAATCTGAAAAGTTTTCCCCAAATGCTACCGCCAAGATGATTACTTGAGAGGAAGACTGCCAAGCCAATGCGTCCAACTATAGCTGCTGGAGTAAATCAAAATAATAAATAAATAGTGTTCTAAAGATATGTGCGATACATGAGACTGCCCTATAAAGTTCATTATCTTTTATGTTCAACAAACAAACCGTGTTTAAAACTTAAGGACATCTTGCCATGGGATCACACCAGCCGTGGCGCCAAATCAGGCCACGGGCGTAAAGTATGTGTGTGTGTGCGTGTGTGTGTGTGTGTGTGTGTGTGTGTGTGTGTGTGTTGGGGGGGCAATGGCTCGGACCACGTCCATCTTCAAACTTGACTTTCATTTTGATCGCAACTACACATTTGTAAAGTTTTGTAAATGTGACTTGCACGGTATCGCGGTCACAAAATATGTCGTCGGACAGACAGACTGAGAGACAGACAGACAGACAGACAGACAGACAGACAGACAGGCAGGCAGGCAGACAGACAGACAGGCAGACAGACAGACAGACAGACAGACAGACAGACAGACAGGCAGACAGACAGACAGGCAGACAGGCAGACAGACAAACAGACAGGCAGACAGACACCTGGCAAATTACTCAAGACAGCTTCTGTGGTAGTTCCTGCTGCAGTAGGTGTCTCCAGGAGCACATTCTGCCATGATGACACACACACACACACACACACACACAGACTCACAAGGGGAAAACAATACAAGCGTCGTTGTTTTGGCTGCAAAAAAAAAAAAAAGGTTCTCCTCTAAGGAGTCTGTCCTTGTACTCGCATGCATTTTCTTTGTCCTTGAGCACAACATACTGTAGCATCAACAGTAACACTTTCATTATTCATGTGTCATCATTAATGGTTGAATTATTTAGCTTACTAATGCTTTGATAATGTGTTCTCCAGTAACGTGTGCTCGTGTGTGTGTGCATGTCTAACTTATATCTGTTAATAACAGAATCATGTGTTGACTTAGCTGCTCATGGTATGCACATTACACTGTAGAAAAGGTTTAGAAAGTGTTTTGTTGCAAGCTGAAGGCAAAGCGCAGTCTGGCATTCATTCCCTCTTCTTTTGTATATGCGCAGTGTATAAATCCATACGCATGTGGATGGTTTGTTGAACAGGCCTGCAGGGGTCAAGGGGTGGCTGTTACTAATTCTTGTTGGAAAGTAAATTGAAAGACCACAAAGAGACAAAAAAACAACCAAAAATGGGTAAGAGGTGTAAAGTGAGAGGCCAATGGCCCCTCGCTCCTCTTGCAAGGACCCATCTTCTAACTCAACCTTTATTTTGATCTCAACAACAAACCTGTAAAGTTTCTTGCTTTTCTCTAAAGTATTTTCTGTTTATATTTGTTTTATGTATTGAACTGTAAAAAGCATTCATCTTTACATGCTTGGTTTGTCCCCATTGTAAACAAGGATGCCATTTCAATGGTATTTACAGGTGATATAAAGCTTGATGATGACCCCCATCCCACTTTACCTCTGAGGTCAACAGTGGTCTGCTAAATGAATTGATGAAGAAGATGTATTAAGTTATCATGCTGCACTGATCTGCAACAAACTCAGAAAATCTGAGACGTATTTTAGCTCGTTACTTTTAAATCAATGCTATTAGGTATTGCTTTTAATCTAAACGATAATGAGCTATAGTACTGCATTATATTGTTATTATATTTATATATTATATATATTCACTTGACTTTTCTGTTGCTTTTCTTTTAGTCTTACACTATTCAGTCAATTTAAGTGTGTTAGAAAAACACAAAAATTACCCAGATGGGGAGAAAACTGAAACATACAGCGCAAGAGTGAATGAGCGGCAAAGTGTGTACGTGTGTGTGTGTGTGTGTGTGCGTGTGTGTGTGTGTGTGTGTGTGTGTGTGTAAACTGCCCTGTTTATGACATGTGCAATCAAAAAAAGGTTGCCTTTCCTTATACATTGATTTGTTTGGAAGAAAATGTACAGCACAGTGTTCCCTTAAATGCCACATAATGTAGTTTGTGTTGTACAATGAATTCATTTTGCTTTGGTGCCACTTAGTGTTCTGACACAAAGCCCGAATTGTGATTGGACATCATCACACAAATTGTAATGAAGGCCCATTTCGGAAATGATTGGAAACGTCTTCATGCTGAGCAACCCAGTGGCTATTCATTACATCACATTACATGACATTACAGTTCATTTAGCTGACGCTTTTGTCCAAAGCGACTTACAATAAGTGCAAACAATCATGAGCGTACAACTCCGAAAAGCGAGAATCTTGCGAGCACATTAGCTTCAAATAGGTGAAACCCTCTTAAGTGCAGTACAATAGCTTCAAATAAGCCAAACCAATGTACAGTAAGTGCAACACACAGTGAACAAAAGGATAAATATTCAACCATTCGCGTCAAATAAGCCAACCAATGCTACATACAAGTCCTTGCTATGCTTCTTCCCCGGTGGCGTGACCGCAGTTTGAGATCAGCTGGCCTGGTCAGCAGGTGAAGTTCAGCATTGACGTCATGAATCCTTCTCACAAGGACACCTGTTGGCTGCGGGCGATAAGAGGCAGCTGCAAGGCAGCATTGAGAAGAGAGGGCGGCACTGGGCCCTCGACCAAATATGTTACAGATATGACAGCTCTTCACACAAGCACGGAGACGAGAGAGAGGTGAAGCCCCTCCAAAGTGATAAGGTGGAGTTGAAATGAAATAGTAGACACAAGTCAGGTGGATGGAAGGTTCTTTTTTTTACCCTGAAAATAAGTCCGTTTAGAGATGGGTGAATGAATGAATCATTGAAATGAAAACCTAAACCGTAGTGTAGAAATTGTAATCCACAACTAGCAACTACAATAAATATTGAATGAATGAATGAACAAATGACTAAGTGAATGAATGGAATCATAAACCAGTATTGTGCGACATCGTTACTAGCCAAGTCTGTTCAGAGATGATAAGTGAATGAACCAATTAATGAGTGAATGACTGAATATGTGAATGAATTGAATTAAATTAAAGTAAAAAAAAAAAAAACGATATTGTGTCTAGGAGTCATACTTCACACATGTGTAGAGGAGTAACGATCCACTACCATGAGCAGGAGTCAGTAGAGGTGAATGGATGAAAAACTGGACGAATAAATACATGAAATGAAATGACAAACCAGTATTGTGTAGACATCGTAACCAGCCTTTACTCTGAAAAGCAGTCTGCTCAGAAATGAATGAAAAGACAAACAAATTATGTAAAACATGAATTGATTAAATGAAAATTCAACAATAAAACTTT
The DNA here is from genome assembly GCA_943593645.1 of Bovichtus variegatus. Classification (NCBI taxonomy): domain Eukaryota; kingdom Metazoa; phylum Chordata; class Actinopteri; order Perciformes; family Bovichtidae; genus Bovichtus; species Bovichtus variegatus. The sequence goes on along the minus strand of CALSCE010000091.1, from coordinate 11,726,702 downwards.
TGTCCAGAGTCATTATTATTCACACACACACACACACACACACGGTAACTAGTCAGTTTTTCTGATCTCTCTGAGCCACTCGTGCAGCTCACGCTGTTGGAGGATTAACCGCTCTGTCTTCGCCTGATCAGCTTCGTATTTCCTTTCTCAAACGTGTGCAGGCAAAAGTGAGCGAGTGGTGGCCTCTCTGACATCAGATTATTACTAGTTTGCATAATTGGTTTGCAGAGATTTCCTTTGCTCATCAGCTAGAGCATGTTTTCCCTTTCATGTAAACCGCACAATTATCATTCAGAGGACTTCATGTGTTCTGAGGATGATTATTATTTAGCCACTGAGGAATTAATCATGCTGTCGAATTGCGCTCTCAATTTAGCATAACTTATAACCTTCAGGTTGTTAGTCTTGTCTTGCGTGTATCCTTTACACATCGCTTGGATGTGACCGAATTCTCCTTTCATCTTGGATTGAGATGTGTTCATATACTTTCATATACTTTGATGATACTGCGGTTGCCATCCAGTGTCGGAGTGCCTCATGGATACAAATGTATGCACAAAGATTACAAAGAACATGGCCTTCTTAAATAGAGGGCAAGCACACAAATATTGTTCGTTATTAAACTCAGTTTAATTTTTTTTATTAAAGCCAGTTATGGCTCAAAACATTGTACTTTTGATGAAATAATTAAGTTAGAAATTTAAAAAGAGAGCAGTGTCGCTGGTCCTCTGGGAGAATCCACTAAGCCATGTGTGCAGGCCGATTTATGTATTGTGCTCTCCAGTGGGCACACAATTTATCCCAGCTAAATTATGACAGCTGTGGATAAAAAATATTGGTTTCTGTCGCTGGGTTGTGGGCTTGCTGCTCGGAATTCAAATTTGAAGATTTAATGGAGACTTATTAAAGATTTCGCCTTAGCTGATAACAGCACAGCCCAGTAAATACAGTTTTTGATCATATACAGGTGAAAAGATGTCTCGCCATCTATTAAAACTGAAATAAATGTAATTGAATTGTAAGTGTTTTATACTACAACCTTTATTTCAATGGCATGCCGATGACTATATTTTTCTCCCAGACATGTTTATTGGCGAAAAACGTCCAAACATGACGGTTTTATTGTGCAGGTTTAAAAGTGAGATGCCACCACAGTAATGGCAGCTTGCGTACTTGGATTCTAGTCTCCCACATGGTTTAGGTTTTTAAATTGTGATTTAAAATTCAGCAAATGCACTAAACGGTTACTGCTAGATTTTCCTCTCTGCCTTGCACCTAATGCTGTGTTTTAGTTAATAAAAACTCTTGTCAAGTGTGGCCTTCGGGTCCTATCTTCTTCTCTGGCTCTTATCTCTGTGGAGAGACCTTCACAGGCCATATATAAGACCAGAGACGAACGCTGCTGCTTTGCTGTCACTGCCAAAGACAGACAACATGCTGCCTGCTGTTGTAAAGCTCTGCTGTGGAATCTCCTACCCACATCTGAGGAGTCTGGCAGGTAAACAATTAACACTCTCTGTATTCCTTTTCTTGCGAATGTTGCATCTTGGGTAAGACTACTGAGCTTTTGTTTCTCTTTTGTGTCTCCTAACTTTTCGTGCAGGACTTCAACGCACAGCTGTGGCAGTGATAGGCCAGGAGCTCACACACCTGCAGAGATGGGGACAGGTCCAACATCACATGAGGACACATGCTGGATTCAAATATTATGGTAAAAATGTTTTTTAAAAAAAAAGAAATAATTCTGTTCTGGTTTCAGAGTGTAGTTGTTGTAAGATTACTGAGAAGAATCTTTTGCAGAGCCCAAACCTGAAGATATGAAGCCTGCGCCTTCGAAAGATTATCAGCTGTTCTACGTGCAACAAGGCCAAGAAGCAATGAGAAAAGCTCTCTGCATGTTGGAAGACACACAAGGATGGAAGGTCGAGATCACAGAGGTAACGGTATTTGAATTATAGTGCTTTTTTTTTCTTCTCCAAAGTTAATCTCTGTCCATTGTGTAATGATTTAATACATCTGCTTGTTTTTTTGTTTTTTTTTGCTTGTTTGTAGAGCGACGGGGATGTAATTTGTAGCAAAGTGATGCCGGGCGCCGGGAAGGTCTTCAGGCTGGAGGCAGTCTTGGAGGCCAGCGTGGACGAGATCTACGACCTCCTGTTTGTCAGAGTGGAGGAGATGCAACAGTGGAACCCAAGCATACAGCGAATCAAAGTGAGCAGCTGACATTCAATATTTTATCAACAGTGAAACGGTAAACTCTAAAAATAGCATACAAATACTTTTGAAGCAGCCTGAGTTATAAGATCTGTATTTTCTTTTACTTCTTTTTTTATTTCATGAAGGTCTAGCACATTTCTGCTTGAAGCCATAATTCCTTGACTTTGCAAAAAGGAAATGTATTCTGACAATACACACATTACATTGCAATTCAGTAGTGTCATATTTGTGTCTGTTGTAGGTTCTGCAGCATGTTGGACCCGAAACAATTATCACTCACGAGGTTTCAGCCGAGACGGCGGGAAATCTGATTGGCCAAAGGGATTTCCTGAGTGTCAGACACAGTTGCAAACAAAATTCCAGCGTTTATCTTGGAGGAGCAGCAATTCAGCTGGAGTCCTTCCCACCTCAGGCAGGCTTTGTGAGGTAGGATCATGTCAGAGGATTTTGAAGAATGTAAGGATAGAGGAATAGCACTTAAGATGAAAATAAAAGCCATTAGATACTCAGCTGAGTAAACGGTGCAGTTTTTTTACAATAAATAAGACTACAACTGGACAGTTATGCTGCAGCTCTTTGAGGCTGCTTTGAGATAAATGCCATATTCAGCTCACAATGACAATACTGCCGTGGCGAGGTTTAGCAAGTAGAACACTTACCATGTTCATACAATCGCTAAATTAGCATTCAACTGTAATTAGCACGACACATTTGAATTCATTTCTATGCAAGCACATCATCCATAATGAACCCTGGTTGAATACTAATGATCATTGACTTTAAAAATCACCATAAAACTTCCAAGACTTCTTGGGATTTTTGTGTCCATACTTACCCTAAGAGCACCTCAAACGAACACATTTTGAGTGCAGGAAGTGCACATTTTTGGGTCATTGACTTTGTTTGCATGTTTACAGAGCCGAGGATGGACCAACCTGCATCATCATTCAGGCTTTGGACGAAGATACAGGAAAAAGTCGCTTCACATGGCTTCTTAATATGGACGTAAAGGTAAATCTACTGCATTTTCCATTTTGTGAGGGATAATTAGAAAAGCATCTGCAGACTCCAATATGTACAATATCCATTCATTGCAATGTTTGTGTTAATAAATTAATATTGCACAGATTTACTCCCATCTCTGCAATATTAATTTGCAGATGCCTTTCCTATTTGTTTAGATTGTTTCAAAGCTCCAGCACACCGCAGGCTTTTATCTGAGGCCCAGTAAGCTTCTGACATTGGCTATTTTCTGCTGTATGCAATATATATACAATTTAAAAATAAGATAATGCCACAATCCATCTATTTTAATAAATCAGTACGCTAAAATGATGTGGTTTCAGCCCGAGGCAAACAATGTGTTCCATACACTGTCTTAGCTTCTTTAGTCTAATAAACTCACAAAATAAACTCACAAAATGCCAAGAAAGGAAATATTATTATACCTATTCTCCTTATTTAACTTAAAAATACAACCGTTGAACAAACTTCATTTAAACAGACAAAAACAAAATAAAACTCAACCAAACCTTCTTGGTTAGGTCTTTCCACTGTTCAAACAATCACTAACCCTGGTTTGGTTGAAATAAACTCGTAATGCATCGATGCATAGATGTGAAAATATACTGCAGGCTCTACAGGCTGTTTATCCCCTGGTTAGTGTCCTCCGACGGTGTTTACCACCTCAGTAAGTGAACCTTAGGTGAAAGTACCAATACAAAAATACAGTGGGAAAATATTTTTTTACCTCTTTGGGCCCAAACATTTATTATATTATATATAATAATGATAATAATAATAATAATAATATAAATTGAGTTAGATTTCAGTGTTTTACATGCGTCTTCATCAATGTAGATTTAGAAGAAGACAGAACTGAGAGATGAGCAGCGGAGGGTGCAACAAGAAATATAAAGCATAATTAAATAGACTGACATTTCTTATAGAACAGCAGCAGAATCAGCTGAAGGGGGGGGGGGGGGGGGGAGAGACAGGATGACAAGCAGTAAATGGGGATGCATGCTGTGACGAGGACGCAGCCTAGATATCTGGTCTGCCAGCTCTCCTCAGATGAGCTACCGGTGGGAAATTAGCACTGCTTTAGCTCTATGATTAGCACAACGTGTGGTGTGCACGCAGCGCTACGTTGCCTAGCAACGTTCTCTTCTGGAGACTGTTGCGTCAAACAGGTGTGCGGCTGTTGCACACACCTTGGTAGAGAGCTTTGTGTGAGTCTCGAGCACCGCGAGTCCTCCTCAATCTGCTCCAGGTTCATTTTCATTGCATAATATGGGCCAACCAGTCCACTCGGCCTCTCTGAGGTCCCTGAGGATCTCCAACAAGTTGAGCTGAATGGTCACATCAAGGACACACATACTGTGTGAAAACAGCAGAATGTTTTCACACACCTTTCTGAAGGTAGAAGTTCCTCAGTGAACGCATGTTAGCTAGCCTAGACACAGCGAGCACCTGTCGTGGGTGTTTAATTTGAGTCACTTAGGTGATGGCTGGGTGGTGCATTAAATCTCTGCTTAATTAAGGTAAATGCAAAAAAGCGAAATTACCCCCGTTTTAAAAAAATACTCAAAAAGTACAAGAACTGAAAAAACTACTTTGTTACAAAAACATGAGTCAATGTAAGTCGTTACTTCCATCCCTGGTGGATTCACAGGACTGGCAGAAGATATCTGACTTAAAGCTTAATTTGAGAGGAAACTGTATAGAAGTGATACATGAAAATGTAAAGATGTATCGGTAACGTTCATTCTTGACCTTCAAAATAGTAGTTTGACAAAATAACCCTGATGATGTCAACAGCTTATCTCAGCTTGGGCTTGAGACTTTTTAAGAGAAAGCTTGCATTACGAACTGGAGTTGTGGAGTTTAAAAGAAGTGAACACAGGGCAGGGAGGTTCTGCTGAAAGGCACTATATTAAGTTGCATTATGGGACATGTAGGATCCAGCGTTTTGCAACATGATCCATTCTAGTAGTAGAAATCAGGACATCACTGCCTTTTTTTTCTTTTATCAGTTTTTTTTTTTTTTAGTCCTCCAGCTTTAAAGAAGTACAATACTGAATCAAAGGAGTACGTCTTTAACTCAAAGTCCACTTACTAGCTTTTTTTCGGTGCTGTCAACTGCAGCTCAGTCTTCCTCGGCAGTTTGCTCTTACTGTATAGCAACAATGAGTAACAACTACGCACAACTCCATTCACTGATAAAGACCATTCGATGTGATTGATAGTAAACAGTAAATAGCTTTATGAGTTTGTTGTCATCTAGCCATAAAAACCAATACCCCCTCTTATCTTTACGGAAATATTAGTATCCACAGTTTCAGTTTATATTATTTTGATTTTCATTATAACCATTTCGTTTGTAGTACTGCATTGCTATTGTTTTTAAAATGTGGATTATGAAACGAGAAATTGTGTTATTGATGAAAATATGTAGCTGTAACTCACTCTTGAATACAATTCATGTTCTAATGTTGTTCTCAGGGCTGGCTGCCAAAGTCCATTGTCAATCAGGCTTTGCCCCGAGCACAGCTGGATTTCACCAGACACCTCCGAAGACGTCTCACAGCGAGCTGGGCTAACTGAGTTTGTGTGACACGCAGACTGCGGCAGCCCACTCACAGGGGAAGGCTGGAAGACGGAGGCACAGTGACAGCCTGGCTGCTCGGCAGCAGGCTGGCCTTTCAACGAGAGCAGAAACTCTGCCTGGAGGAGACGCTCAGCTCCAGAGCAGACAGACAGACAGACAACACTGTCTGCCAGCCTGGCAGAGGGCTGCTGACTTATAATAGGAAATAATGTCAGAGTGTGCCACTCAAACCTCAAGATTTCGCGATTAGGAGTCATCAATTGTCTGTTGACACACGACTAACTAAAGGGAGGGCACGCACATAACTGGACGAAATTAATAAAGTGCTCGAATGTGCCTATCTCGCCTGATTGATTTTTATCCATCACATTATAAAAATATTTTTGAATACCACATTAAAAGCAACACTTCATAACAGGTGCCTCCTTTCAGGTTAAGGACACTCATGTACAGTATCTTTCACAAACCCTTCGTCACATAGTCGTGCAGTTGGAACTCCAAATAGAGGTCAATCAGGAAAAAGCTTAATATAATAAGAGCAGAGAGGAAAGTGAAATAACAAGAATCTGAGTTCTTTCAAACGGGTTTTACTTTGTTCTCCATACCACTTAAAAATTCAATAAATATTAACATTTAAAGCTTTCATTCACGTACGTATATACAAGAACTATACAATACACATAATGCTGTTATGAACTGCAATGCAGGAATGGTGTAACAGTATGACCGACCAGAGTCTGTAGACTTACAGCATTGCCTGTATTTTTTTTTTTTTACAATTGCAACATACTTTCCGTTCAAGTCCTGGTTGCTAATTTCTTTTCATAACTTGAAATTTACACTATATACATTATTATCTGAAAAATATATCAGTTACAAAAGATAACAATGAGTTTTTTTTTTTTCTTAAATCTTTTTTGTTTTTAAAGCGTTAAGTGACTGACTTCCACATAGGCAGACAGAGGGCATGCTACAGTGGGGTTGGCTTGCAGACAGTCATGATTTTTTTTTACGAGTGAGGATAATCACCAGTACGTTTGATTTGGGAACAAAACCATGAAAAAAGAGCACCGGGGACAGAGAAGCCATGAGGCTCCCAGTTAGGAGTGATGTGTATGGAGTCTGGAGTGTGCCACTGGAACAATTATAGCTGCAACAGGTGTCTTATTATAATCAATCACATACATTTAAAAAGCCATTATTACTTCATTTGCATTTAAATGATGATTTAAAAAATGCCTGGCCCTGTCTAAAGTGAAGAAATACATCTAGGAACACCTCCAAAAATTTTATTTATTTCTGAAAGAACAGTTTTCCTGTTAGTTAGATTGTTTGGCAACCTCATGGTGACGACAAAACTCCAGGAAGTCCCAGCTGTTAGCCAAGAGTTAGTTACAGCACGCCACTCCGTTAAACCGAAAGCTGTTGTTTTTACAACCGATTTTTTTAAGTTTACTACAGCAGGAGCACGGATTGGCCAGCTGTTATGTGATGCACTGTGCTGCCACCGTCTGCTGAGCACACACGCTTCTGTCACTGCTCTATAGGGTTGGACGGAATAAATATTTAGGTGCCACAACATTTCTTGAAATGTGAAAGCTGTCTTTAAATTAGAGCAATCATCTAATGGAAGATGCCATATTATCTGCCCGGAAAATTCAGTATTGTTTTTGTTTGTTAAAATTCCTCTCGTTGCAAATTCAAAAAGCGCACTTCAGGAAAGCACTACTACTTCTACTGTTGTCGTTTTGTCTTGTCTTTAGTGTGTAGCATAATGGACTAAGCTACAACTACATTTCATTATACAACCCTATGTTGCATAATGACAAGAAATGTTTCTTCAATCCCCGGAAAGTAACTGCAGCAGATAATGAATGGTGAGAGACGTTAGTAAAGGGAACAGAAAATGCAATTAAAAAGCTTTAAAAAATATATTTTTTCAATTCTATTGTAAAATTCTACACAGTCTTAAAACAGAAGAAATTAAAATTATTAATCTGCTAAATTACTTTGGCTTGTGAATCATTAAAACATTAATTTAACTAGTTAATAACTTAGTAATATATTAATTGATTATAATTTCACACTGGCAGGTACTATAATTATTATGGTGGCACACTCCGGTCTCTATAGCTGGCACGTGCACCTCCAAAACCATAGCCTTTGACCTCTCCTCACATGTTCACAATACAAGTTCAATAGTAGTTCTAATGCACTTGAAAAAACAGGATTACACAACTGTACACAGATAAAAACATGAATGTAGCAATGCAGTCATCACATTTTGAACACGTCTTGTAGTCGTTTTAGTTTACAGCACCTGACACCTTTTTTCTTTTCCTTCCTTTTCATATTTGAAGCACAGAGGGCAGAGCGACGCTGCCCACAAATCACTCTGAAGTGTTGATGAGGTAACCATCGCTGGTCTCGTCTTAGTTCACTGGCACGGAAAAAAAAAAATCTTTGTAAAAAAAAAACAAAACAAAAAAAAAAAAAATATATATATATCTGCAGCAAGACTGTGAGTCTATGAGATGCTGCAAAAGAGCGAGCTGATGTATGAGAGCGTCTCACTGAGCAGCACGTTCACAACATCGCCCACTGTTCATTTCTGAGCTGACAGGGTTCTGTGACTCGAGTCCCTCTCGGATCCTAAAGCGTCCCTTCTTGACCTGGCAGCGACTGGGCCTAAAGTGCTGTTTGGACTGTGCTCTTTAGAGGCACCTCCACTGGAGTCTGCTGTTGGCCGTGGAGGCCCTGGAGGTAGAATAGGCCCCGGGTCTGAATCTCCTTTTCCAGCTGTGAGGGAGGAGTCGCTGGTGGGACCCCGGGGCAGAGCAGCACCTGTGGATGGCGAGGCTTCAGCAGCGGTGGTTGGCACCGGGGCGGTAGAGCGAAACCGTCTGCCAATGGCTTTAGTGGTTTGCGGTGGGCTCTGGGATGTAGCGGTTGGCGGAGACTTGGGTGATGCAGGGTGAGAAGAAGCGGATGTCTCAGGTTCAAATGAGGCCACTGGGTTTTTATTGAGCTCAGGAGCATGTGTGGCGAGGTTTTCTTTCTTGTTGCAAGACTCACAGCAAAGCTTATTGTATCCAGGGATGGAACAATATCGGGCAAGAACCTCCATTTGACAGAAGATCGATTTATCCCCCAGGCATGGCTCATCTAGTGACAATAGAGAGAGGACATCACTAAAGACATTGAAAGAAAAAAAACATTTCTACCGTAGATTTTTACATTTAGATCAAAAGTGATTTCTGAAAGAAATGATATACTGACTTACTTGAAGAGATTTTGTGGACAGGGTTTTCAGGAGCCCTTTGGTGCACAGCTTCATCTTTTATTGTGGAGTTTTCCATTGTTTCAACGGTGAGAGGAGACACTGGCTGTCCTGGAGGGGAGGACAAAGGTAGACAAGCAGGAGGGCATCAGTGCAAAAGATTATTTGACAAAGAAGCTGAACTATCTCTCAGTTTACACAGTTTCCATGAAGTATTCAACAGTTTCTTTGTCCTTAGAGGACTTTAACCTCTTATCATTCTGCCCCACTTTCTTTTTTAGGGTTAGGGGACAGGGGATGTTCAGGGGTCGATAAAAAGTCATCAGTATATGCCACATAGAAGTGATGTACATCATCTGAAAGCTGAGACTCTGATGATTAATCTGAGATGCATCTTAGAACTTGTTCTAGTCATCAATAAGAATTAAAAATGAATTAATCAGAATCAGAATTAAAATGAAATTGTAAAAGTGTACAAAAGCTTAGAACATTATGATACGTGTGTATGATAGATATTCCCATGCTCTGTTGTGTTTCATTAGTTGTTACAGCAGTTTTTGTGTTGATAACATATTCTATCACTTTAAAATTAATTTAAAAAAAAGGTCAAACATCCCTCCAAAATACCACATTCAGACACAGAGTCCAAGTGGAGACATGAAAAAATTCATGATGTGTTTTGGCATCAAAAAACCTTTGACATTTGGAGATTTCTGTAAAACTAAAAGCATCATTTTTGCCCCAAGCTGCATGGGATTAGCATAAAGTGGGCCTGTCTGTAAAGAGGAGACTCGTGGGTACCCATAGAACACATTTTCATTTACATCTCTTGAGCTGAGAGGTCAAGGGACCCCTTTGATGGCCAACCCAGTTTTTCCCACGCCAAGATTTAGTCCAACTTTGGAGCGTTACTTAGGCTCCTTCCCGACAAGATAGCATAAAATGGTAGGTACTAATGGATCCTTAGGTTTTTCTAGTTTCACATGATACCAGCTTCTTCCCTCTAGCTTTACAACTTTTCAATAGAAAATGTTCAAGAAGTTAAGGATTCATCAATGTTCATATAACTGGCATCCCAAAGTGATCATGACTAAATGTGCCTGATGCAGCTGACACTGACCAACCACAAGTTCTTCAAAAGAAACACACAAATCTCTGTTCCACTTCCTCACAGTCGGTCTTTCGCCATCGATAATGAAAAGGAAATGACTTGATCATGCAGAGGCAAGAAAGGAAACTGACAAATTGGTGAAAATCGTTCCCTAATTACATATTGAGGATCTCACCTGGACAAGAACTAAGTTTGCAAATGAGGACTGTTTCTGGCTTCTCGCCCTCACATTCTCCGATGGTGTTGTCGCTGGCCTTACAAACCACCTGCCTTTGCTGAATCCCTTCGCCACAGGTCACCGAACACTGCCACAACGTCCAACACACACACACACACACACACACACACACACACACACACACACATACACACAAGTTAAAGTGGTAGGAAACCTATTTACACTTTACTGGAGGATGCAAAACAGTTCATTTGTGATTTTGTGATTGAGCATTAAGATTGCCGTGATATGTTTATGACGGGATGTCAGCGTTGACAACGACCACTCGGTGAGGTTTGCCATCAAACGGAAGTTCTGTCACTCTTCATGTTATGACACAATATTGAAATTCAAACAGCCATTTAAATACAGCCCTACCATCCTTCTGTGTTTTTATACTTGGCATAAAATCCTTATTTTCTGGTGTGATTTTCGAAAAGCCCCATGACTGTTTACAATACATTGACTACTCCTGCTGTGAGAACAGCTCCGAAAATTGTAAGATAATTAAAAAACAGCACTGAGCTGACTATATCCCCAGGTGAGTTCAAAAAAGTTTATCGCAAAAACACATTTTTAAAATCAGATTTTCCCAAAAAATAAGTAGCCCTTCATGTACCGAGGTAAATCAGCATAACATGTTGGACATTTAATTTTAGCTTTAGTTTAGTAATTATTAGTTTGTGTGGTGCAACCCGCTTCAATTGAAATCTCCACTTTTACGTTTACAACCAGGCTAAGTTTGAACTTAAGAAGAGCGGGTGCAGCTGTCTCTCCTCCTGTCTCACCTGAGACCACGCCCCTGTCCTCCACTGGGCGGGGCACGTGGTGTGGTTGCAGGCCTTCCTCGTCTCCGGCCGATCCTCTGTGCAGTGTTTGCTGTGAACGGGCCTGTTGGTGCTGTTGTGGAGCGCCTGCATGCACTGCACCATCCTGGTCTGGTAGCCGAGCTTCCCGCAGGTCTTACTGCAGGGACTCCACTCTTCCACCACCCACCTGTGAACACAGTAGGCCCTTTTGAAAAAAACGCTTTTACATAACACAGCAATAAAAAAAAATTCCCATCTTGTACAATAATACTTCTATTCCATGTGATAGTGGATATTTGGAGTTCAAGCCATTATTACCATTGTGCTGCACTAGCTATTAAAATATAACCATCTATAGCTGGAAAGCACTTACGTGGGCTGGCTGCACTCTTGGACATTACAGCGTTTGCGGATAGGTTTGGGCTTTTTGCTGGTCTCACAAAGGTTTCGATGAACCAAACGGCTGTCACTCTTCCTCCTGCATCCATACTTTGTGTACTGTATGCCTGAAGGGTGGAAAAGTGTACAAAATAAATCTTCCAGTAAGGTCATACAGAAATATAGAGTAGTTAAAAAATACAATTTTGAAATCCAAATGTTTTTTAACTTTCATCTAGGGCTACATCTAATTATTATTTGCTTTACTGATCGATCTCTTTATTATTTATTCGATTCATTGTTTAGCATATAATACGTCGTAAAATAAAATACCCATTTCAAGTTCCTAGAGTCCATATTAATATGACTTTTAAAATGGTTTGTCTGTCCAACAGAAAAAACAATGGAAAGACATTTGATTATAATGATTACAAACAGAGAAAAGAAGCCAATATTCACACTGGAAAAACTGGAATAGTAAATGTTTATCATTTGGCACTTTGATTTAAAATCATTTTCTATGAATCGACTAACAGATTAAGTCAGTCGGGGACTTTTTGGTCAAATAGACTCACAGACACCATAATAGAATAATCTTTGCTGTTTTCTGAACACACACCAAGTAACAATGTGCCGCTTTAATTGCTTTAACATACACTCACTGACCTCCCCCACAGGGTTTGGAGCACTGAGACCAGCTCTTCAGTGCCCACTCATAGGTGTCCAGTTCAGCCAAAAGAACATTGTTGTTGGTAATAAGCGGTAACAGGTCCTCATGGATGATATACTTATATGTTAGGCTGATCTTGACGTCTTCTTCCAGGGGAATGACCTGCAACGAAGTGAAGCAAGTTTAGTAGAAACACAATGAAACTCAGGAAAAAGTGAAGAGAGATGATCCTGTTGCCCACTCACCAGCACTACAATGCCTTCATGCAAAGGGCCAGTTGTTTTTAGCGTCTCCTTTTCACCATCGAGGGAATACTCCCACTGTAAACCATTTTCGATGAAGGTCTTTGTTTCAGCGTCTTCACTTTTTGCGTTCAGTATGAAGTTTCCAGTAACTTGATTCTTCACAGCTGTCAGTAATGAGTGAAAAAAAAAGAGTTTTTTTATGCATGTGTGGTGGGAAAGAATGTGGGCACATTATGTAGTTTTTAGTTTCATTCATTAAAAATCTCAACAATTGAACAGAACTTCAGGACCAACCCCTCCCCCGTCAAACAACTGTGAGATTTTCCTTAAAGCAGGGAACGTGTCAGTATGTATTTTGAGATGTTTGGCGCTGTGGTTAGCCAACAGTATTTTCTCCAAGTTGTGTGTCATCTCTTCTTCCCATGAGCTAATAAAAGCCAGAGGAAAAGAGCAGAGAAAACAGGAGAGAGAAGGGTTAGGGCTGAATGCTACGGTAATCCTGACTCACCATCGTCAGACGTACAGAGAGCTATTGTAAGTTTAAAGGCCACTCTTTCTCGTACCTGAAGACATTTTAGAGCTCTGGTCTAATTATTTCTGAAACATTGCTTTATACTGCAAAGTGCATTTACACTTTATTGGACCGAGCCTCAGGGACAAGGAATTGTGTAGTCGTGTGTGACTGACAATTGTAGACTTTTTCTCAACAGAAACTGCACCTTACACCAATCTGGACAGAGTTTTAAGACAAACACCACAGGGGGGGGCATCCCTCCTGCCTGCACATACTGTATGTTCATTATGTATAGTCTTATATCCTGGCATTGTGTCTGATCTCTTGAAGGAATAATCAACTGAAAATCCATCTTTTGAGTCTCAAATATGCTCTTTAAGCTTGAAAGCTGGCTCTGTATACACAGTAGGGGATGTAGTGAACTCAATTTGAAGTTTTATCATGGTTGCGTATTTTAATTTCAAACTCAAAATTCATTCAGGTTATAACTCGTATCTGACACTTAAGAGCAAATGTGTATTGCTCTAGCATGAGGCTCATAGTTTTGGAAAGACTTGTTGCTGTTGTTTTTTTTGTTTAGTGTGTTTTGGGTGAACTGGCCCTTTAATGTCCTTCTTTTTTGAGTGTGCTCTGGCCTGTACCAGTCAAGGAAGTCTTACCATGACCCAGCAATTACAATCGCATGGTGTGGTCATCAAACGCACGCACACAAACAAGAAACATTTAACATTTGGAAAAAACTGGTCTTGTGTTATTGAGTTTGAGTCAATTCTGGTATTTAGCCGCCGTTGGAAAAGGATGCGAGACACACTCACCAACTATATGAGGGGAAGTCTCATTCTCTTCGATAACAATGTGGCGGGCTCCTATTGGGATGTCGAACATTTTCAGCATTCCTAATAAGACAAAGAGACACAGCACGGTTCAGCTGGGAGCCTTCAACAGCAGGCTCTTCTTCTGGGCTGTAATAGCAACAAATTATTTCTGAATCAAGTATTTGAGACAGAAAGTTTGATCCTTTGTTTGATGACAGGCAGAGGCCAAACACAGAGGATTGGGGAGATGTGTTTGAGGCCTCTGGATGAATTCGTTTGACCTTAAAGGATGATAATTACCATTCTTTTTGGGCGTCTTGGTGAGCGTCAGCTTCACGGTGCGACAGTGGGAGTTGTCCCCCTCACACACTCCACATTTGTCCTCTTGTTTGTAGGATCCAACCTCCTTGTCGCAGCCTACATGCTGTGAGGGGGAAAGGCAAAGGCAGTCAATCAAATGAGGGCAACCGTGTGACTGACTTTTATCCAGACTGTGATTACCCTACTGGAAAAATGATGCCATGGGAAAACGCTTCACGCATCTGTTTCGGAGGTTTGAAATTATGCATATTGGAAACGCACCCAGACATAACAAGCAGCTAGCCAAAACACAGAATGACAATAAAAGTCTCAACTTTATGTCCAAGGTGAATACTAGAGACAAAATAATGTCTTTGTGTGTTTGTGTTAGAGCAGAACGCTGAGGTGTGTCACCATCAAATATCTAAGGGCACTATTTTAATCATCAAAATACACTCTAGTAAAGGTTAAGGCACTATGGGAAAATGGCATTTCCAAACTCATCTCCTATATTTATTATCACCAAATCCTCCTGGCACTCCGCTGCATGAAGATACTGATCCCAGGCATAAATCATGCATAGAAATTATTGTAAGGTGCAACACTGCGTCTTTAATAAATTCTTTATTTTGAAGTGTTTTCATAAAAAAATAACTTAAAGAAAACTGTTATTTATATTTTTCTTCTATTTATTTCATTTAGATGGCCTCTAATTTGCTACTTAGTGCACTTGTTGTGTAGTTTTAGTAGAAACACACCAGACACTCTCCTCGGGCGCACACGCTGAAGGGCTCTGAGTAGCTGCAGCGGGTCCCATCGTGCATCACCTGGTTCATGAACACCACCTCTCCTGTTTCCTTTGACTTACAGCTGAGCTCACACTTACGGGCGTCTGAAAACACAAAAACAAGCAGCTTGGTTCGTGCAAATATCTTCAGCATTTTAAAAAGACATCAGCAGGACAGAGAGGAGAGATAACACCCACCTGAATCTAAATATGCATGAGAGCAGTTGCTCCTGCAAATGTAATTAGTCCACTTGTTGCTTTGCAAAAAGAAACAACTTTAAAGCAAACCTCTGAAAGAGAGAGCCAATTTCGCTTCGCTCTTTGCAGACTTACCATCTGGGTGCTCGTAAGGCAGCCAGGTGTGCTTGATGTTTTTGTGGTATTTGTTGCTCCTCTGGACGCACTGCTGAGCACGGAAGTCCTCGTAAGGGCCAGCACACTCCTCCATGTTGCACATCTGGTAGTCAAAAGCAGAGCCGGGACAATCTCGACCACCGTAGGCAGGCCTGTTAGAGGACGAAAACAAAATGAAGACGTTTTCTATCACGATGTTCCCAAAGATCCAAAGATTGTCCTTCTTGGTATAATTCCAGGAGGTTTTGAAGGAAAGGATGGATTTAAAAAGTATGGAACAAATAACATGTGGACTAAAGCTCCAAAATCTCAATTTATTAAGAGGTGGATTCCTGCATTGTTTTGATTCATTCCGTACTTTCTTTAAAACTACTTATTTGCCACACATCTTATAATAATTGACACTTCTGCTTGCATATCCTTATGCGACACCTCCCTTTTTACGTGGAGGTAAGGAGGGGCTGTGTCACTTAGTGCATTCAGATCCTGTGAATTTTATAGACAGCTGGTAACTGAATAAGATGTTAAAAAGTCAAACTGTATTTTAATTGTACTAGAATGATAAGCTGATCTGAAATGGGTTGTACTGTAAAAAAAAAAAAAAAGAAAAAACAGTGTGTGGGAACAATGCTGCTGTTTGTCGCGTGGTAGTATAATGTTGATGATACACCCCTAGCATAATGAATTCACCATTTCCAAACACATCCGTGTTTCTTTTGGCAAACCCTGCGCATCTGCAACAGGAAAGTTTGGCAAAGGTGGACTCAGACTCGCGAGTCCACCGGATGGTAACACCAAAACACAACACACATGCTTGACTTGTCTTCAAGGAAGTATGCAGTGAAAATGCAACACTCCCTCTGTGGTATTACAATTTTCCGCCCGTGTGCTTACAGTACACCACAGATCAGAATTGTGAAGGCTCTAAAATATTTCATTTAATTCTGTCGGAGTTAACTATAAAAACAAAAACATTTTAATAAGTTTAAATGAAATAAAACTTAATATAAACACTAACAAATGATACATACAGTAGCTCAGACACTTGAACATTTCCAGTCAGGTTTTTTGTTGAAGCAAACTTAATCACAAAGTAGTAAGTAAGTAACAGTAAGTATAAACTATTTGACCCCTGACAAAGTAGCTGATTTCATTTCAGTGTGTTTTCTTTTTCTCGCCACTCAGAATCATGGCTTTAGTTGCACTTACGGAGGGTTGTTGCACTGTCTGCTGCGCGAGCGAACTCCTCCTCCACATGTTCTGGAACAGGAACCAAACTTTGACCAGGAGCCCCAACTCCCATCGTGGCCCTGAGGCTGCTGGCTGGATCTCCAGATGCAATGGCCTTTGAAGCACCACTAAAAATATCACAAAGACAGGATGAAAAATGGCATTCAAAGACAGAAAGTAAGAAATGTCAAAAAGTCCAGACTAATGACATGACATTCAAAACCATTTCAGGCTTTTAGGTTTTCCCTCTATATCTTATCTCCAAAGAGCTCCACTGTACAAACATGAAATAATAATTCAAAGTGGATTATCCACCTTTCCTGGTGCACACTCTGTTCCATCCACCGGAGGACCTTTTTTGGTTTTACAAAAGTATTGGTTTTCAGGGTGACTGCACCACAGTTGCTTGCAAGGGTCGTAGGTTCGAAACTAAATGAGAAAACAGAAATGTTGAGCTTTAGTTATTCTTTTTGGAGATGAAAACGAACTCATTTAACATTTCCAAGCTGCAGGAGGAAAATCCAGCCTTACTGTACATCATTATCACACTCGGCTAAATTTAAGATGTGTTTAAATACTTTTAAAGTAACAATCTTGAAGATTTCTGTTAAAACAAACGTCTGTTAAGTCACTATCTATCGTCGAATGAGGTAACACAATGGGGACTGAGCCTATGGCCCACTGATGAAAGTGTCACTAATTGGGTGTCTGTGGCGACTTCCCCGGAAAAAAGTTGCTGGCTACCACCAGTGAGTCGGGTGTCGCCACTTTAAACTCCAGTGAGAGGCACATTCTTGACTTTCTATAGGAGCATATACCACAGTGTCTCGCAAAACAGCCTTGATGTGCTATTCCCATGTGTAAAAACGTTGTCTTTTACATGTCTATATATTCTGTATTAGTATTGTATTATCATACCATTATCTCTTGTAATGCATTCTCAGCTTTTCTGGTCATGTAATAGACTTTCATGGGATTTCTGCTGATTAAAGGGGGTAAATAAATCAAATCAATCAATCAATACTTTGGGGACGACAGAGGCGTTAAGGACTCACAGCGGTGCACATTTTATAACCAACACCAAAATCAAAGCGGCACTGCTCGTCCATCGAATAATTTATTCCAGGCAGCTCAGGAAGCTTGGGCCACTTGTGTTCAAAGGGATCATCCAGCAGGCAATCATAAGAGCTGAAAAAAAGATGAGAACAACAGAGGCATATATGTGAGACCTTTGGAGAGATAAGGAGAAAGTTCCACGCAAAAAAAAAACAAAAAAAAAACACCAATAACAAAGAGCTGCTTCACACATAAGCTGTGCAGCGTACAAGCCAATATGTGGAGTAAATGAGAAGTCATGGAGCGGGGGAAACAGAACGTACTGGATGTATCGATTGAGCTCCTGCTTGCTGCAACGTGACCAGTGGTAGCGATGGAAAGCTGCTTGGACAAGTGGTGCCATGATGCTGCCCATACTGGTCTCATCAGCACAACGATTCCCCTGGCCGTCGTGCTCCATGCCAAGTCTGGAGGGGGGGGGGGGGGGATAGGAGAAATAAAAGCGACGTGTCAAAACTTGTTGACTACTGATTAAAATGTGTCCAGAGAACGAAGTAGTGTCCGTCAAACCATGGATTTATAATGTCTGTTGTTTATATAAATTTATGCAGCTGCAAAAATCAATGATGCGCTGAGACGTTTGGTACACTTTTTTTAACAAGAGGTCAAAAGTGCCATCGAGAAATAAACAAAAAATCCAAACTGTGCAAAATGTTCTTTTTACAAAAACACATTTAGGCTCTTTGTGATGATTTCCATAGCAAGCAGCAGGACTTCGGCTCTCAATGGTGCCAGTAAAATATGTCTTTTCTTTGTAAATAAATTGAAATGTTGTCTCTCTGAGCCGTGTATGAGCTACAAAGTGTCACCAGCTCTGTTGGATGAATTTCTTAACACACTGACATTTACATTTGCGTTCAGGTTGAGCTTGGAATATCATATCTAATTAGCCATTGACACGGTACCACGGCCTCATGGGGAGCTGTTGTTAGATGCCAACAAAATAATGACCTTCTTTTCTTTGATAAAATGAGGTATCAAACTTTACTGGCCATGACAGCGGTAGGTACTTGTCCTGCATATTTTTTAAATAAGGAAAAAGCTTTAGCTGTTCAAAGAGACCCATATTAAAAATCATCGTTTGGAAAACCCACTGAGTTAGGGAAGCTCGTGGAGCAGAAGGCGTCCGTCTTTACTTTCTACTTACAATTAATTGACATGCTGTCTACAGGGGGGTCATTAAATATGTCGGGATTCATTTCTGTGGGATCTGATGACATGAATTGTCAAAGCTCGATCTAAAGAGCTTGCGTTCTACTTTCAAAGTAGAACGCAAGCATTACTTTTAATTTAATGAACCGTTACTTAATCAAACACCCACAACTGTTCTGTAAATATCATATGCATCATGTAATTATGTAATTATGGACATAATGAACAGTATTTTATAATGTTTGTAATGCTGTTTTTTTTTTTTTTTGTAAACCTCCCTGGGGATGAAAATGAGCTTTTAGCTGTATCTCAGTAGGATGCATCAGATTAGAAATATTGAAAAGTATGTTTAGTATACGTGGTCCTTGTTAAATGAACTTGTAAATAAATAAATTGAATAAACTGAATGCATCTGCAGAAACAAATACCATACGGATATGTAAATGTATCTTCTTTTTCTTTTCTTTTGTAACTTTTCTTCTTCTTTTTTTTAATTATTTCTTGTCTTATTGAGATTATTTTACTTGTAGTTAATATATACAAACATCCGAAGTGCCCTGACCTTATTGAAACTAAATTTGAGGAGAAAGTAAAAGGTTTTAATAGACCAGTAGCTCTATTTGTCCATTTTTTGTTTTTATGGAAGTTAACCATGGCATAAAAAGTCAAAAGTCACTGTCCATGTCTGGTGTGAAGGAGCTCCAAATCTGAGCTTTTTAATAGAGGCAGTGCTTCATCAATATAGGCTTTGCTCAACACACGTGGTGAAATGTGCTAAAAGTTAGATATGTATTTCTACGGAGGCCCAGTACGAATGTAAAATGAAGTTTTGGTTTTAAGCCAGAATGACAGCTGTTGACAAAGGATTATCTTGACTTTTAGCATTGCCCCCGAATCAAAGGTTATTTTACAAGTGAATTCAGTCTGTTATGATCTGTTGGTATGTTAGATTTGTGATTATATGAAAAGGACAGTGAGAACAGTGACAGCAGGACAAAGATGATGGATGTTAGTTTCCACTTTAAACACACTTTTACCCTGATTGTTATTATTTTAAAAGTTGTTCTGTTTCTTTCTGAAAGAGGACACTGTACCACAGAAGATGACAATAGAAAGTGAAGGAAAAAGGAGAAGAAGATGCGAAGAAAAGCTGATGATTATGCTACAGATTTTATTAGTTCAGTTTAACTTATTTGCACATATACACGTTTATAAAAGACAGTAAGAATTTAAGGAAAAAACGTGAACATTGTGTAGCAGAGGTTAGAAGCCAAAACATGGCTTATGAAGATACCTCCCCTATTAAATATCATTAATCATGCTTAAAAAGAAAAATGATTAAGTTTAATTAATAAAGTTTAACTCTAAATGCAACTTTTTTTTTTTTCCTTGTTTTAAAAAAATGAATTATTATAATAGCTCTAAACCTTGATAAAATTCGTGGATCCCTCAACTTCTGTCGGCCCTTAATGTCATGTAAAGTCAATCATATATGGAGATGTTCCAGTCGAGATCACAGTAAAGCTGCTTTGACAGAGATTACATTCAACTGTCAGTCCGTCAGTCTGAGGGAGATATTTGGTTCAGCACTCTAAAACTATTGAACCACAAACACCATTACAGTGCTAATGTCATCCAGTTTGGTGAAAGTGATGCAATCAATTACTGAGTTAGTCACGCTCTGACATGCATAGCATTGAGTCTGTCCCCCTTTTCCACTGTTAGCCGCTGAGGTTAGTGACCCGCTCCTCTGTTCTTTTGTCAATGAAGTCTGTCTGGCCACTAGTTCGATGTTCTTGCCGCAAAAGGTGGCACAGTTCACAGACATTACTTCATAAGCCTTTTGAGCCCCATTACAGAGGAGGGAGTCTGTGTTAAATGGACCAGAAGTTAAACATGAAGTCTTTATGACCACAGGCAGAAGCTGCAAATGAGTCCAACTCCACCTCCACAAGTTCATAGACAGTGTGGACGCAGCCTGTCGCGACACTAAGCTTAAATAATAAGGAGCTGTTAAGTAACTAAATACTGTAATGTAGTAATGCACTTAACTCCAAAAAATTGTTTGATGCTTTGGGAAATCCGGTTATGCACATTCTTGCTAAGAGTAGATGGGAAAGTCAATATGTCTTTACAGTATATTTAAAGTAGACAACCAGCGGCAGGTTAGCTTAGCTAAGCATCAAGCTCACAAACAGCTAGTCTGGCTCCATCCAAAAGTAACACAAATCAGCCTAAAGCACATTAATGCACATTAACGCACATTAATGCACATTAGCACAAAGTTGTATCTCGTTTTGTAAATCTGTAGAACAAGAAGAAAGTGTAAAAAGAAAAAATGTGTGGTGTTATGGTTGGTTATGTGACGTTAAGGTGCTGATTTTGTTGCCTTTAGACAGAGCCAGACTAGCTGTTTCCCCTTTGATCCATATTATATGCTAAACGTCATGAACACAATTATCACAGCTGTGACACATTACAGTAGACGCTGAAATGTATTGAGTTTTGCCCCCGACCCCAACGAGGACTACTTTGGTATATCATTTGCCTACGTGTTTTTTATTTTTACATAGAATCGTATATCTCCACCCGATCATAATATCCACCCAAGCCACTCTATAATAAAAAAAGTTTGGAGAAATTAAAGCAGTATCCCAAAATAGTAGTGCATTCATTAGGTACACCTGTGCAATGTAATGGAATCCAATACAAAAGCCGTGCTGTAAGAAATATCTTTATGTAGCTCACAAGGTTCAGTTTTTGGTGAAATGGCTGGAAATGTGTAAATGATATGTTTATCATTGAGGTCGTATTAAAGCTGGTGTTGTATTGTCTGTACGGAGCCCGGGAGGGGCCATAGAGAAACAAAAAATATATATAGCGAGGCCACGATTTACTCATTTGAGAGCACAAGTTATAATTCGTGGTCTCAATTTAATTAAATCGTTCCCACGTTCTGATTGCACAAATTCAATAATTTTATAATCTTGGCAGTGAACAATGCCAAGTTATTTATTCTAGCCACCACCTGCTTAAGGCACTTGTCTATGGATGGAGACTCTTTAATCAAGCTTTACTTCAGCTGGAGGATGAGTTTTCAAGACATCTTGGCAGGACTTGACTTGCAAGGGATTAATGTTAGTAAAAGGTAATTAACGAAGATATTGAGAGGTTGTGGATTATATCGTTGGCAACATGCTGACTTGGAGATACCTGTACTTGAAGCAGGTGCACTGAACTTCATGTTTCGGGGAGAAAGGCTGGTCTGTTGTGCTGGCTCTCTGTATATACACTTATCTTGTGCGCACAGATTAACCAAAACGTGGGTACGATTTAATTAAATTGAAGCAGCAATCTAAATCTTGTGCGCACAAATTAATAAATTGTGGTCCTTGATTTTTTTTTCTTTTTTCTCTCTTTGGCCACTCCCTGGCTCCGTAGAACTACATTATATTGACTTGTGTTTTCAAGTTTACTCTGCCTGGGTACCTGCATGCTGAGGCAACCAGATGCTTTGGTTTTGAAAACAACAAAAGCCCCGTTAAAAGGCTCTACCATGCACAGACTACCATGCAAATCTATCGCCTTAATTGGATGCGGTAAGAGCCAGCGAGACCCTGCTGGTCCTTTCATCCTCATGCCATTACTCACACATGGCCGGTTTCGTGAGCAACCACAAAGGCGGAGGAGAAGCCGTCCTCGTGGTTCAGAGTGCAGCTCCTCAGTGGGTGGCACATCCCTGTCACTGGAGCGTAACCTGGGCAACAGAAAAGACCACACAGCCCTAATAATCAAGTACCAGGATGAAGGTTGTGACATTCTCATGCAGCGCTGATGATTCGTGGTGGAACATTTGAGCTGTATGAGATTTGATTGCAGTCATTCTGATAGTCTTAATCTTTTTTTTTGTGGTGTGCAGCTGGCCGTCTGACTGACTCTGGCGCTAAGATTAAAACATGTTCAAGAAACAACAGCCCGTGGCGATTGCTTTGACTGTGTCTTTCAATGATAGACCTACTTGTCTGTATGCGTGCACTGCTTTTGATCTGACCCAGTAGGTCAGTTCAAATAAACACTTTAAGTAGAACTAAAGGGAGTCACTTAAGGAAAGTAGCTGTATAATGCAGGGTAGTGTGGTGTCAGGGATGCTTGCAGTGAGTCTGCATTGAGAGTCAGATGTAGTTCAATGATTATGAAATTCACATACTACAGCCTTTGATGGCAACACCTTAAAGGCACTTTGCTTGGTGCTAACTACCGGCAAGTATTACAGAGAGTTTTAGAGAGACTGTGGAGGAGCTTGAAGCTCCTGCGTGACAGCTTTTGTATGGAACATCTCCCCACTATACAGAAGAAAAAGTCATCATTACCCAGCAGACATCCGGCCCCGGCGTAAAACAACATCACAACACAGTTCACCAAACTTTTAAGCAAAGCACAAACATTAAACATGACTCGATCAAGAGGTGTGCAGCGATTCAGCTTAGCGCGTTTTGATTTGGTTCATAAGCACGCTTGTCCCGGCCTCCTTTAGTTGGCTTTACATATAAATTTCATGCTTTCTGACCATCAGAAGACCTTTTTGGCATGCAGGTAAAAAGCAGAAAATGCAGCAGACAGACAGCCGGTGATAAAGAGTCTTAAAAAGCATCAGATAAATAATTGTGGTGTTGAAAAAGAGAAATGTCTGCAGCAGGGCAGTCATAGCAGAGTATATACATTTTTTTTTTTTTGCTAGAGTATGATTTTTTGATGAAGGTCAGTCTTTGATCCAGATGGTTGATGGTGCTTTTCATAAATGACAACAAAATGGACACATTTAGTGCTGCAAGTGAAATAGTGAAACATGAAAGCAGCTGTGGAGCATGACCCTTTATCTGAAAGGCAGATAAGAGGAATTTAAGAGAATGCAGATTGCATTCCCATAAAGGGAGGTTTTGCACGTTGAAGCGAAAAGGTGCAGCAGCGGCGGCTAGGGGTCAAAAAGTGCTTCTTTACTGCTGATGTCATGAGTTAGGAGAGAGGTGATCTCTGTCATCTGGCTGATAAACTCAAACACTGAACATACAGCGTGGGAAATTAAGTCCGCGGCAAGGAGGGCAGATCTAAAACACTTGAAGTCATTCACAGGATTTGATCACAGTGTATTTGTAAATGTGGCAAAACTCATCATCAGTGAACAAACATTGATTCTTTGCAGCTACTGCACAAACTGAACACATTTTCTTCTATTAATCCCAAAACCACAATATCTGTGTTTGGATATATAATCTATCATTTTACAGCTAAACTTTGACAAGAGAGTGTGATGCCTGCTCGTGACCCCGAGACACAGCGCCAGATCCAGCCCAACACAGCGCAAGGTGCCATAGAAACCGAGCTTGTTATGAACACAACACAACGGTAGCTATGGCAACATCCGGAGTTGTGACAAGCAAACCAGGTAGCCTCAGGTTGTCCTCTAAACATGACACGTGTGCTTTAAAAGTTAAAAATATACACAGCTCAATGTAAAATATTGAACTTGAGCACAGAGGATGTTTGTTCATTTTGAACCAAGATTCTCTGGCAGGTCTCGCTGCTCGCTTCAAATTTTGCTTTGAAGGGCTGAAAAGAAGAAATACAGCATGAGACAAATGCTGAACCGACAGAACATGTATGGTGTGAAACTCCGCCAAATGATTGCATACATGTATTGTTAGGATTGAGTGGAGAAAAGTTCATACTGAACATTACACGACTGAATAAAAAAAAAAAACAACGGTTAGTTAACGTGAATGAGAAACTAACAAACATTTCAGTTTTTTCTCTACATGCCAAAAACCTTCTTGAACAATATCAATCTTAATTTTTCATATCTAGGGTGGCATCAATGTCAAGTCAGCAAGGTGTTGGAAAGCTACTCAGTATTTATTTTCCTGTGAGGATGCCGTGGGCAGAAGTGGGTTTGTGACCTCATCTGCAGCCTCCACTTTTAAGTTTCCACCGACCTTACCTGGGCAAGACTTGGAGCCAAACCCTTTTGTGAATGGAAGCAGATATCAGCATTCAGTCTGCACAGTCCTCGATCGAGAAAAATACAGTACCTTGCATACCTGCGGGACCAAAATCTTGCCTTGTGAGGAAGATGGCGTGGTCGTGGTACTCGTCGTGGTCGGGGTCGCGTCGTTGCTGCGTGTTGGCCCATCGGCACACCTGCTCCAGGCTGCGGGATGGGTTGCCACGCTCGATCAGGCTGATAGACTGCAAAGAATACAAGGAGCAGGAACAACGTTTAACCTCTCAAACTGTGAATAGAAATAATTGCTCCCTTTTTGAATTTCACTCTCTCAAACCACCGCTAAAGGTGAAAAGAATATATACTTCTCCCAATTACTCTCTCGCTTCAGTTTTGCATTAATTTTCACTTTAAATATCCTGAAGGGAGAAAAAAACTTCACCCAAGCCTCTGTACCTTCTCAGAATAAAAGCTGGGGCAGTTGTCCGTAGACTGCAGGTGTTTCATAGTTAGAAAACCGTATGGCTAACTTTGGGATTATAAGTATTAGTTACATTGAAAGCTAAGAAATTCCTTACGGACATAGAGAGCTGATTTTGTTTACCCTCTGCTCAACACAGTCGCAAACAGGGCCGGAGTTGCATTGTGAACATTAAAACCTGACACGTGTGGGGGGGGGGTTTCTCACACTGGCATTGAATTACGACTGCAGAAAGATGATTTTCAAGTGGAAACTGTTATAGCATAATAAAGTGGAGAAAAAAAAAAATTCAGAAGATCCAGCTAATTTAATAACAAAGCTCCAGTTGAGGATGAAACAGTGTGGTGACTGAGGGTTACACAGCTTATACCAGAGGGAAGTAAAAGCAAAACATTTGTCTTTCCTCTGCCAGTATGACACATTCAACACATTTGAGCTCATCTAATTGGTGCTGTGCAAACAGCAACTCTGCTTTGGCAACCAGACAAGAGTAGCACAATGCAAAATGTCCAGTCTCCAGGCAGCATCATTGAGTTCTGTAGATTAAAAGGCACACAAGGATAATAACTCTGGAGTCTGTCACAATGCATATAATTTATAGTATGTCTGTAGCTCCTACTATATAATTTGTATCCTGCTAACAACCCAACGCAAAAGGTGACATAAAGTAGCAGCAGGTGAAAATCAAATGGATCCAGACATATGGATGAATTTCTTTGATTTTCTTTCTTTTTACTACTTATACATTACTGTCTATTTGCACCTACATAAGAATCAATAAGAAGTAAAAAAAAAAAATCCCTTTCTAGTTTTTATGTAATACAGATAATTAAAACAAGCAGCATCTAATGAATATTAATTTACAGTAATACAATAGACATGATATCAGTCCCTGCTGAGCTTTTTCTGCATCACCTTCGGCGTTTTCATCACGTTTGACACCGATTTTAAATGTGTTAAGATTTTTTGCATGACCTTCGGTGTTAGACGTTATTGCTGGCGTTTCTTTCCTAGGTTGAGATGTTTCCCTTTTTATTTTGATGTCAAACTTTAACCATCCACAGACACACGTCCTACTTATGTTAAAGCATCAAATAACAGAGCATGTTAACATATTCTTAAATACAACAAAATCATTTTTAGGTGGGAGCCATGACAAATATGGGGATACATGACCGCTATAATAAAATCAGTCAGTGCGTTAACATGCACACTAGTGCAGTAACTGGTGTAACCTGATTGCTGTAAATCAATACATACATGCTGCAGCACATGCACATGCAAGGTAAATATGAGAGCTAGCTTAGCTTAGCATAAACACTGGAAATAAGAGGAAACAGCCTGGCTCTTTTTAACGTTAATAAAACACGTTTGTTTAATCTGTACTAGCCTTTGGACAGAGGCAGGCTGGCTGTTTCCTCCTGTTTTTACTCTTTATGCTAAGCTAAGATAACTGCCTGCTAACTGTTTCAGCCACAAATGTACTGTACAGACATGAGAGTGATATTGATCTTCTCATCTAACTCTTGGCAAAAAGGAGAAACTATTGTAACTTGTGTATTCTGACATCTTTTTTTCACAGAAAGTTGATAAAGTGTCTGGCAAAATGAAGCTAACATTGTATTGTGTTTACTTCTTGTACATAAAAGTGATGCGCAGGAGAGGGTTTTTTGTATGAGCCGCACCCACCTTACACATTGTATGAGCCAATCCGCCCCGACCGACCCACAAAAATGTGCGTTAATCAACAACCGCACCCGACCTGCAAACCGCCAACTTTATGAATTATAGCACAATTGTCAGGATGAGGTGTGAGACGATGACAGACACACACAGTTTGACTCTCAGTTTGTGTTTGCGTGTGTGTCTATGTGTGTGTGTTCGAGGGAGAAGGGAAGAGAAGGTGGATTATAATAAGTAATTAATATCTTACTCAGAACAGTGTCCTGCCACTTTAGGACATAGCTCACCTGTCTGTACCCGACCATTATCATGCGGACAAGAACTACGTTGATGTTGGTTCCCAAAGATTCATCGTGGTAGATTTCATCAACCTGAAAGAAAAGAAACATTATCTGTCACAGATCTGAGGCATGAAAGACAATGCATTCAATAAAAGGTGACGGAGAACGTCTCGCAATATTACAGAACACGCACCGGTTATCTCGGTTCATCTATAATTTCTGAATTTTAAATACAGTATGTAATGAAAAGGACTCAAGACGATAAAACTGGCATCAAAAGGTTTGAAAAAGATAGTGAAGCTTGGACGTCAAATAGCTGTCGACTGAAATGATCAAACTGCACACAGCAAGCTCATGTGGCTACTGTGTGATGCTTTATACGCTGGGTAATCAAAAAGGCACAGACGAGAAGAAATGCTCTTTGTAGCTTGTGCTGTTGGCATGAATTAAGTCTTCATCAGTAACACAGTGCCAAGTCAATTGATTCACGTCTCTTTTTGAAGTTGGACTGCTTGATCAGATATCTGCTGATAGTGATCAGTACAGACATATTTGATGTTGCTATTCCCAAAGAGTGTCCCAGCGTCCCAGCTGTCAAACCATAGTTTTTTTACAACAAGCTTGGAATCATGATGAAACATATTAAGACATTGGCAACCATCCAATAAAACCAGTGTGGTTATGCAATGGCAAAGAAGCCTGACCCAGAAATGTGTCGACTGCTATTTGGCTTTATAATAATGCTGTGGTATGTAGATGCTTAACCCAGGGCCAAGCAAGGATCCCATTCAAATCCCAAATCCAATTTCCACTTAAGTGTGTTTATTCTTCACCAAATGGTCGCTACATGTCAGCACTCCTCCGGGGCCGCGTATAGTCAATCAACTGCTTCACTTTGCGGTTGATAAATAAAGTTCAGGGGAAAATAAAGAGTGAATATTTCTTTTTCCATAAATCACTAAGTAATTTATTTAGGACATGTTGGTTATGGATTGTAATCAACACACCGGGCAACTCTCGATCGGTAAACATGGAGTCATTTAGCTTCACAAAGCACCCTCACATTTCTCCTCTGAGAGGAAACACATGTTTACAACTGGCATTTTAAGGCACGTGGGTCAACACTGGGTGTGACAGACTCATAAACTTAACATGATGTGTCATGATACAGGCTTAGAAAATTATTCATGCAACATCTGTGTATAATTTAACATCTTCATCATTCGTGCAATATTTAGCAACGGTTCCTGGCACTGGAAGTGTGAGAAACTTGTTGTTCATCGTAAAGATTATTATTATAATTCTACTGCATTTCAATCGCATTTATGAGGTGCTTGGAACGCTCGAAACCCTAAATCAAAGTGATTGGGCTCGGGCGTGGCCAGAGGGCCCAATAACGCATGCCAGGGTTGGGATAAAGTTCTTCTGATGATCAAGCAAGGATCATTTCTCTCATCTGTAAGAACATATTTAACATTTTACATTTTTTGCAGTCAACAGGACGTCAGCCATTTTGGATTTCATGCAAACATTTTTATTTTACGAACACAAGTTTGAGGACTTTAAGATGCCAAAAAACGATCACAACTTTGCTTTGATGTTAAGACTAGTGGGAGTAGCACGTTGGCTCTATAGCGCCGCTGAACACTTTTAGACTTTAAACGCATTCTTGATTCTTGGTATATTCGAAAACTCACACAACTTGGCGCACACATTAAAACCTATATATATATATATATATATATATATATATACCTGGAATGATGATGTCATAGGTCATGTGACAATACGTCATTTCAGGCACTTTACAGATATGGAACTTTTCAAAACTCCTCCGAGAGGATTTAACAGATCCGTCTTGAGGCGAAAAGTTGCACCATGACACAGGAAGCTGTTGTAACTTGACTTTACATTGTCCAATCCGCACCAAATTCCACATGTGAATAAGAGTCCAGGCCCGAAGACATCTACACACCCATATTGAGTCATAGTCATAGCGCCACCTACTGGAAACAGGAAGTCAGCCATAAACCTCAGAAATAAGCTTGAGACACCTCCTCAAAAACCTGTGCAATGTTTTAATATGGCTTTGTAAAAAAGCCATAAAAAGCACCAAGCCCTTTTGCCTCGGTGACTTGTGTCTCAACTGTCCGCCTCTAATCCTAACTTTATACCATCGAAACCCTTTAGAGTGTGAGTCATTGTCCTTCCTGTCAGTAATATAGTAATGAGTTTCTCGCTTGGTTTGGTCCACAGCAGGCATGTAACAAGCCTCTACTTAGGAAACCAACACTTTCCTTTGACTAAGCTACCACCCTGTCTCCAAAGCCACTGTTAGTAACAATTGAAAGAAATAATATCTTTACGGCTTTCACCAACAGTGCCAGTCACACTGTTATGAGTGCAACCCAGCGTAAATGGAGCTACTTTAAATTGATTTTCTTTCATTATATATACAGTATATATATATATATATATATATATATATACACACAGTATATATAGTATATATATAATATATATATATATATAGTATATATAATATATATATATATATATAGTATATATAATATATATATATATACTGTGTATATATATAGTATATACTGTATATATATATAT
>CALSCE010000091.1:11666343-11691832 GCA_943593645.1 Bovichtus variegatus | reverse complement strand
ATATACACACATATATATATATATATATACACATATATACATATACACATATATACATATACGTATATATACATATATATATATATACGTATATATACATATATATATATATATATATATATATGCTATAGTGGCATCTAAATTCAGTTTTATGGTTACTTTTCATATATTTGAACAGTGACGTTGTCCAGTCTCAAAACCAGATGTGTCGTCTTTCAGTCTCTTTTTTAATATCTGTCCTTGTGCAGGCTCATAAAGATCCAGATATGGCAAACAGTATAGCAGAGTGCTACTCTTTGCTAAGACGGCAACAAGTGTGTGCCACTTAACTTTCTCTGCTAAATTATGACCATGCAGAACAAAAGCTCTGTCACTGAAGAAATGCTATCTTGGCTTAAATCCAAATTTGCTCTGGGACGCAGGGTTACACCCAAGGCATTTAAACAAAAATATTCCATTCACAGAAGCCCATTCAGGTAAATAAAGGCTGTAAAGAACACTCAAGTGACCCCAAATTCTCCCAGATTTGTTACGAGCTCAAATTCCTAGACTGGTCTATACTGACCTATATACGTGTGTTTATGTTGGACTTGAAACAGAGAAGCCGTTGAAAAATTTGAATCAAATCAAAAAAAAATCAAAAAATAGCATTATAAAAGTTCAATGACGACTTTTGTGAATCCTGAAGTTGCATATTTTTCCTGACTCATAACTCTATGCATTGAGCCTTTGAAAAAAAAACGTTTTGGCGAGTCCTCCAACCCCACGTATTCTGGGATAATTACGAAGCCAGGAGGAGCACACTGAGGGCTGGAATCGGACTGTTGTGGCTGAAAATGAGAGTAGCAGCTGTGGGCTACAGGCGCTAGGTGTCCCTGGCTTGTGTACAGCATCACATCGACGTGGACAAAACCTGGTCCGCGCTCAAACAACACAGCCATTGTGCGGCAGGCACCTCAGCAGTCACCTTGGCTTTGCGCAGACAGGATGTTCAGTAATCAATCCCTCAGGGAGAGTTTCTCCAGGTGGTACTACACATTCTGCAGCCACGGAGCAGGGATTCAGAGGGATTTGAGTGGGCAGAGCTCTTTCAGACACAGCAAGCCTGTGGCTTACGGGTGGAACTAAAGAGTTTTGACCCTCGTTTGTTCAAACTGCACTTTTCTTTCTGGAAGTTGCAAGTTTATCTTATCAAATCATACTCCGAATGAAGGGTAATATATAGATATTACTTTTAAGAACTTAACTTTCATGTTATGGCTCATCCAGAGAGACTTCCGGAAAGGATCTTATCCTGCCAGTGATCTGAAATAAGTGCTTATCAGAGAGCACTAGACACCAAGGACTGATAATTACACTATTGCAGCCACTTCACAGTATAATGAGCCAAGGTCATTAATCAGACATGTCACCCTGACAAAGACATTCGAGGATGGAATGTGTATATAACATCCCAATTAAATAAACACATCATTCCATGTCTTGGAAGTGCGAGCGAACTCCTGGCGCTAGTTTCCATGACTGCCCCGCACAGCACCCAGTCAACTTTCTAATTGGTCTAGTGCAGCTAATCAGACCACCATGCAGGGTCCAAATGGTAACTGTTACAGAGTGAAACCAGCACCCTGTGAAAATCTGACTTGAGGGATTTGGTCCCATTAAGCAGATTATGGTGGTAGGAGCTGGTGGAAACCGTAATGAATGAGCTGAGAATTATTCTTTCACCTCTCATCGGTAATCCATAAACAGCTAGAGAGAGTGGGGGTTCTGGGGAGAAGTGTGGCAAGGTCTGATGTCAGAGAAGACACAGAGGGAACAATACCTCCACAGGTAGAAGATCACCAAACTCAGCGGCCTTTTCACATCAAGAAGGGAGATTTATAGAGCTGCGACGATTAGTCAAGCAACTATTTTCAGAATAGATTCATAGTTAAAGTAATTTTTCAAGCAAAACTGATGAAAATTCATGAACTCAAGCTTCTCGTGTTATTTTTTCCTACTTTTTTTTGTTTTATGTAACAGTGATCTAAATATCTTTGGAGTTTGGACTGTTGGTCACCTTTACCCTTTAATTTTTTTTATTGAAATCAAGAAAATAATCAGCGTATTGGTCGAAAATGAAAGTACTTGGTTAGTTGCAGGCGTGGGTATTTCATGTTGGGAATTTGCATAAACAAGAGCGGATGGTGAGATTTTGATAAGCCTTTTATTCAAACACCATAGTAGACTTACTATGTTCATGAGCGTGAGGACATAATTCTGCACATGCTCCTTGCCGTGGAAGCGCACCACCGAGTCGTCCACAGCCAGCAGCACCTCGATGTTGTAGTCGTCTTTCTTCGCGTGCCTCCTCTTGCGCTCCGACTCAGACAGTTTATGTTCGACGAGATCCAGAGCCGCAGGGAGGTCTGCGATCCCGAAGTCTGTCACTGCAAAATATGAGCAGCGCATAAACAAGTCAATGAACAGACTTTGGGAATCTGATGCATGTATATGTCTACTCTAACTTTAGCTGCTGTGGAGTGAATTATGTCCATGTCAAACCCGGCATAAAACAAACGTCTGTCTTCGAGTCTTAGGATGCGCAGGACGAATCCTTTGGGATTATCGAAAGGCCTGTGGATTTTATATTTTCTAAATCACTTGATCTCTCGTCAAAATATTCCCCTTAGACTCATAAATCGTTGTCTACAGAGTGAGAAGTGTATTTCCTCTCAGCCGCACATTTAGTCTAACTATAATATGTGCATCCATAGCACGAATCCCAGCTGAGTCGCACCAATTCCAAATAACATTAATTCATGTCATAAAGCACTTTGGCTGTTTTCTGTGAGGGTGATATCCAAGCTCAGTATGCCGTCTATCTATGTCTGTGCTCATCACAGTTGAAGCGCTCATTGAAAGAAAGAAATTACATTTGGATTTCACAGGCCAGGTCGGAAAATGTGTGATGGCCCAGATCTCTGGAGATGGGGTGTCAATAATGTCAGAAGGAAAGAAAATTATAAAAATGAGATACAGCGATCCATATGTTTGGAACATATATTCGGTAAACTGAAAGTTGAATTGCTATCACGTGAGAAACACAACAAAGGCTATATATATATATATATATATATAATATATATAATTATTATTATTTATTTTTTTTAGCAGTATTTCATTAAAAATTACCTCATCTTTTAACCAAATTTCATAGAAATCAATGGCAAATTTTGGATAATTTCCTTAATAACACTAATTAAAAGAATGCTTTAAAACA
The DNA here is from genome assembly GCA_943593645.1 of Bovichtus variegatus. Lineage (NCBI taxonomy): Eukaryota > Metazoa > Chordata > Actinopteri > Perciformes > Bovichtidae > Bovichtus > Bovichtus variegatus. Next base: position 11,688,570 of record CALSCE010000091.1, on the reverse strand, counting down.
GTGAACATGTCTCACAGAAAATGGCTCATGTATCATAAAAGCTTGGCATGTTGCTCGAAGCTATGAATTATAGTAATCTTTCGTAAAAGACGGAAGTGATTCAAGCCTGCCAGATACAAATGAGTCATGACACATTATCTTATGCATACCAGAAAATCAATTGGACGAGTTTTTTTCAGAAGCACTTTATTCTAAATTACTAAAAATAAAAGCTAAACATAAAAATGCACAACAGATGGCACATTATTTGCACCAGAGGCGGAAGAGTAATTAAGAAAAATGTGTTTAACAACTGCAAAACTGAACTATTTTTAATAAGCTGTAAATAAAATAACTGTTTGCAAAGCTGTAAATGTAATTAATACCACATATATTTTCACGTAATACAGATAATAGCATGGATAGAGACATTATAGTGAGAGCAACAGCCTTAATGGGACATTTGCTCTCCCAGAAGGACAACAATCTGGCAAAAAAAACCCACGAGTGACACTGTTAATATATGATACAGCACAGAATACAGGACACGAATGCTTTCTTCTGTGAATAATCGGCCACTAAAGCGAGGTTGATGACTAAAGGTGTTTTAGGGTACAGAAACAGACATGGAAAAGGTTGAAATGGCAGCTAAATATATACGCAAATCCAGCATCCTGCATCACTTTATAAAAGGATGCAGCGTCTGAAAAAAAAATAATAATAAAAAGGAACGCAGTGACTTTCACAAGGGCGGGAGAATAAATATATAAGGAGGCTTAGAAAAATGTGAATGAGTGACTTGATTAAAATTGAGCTCGAGGAAATAAATGAATAGACGCTGAGCAATTGAGTGAATCAGTGAGTGAGTCTTTCTCCTCCAGATGTTCAAGCTATTGTTGTAGGAAGGAAGGAATAGAGAAGGAATTCATGATGGAGTTGACTGCGAAGGAAAGGTCACCCGCCCCCCACCCCAACCCCCACCCCCCCTCCCCATCCCGCCCTTCTCCTCATCCTCCCCTGTCCCCAGTAGTACCACTGGAGCCCAGAATTCCTCACTTTACCAGCTGGTTTTAGGAGCACTGCATCTGCCTAATAAATATAGAGCAGCGATAGGAGTTTGAAAGCTGCAGAGTTTAGGGACGGTACCAAAAGCTGGGTGAAGTGACTCCGCAACTGAAAATAATCTATTCTCACATTTAGGATTTAAGGACATTTTTTTAACACTGGCTTCCGTTCATTTTTCTTCAGCAGGTAAATCAATCAGTGGCCTCAAGGACGTTTTCATCCTTTTCAACGTTACATTATCTCGTTGAAATAAGGCCTAGTGCCAAATTAGGGCTAACTAATAGTAGCAGTCAGAATGTGTGTGTAGCACCTGCTAACTAAACCTTGCCGTTGAATGTGTCTTCAGATCTGTAATCTTGTCATTCTTTAGGCAAATCTAGGCAACGTTATCACGCCGCTGCTCGTGCTGAGAAAATGCTAAACATTTGTGAAGTTAATCATGTTTCGTTAAAGCTGCATTAATTGTTTAGCTCTCTTCTTCTTTACCTGGTTGCCATGGCGAACGTGTTACCAAAACGGTGGTATTCATGTTGCGTCATATCCGTTATTAGCTTATCAAGTCACGAGTTCTGGCCAAAAAACGTGTTTTGTGAGGTCACAGTGACTTTGACTACCAAATCATAATCAGTTCATCCTTGAGTCCACGTGGACGATTGTGCCATATCAGAAGAACATTTTTCTTTAGATATCACGTTCACGAGAATGGGACATGGACGTACATACATGCTGATGTATGAACAGACAATCAGCAAAATGCCTCAATAAAAGCTTTGTAGAAAAACTTATTCATATTCCACAAAGTTAAGTATGAAAAACAGTTTGACTTTGGGTATCAGTACCAAACTCCGAGACTTGATTTTCATTCTAGTGCTTTTAGGAGTCTGCTAATTGATTTTCATATCATATGGAAATGAATGAAAACCAATGGTTGCCTGAAACAGCAGGAAGAAAAAAAACATTAACATTTCTAAAATGTAAGTAAGTATGTAACTAAATGTAAAGTATATGTGAGTTGTAATAAAAGGGCTAAAGCGTGCACTGGTGCTTTAAATGCAGTTAAACCACTTAGTAAAGATGCTGCTTCAGTCTATTCTGGGATGTGCTATCAAACAAACAGTCTTTGCTACAGTGAACCTCCGGCGTGCTTACACATATGCACTTACTCAAATGTGCACACCCACGTGCTCACACACAGTCAACACACACACAAACGCACACAGTGCTTTTAGTTTCCACTGACGTCAGGCTCCTCTCCTCTCCTACCTTCATTGTGGAGGTCCTCCCGCCGCTGGCCCGGCTCCCGCTTGATGGCTGACCTGCGGTAAACCACGTGGACACGCCCCTTCACTTCCACGTCTTGCTGGCCCTTCTCGAGGGGCTCGATAAAAAACTCGCCATTATCAGTCCGGATCAGACCTGCCTGGAAAAAGAGGGCTTAAAATTAGTGCACGCCTCCTCCTTTAAAGGACGGTAATTCCACTGGAGCCAGTAATTATAGTGTGCCTGATCAATTGGAAGATTTTGAGAAGGGCTAGTTATGGGGAATGACGCAGGTAGACAATTTAGAGCCCCCCCAGCAACAGATTTATTCAGCGTCACCAAGATTTCACGCTAAACTATATAATGAGTAGCAATGTCTCCATTCAGCCGTATATTTCTATCCGCTTTATGTTTTGTTTTTTTATGAATTCAAAGCTCTGTTTGGAACTTGGACACCAATCTCTGCGAGCGAGAGGGGCACAGCCGTCATGCTTTGACACTTTAAATTCTGTCTGCGGGATGCGTTCCCTAAAAAGAACGCGCGTACTGAGCATCGACTCTTTCCCTGCATGCTTCTTTTGTCACAGTTCTGCTCCTCCTGACCTCACCTGCCAGCGACTCCCACCTCGTCACCTCACCTTGGGCTCAGGCTGCAGCCAATTCATAATCAAACACTTATTTAAACGTCACCCAGTCATGCACTCAAGGCCAGATTGTTTTCGTCTTCATGACAGACTCTCCAGCAATTACCCCCGGACTGATTTCCTGCTACCGACCCTGCCCGTCTCCGACCTACCCGCCTCGTCGAATCCCTGAAATACTACTTCAGTCCCCGACCTCGAACTTGGCTTCTGCATCTCTGACTTCATGTTACCTGTGTCTGAATCTGCCTGTTTTCAGTGAATCTCTGTACCTGTCTATTCTGGTAAATAAACCTATCGTTCACTATTCCTGGTTTCCTGTGTGCTGCATTTGGGTCCATATGCCCCCCGTGACATCTTTGCTTCTGCAGCTGAGCTGAAGAGATAAAGCTGCGTCTTAAGTGGCGTTTGCACAACACTTAAGAGCGTGCAAACATTTGCACGCGCTGATTTCCATAACGCAAACATCCTCTGTGTCAGGCCTCTTTGTTTTATACCTAATGTGACTGAAGATAAATATTTGAATGGACTGCATAGGGAGGCAATCATCCAGCTACACCCTTAACATTTCCAATGTGAAAGCTATATTGTATATTATATTTATTCCTTGGTCTCAATTTGGTTTAATTGTCCATTTTAAAATAATTTTCTACATTTACCACACATTCTACATTGATTCAGTACACGTGGTGGTGGTCTAGTGGTCTAGTGGTTAGGCTTTCAAACCGAACACTGGAAGTTCATCGCTCTGGGAAAGAGTGTCTGCTAAATGACATGCAAACATTTCCTTTATGAGAACTTTGATTGCAAACTCAACATGTTTGCAGTCCTTCAGGGATGTTTAGAGCCCTTGTGACTTAATTATGTTGTGGACAATTTGTTTGTTACCATTTATTCAGAGTTATTTGTCTGCAAAAAACACACTTGTAGATGACAAGTGTGCTTTGTATTGGTCTATTTCCTTATCAGCTAGTCTGCTAGTAAACATAATGGTTGATATTGGACTGTGAATCATTTATTGTGTACACTGCTACCTACCAGATAAGTGGAAGTGGCCATAATAAATAGAATATCAATCGGTATCAAATGACAATTTAAAAGGGGTTGGTCATGGTGATAAACCTGCAGAGAATTATCACCTGAATCTGCAGCTCTCCTCGGCTTTATTGAGCTTCAAGCCCAAAAAAATCGGAGTGGCTGCCTCAGCTTTCCATAGACATTGCATGGCAGCTCGCTGCACTTCGCCGCTGCTTTTGCTGTGTTTTCGGCGTTTATAGTGAGTATTGGCTCATTGTTCATACCATATTTTCGGGGCCTTTACGGACAGCAACTAGCTGGTGAACACAGTGGAGCAGTTAACATCTTAAGACAAAAACGGCAACCAAAAAAAGAGTGAATATTGGACTTTCATTCATCAGGTGGCCAGAGACATGACTCCAAAAATACTGCATGATCTTTCTCCATGACATTTGTAAACTTTTCCCTCAATGTTACACAATTGCTTGCATAAGTGAGAGTGCTCTCGCTGCTTTGTCTATGTAAAAAACATACTCCACCAAGCTGTGAGGAAGTAAAGGGAAGCGAATCCCCGTCAATATCTGCATCGATTCAAAGTTTTTACTTCGATCCATTATGTATCCCCATTTATCCTTTGGGTCATGTGAGGATAGAGACTTTCCAAGCTCACATTGTGCAACAAAATATTAACATCCATCCAGAGAACATTGTTCCCTCATGTTTCCTGTCACACTCTGAGCGATGTCCAATAAATATATAAATAAATATATACTTTTTTTTTTTTTTTTTTTTTTTTTTTAGTACCAGCTTTTAATTGTTAATTGAGCAAGAACACAAATGTGACCTAAATAAAGCATAAACAATGTTACATCCTTTAATGAACAAATCATTAGTCGACACATTTCTTCTTCTTTTCTGTGTTGTCATGTTTCCATAAATCTTTATAAGCGCTGTGAAGACATTGCACAGTGCAGTTTATTCAATTTCTCATATTGCTACTCCTTACAAAGAAAAAGAGAAATACATCCAGCCTATCATTATACTCATGAAGAAGGCACACCAACAAGACTTTGGCAAGAATGTGTGTATTTACAGCTGCAAAATGAAATCTAAATACAGTGCAGTAAAGAGAACATTGTGCCAAAAAAAAAAAAAAAAAAAAAAACTCAAAATCCTCGGCATGCTGTCGCTCGGGAATAACAACACAAACGCCGTGAACTTAAGCGTGGACATATGAAAGTAAGGGCAAAGAGGAGTGAAAGAATCTGTCCAGTCCCTGACCAGGAAATGCCAAGTATGACATGCTCGAATACTTCCTCTGTGGTCTCTTATTTCAGCAGTGGGTGGAAAGAGAAGCCTGGTCTGTGAGGGGAGAAAGCAGCAGCATCTGGAAGGGCCTACTGAGGAACCGAATGTAAACATATGTACACTGCATGGTGAAGTCTGGGCTTAGGAAGGGGGTCGGTTTGCTGTCTGTTTCATTACACTGAAAGTTGAATATCTTTGAGTTTTGGGCTGTTGGTCTGATAAAACAAGCATTTTGATGACGTGACCTTGGTTGATGTGTTTTTTGTTTGTTTTTTTTTACTATTTTCCGCCATTTTATTAGGCTAAACAATTAATTGATTAATTAAAAATAGCATCTTTTCTGTTAAATATTATAGCTACATTGTCATATGTAAATCAAAACATTAATTAATAAATTTTTCCCAAAAATATTGCACATGGGGAATTTCCAGCCACCAGTAGTAAAATTAGCCAGATATTTCCCAATGTAAGTCTATGGGAAAAAGTATTTTTTGGGTCTTTTTTGTAGTTCCACGGTTTGGCCACTATGTAAAATCGACTTCAAAGACCTGGGCTGTTCCTGGGGGCTTATAACAAACTTCACCAATCCAATAGTTTGGTAGCCTATATGTAGCCTGGGAGGTGAAACCCAGGGCAGAACAAAGTCACCCAGGCAGGTAAAAGCGATGCACATGAACATAAATATTTTTTAGGGATGGTAATGCCAGTCAATCAGTCGCTCCACCACAATGGTCCAGACTAAAGGAGCAACAACTATTGGAAGGATTGGCATGACATTTGGTTCAGACATATTCCCCTCAGGATTATTAATTTTAACTTTAGTGACCCGTCAGGTCACTAACACTTTAATTTGTCAGATAAAACAGTGAGGACGGACACGTTACCTCATCCCAAGCGGAAATTGCACCCTGAGTCTGGGCCTCACAGGTGCCTCGAGTCATTAATAACAAAAGTCAGTGTCAAAAACCTCCCTTTTATTTTTGGGATCATCTCATTACACGGAAATGAATGAAATGTATTTTGGGGGGGATTCAGTGTTACTAATTAGCATGTGCAAATAACACCTCGTCATCACCCATTACAAACATTTGAATTGTGAGTTTCAGATTTCACACTATGACGCTAAAATACAGCGTGATTAGCTTTTCTAGGTCAGGAGATGTTAAGTGGTGCAGAGGTCATCAGGTTGCTCCATGTGATGCGAGTGTTACTACACCTGGGATTATTATAAGATCTGTATCTGCAGTGGAGGGTACAATTCACTGAAAAACACCTGAAGCCGAGGCAATGAGGCATCCAGCGGACTCACTGACAACGCACAAAAAAAAAAGGCAAATATAGCTAACCCTTAAACTCACCGGTGCACTAAATTCCACACATCCATAAGAGCATCTTTGAAAGTGGATATTTACTATATGTCATTTCAGAGAGACGTCTTTCTGCTGTGCAAACTAGCAGTTTGTGTCTGTCACCTGCTCAGCGCAGCATGCACATCAGGGCAAGGAACAAATAAGGTGCGAGCTGTGCCGTGTGAAATCACTTCGCTGCTGTAAATGTGTCTATTTCAAAGAAATGTGTCGTGCAATGAAAATGCTTACAGACGAGGGAATAAAACCAATACCTTTGGTTTCAGATGAGGAGAAACGGTACAGTAAAAAGCAAACATTTCAAATGAATTCAGGAAAAAACAAATTAACATGTACTTGCGTTTTCCATAATAGTGGTAGTATACCAACAAATGGAAATGTAATGTAAACCTCTATATTGTTTTTTGACTTGGTTCTAGCGTCTTTTTTGTCAGTCTGAAAAAACTTAAGTTTGTAGCACCTTATTTCAGGATGAATACTGGCCCAACAACCTGTGTTTAGCTTGAGTGGCAAAACCCAGGGAAATAAAGACTGCAGAGCACTTGCTGGTGCTCGTTAAGCGTGTTGCTTTGACTGAGCGTAGAGTAATAATTGACGGCGTCTCAGATGAGTGCGTCAAAATATGTTAACAGCTCAGATCTTCTGTCATCTGGACTGTGGTGGCTGGACAGTGAGAACAATGGCCTCATTCACCAACTGAGTGCGGACATATTTGTGAAAAATATTTAGTTTTCTTTTAGTTTTCTTCAAACCTACAGTTGTATAATATAGGATTAAAATTACAATAATATTTCAAACACTTATAATATATTTTTGATGATTATTTTCATTATTTTACAAAGCATTATGGTCTATAAAAAAAAAAGAAAAAAAGAAAACACTACACTCTAACACTAATTGGGAACCATGCCAGTACTTAGTGATTGATCATGCTATTTATAGGCCCATGGTAGGCCTGCTAGCACAATGGCATTCCCTGAACGAGTAATAGCATCCCATGCATCATTTAGTGTTATGTCATATCCACCAAAGCCTGCTAAATATGATGCTCGTTCGGCGTTCGCTTACTCCAGAAGTACCTCCCCTTCAGAACTATTTTTTTTCAGTTTGTAGTCCGGTGCTCCACCCTCTTTAGACTTTTGTTTCGGCATTCTTGACTTAATTCCCTCAACTTTTGTGCACATGGCCCTGCAGTCTCATGGGGTGTTTACCTATGCTAATTAGATTTACATTGGGATTCATCATTATAAAGACCACAGGTGGCAACAATTGTGCGGCGCAAAAGACGCCATGAATCTCACCTAGACCTCTTTTTAGGCAGAAAAAAATCAAGAAAAAAGGTATTGGTGAATGAGGCCCATTTGTTCAGAGAGACTTGAGTAAGAAAATCAATGTGAAACTATAAAAGTGAGGGAGACAAAACGGGGTCTTCTAGAGATCGATTGCCAAAAGTCATTATAGACAGACACTGACACAACATACTGCTAGCATTGAGTTGTTGTAATCTATGAGAGATATCTCTTAAGGTGCATTAGGACAAACACAATATAGAAATGGAACAAGTGCCACAGGCTAAGCTTGAGCTGCAACGTGCAAGGAAATCAAAGTCCAGCCGTCATTCCAGGGGCTCAACCTGTAATTTGTGGCAGATTGTTTAGAAACATGTAATTTCGGTTCCAGGCACGCTCTTTGCTGATCCAAGAGCGAGACACAGAGAGGGAGAGAGTAAGGAGGTAATCCACTGTCAACCCCTGAGATCAAGGTATGCGCAGTCATTTTCTGAAAGTCAAATTTTCACTCTCGAAATTTTAGTCACAAAATCCAAAGCCAATCTGAGCTATCTCGAAAATTCATAAAATACCGGCAGCATCGGACATTTTGGTGATGCTGGATGAACGCTTTTGTGTTAAAATCAGGAGGATCAATAAGCCGAGGGAGCAAATCGTGGCTGCGCGGAGCTGGACTCAGCAGAGGGTTTGAAATAATCGTATGAGACAGCTTGTGGGAGCAGGAGATTACTACGTGATTCCTTTTCATCAGCTTTTTACATCTCACTGTTCGGGGCCACAAAGGGCAAGCATAGCTGGTGATCACAACGAGGATTATAAAGAGATAATTGGGCTCATGAACACCCACTCATCTGCATGAGACTCATATCAAAGAGGAGAAAATTTTGACTAATTTAGCCATGCAGTGAATGACTTGATTGAAGATGAAGATTTCGAGGCCACTACAAATGGCTGAATGATTTTCAAAGAAAAGGTAGCCTGTTTAAAAGGATAATTAATATCCTTATTGGTATTGGTATTATAATTACAATTATATATTATAAACGGGGGAGTAGAAGTATACGTAGAAGCAGCAGTAGGTGCACTGTTAGTAGCACAAGTAGTTGTCGTAGCATTAGGAGTAGAAGGTCGTAGAAGAAGTAGAAGTAACTGTAGTATTAGTGATGTCCATCGAGAGGGCAGTGGCGTGCACAGGGCAGGGGGAAGAAAATGAATGAATAAAATGAAAACTGATATAGTATTAGTCCATGCCAGAGGGGTGAATTATTCTGTACTCTTTCCTGAGAATTAAAAGTCAAATTAAAAGTATTTAACATCAAAATGCTGTTGCAGTGTTCTTTAAAAGTCACCAGAATACAGGAAACAAAGTCTCTGAAACTCTTTAGTATTCATAGTAGCAGTAGTAATAAAGGTAGTAGAAGAAGAAGTGTGTGTAGTAGCAGTAGAAATATGAATGGCGGTAGTAGTAGTAAAAGAGGTAGCAGTGAAGGTGGTAATAGAACTAGTATCAAAGGTAAGTAGTAGAGCAAATAGTTGTAGAAGTAGTTTTGATTTTGATTATTATTGTGTATGCATACATAATATGGCCAGCCCAACCACAATTATTTAGAAAAAGAGACCATAAACCATAGGAGCAACATAAATAACAAATAATTCTGATCAAATAAACCGTCCTGATGTTTTTCCAAAGCTTTAGAAACAGAGGTAGCCAACTTATAAGCATTAAAATGAAATAACCATTCCATTCTGTCCTCGTCAGCGCACCAAAACAGTAAAAGTAGTTGTAGTAGAAGTAGTGGAACTTCTCGTTGATGTGGTGTTTGTGATGTGTGTGTGTGTGTGTGTGCTTGCAGGTATCCTGTATTACAGTGTGTATTTCAATAAGCACACACACACACACACAGTAACACATGTTTAGACAGACTCACTGTAACTGCCGCAAATAAGGATTCGACTGAGAGGAAATAAATCACATTATTGGCTGAGATGTCGGGCTTCCATTGATGGAGCTCTTAATTTAGTGCCTTTACCTCGTTGCCAGCAGAGTGCTGGAACACTGGAGGATACTGGAATACTGGACTGGGACCAGCCCTGCGCAAAATTCCTTAAAACATGCATGAATAGAACAATTTATGCAAGCATTTTCCATCTCCAATGGATGGAAAACTGCCCCACCACCACCCCCCACCCCAAAAAAAAAGCTTCGCCTGCTGACTGTTGCTAGGTGGCTCTCTCTCGTTTTAACTGATGGACACAGAAATAGCGCTCTTCCGACTGCGGTTATCCGGCACTCGTGTTTCCATCACACATGTAATTCAATCAGCCCGTCATCTGCGCTAATACCCAACACATGAGAAGCACCGGTATAACCATAGCCATCACTCATCGCCCCACAACAATAGTCCAGGCTCGTCTGGAGCGCACAGCTGTTGTGATCTAGCCGGAGCTACAGTCAGGGGGCGGTGGGGATATCGCAGACGCTAACATGTTAGTCAATCAAACATGAAGTGTATTAAAATGAAAGTAAAAGTGTCTTGTTTTAGAGCTATTCTTCATTCACTTTATCTGTGAACTCAGCTGACAGTCTGGTAATTCTGTGAGGCCAAATATATCCAGAAGATATCAGATTGATTTGCCGCTTAACACTGTGAATGTCTTATCTGTCACGAGCTTGGAATGCCATAAATCTTGCGCCTCCGGGCACATGGCAGGAGACCAAGTTAACGTAATGTGTTACTGGTGATGTCATGCCTCGCTATAAAGGAGTCATCTTGGCGTGAGCGGCCTCAGTGCAGAGGACACGCTGATAGCAAAGCTTATCCTGGAAATTCAGACGGAATTGAAAGGAGTTGTGATGACTGCCGGTGTGTTCTTTAAAGTCTGAGCACTTTGTTTCCAGAAAAATATTTATGCAACTGTGATATACATCTGCTCTCCACCGAGATCAAGTGCCGGTGGAAGGTTAAGACATACAGCACAGTGTGTCTAAGAGATGTGGCCCGCATGCGGTGACCTCAGAGCATGACTCAAGTTCTTCTTCCTTCCATACGTGCTCCTTTCATCAGACATCTCCTGCGTGTGTTTCAACATCAAGGAGACACTTCAGACTAAATAAATGGAGTGAAAACTGTCTGTTCATCTTCAAATGCCTCGGGAACACCCCGGCATGCACAGACAGGTCTATGTTTATGTTATTTGATGCAAGGAAATGCATGGAGCATAATCGTAAGAGTCTGACTGCAGCCAAATCAGCCACATCACACAAAAAGAGAGATATTTTCCCAAGTGCATTATGTATCTATCTACTTGTGCTGTCAGTGCTGAGTGCTGACACGTTGTGATGCTCAAAGCTTTGAAGTGTGACTTCTTGAAAAGGCACAATGTCCCACACACTGCATAATACACAGACCCTAATGTCAGCAATTTTAATTGGAAAAGGCTTTTTACTGAAGGGAAAACGGCATTTTTTTTTTTCTTTTTTTGTGATTTGGAACATATCTTTCACTGAAATTTATATCACACAAGCCAGTCAAACTATAGAAGACACAAGACACTGAGGGCCATAAGAGGGAGCAAATCTCCAGAAATGTTAGATTACATGAGTTTCAGAGGAAAAACATACCTTATCTCATAAATTTCTTGAGACCCCTTTCTGTATCATGATTATTTTGCCACATTGGTTCTAGACCTCCAATATGTCACATTTACAGTGAAGAATAAAGATTTTGGCTTCTCTGTGATTTACATTCGTTGTTTCTATGTCATGACTGGTCATTGATCTACTTTCTCATTCATATCGTCTCTGTTGCATTTTCTTTTTTACAACAAATCGGGGCACTGAAAAACCCCAGCATGATTGAATACTTTCAGTATCATTTTTCGATGGAAAATAACACACAGTTGCCCAAAAACCCATCACGGACGCTTCACGTCAGCCAAAATCCATTATTGTAGGTGAATATGGTCAATGAGTATTATTCCTATATCTACCATTTATCTAATATGACGTTGTTTTAATAAATATGCGGAGCGTATAGATTAAAAATGACCACGTTTAAGAGCTGCGCCCGTCTTCGGACGACTCGAGGAGGATTGTATGATTGCAGTTGGTCATGTGAGTATTAAAATACTGATGATTTCATTTAGGTTTCAGCGCCTTAAATGACAGACTTTGGGTGACCTAAACACCTCCATATTTGTTGTGTTTGTCAGGCACTTCCATTTTGTTTTGCGCAATTAAGCGGACATATCAGACCTTAAAAGGTATTTAGTGCGTATAAAGATAGCAGGATAAATGGAATATCTGTAGGACTTTGATAATGACGCCTTGGCTTCCTACTCTATAGCTCATAGCTTATTGCTTTCTGTTTGAAGCCTTGATTAAATAACAAGAAGCAATGTGATAAAGACGGCAATCTTTTTGTGTACTTAGGTTTTGTAACAAACAATGTCTCCTTTCAAGAAATGACTTGCACACACACCAATCGCTGTTATTACATTAACAACGAATAAATTACTCCGTGACATTGTTTTTATCTAGTTCTCTCGGCTTCAGTTTTGTTGCGGCGTTGACATAGAGAAACTATGAGAGCGAGGGAAATACAGCGATGACGACACGCAACACACAAGTGTCAAGAGGCGTCCATTGTTTCTTTGTGTCGTGCTGATGCAGCATCAAAAGCTTGGCTGTCCTACGAGCGCATCAAGAAGCAGAGAGACGAAATTGTGGGATAGTGAAAATTGGATCTGCCAACAATAGCCTTCCCTCAAATACTAAAGTTTTCTCAACTGAGGTGTCAGAGCGTGTGATAATGTAGACAAGGGCTTATGATTGAAAGTGTTTCTGTCTCATGTAGAGCGCTGCGAAAGCTCCGGGGTCAGAGGGTTATCTTCACTCCCATTCTAAACTTGTCATTTCTGTCAGAACAATAAAGAGAGCTGATTCAGAAAAGCTTAAGAGTAGGCTTTGCTTCGGTCACCCCACCAATTCAAAAGTCACATGCACACTCGAAAATTCACTCTAATTTGCTCGACAGCAAACATCCATTAGCTGCTTGGTTCACCCCCTGAAGGCTCTGCTCTGTCACAGCAGCGACGGTGATGACAGTAAATGAAAAATACAAAGATTGGTGGTTATAGAGGAGGCACACAATGCTCTGGAGAAAGAAGTGTAGTGGGTGTATCATTTGGAATTGATTTGACCTTCAGTTAAATAAAGAGCTTCTCAGGTTTTTTTTTTTCTGATCCAATTCCAGGATGACAAAACACTTGGATTGAAGTCCAAGCGCCAACCAAGTTCTCTCCTCAGAGATCTGTTGTAGCTCATTAATGTCAACACTTTAAAGCTGGGGCGCCCCATGTACTAAAGATGAGTCCCTAGCAGCGACCCGGGTTTGAATCTGACCACTTTGCTGCATGTCAATATTTTAAGATTAACAATGGATGAAATTGTTAATGTCTAACGTGAAAGGGGGATGTCATGTTAATGAAAATTGAGATGAGAATTATCCCCCGACTGCAGTTCCCCTTAGCTTTACAGAGCACTTTAGCATATTTCACCTCATTGTTTTGGTTTTAAGGCCCGCAAGTTTGTGGTTCTGGCTCTCTTGCTGCTCTCCTCAGCGTCCTTGTCAGATGTAGCTGCAGCTGTTTTCAGGCAAAAATGCTCCAGCCGCTAACTTAGCGCGAATAGCTCTTGAAGATAATGGAGCAACAACTGGCTAAAAAGCCCGATTTTTTTCCTCAAAAGTTGGTGGAGACCAAAAACAGAGCTAAAAAGATGAAGTAGATTTAAGATGGATGGATTTTACTGTATGTCATATGTAAAGATGTGATGCACGTGCAAGCCTAGGTCCAGATATAAAGGACTGAAGATGATGCCAACACATAACACTCCACATTATGTCTGACACTGAGCCAAAGAAGGCTACATTTCTCTCTATCAGACTAATATTTTCAAGTATACAGTGACTTACCAGTCCGTCACAGTTGCTGATAGCCACAGAGGCCTCCGGCATGTCGCTCACATCTCCGGTGAAAACACAGTCCCCGTGGATACGTTCCTTGGCCTTTTCCACAAAGTCCTCCTGCCATTCCACAAAAGCCCCCGGGGCCACCAGCCTCCTGTTGGCCCTCAGGCGGAGGTGCAGTTCTTTCCCGAACACAGTGACATTGAAAAACAAGTGCTGCGCAGAGGCGGGGGTGACGGGGGGCATCTCGGGGGCACCGCGGGCCACCCTTCTTCTGCTGCCAGAGGCTGAGGTGGCATCAGCATCAGCATCACCTGTACTTCCACTTCCAGCAGAGACCACGTGAGAAATGTACCGGCCACGGGAGTCTGTGCTGAATGGCACGATAAGACCATATTCACTTAACTTTCCAGAGAGTTTTTCTGATGGGACAGATATTGTCAAGTGAGAATCACATTCACAGACCTATGGCAAACTCTTATGGGGGGGAGACTATAAAGCAAAGTAAGCTGAATGATTAAGGAGGCATGCTGAGTCATAGAGGTCAGAACCAAACCTTATTATGTACATATTTCTATAGAAAGCATATAAGAATGAATGTTCTTTTTATGAAACTGGGGTATGAATAAAAAATCCTGTGGACACAGAATAAAATTAAATCCAGCAATTCAACACACTGTATTGACTTCATATAAAACCTTTAGCCACACTTATTATGTAGACCTATCAATGAAAATAGGCCATAATTCTACATCATTATTCCTCCACATTAAGAGTTTAGAGTGCACTTCTATACACAGTGCAAACAAATAAAAAAAGTGAATAACTCACCATGTGTTTCTGCAGCTAAAATATGATCCAAAAAGACTTGACTGAGGGAAAAGCACATCAATAAATACATAGAATCCATCGCGAGGGCTATAGTGTCAGAGCTGCCACTTCAGCGCTGAGTTTTCCTTTCTGTTGTAAACTCTGAGCAGAGTCCTTCCTCCTGAAAAAAAAAAAAAAAAAAAAAAAGCGCAAAGAAGTCCTCAGAGTTGAGCTGCAGCGAAGCAGCCGGGCATTTCTGAGCGTTTCCCTCTAGACGCCAAACTGACGGGTATTCACAAGTTGTTTCCAATCTTTTGGCCTGTGCTGAACTGCATAGACCAAGACTGCCCCATCCATTTAGGGAGCTAAGAGGGGGGATATCTGGGGTGCTGATGACGACAACTCTCCCCGGCAAAAACCGGGACGGTTTGAAGTGGTAGCCCAATTTTTTTTTCCCCTCTTCTTCGTCCCTTTCCTACCCCCAGATAACTTTTTTTTTTTTTTTTTTTTTTTTTTTTTTTTTTTTTTTTAAAGGCAGGAGTGCAAGTTAACGCACGCCTACGCTGAGAAAAAAAAGTCGGAAGAGTTCAGATAAAGTGTGCAGAGACAGAGTGTCCCGGTGGTGAAACATCTGCCGTCCAGTCGTGCACCATTACGCACCAATGGTTCGGCTGCGGGACTGCTCAACTTGAAGCCACTACCAGCCAACAGTGGGAGCGCCTTCTCTCCACTAGACAACCACATATTTAGCCAAGCGATTTTTTTTTTTTTTTTTTTTTTTTTTTTTTTCAACTCAAGAAAAAAGAAAAAAGTAACTGGAGACGTTGTATCATCATGTCCACCTCCACAGCTAATATTCAGTCTTAAAATGTCCTTCTTTAAGAGGGTGAAATGTATACCAGATGCATGGCAATAACTCATATATGTTTACATGAGGCCACAAACACATGTCAGCGATAACATGGCAATAAATTAGAGATGGCACAGGTCAAAACTTTCCAATGCACGTGTTTGAAGAAAAGTGGGACTTTGATTTGTTTGGAGAGAAATCGAATTAATTATGACCTCAAATTGGTTCACAGACGGGCATTAGACACATATTGTAGATTACAGAAATGCACACCTGACAAAAATATATATAAAATACAGAAATATACGAAAATTGAGAACATACTTTTTTTATATATATATAAAAAAGAAAAGAAACAGAAGGTCAAACCAGAAGCAGCACTTCTACCATCCTAGATGAAATATTAAAGGATAACTTCACACTTTTCTTAAGTCTATCTTAAAATAATTCTCATATGTACGTTTAAAAAGCTTTTTGCGTGGCATTAATTGTTCCTCGTGTTGATTTAGTGCAAATTATATAATTTCAAGCCAAGCTAATATGAGACTTTGGAGGTAGATGGATCTTCTTTTTCTTTTTTTCAGTACAACCTTACCTCTTTGTGTCACTTACTGTCTACCGCGGCTCAGTGAGGACACTATGTGTGGAAACATAAAGAGAGAATTTTACACTAAAAAGACTGAAACTGCAACTATTGCTGACATAAAAATTGTGTTTTCTATCTCATCAGAGCCAGTGTGGACAGGAGGAACGCTTTCACCGACAAACTACTGCCAACGTACATATTGTTTTAAAGATAGACTTGAAAAAAAAAGCCAAATAAAGTGCATTTCAAGGTACAGTAAAGTGATTTAATGCAATTTCTCATGGTCCAGGTCTATTGAATACAACTCAAGTATCAACAAAGCACGCCTTGCACGATCTGATTTAATGACCTCATGCAGTTTGCATGTCAAATTTTCATAATCTGGGCTAATCCTGCAGATGTCACTGTGAGCATATGTTCCATTTGCAGAAAGGGAACACATCCAACACCATCATTAGAGGCTTAGAAGGTGTGAAAACTCTCCAGTAGATTTCATCAGAGGAATGACAGCCTGTTAAAACTTTGGATGACTGCTCAAGCAACCAAGACTTTTTTTTTTTTTTTTTTTTTGGCCCCAGCTCACCCTGCTGGAGTCCAGACTTTGTCAGACATGACCACGCTGAGACTGAACCAACAACTCTGGGATCCTTCTCAGAGGAAGAGAAGGGGGTTGGGGTGAAATTAGTTTTGACTTTCAGGTACTTTTTTTTTTTTTTTTTTTTTTTTAGGAAAAAAGGTGTCTAGACTGGACATTCTTTCGCTTCCACAGTTCCTCGACTGTGTCTGGGCTTTGTTGATCTGCGTGACCTCCCCCATGCAGCGCCATACTCTCATTCTGTCGCTAATTAGCTCCATGCTCCCAGGATGGTCAATGTAGAGCAGGTGTGGGTTTTTTACGCAGTCATGATCCCCCCAGGGCGGCAATGAGAGGATTGGATGCTGATCCAGAGTTGTGCATTAATAAGCCATGGAAACTAACCACAGCATTAAGAGATGGAAACCATTAACTGCCTTGTAAGAAGTTTTATGCTCTTTTTCCATCCATACTGTTTGGAGTGTTTTTTGTTGTTTTTGTTTCGTTTGTGTCTAAAAGCCAGGGTGACATTCCACAATATGGCATAGTATTCAATTAGAAGCCTTGTTTTTTCCCCCTTCAAAAATGAATAGCTCCACTTACAGGCTGTGGTAATGTCCATACACCAGAACAATTTTCTACTACAGTGCGCCTATTAGAACACTTTGTCCTTCACAACTGGAGTGTAAGAGCAAAACTTGAATAAACTTTTAAATAGAACCCAACTGTTGAGTATTTCAACTAAGCCGCAAGATATTCACTCGAGCCTTCCAGTCCTCTTCAGAAATGGGATTTATTGAACTATAAACACTTGAAAACATAAAGTCAATCGTTCCTTTCCCTCTCATACTTCACAGAGACTTGATTCAAAGTCTCTTTCTGCATAGATGACTTTTAAATGTACCTAAAGTCTGAATGAAACAGACACATTGTAATCTGCTGAACAGTAGTTAGTCCAGTCTTTGAGGGTGGAGCTGCAAAAGAAAAGAAAAAAGCTTCTTCTCCTGTGTTTCCAGCAATGGGGAGAAGTTACAGTAATGTGTGTGGAGCTGTGGATGCCTCGGTGTGTGCTGTAATGTGGTCTAGCCATGCCAGCGTGCTGAGAAAATATGTGACTGTTCATCTCTCGAGATGCAGGGAGATGCAAAGCAGCTGCTAGTCTGCCCGGCAGCTTGAGGGAAGAGAGGAGCGTCTGCCAAGTTACAAACCAGCGACTTGAAGAAGTTGTTATTATGGTGCTCCGCCCCATGTGGATGGAAGGTTTTTGGGACTCAATGAGTTTCACTTGACCTTCCTTTAGAAAAGTTGATTAGTCTGTAATGAGTGTGGGAGTTTTTTTTTGCTGTGTATGCAGCTGCAACAGTGCTCCAATACGTGTCACCACAGTTGTGTCAGAGGTTTTCGCTTCATTGCGTCCATCAAAGAGTTCTATGTCCCGTTTGTTTCTTCATATCTCCAAAAATACTTAACTGGTTTTAATTTCATTTGATGGAAAGTTAAAGGAACAGTTTTAACATTAACTTTCTGGGTAAACGTTTGATGTAAGACAACAAAATATGAAAGCATTTTCTGGTCTGATCAGTAGGACATCATTTCTCTGTGACTTTCCAAAGTGTAACAAATCATCGCTAAAAAACAAATGGTTCGGTTAAGGTTCGGTTAGGGTTTAGGGAAAGATTATGGCTGGGATTAAAATCAGTTCTCAAGATGAGAGGAACTTTGTCGGCTTGTTGTTGAAATGTGCTATATAAATACACTTGCCTTGCCTTGCCATGGTAACAATAATATACACTCGGTTGTAGTTATGGGACGATCGTGGTCATGCTTTTAAAAAAACAGTAACGTTGACTGTCAATTTGAAACAGGAAACAAACAGCCGTCTCCTGTGTTAAAATCAGATTATTGTTGACCCAGTCCTCTACCCAAATGTGTGTCTAAACTAATCTAAGATAACCGTCTCCTGGCTGTAACTTCATATTTAATAGACAGACACTGTGCACTCTCACGGTAAAAAAGCAAAGAAGCATATTTCCCCAAAGTGTCAAACTATTATTATTTAACTCTTGGATTACCAACAGGGAGTCCATTTACGTTTCAAGGGTCCCATGTTCCTCAGCTCAAGATCCTCTTAATATGACACATTAAAGTCACATTACGTTTTTTCTCTAGGTAATTCAATGTATGTTTCCCTGGGTTAATACTTCAAAGTCACCCACCTATAGCTTATAGCCTCCAGATGTTATACTAATTGAAAACTAAGCCCTTAAAGCAAGACAGTTTTCTTGATTTTAGACATTACATTTCATTTACCTGACTTATTTGTCCAAAGCTACTTACAATAAGTGCAAACAACCATAAGGATACAAACTCACAACAGCAAGAATCCTGCGATTGGCAGATGCAGAGTGAAGTGAGCGGGCTGGGGTTTATGGTTTGACCATGGCCTGAAAGTAGAATGGGCCTGATCCATTGGCAGCACAGTAAGTCAGCACCAGTGTCTTGAAGCAGATTCGGGCAGCGACTGGTCACCAGACCAGGGAGCGGAGGAGCGGTGTAGTGTGTGGATTGATACATTGATATGTCCATATTGGCTGAATTAATTTTTACAATTCAAACTACATTTGAAACATCCAAAGCAAAATGGCCCTAAAAGACCAAATTCACAGCATATCAATTGTGTACTGTCCCTTTAATTGATACTGTTTGTACCTTTTTTCCTTTCTGATTTAGTAGTTTTGCTCTGCACCAGGAAGTACAGAAACAACTTGTTTTTCACTAAATTTCTCTGAGTACCTGAAGAACACATTTATGTGAATACAAAGTAACAGCAGTTATTTATTTACCTTAAAGCTTTTACGTTTTTCTGCAACATAAATAACATGCGACACGTTACAATGCTAATTGCGTTTGCATGTCTAGCTCAAGTTTAAATGCTTAGCTGTAGTTGACGTATTATTTTAGTTGTGCACAAACATTTTTTAAAGTGTTGAGTATACTTGTGTTTGTAAAAAAAAAAGTCAAACAAAATGTGTATCCTAATTTAGCAATGTTGGTCATTTGATTAATTCAAAATTTGTAAAATAATCAACACTTAAATGTAATAAAAACCTAAGGCAAATCATACATACCTTGCGGCTCTCCCTTGTAGATGTAGGTAGTTTCAAGACTTAAGAATTTCAGAACAGAACTGCTTGAATTGGAAACAGCACTTGACACAACATGTTTAACTTAAATAGACATAACTCAGAGTCTGACTCAGTCGGATTTGGGAGAAATTCAAAGTGTCATGTCTGTCAGAGCAAGTTCAAGTTAGGTTACAAGTCTTTATGAAGTTGCAAGTCTTTGAGGTTTGAATTATGTCCAGTAAAACTCTGCACATTTTATTGTCATTAACAGTGTTGTTCACTTAGCCTGAGACCAAGGGCCTTAAGTTAGTCGAATGCAAGTTAGATGGTTTCACAAAAATAAACAGATTTAGGCTATTTAAATCCTAAAAGGTCAACCACCTGACCTCCAAGTTTACTCAGAAAAGAGCAATGTTTCCATCATAACAATCAGTTCCACCTCCTGACCAGTGGCCCTATTTGACACAGCTCAATTTGTGGTTTGCTAACGATATGAAGCGAGCAATGAGAGGGGAAAGAGGATTTAGATTAAATATCTCTAAAAACTATCCTCAGCCTGACTCACGAGTTAGCGTAACCACTGAGCCCTGCTAAATTTGGAAGCATCTCAGCTCTGCTTACACGTCACGAGATTTTAGGTCTTGTAATGTAGCTTAAAACCAGCTCACACAAGATAATAAATCACCTATACCTGGAACCAGGTCCTTTAAATTGAAAAACTTGATGGGATGTATTCCTCTTTCAAATGGAAGAGGAAAAAAAATAAATGTAAGAGCTCTCTATCAATTCAATCAGTATTTTTTAATCTGCTAGCCGAGACTTTTCATTACCTTGCTCAGTCGGGTGTGTAATACGTAGCCTATCAGGAATTGTGCATTATTGCCCGCAGCAGATGAAGGTCTAGAGGTGTATTTGAGATTTAAGAAAACATCCCTTCAAAAGATGTTTACAGTCTCGCTTATATTGTTTAAATCCCTCAGAGCACACACGAGTCTCTAAGGTGTTTGTAATGCTGCCTTTATCCACACAAGTACAATCACAGAGGACGGCGCTGCACATGCACCTCTCACAGTGGCACCATGCCTCCTCTCCTGAGCAGCTCTCTCATCTGCAGAGGGAAGCTTTTCACATGAAGTTCATTACATCCCCTCTCGCTGCTCACCTCTCAATGCTGCTCTTTGTCCGCCGTAATCTCGGGATCCTTCAGAACCGCTAGCTTGAGTTTCACATTGGGGAGTATCTCAATGAGTCTGGAAAGGATTTCAAAGGCGAGGGGCCGCTATATCATCCAAGCATGGTCCTCATGTCCTGAGCTTATCTTGACTCGGAGTCAAGTTGGCCACATGCTGCAACTGAATAGCCCCTCTCCATATCCGAATGTTGTTTTAACCAATTTGTCTCTGTTGGTAGAGTTAAGAGAAACAGACACCGCTCTATAAAAGTTTGTGTTGCTGTGCATTTATCTAATATATCCCCAGGACCCCTAACAAAGAAGGATAAAGTAGGCCACAAACTCAGATTAATGCAAAGGAAACAAGTGTAACAAACCATAAAAGTTCAATCTGGACCACTTGGTTTCCATTTACAATAATCCAGGATAGGCCGTAGTGTGATAAAATCCTAACAACTTCCGTGCTCCCAAAGATAAGCCTGCTATGCACTTACAAGACAGGAAGTGATCTGGGATATCAGCCTTTCAAAGCAGGCCAGCAAAGCCAAGTGAGCTTCACTGATGTGCCGGCCGGTGGCTTTTAATCCCCACACAGCCCTCTATTCTTGTGAGGGTGATCATATTTTTATTAATTTTTTTAATTAAGACCTTACCTGTCCACATCAAAAGGTAACTCAGATTAGTCTTTTGATCTGCCTAAGCTCTTTATTACTGTATATGGAATATGTTAAGATTTCAGGCCAACAATGAATGATCTGTTTTGTGTAAATGTGTGCTGCTCGATGCTCATAACCTGCTCTGCTCTCCGACGTTGGCGCTGACATAAGAGGCCGTCTGGATATACGAGCGGGTTCTTAGCGGTGCGTATCTGGAGCAAAGGATGATGCCGAGATAAGGAGGAAAAAGACAGGAAGCCAAGGAGGGAAGAGACAATTATTTGGCTCAGTTGGTGGATCGGAAACTTCAATGAAACAATGCATAGCGGAGAGTTGTGTGCGAAATATCAACGGTCAGAAAATCCTCCCACTCGTCAATTTTTCTATTTAGAAAAGCCAACAACAACATGATACCAAAAGCAGACAAAGACTGTTAAATCTATTTGAAATATTTATTTTAGCCCCCAAAAAGAAAATAAATTGAACACACAGTGAATAAAAGCTAAAAGCATTTCCTCTATGAAGAGTGCCTGTTTGAAAAAAAAAAACATTAAATTGAG
>CALSCE010000091.1:11655803-11666333 GCA_943593645.1 Bovichtus variegatus | reverse complement strand
AAAAAAAAAAAGAACCTGTACAATAAAAGTTTTTTCCAGAAATGTAGGCTCGCTAAACAAGAATTGGCATGTGTTGAACAAAAACATTGGTCTCATTACTGCCCTGATTGGCTGACAATGCAGTGAATCATGCAGCTTTTGTCTCATTCCATTGATGCCGCCACCACGAGCTGCGTTGAGTCGTTAAAGGGTATATTTATGCACTACTCCTAGCATGACAGCATAACACACACGAATCTCTGCCCGAACTGCCGGCGGACGAGTTGCATTGTGGATAACGTAGGCACCATGTTTTGAAAAAAGGCGATAACTCTTCTTGAAGTTTTTAAGAAAGTTACCTTAGCATTTCATGGGTCTTTAAAAAACGTTATCCTAAAAAAAGTAAATACAAAGACATATTAATAGCTTTAAAAGTAAAGTCAAACTAAATTAAAATTCCTGACATGCTGTACTGTTAGTACCTGTATCATGACACGTGTAAATAAATGTAAAATAAAACAAATGGGACACTTTACTGGTGTTAAACTGTAGCTAAAGAAACTCTGACCAACTGCATCTTGCGCAAAGCTCCTCTCAACAACATCCGCTCGCTTTAGAAAACTCAAAGACGCTTTTAAATAACAGATTTCATATGTACACAGGGAACGTCATCAAAAATGGAAAACCTCAAGTGGAACAAATGCACAGCCCCTGATGACAGCTGTGCTAAGAAGAGAAGGACAGGGCTCGAGAAAATATCAGGTCACACAACAGCAAACAGGTGTGACATGCAACCAAAATTGTTGGCTGACAACACAGTGGAATTTGCTCCTCTCCTCCATAACGCCATTTAACTTGTCTTGTTCCAACAGAAGTCTTAAAAGGCTGTCTCAACTTTAAAAAGGGAGTGCTCCTAAAGAAACCTTCATTTGACAAAAAAGTAACATAAATATTAGTACATTGAAATTCTATGTTCTACCAATCATTAAAAAAAGGCAAAGGCACAAACATCAACTTCTAATATAGGAGCAACATTCTGCTAAGACATTGAAACACCGAAAAATGTTAACATTGTAAGTGTGTTTGGAAAAAAAGAAAAAAACGAAAAAGCAATAACAAAACAATAGATGAAGGGAAAATATGCATAATACAGGGGTAAATATAGAAGGCATAATAATGTTAATGTAAATGTCTTTTATTCTGAAAAGCACAGTACTGTTTTGGTGCGTTCACAGTGATCCTCTCAGATGAAATCCCCTCGGAAAGGAAGTGACTGAATGTTCTGCTGTTGCCAGCGGCAGCGCAGCCTGGCCAGCGGCGTGTCCCTCGGGTTTTCAAACTCTGAGAAGCCCAGCTGGTTGAGGATGTCATAAACTCCGGCTCTGGCAGCCACCTACCACAGAAACACACCAAATGTTAATGAACAGGCAACACAGTCAGCCAGGCTTTTCTATTTGTCAGTCATGACCACACAAACGCTTTGACCGCCACTTTTTCAGACTTGAAGCCTGTTATCTGACGGTTTCCTACATGTGCAGCTGTTACACTGGAACAATAGGCATCTCCTGCAGGTTTAGACACAACAGGAAGTGGTAGAAGAAGTAATCAGAACTTATGTAAAAATATCAACTACAATGTAGACAAACGTGATAACAAACATTTCACACTCCACTGATTTTACACATCAAGGTTAGTTGACTCGTTACATGGTACAGTGTGTAATGTACAAGTCTACATTTTAGCCTGAGAAAGCTTTAGAATTTATGTCTTCTGAGACTTTGGAGCGAGGTTTCCAAAGTCTCCCAAAATAACCCTGATGATGTCATAGTAATGTCTTCAGGGTTATTCCAGCTCAGGCTTAGAGAATCAGAAATCTTGCATTACAAACTGGGGGTGTGCAGTGGATGGACATTTACCAGGCAAAAGATGCTAGTGACTTGCATTGTGGGAAATGTAGGACACAGCGTTTTGGGGGATTGACCTATACTTGAGATAAAAAAAAAAAATCAGGAAATGTCAGGCTCAGCAGCTTCGAATTCGATCCCTTTCCTTAATCTACGAGTCCTAAACTGGAACAGGAGTACCCTTTAAGAAAATTGAATATTATCAGTGAAAGACTTTATACGCAAGGGCTGCGACCAGGAAATTTAATTATCTTAAAATGACACTGGAATCACAGCTCCATATCATTTTATTCACAACAATTCGACCAAATGATAGTCTTCCTCAGGAAGATCGGATTAATCTAAAACAATGAATCTCATTTTATGACCTTTGTGTGTAAAATCTTTCAAAAAAGTAGAATTGCTTATAGCACAGCATACATAAGGATATCTTCCCACGGTGCTGCCGAAAGCAGGAATGATACGAGGTAGAAGTATAAAGCACATTATCCCTCACCAGGAGGCTTCTATAAATAGTCTTCAATAGTTCCTGTTTATTGTTTAATAAGTGCAAATAACAAGTGTGAAATTTGATGAAAAGTGTGCCGAAGCATGGTGTCGGCGCAATAATAACATAATCCTTAATTCGTCCCACAACGGGGGAATTTGTATCATCATGAGCTGTTGAAGGAGCAGCAAGGCTTCCTCTCCACGTGTCGAGGCGACCTTCAGCATGACACAGAACAATAATTGTTCCTGGTGCTAGCGGTGTGTGAGTGAATGTAATTATATAAATGCAGTCTATTTACCTTTGAAGGATACTCCTAAGAGCCTCATTGTGTGCGTGTGTGCGTTTTTTTCAAGTAAAATGTTTACCACTGAAATGGAGTGAACTGGAAGTACAAATTAACATAAAATTAAATACTAACTACCTGACGATTACTACTAAGTGCATTAATGGGAACCCCTTGGAACCACACCAGGGAAAAAGTGTATGTTGAACGAGAACAGAGAGGAACACGGCGAGATGTCCCTCTCTCGAGAGAGAGTTCAGTGTTCGTGCTTAAACAGCAGGTCACGCTGACTAATGCTCCGCTTAGGCTGTCAAACACCATAGGACTGATGGGAAGCACCACGGACAACCAGAAACATCTGGCCATAAAGCCAAAAAAAAAACAAACAAATAAAAAAAAGAAAAAAAACGTCAGACAACGAGTTCCCTGCAAAAAAGTTTAAAGCTTGAATGCCCCCCGTTTGAAGGGCCAGGGCTCGCACAGTTTACTCTGCAGGAGAGGCTTTAAGGAACTCAGCTGGACTGTGGAGTTCAGCCTCTACACGTTTGATAAAAGAGCAAATGTAAGACTAATAAGGTCACATCTGTGTGTCAAATTTATTTAATTCCATCGGCCTGTGTATTGAACTTCACATTAAAACCCATTTCAGAAGGCACCAGCTGTTAGCACGTTTGTAAGACCTTAGAAGACATTCAGGGCACGACTCAGTGGACGTAACGTGGCCTCAAGCGCTTTGCCAATTTACGCTCTCCCTCTTCGCCTCGGGCGGTCAAGAAGTCTGCAAATTTGGAGCGAAGACGAATGTGCAAGGGGAGAGATGTTAAAATAAAGGCGTCCTGTGTGGATGCATACTTTCACACAACACAAAATCGAAGACTATGACTGTGGTTATGTTCTCGAGGCTGTGAGGTAATCCTGTATGAAGCGCTTTTTAAAAAATGCATGTCGTGTTTAATGCTGTCGAGGACATAATAGAACAATGAACAAGAATAATAGTATCCAGATATCCCTTTCACTAACAATGATTATAGCTTAGCTGGCCAGATTTGTGCAGAAATAAACACAAGGCACCGCAGAGTGTGGTCTAGATTACCCACTTGCTGACCAGGCAAACTCAAAATCGTACAATAGATATCATGTAACGCTAAAACTTTTGCTTTGTAGAGTTAACGCTTCTCTCAGTCTTGTCAGCTGTCTCACTATAAACACATTATCACGCAGCTTTTATTGTGAGGTCTTAATTAAGCTTTTCATGTCAAACAAATGCACTCATGTACCTTTCAGGACATCATGTTTGCGTTTGATGTATTCCAGGATGGCTGCCAGCATGACTGCTGTCTGAGCGCTTTGGTGGGAACAAATGAGTGGGTGCAGCTGAACCATTAGTCGGTGAATGGGACTCCCAAGAGGCCTCGTGCCATTAACCAGGGTGCTTAACCTGACTCATCTACTCCACAGCACAGCAGTCTCAATGAGACATTACAGAAATATCTGACAATTTAAAAGAAGATGTTGGGGAGGACGAGATGGAGAGGATGAAGAGGGTCAGAGCGGAGGGAGTTAGCATTTCTTCATTGTTTAAAAAAAAAAAAGGAATACTACACCATACAGTGACCGTGGAATGCACTTCTCCTTATTCCATCGATATGTTCGGTGTATTTCAATCATGGATTCTCTAGCACAGAGGTAAAAGCACCACTTCCATGACATGCTAATGTACTGGTTTTCAGAGGAGTATTTATTAGGAGTGCTAATTAACACTAAACAGCAAAGTACCAGTATCATGCCAGCAATCATCTGCACATTTTAACAAGGATTTAGTTCATTTTTATGTTTATTGCTTATTTCTTCTATGTTGACCCATTTGAAAATGGAATGTCAATTTAGCTTCATTTTTATACATCTATAAATAAAAAAAGGAAAAAACACCCCCGGCATGGGCTTGTGGCTCGAGAGATCTTGAAAAGCAGCAGATCAATACATCCGCACACGAATCAAGACAGATCACATCTTTGAGGGCAAATCGCAGCAGGCCTCGCAGTTGTCGACGTGCGGTGACAAACTTGCTAGGTGACAGTAAGCAGAGCTGTCGGAGAGATGCCTTTCATGCTGCAATGAAGAGATCACAAACGCCAATACTCATTAGGCGGCTGGAGCGGCTGGGGAGGAGCAGCGCAACGAGGAGGCGCTGGTCTTTCCCAGAGTCGGCTTACTCAAAGGCTGCACATACCGGTGCCTGTATAAGGGGACAGGGAGGCCTCTGTGCCACACATCAAAACAGCTGGAGTGACTGATAGGGTACCTCTCCTGCAGGCATCCGTGGTATGCACTGTACACAAGTCCTGCCATTGTGTAAAAGGGCCACATTTCGGATTAGCAAACACGAATTTCAATTCCAATAACTCCTCTGATGTTTCTGCTCTGATCTCACTACATGGCAACGAGGCAACATGGGCTAATGACGCGAGGGACAATATTTGTATATTGGTTGAACACGCAAACAATGTGGCAGTAAGCGTTTACTTCACTTAGGTACTGCTGCATCATTTTTGACCGTGCATTGAAACGAGGCAAAACACTGTGGTCAAACAATCTGAACGGAAGCAACACGACCAAATAGGTCAGAGAATCCGTATCAGCTGGCACAGGCTGCTGCCCTGCAGGACTGGGGACACTGTGCTCCTGCTTTTAGCCGCTGTAGAGATAAAATGAGTCCATGCACACGCACACGCACACACACCCACACCCACCCACACAGGATGCAGGACAGACTGTACAGCTCAAATCTGGCAGGTTGTGCAACAATGGCTTCAAATGCATGACCAGTGTTGGCGATGACCCCTGACCGCCGCCTCTGGCGTCGCAGTTTGTCATTAATAATCCTGCCACGGTCACTGGTGATAGGCTAATGATTGTGCCTCCGGGTTGGTTGGGTCAGATTGGTTGGGCCGCTGCCAGATTCTGCTGCAACTGGGCCAGTGAACACATCACAGTGCTGCCTTTAGCTCGTGTCACAAGACTTTGCTGCGCCATATTTGTGTTTGGCAAATTTCTTTTAGAGTTCACTCCTATGTTGCGTTTGTTTTCTTCTTTTGCTCTTCTGTGTGAGCTGTAAAACACTTTGGATCAACCGTGTCAAGTTCTACAGAAAAAAAAGGTTGGATTGAGCTTGAGAACATAGTGTAGCAATTGACAGCTAAAAGCTGAAAATGTTGTATGGAAGAGATTGCCTTGAGAATTTAAGTGCAGAACAAGTGTAATTTAGCACTTGAAATACTTTCAGTACATCTCAACTCTAGTTCCCATCAAGTAATAACCTTTGTGAGCTGCTTCAAGTGGTGGCTGGCTAATGGCCTGAACCTTTCCCCTTCCGTCAGTGTTTGTGTCACTGACTTCCATAAAAGTCAGAAGTAGACAATATTGTTTGATCATTAAAAAGCAGCTTCTTGAAGAGAGGTGATTGTGCGTTATTGCATTTTATGGGCCTACTTTTTGAACTGTGAATGACACTTTAATATTATGTTAGAAGTGTTTTTTGTTGCCTGCTTTACAGTAGAGCACTCCTGTTCCCTGTGGGCACGCTTGTATTTTCTCATGGCATAACTGGGCCATTAGAGTCACTCTGATGCACCACATATATTTGCTATTCATAACAGGAAGAATATGCCCTGATTGACCACGCATATTTCTATGACAATTGTTTTCACAGCTATTGTTCCAGTCTATTTTGGAATTCAGCGTTTTTTCTTTGAGTTTATTCCACCTCAATAAGGACAAAGGAGGAAGAGATTTTCATTCACTGATTTTCAATAATTTGAAGCGTTTTGCATCGTTTTTCCAGGGCGTCTGCTCCTCACAAATAAGAATAGAAAATTGCTAGGTTCAAAAAAAAAAAAAACATAACAATTTTATCATTCAGCCTAAAAAGAAAAATGCATCGTAAAGATGGAGTAGTGGAGGTTTTGCTGAGCCTCAGTGCTAAAGCTGGGATAACAACATGACACCTAACACCTTTTAATTCAAACCAAATGCATAAAAATGTAAACAAAACCATATAATGTTTATTATTTATTCACATTTAAAATTAATTCTGTGTGCTGCAGCTCTAACTGATCAAATTGCATTTGCCAACCTGCCAAACTGCTTATTCTTTCACATCATGTGAGTTTAACATATTGCAACATACATTTTAATTGCAGTGTGTGTGTATGTGTGTGTGTGTGTGTGTGGTGGTTCCAGTTACTGACTACTCATTTGTTTGGAATGCACTTAAATTCTCCACTTTACTGTAGGGGCACAGCTGGCCAAACGATTAATGTACCAACAGAAACACAGCCGAGACGTTATGAAGTTCAGTGTGTGAAGAACCAGGCCACAATAGAACCAGAACCAGCTTGTAAATTCCTTCAGCAAAATCCAAATGAAACTCCGCCAACCCGGTTCACAGTGTGCACAAACTGAGTGTGGAAAAATGTTTTTATGAAGAAACTGTCCCTCATCTCCCGTTTGGTTGGGAAATAAAGATTTGCTCCTCTGTCACAATTTTACTAAAGCTGCAATCATCAGCAAATCTTCAGCAGCAAACAAAAAGGTGACACATTAAGTCTCGAAGTCTCCGTACCTGAAGGACACACCGTGCTTATTCAATACGGTGAGATCAAAACATGCACAGCTTTTCTGATTTCCAAGGGCAATTCAAGAAAATAACTCATTACCGGCAGCGTCAACTTGACATTTCTATGAACTTTTATTTTATTATATTTATTATATTATTATATAATATATTTATTTTATTTTTCATTTTGTGAATTAATAGAGGTCACATTATTATTATCATCATCATCTCCTGCTTAGTTATCAATCATATTCCCCGTCCTTTCCGCCTGCATTTTACTTGCATTGATGTCGCGACAAGGAATTCAAATGCATATGTATATAAAAAAAAATCAAAGTGACATAGCATAGAGTAGAAAACAGAGGTGGGGGCAGAGGTCATGTACCTGTTCCATCCAGAGCGTGAAGGAGCGCTGCCAGGAGTCTTTCTTCTCCAGATGCAAGTATGTGTTGAAGAGGATGAGGTAAATGTAGCGCTCCAGATACTGCAGGCTCCTGAGCACGAGCTGCTGACACTCCTTCTCCGTCTTACCACTTTTGATCTGAGAAAAGAAGTAAAGAAAGCTCTATTGGTGCAACAAATCGGCACAACAAAACACCCCAATGCATGAACAACAGGCATCAGTAGCTTACATATTTCACACTTCTGCATTTCCACTGTGTAAAGTACCAAAAGCGAGGCAGGCTGTCACTCTTTTATGTTGCTAGTTCGAAGTCTTTAAGGGCCTCTGGCATGTAGGCCGTGTTTGCATAATGTTGGTCTCCCTCGACATTTAAAACTGAAAATAGAAAATGTTACCAGCATTTAAAAAGATGATGACGAGGGACATGTGACGACATTTTATGCATTCCTTTTGGGTGCATTAATTCACAGGAAGACATATGTGGTGACCTAGATGACCAATCAGACGTGTTTTCCGCTTATATAACACCCTCATTCCTGCACTGTGTTTCTCTTATATCCCCTCAACGCGCTCCCCCCGCCTGCGTGGACAGTATTTCCGCTTGGCGCCAACATGACATTGTTTATCTTGGTCTCCCTCAGGCCGTCAGCTCCACCAACAGAGGGTCTGTGTCCTCTAAAGTGCAGGCACGGTATCAAACATATATTGTGAATCACGCATCAACAGCTTTTACTAATCTGTGACAATACACACGCAAACACCAAGACCAAGTCACGCCGTCACTCTCTTTCTTTCCACCACTTTAGAAAAAAAAGAATGAAAAAGCAACCGTAATTTAATAGAAGAAAGCTTAATGGTTATGCATTTGAAAGTCAAATAGGTTCCCATCATGCCCGAAGGCATAGACGAAGGACAGCATTGCTAAAACTTCCCCCCAAAAAAAAAAAAGTTTATAAGAAAGAAGCCAGAGGCCAAATAGTTTAATATCTTCCTCTTTGCAAGTTTTACATCCTTTTTTTTTTTTTTTTAAATAGTGACTAACTGTTATATCACGATGCTCAGCACGTTTCATTTAATTAACAAATGGAAAATAAAGTTTGCATTTCATCCTGAAGACAAAAGATGCAGCTTGTTGCTGTTTCCACACACCCACCACAACGGAAATTCGGAAAGAGTTAGCAGTTTAAGATGAAAGTCAAGCTAAACTTTACAGAATAACTAGCTTTATGACTGGCTTTTTCTTTTCCTTTAAGCTACTATCATGTCATCAATAGGCATCTAAATCAAGCTCTAATTTCAAAAAACTTGTTCTGTTCTGTCATTAATAGAGAAGATTCAGACACTGGAATAAACTCGCTCTCCTAAACTGTGCATTTTGAGAAAGATATAACTGCAAAATGCACTTTTTTCATGACTTTTCAACATAAGTGTGTCCCCATTGTCTGTAGAGACTCCCAAAGTGTCAGAAGAGACCATCCTCTCTCTCTTTTTCTCCTGATCTCTCCATCTGAAAACATGTGTAACCAAAAGCAGGTCAGATTTGATGCTGAATATGACGTCCTATGTTATGTAATATAGGTTCTGGGGTGGCTCCGTGAAGAACCACTTGTAGCTAGGTGACCGTCCCCGACCAAGGAGCACCTAATTATAAAATCAATAATAAAAGGAGGCGTTTCCCAACAAATAATAGATAGTGAGGTCGAGTCGGTGGGCCGTCTGTCAAAACTGTCGCCCTAGTATTCACAACAGTTGTTTTTACTCCCTCTGTCTCCAAATACCCTTTAACTCCACTTTAGTTACCTGGTTATTCTTATGATCAGCACTAACTAATTACAATGTTCATAGTAACACACTATACTCAGAAACACTAGAACAAGCAATTATCCAAAGTATGAGTTGAGCCTATAATCACTTTGATTGTTATTCAAGAGACAAGATAATAGTACTCTCACAGGACTGGTTCACTGTCTACAGAGCTGGAGTGAAATGAAAACTCATTTGCAAGTCAATGTTGGACACAAGAATCCAAAAATCCACAAAAAAATTTATAAAAAAAAAAAAAAAAAAAAAAAGTTAGCTTATGTAACTTTGCAAAGCCTGCGCTATTACACGCCACTTCTTAAAAAGTAAGGCTGGTAATTGGGGTTGATCTTGAATTACAGACTGCGAGCAGCGTTCAGGTAAACGCAGACAGGCTTTCATCAGTGTGGCGAGCCTTCGTCAAGATGTTTTCCCTTTTTCTTTTTCCTCCTCTTTTTTTTTTTTTCCTGATTGCTTTAGAGCCTTGAGCAATCCCGGGCATTTTGTGAAGAGGCCTGCCATCCAGCTGTGTGGCCGAGTGTGAGGTGTGTGTGCAGGATTGGATAACGTTTTAATTGGGGTTAATAGAAAGTAACAAGCGGGGACGAGGTGTAATGTATCTCAATGAACTGCGTTTCTTCAGTTGTGACTGAATTTTAATTTTTTTTTTTTTTTATGGATAAAACAGATCATCTGCTCACAGTTTGCTGCGTATCAGGTAAGTATATTAAGGACATTGTGGGGGCTGCACGGAGAATAATGAAAGTTTACCAAGTAGGTGGGCTAGCACTCAGGGCAATTTGAAATGTGCACAGTGCACCATAATACGGTCATTCCAGAGCTGAATGACGCAACAGAGAGAGAGGGGGAATGAGTGGGGTTTCCTGTTCATTCCCAAACAGCCGTGGTTGGATCCCAGTTCTCCAAGCATCTGCAGCAGAGCGGAGGAGAAACTACACCTATGCAAACAATGGATGTGCTGTCTGTTGTCTATCAACTCTTCCAGGAAACGGAGAAAGAAAGAAAGCGTACACACGCCTCACTTTCTCTATCTTT
>CALSCE010000091.1:11459156-11655403 GCA_943593645.1 Bovichtus variegatus | reverse complement strand
CCAACCCGTGGTAAAACAATAAAATGATTTTGTCGTCCTTCCTCAAATCTGGGACTTCTTTTTCTGTATTACAAATACAGACTACTGCCGTCTCAACAAACTGAATTGTAAAAAAATAACATTTGTATTTTAATGTTTAACAACACTGTAGTGTTAAATCCACTTTATCCACTCAGCTAGTGTTTGCCACAAGAGGACATTGAAATGTGTCAATTGTTCTTTCATTTTAAGCAGTTATTTTGTAACAGGACAACTTTTAGATGTATGAGGACATAACATGTCAATGAAAATTGTTTTAAGAGGAACTGGTTATTTTTCAGTGAACATTAGTACAAGAGAAAATGTTGGACCTTACAGATTTTGCACCAACTGTACCTCAACGCTAACTTTATTTCTTTTTAAATCTCTTACAAATCTATATGTTTTTTGTTCTAGTCATTTAAACGTACCATACTGATATTTAAAAAAAAAAAAAGAATAGCTCATCTATAAAGAAAAGTAATGCGTGGCTTTCGGAGGTAGTTGCACAGTTGAATCCCTGAATGGCGGCAGACAAGTGTTATAGAGAGGTCCGTCTGCTTGACATATGGTGCCAATTACCAGCTGATGGCGTTGCTGAGGTAAAAAGGCCAATCCATATTGGCCCTTCCCACCCAGGTTTGCACAAGCAGCCATTCATCAGATTCTGCAAGAACACCTCCCACCCAAATCCTAAACCAAACCCCGACCTGTCTAGAGTGGACAGGCAGCCTACACATGGCTCCTCGACTCAATGTACAGACAACTCAAAGTCAAGTATACAGGCTGATTTTCAGGTAAGTTCATTACAAACCAGGGCCCAACTGCAACTTCTGAAACCACTTTCCATCCAAGATGACTTTCTGTTGCCAAAGCTAACGGATGACAGATTTAAAAGGCTCATATTATATATAAATATATACAAGATATTTAAATTGAACAGTAAAATGTTATCTTTAAGCATTCTTTATTACCATTTGTTCCTCTCTGTGGATCTTTGTCTGACATGGACACACGAAAACGGGTTTCACAAGTGACTCATTTTCACTATGATGCATTACTCCGGCTTTTCCATTGACGCCACCGTGTCGGTACATGACTCAAAAAAGGTTAATGACCTGTACAATTCCCATTTTAGGACATCTCAAACTCTGCTTGTCAGGCTCAGCTTTATACTGTCAAACTTGGCTTAACTCTCATTAGTCTAAAGGCAGTGACACACAAAGCCGATTATCGGGCCGTCGGTCAATGTCAGTTTCCCTTTTCTAATGACGAATACAGACACCCGCCGCCTGCTGTTATGGAGTTACTTCGTCTCATGCAGGTGCGGAATGTACGTGCTAGTTGCTGTAGTCTTCGCGGTGTGTCCAAATGCGACTTTTTGGCCGAGACGCAGGCGAAATGAGGCGACGCACATGTTTGTTGCCCGTTTAAATGTTATTGGATCTTAAAAAAGGCACCCAGTCGAGTTTTGTTGTAAACAAACAAAATTTCTGTTTACATTCGCTGTCACTCACCAAAAATCATTGCGTGTACCCCTGAGGTCCAACAAACGTGTTGAATGCATCTCCTTCGTCATACAACATCCGCAAAGCCAATTTTAAATCTGGTATTATGTACATCAATGTTAAGTAGCTTGCAGTCTTCTTTTTCCTTGCCCTTGTCGGTGCATTGTAGAAAAAAAGTCTGTAGGGACTTGGCTTGGGAACCGGAGGCGCCGGTTCAAGTCCCCGAACACACCAAGTACGGAGTGTGGACTGGTACCAGTCCACCTCATGGGCACCGCCGAGGTGTCCTTGAGCAAGGCACCGGACCCCCACGATGCTCCCCAGGCACTGTATAGTAGCTGCTCCTAATACTAAGATGGGTTAATTTTACTGTAGGTGCTGTGCTGTGCACATGTGTGTGGCCATTAAAAGAGGAAATAATAATAATAGAAATAATAATATTCATTACCACGGAACACTTTTATCAGCGTTTATATAACATCCAGTCTTCAAACACATCAAAAGAGACATCATGCTCACAGGCAGCTGCTGAAAGGGTAAAATATATTTTACAAAAATGCTCTCGTCTTTCATGCAACTTCAAATTGGCTAATTTTCTGCAGTTTCACAGAGAGTAATTCAAATAATTTCAATGGAGCAGTTATCCCTTTGTGTTTATTAGGAATTATTGAATCTTAATTCTTCTGGCTTTACAAGTAAAAGCTCCCATCATCACTCTCTTTTTATTTTGTCTACCTCTATAAAACTTAATGTTCTCTCTCAATTTTGCTTGTTCGGTCTGTGTAAAGCTGTTTTACTTTGATTAGAAAGGTGAACTATATATTATATTTATAAATACTATTATTAGTGTTATTAAAAGCTTTGACATCTTAGTGTAGTGTGCATTCCCCAGATGCTGGAAAGTCTGAAAGTGAGAGAAGTATATGAACATATTTCTTATGTATTCCTTCAGGTTGGATGAACCTAACCAGCACTGGCATATTTTGATGACCATCCACTCACCCAGTCTGCCGCCTGCCAGGTTGGCCAGTAGCAAAGCAATCCAAGTTATATATCATCTGGCGTCAAGCTGCACAACTGATCTTTATGGATAAAGATGGTGCCCAAAACTCCTGTTAAAAAAGGGAGCTGCTGGACGGAGATGCCTTTATGTTAATGGTTTCTACAGATTCCAATCCTCTGTCTGTCTTTTTCCAGTCGCTGATCCACACTACGCTGATTAAATCAAGAAGTCGAGGTTGAGGTGGATTTAAGGGGCAAGCTGTGTCAATCCGCATACCGTATTTAGATATGCCATCAACCAGTCTGTCCCTCTAGCCAGGGGCTTGAAAACTAATGTGAAAATGTAACTTGGTTAAGACTCAAGAGTTCAGATACTTTCTCATGACATCACAAGCAAAACCTTGTGGATTATGATCTCAGTCAGAATAAAGATTTAACCCTCCTTTCATATTTAAGATGAATATTTAACAGCTCAAGTAGAGAATCAAACAAATAGTGTCTAACACAAAAATAAGCCTAAAAACATGGCAAACTAAAGAAGGAATGTACTGTATAATCAATGGTCAAATAGGCGTTTGACTAGAAAAAGGACAATTTCCCATGCAGAAATACATCACGTGTCTGGTGAGCAGAGATTACAAAAGCCACAGGAGGAGACAGGGCTCATCAATTTAGCCTAC
The DNA here is from genome assembly GCA_943593645.1 of Bovichtus variegatus. Lineage (NCBI taxonomy): Eukaryota > Metazoa > Chordata > Actinopteri > Perciformes > Bovichtidae > Bovichtus > Bovichtus variegatus. The sequence goes on along the minus strand of CALSCE010000091.1, from coordinate 11,652,195 downwards.
ACAGAGACTGGAATATCTGCCCACATTAACCACACACATTATGGTACATTCTGTACGTGCACATGCCTGGCAACAGAGCACATGGAGACTCTGTGAATCAATCAGTTACTGAGCTATCAAAATATCTTGTGCATGCAAACCCAACACTGGGGAATTAAAATGGTATGTCTGAGAGCTACAACTCATCAGATATTTCAAAACCATTGGCAATTGGCAATTGGCATTGTGTATCCACGCTGGGGGTTAATAGAAAGCAAATGTATTGATGGTTGACTTTTTTTCTTGTTGTTGGTCCTTAGGGGACATTTTGAAATAACTACGGATGCATTGGCATGAGATTTGGTACAGGCATTCATGGATCCCAGAGGAGAAGTTCTCAAGAATTTGATGACTTAGCGACAGGCTAAAATCTCCCATTAACGCATAACATCCCAACATGCTAAACATGAAGAGGTTACCATGCCAACTGTCCATATGCTAACATGGTAAATATTCTCCATTTGAACGTTGGGTGATCATTAACTGTGACTGAACCACTACGAGCGACATCTCTCATACACGTAGTCATGTGATCCATCGTTTACATAAAAATAAGACAATGCCAATATGCCAATTTAAGTGTTTTCTGCAATTGGGCCGACAACAGCATAGCTAGGCCGATGTACTCATCCAATGCTCGTCGGCATCTTTGTACCAATCTTCCTCTCGCCATTGTTTTGGCTCTAGCAGAAAAGATGACGTACCCATTCTTAATCCCCCCTACTGAGTTCTTATCAACTAGACAGTTCTTTCCAACCACGGAGAAATCCAGCAATGACAACAACAAACTAAAGTAGATGTCTTTGAGTGACTGACGCAAATCAGACACGTGAGCAGTGAATCAAAGTCCTTGAAATAGGCTTTGCCCTATTAGTCATATGGATCCTAAAATCTCTATTCTATTTTCTATCTCTATTTTTCCTCATGCAAGACTTAGTTTTATGTAGTTTAATGGTTGTTATATCCTCACAGGGCCAATGCTACTTTTTTTCCCATCTTCAGTGCGATCTCTGAATACGCCAGTCTACACATGGATTTCTCCACCTGAGCACCTGTCAGTCTATGGAATGTGTGAAGGCCATGAATCTATTTTAAACGCACCACTTTTTAAATGCCAGCACATATCAAACCTGTGTCATAACAATGACTATTTCAAACGAATGAAAGAACAACGGGCCTCAGGCAGCAAGCATTATAGAAACACTTTTCCTCTTGTTTTTATTCATATCCATTTGTTCCAATTTCGTTAATGCCCATTGATTTTGGGAATCTACAATGTTTTCTTATTTTTGCTCTCTTTCTCTTCAGAGGAAATGTGATGAGTGGTCATTAGCACTCTTACCAAGAAAAGAAAAGAAAACATCTCCTTTTCACAGTACACACACGTTTCAACATAGATAAACACAAGAATACCATAAAATCTAATTTAGACTATTATGTTTCAGAGTAATTATAATGATTGGATTATTATTATGTGGAGATAAGAAATACTATTGGTACAATGAACACGATGAAGACTATAAAAACCCTCGGAGGATGAGGTTGCATGCGTTCAGCTTCTGCATGGCTGACTTACTGCTCTTAGATGGTTTTTGATTTTCCTGTAACACCGCAACTGACGCTCTGGAAAATCACATTTTGACTTTGTTTAAGTTTATTTAACAGTAACTAAATTTCACTGCTGCTAAAAGTTCATCTCCTTACAGCCCTTTTCTTGGTGCGTCTTTCCTATTCTTGGGCATGTGCCAGGGTATTTGCACAGGGCACAACACCTGCCCTCATACAGTGTTGAGGAGGCTATGCTAATAATACAGAGCCACAATTTATGATCAAGTGGGATACATCATTCAGCGCAGCTGGGTAAGAGCAGATTTGAATGGTTAAGAGCGTTCTGTGAAATCTGGAGTCGATTTTCTCACTGTCTCTTAACGGAAATTTAAGAGGAAATATTTGAGAAACGGTGGGTTGCGAGCCGTCTCTGTGGCAGAGCACAACTCATTTGACAAGGCGGGTCTGAATGTTCCTTGCTGACCTTGTGAGTTGTTGGCACTTAAGGAGTAGTTATGCCGTCGTTAACACGGATTTCATCTGTTGCTCAACTGTCCTCACGTACGAAACACGGCTTCCCTGCTGGGGCATTGTGACAGTGCAACACAGCCCAGTCACGACTCCCGCATATCCCACATGGTTGGCATTTAAGTGACTTCACCGTTGGGATTGGATTCCCGTAAGTATTTGTTCAGTGCCAGTAGCTAGCTAGTGTGAAAGCTTAGACCAAAAAAGGTGAACCCTTTCCTGGTGAAATGATTTGGGACTTAACCGGATCCGTCAGATACCATGACCACAGCTACTGGGGGCATGTTAAAACACTCATGCATGGTTTTGGGGGTAGTTATTCCTGTTCTGTGGGGCTGGGGGAATGACAGGTTTAGTGTGAGGGGGCAGGAAATGGCAACCCTTCTGTGCAGTGCTCAGTGAGGTCTGAAGCGCTGTGCTGGGGCCAGTGGTTAAGAGGGGGTTGAGGGACATGAGGGAGGTCAGGGCAAAGGGCAGGCCAGGGCAGTTCCGTTATTCAGGGTAAAAGGGGATAGACTAGGAGGAAAAACATGACGCTTGATAAAGTGGTTAGCATGTAAAGAGTGAGGCAGAGCACAAGAGCTCGATCCCTCTAAATCCATTCAATGACTTCCTATAATCCAAACTACTCCCAGCTATTTCTCAGCCTTCAGCCGCTTCTTGTTCAGCAGCCAATTTATTTAATTTTTTTTTATTAGCTGGACTGACATAAACGTAAACACTGCTGGTTCTTATGAAACTGCTACCACGACAATACAAAACACTACCTGCCCAGTGTGAAATGAAAACTGAGGTAAACAGGTGACAAAAGATTAACATATCCGACTCTACAATGACATCACTTGTGGATCAAACCGGGCTAAAATAAAAATATTTTGAATTTTGGACTTAAAAACAATAGGGTGGTGAGAGCAAGAAACCCAGTCAGACATTTAGATTCAGACTCCCACATACTGCACACAACATGTGGGTAGGTTGCATCATTTGCATAGGAATATTTGATTTGTGTGAACTCATGCAGTCTTACACAACAGCCCTGCACACATCCTATCCTCAAGAAGGTTATGTTCACTCCAATGTGTGGGGATTTTGTGCTGCTGGTGAATTGTATTGCATAGGTTGTAAGTTCATAGGTAGGTGAACCAATTAACCTGGAAGCCGGGTGTATAATTAACTTTGTTTACATGGTTGATACACAGGTTTCAGGCTTTGACTAAATCACCAAAATGGAAAGGCATTACCTGAATTAACGCAGTTCACCAGTGCTGATTGTTGAGTGTGGAAAACAATACTTGAAAAATCACATCAAAAGCATTGAAAAGCATGTTCTAAGAATAACAGTTAGGCTAAAATTGTTGTGAATAGCAGCACAATTGAGAAGTGGAGCTATAAAGTACAAAGTGACTAAGCCACTTAAACTTCAAAACGCAGTCATGAGGGTAGAAAATAAGAAAATAAAAATGATTATAATTCAGGGGTTTGAATGCAGTGACAACAGAGTTTGTTTGTGTGTAATGGTTCCAATGTCTAAAGTGCATCTGGAGATTTGAATTATTAGTTCCACGGCTTTGGTTGAAGATGTGCTAATCAGTGAAATCGCCTGGCTCAAACAAAAACCTGCCTACTCTCCGCATTCTGTTGGATGCAAGGGCCATAAATACCACTGAATCACACTTAAAAAAGGAAGCATGATTACCCCGCTGACAGAGAGTAGGAAAAAATCATTTCAATAATAAATAAGAGTCAACTCAGAAAGTCAAAGTCACAACGCTTCTACATCTACTGCAAATGAAACCTACTCTTTCATACAACATCAATGACAGAAATATATTAGGGTAGCATCAACTTTACGCCCTCTAATGCATCATGACATGTCAGACATCTAACACTCACTACGTGTATTAGAGTATCATTTGAAGTCTTTTAAAGGTGTGGAAACTACCCTAAAATAAATGAGCTCCTGAATAGCAGCTGACTCGTAGCAGCTGCGTAAAACCCCTCCGGAAAGCCCCCAGAGATGCTTTCTTTACCTCTACGTGTGCTTCCACACACACAACACACTCGCAAAATTGCATATCAACTCTCGGGAACTAAGAGTGCAAAGAAAGACGTCGTCCAAACAGCTCAGCTGGTTGCACCTGCTCCGATGGGAGACGGTCAAAACAAGTCATTTTGTCGACAGCCACAGCAAATACTGCTATTGGCATTGGCATGCGAGAGGCTGGAAATTATGAATAAAAACAACAACCTCTGGCTCTCCCACTTTGCTCCCTCCCACCCTGTGCTCGATCTTAATGAGAGACTCTTTTCAGGAGCAGCGAGTCGACGCACACTTCAGGCAAGAAGAAGAAGAACTCGTCTCTCGTTGAGGTGGGCTCATTTACCTGCCAATATTTCCCTTGGCCGTTACAAACTCCCCCTTGTAATTGGCCCACTTATGTCAAGTGGCCGTCCTAATTGAGAAGAAAAGTGTTTAAATACAGGTAAGATTAAATGTGGACGGGAATTCTTTGACCTTACAGCGTGGCTGCCTCTTTTTCTCCCTCATTCTCATGTTCTTTCTTTCTAATCCCTTGCTCTTCTTCGTTAGTCAAATTAATCAGTGCTGCGGTGGTCTCCCTCAAACCTCCCCAGTGCCTCCGCCTTCTTCTTCCATATAGACGTCAACTACCTCAAGAAAACCTGCTCACAGCATTCTCCCCTTTCTGAAAATATTTTTCCACTGCCCCGTCCAAACCATGAGGGCCTTTCTCTGGACACACACACACACACACATGCACACGCACATGCACTATTGCGCTGTATGTTTCAGTGTGTGTGTGTGTGTGTATGTGTCCAAAGAAAGACCCTCTAATACCCTGTTGATGAACAGTGATCACATTTTCTGCACAAGCAGTGCAAAGTCGGGATATATCAGACAAGGCTGTGCGATCCCTGCCTGGTGGTAACAGTAGAATAATATCTATTGTGGAGAACGGAGAGTATATAATTGTTTGTGGAAATGGAATATCCTGAGAAGAAATTGGGATGATTTCGACAGATGGTAAAACGGGAAAGTTGCGATCGTGGAAAAAACAAACAACCAGAGAGGTAAGAGGAGGAAATTGAGAGATTGTGAAGACGTTGGTGTATACGTTAAGAAAATATCAGTTTCCCTGCTAACCTCCAAATCATTTCTGATTATCCAATAAATTCAGCCAAATCTCCACAAAGAAAGGGAACAATATCAACGTTAACGCCAGTGAGCAGATCGCTTGAGGCGATTTTCAATCTAAAAAATGGCTTGACGATGGAAAGAAAGGCCCCTGCAGCTGATTCCTGTGTAGGAGACAGGAGGAGGAGGAGGAGGAGGAGGAGGAGGAGGAGGTGGTGGTGGTGGTGGTGGTGGTAGCGGAGGAGAGGAAGTAGTCTCTCCAGTGCGTCGGCCTTGATGTTGGAGGACGCATCTGCAATGCGAGGTCACGCCTGGTTGGCAGCAGGGATTTACAGGCCCTTCAAGAAAACCCCCTCCCCCCCCCCCCCCCCCCACAAAAAAAAAAATCCCACCTTCCCCCCTTCCCAGGCCCCTCTGGGAGCTGGCGGACGGTTCGGGTCCCAGTGTAAATATATTTTTTCTCTATCAAAGACACATTTTCCAACCACTGTCAAAGGGGAGGAGGGTGCTGTGGAGGGGGAGGGCTACGAGAAGAGAGAGAGAGAGAGAGTTGGGGGTGAAAGTTTTTCCCCTCTTCTTCCCCCCTTTTTTTTCTCCCCACTCTCTCGTCTGCTGCTGCCTGCCGGGTTCTAGCAACATCTGGCATTGTTTATCACCTGGCCTGCTGGTTCAAGCAGGAAGGGAAAGGCTGAAAGGGGAACGTAGTGCCAACCTGAGGTCCGCTAACGCAGGGTTAAAAGATCATTTTGATTTATTACAAATTTGGGTCCCGTTTCTGTAGTTTTGGCCATAATTTCTATTGGTTGGGATAACATTGTATGATAACCACGTCAATATGGAAATCTGGAAACGGCAACGTCGCTAAAAAAGAAGTCTTGTGAGGCAAATAAGAAAAACTGTGGGAAAGCACAACCAGCAGATCGAGTACGGTAGTCAGAAATGTTTAAAAACTTAATATTGAACCATAAAGTCAGTTTGTAAACTTTAATGGATGTAATGGATGTAATAATGTTAGTGTTCACTTTCTTTTAAATAGCTTTGGCTAACTTCGGAGTTTGTTTAAAACTTATATGATTGACTGATTTGGATAACGTTTTAGCGATGTCGCGGCGTTTACAGATCTTAGCAGTTAGAAAGGCGCCCTGTGGAGGTTTCTTAAAAACAAACTAAAGTTCTGTTCACATCCAGCACTTCTCACCAAAACGTGTGTGTATCCTTGAGCCTATCAAACATGTTGGGTGCATTTCCCTCCTCGTAAACACTTGTAAAGCTGTTTTTTTGTTTGTTTTTTTAAAATCATGCATTATTTACATTCGTGTGAGCTAGATGGCGGTCTTCTTCTTCACTGCCTTTGCTGACACATTGCCACGCTACTTCTTGTGTCGACAGTCCGCGACTGTCGATCACTAGAATAGCGTGAAACTGCCGACAAAAAAGGGACCCACTTGGTCAAAAACTCCACAGGGTCCAAATGTAATTATCACAGTTAGGAGCAACGGGCACGACTACAAACATAAGAACCATTCTTTTGTTTTAAATAATAATTTTGAACTCAGGCATTTTTACCTCACAATATTTAAAATACGTGTAGAAAACTCCTGTACTGCTGATGAAATCATCATACAAATTGCCTAATTGATTTGAAAGTGAGCCGAGAGCGAGCCTTTTCCTGGAGCCTGGCATCAGAAAGTGACAGACGGAGAGAGAATATAGGCGAAAGACAAGGTTCATAGGACAATGAGGCCCATTGATACGGTGGAGACAGGACTGGGTGCCTCCAGCGCGCTGAGAACGGCTGACGGTGCACAGAGGCACAATGATTACAGTCTGCATTACAAATGGCTAAAACAGAGCCGTGGTCCTGCAGAGGCCACAGCATCAGGAGAGACCTTGTCCCGACAGGTCTTCAAAGCCCCACTACAAGCTCATTTTGTTCCCTTTATGCGTATGCCATGTGACAATAAAGCCTTTGAATCTTTGTGTCCAAATTAGCTGGAACATCTTGCAGACATGCAGCTATTTTCATCCTTTTTTTTTTATAAATACTTCTCTATCTCTGTTTCTCGTTATCTGCATTTACTGCTTATTTATGCAATGTCATAGTGAAGAAGTGTCTTTGCTATGAGCGGTCAGAGACATATATTATATGTGTATCTATTGTTTACCGTATAGGAGTGGGTTGGTTTGAGCACTGTTGGTTTGCCCCTGTGCTTTGTACAGCAGGCACACTTAATAAAACTTCAAGGAGGTCAAGCCTGAAAAATCCACAAGTAATCATTTATTTTTCCTGCCTTTTTTTTTTTTTTTTTTTTTTTTTTCTTCTCACTCTTTTCTATTTAGACCCAAAGGAATTCCATTGAGTTTTAGAGATAAGCCATGTTGCACCACAATCATTTTCCAAGCTCCTGCCCACAGAGCAGTGGATTCTCTCTCATTCATTACTCTGGGATCCTCAGAAAACATCTAAACAAGTTCTTGACGCCATCTATGGGGCTGATGTGGAACTGCATGTAAATCCTTATTAACGTGCTGATTGTGTCTCAGTATAAAAAAGGTGCAGATTCATACGCAGTGGTTGTTATTTTTCTGATTTGATCAATACAGACATCGTCCAGGAAGCTTAAAGGGATGTCTTTGCATTTGAAGACACAAAACTCAACTATTTGCACACACACACACACACACGTTTTTTTTTTATTTTTTTTTTTTTAAGCCATCCATCCCCTGCGGTTATTGTTTATCTTTTTACCTTTTTTTTTTTTTTTTTTTTTTTAAACATGTTTAAGATCTAACTATTCCTGGATCTTTCAACTACCGGGTAATGAATACTGTGATGTGCTGTACCTGTCTGTACGTGCAGATGATGATCTCTCGCAGGTGGTAGTGCATGGGGGTCATGGTCTCGCTGACGGAGTCCAGGGCCATGTCCACCTCCCTTTTCATCCTGTGGCCGTCGGGGAGCAAACGCACCAGCTGCATGACGACCTGCACACCAGACACAACAGACACTCGTTATTACCGTGCATTGCCATCCAAGCGTTTCAAGAATGTTTTAAAAGCTGCGATAAGACTGCGAAATCTAACAAACGCCACAAACTCGGATACATCAGCCTCCCACCTAATACCACACATAATGTAGTAATGCAGTAGAAGCAGGTGCAGCAACGTCATGGTTTACTCGGAAAATATGTTTTTCCTTTTCTTTTCTTTTTTTATGATCGTTTTGATGCATTGATCGAACCCGTGGATTGAAATGTGACGACGCTACAATTTGTCAAATTCCTGAAAAACTATTTTAACACAACGTCTATTTAGTGGCCCTTTTGGAGCTTACACACAGTCTCTCAGCAGGTGGAGTTTTCCCAGTTGTCACGGTATTGTAAATCTTTAAATTCCCCTTTTCCTACACTTCCTTTTTGTATTTCTTATTGTTCTCATTGACGTTGATCTTGGAAACAGCCGTTGACAAAAGATTCTGAACACAGGGTTTATTTAGCATCTGCTCTGGCACTTCTGAAGTCACACCATCTTCCCTAAAATGTTGAGTTTAAGCGTGATAAAATATGCAATTAAAAATATAATTGTCTGCATGGTCTGCATAGAATGTGCGTTTCTAATCTTGTCCTGTAAGGGGTTTGTGATGCATTATGAAAAGCACTTTAAATTGTCTTTATGGATGAAAAAAGGCAATCTTGTCCTGGCTTGAAGGATCTGGCATCATCACGCCATGCCAAGATGTACACTTTTGTACCATTAGAATGAATTAATATTCATACAAGTATGAGAACTGATTTAAAAAAAAAAAAAGAAAAAACAAGTAAACTGTCCATCATGTGAGTCAACAGTTCTGTGCAACACTCTGCTGGGTTTATTAGAAGAGTATTGCCTGTCAGTCCTGGCCTAATTTGAATATTGGTGCGAGTGTGTGTCAGCATGTTCAGTTACAGTGTTGACCTATCAGAGATGGTGGATGTTTCCATCAGCATGTTAAACCACAGCGCTGTGTGGCAGTGTACTGAGGCAAGCTAGTTTACTAAACCTGGTTGGTGGCCTCTCTGCGGCCGGTTTACTTTGGCATACTAATGATAGAAAAGATGAGAAGAAGCAGCAGGAGGCAGCGAGGGAGGAAAGCCAAAAGAGCAGAAACCAGAACAAGCCTGCAGGGAAAAAAACCTATAAACTCATTCAGTGTGGTGCAGCCTCACTGCATGCACTGTCCTTCTGAAAAGCACAATCTGTGTCAGGTTGCATAAAACCTTTACTGGGTACGAATCATTTTTTACCTACTTTGTATTCTACCGGAAGTCACAATCCACGCCGTGCCTTTTCATACACAGGCTGACTTTACACAACTAAATCTATGTTGTCAAGATTATTCATGTTTTCTGGAGCTTTAAATGGTTTACTCCAACACTATTTTCAAATAGTGAGGTATGGTATGCCTGTGCTTTGCATTTTTAATATTAGTGAAGTCAACAACAAAAAGCCAGTTAACCATCCCAACTTGAGAGAGAACATTTATTGAAGCTATTTCTTGGGGCTTCAAATATACACAGACTAAACATTTTTATTTATTTAAAAAAGGCTATTTATGACTTGGGCTGCATTCACACCAAATAAGGGGTTGCAGCAAAAACGGCAGTCCTCCCATTCATTTCAATGTGGGTAATGCGTTTGGGCTGTGGCTGCGGGGACCTCAGGTGATGCCGAAAATGAACACAGAATCAACTTTTGGAGAATTGCAACTCGATGTCATGCTGCTAATCAACAGGGTATTCAAATGAAAATGGGGGAATAAAATGGGCCATTTAAGTGGCATCTCAACAACCCTCAGCTAATCGCCGTAACGCCTGATTTAGTGCAAATGCAGCCTTCAGCTCAAGTTGATCAACTCTTGTTTTTGGCCACTTGGTGGCAGCAAATTGACTCAATCTCACCTTTTAAGTTGAGATGGCAAACTTGTTGGCAAAAAGTTGCTTATTTACACAACAATTCAGTTACGGGGCAACATTTTCATCATTTGGAGTCGTGTCTCTGACCACCTGATGAATGCAATTATTATATATTACATCATTCTCTCTCTCTCTGAGCTCTGTATTTGACCTCTCTACCATGACCTCAGGAAAAGTATATCTTGCTCATTAGCTGCTAAATGCTCCACTATTTTCTCCAGCTAATTACTTATTTTATATTATTGAGCAAATATTCATTGTAGCCACTTTGAGGAAATCAGAACTAGAGATTCTTCACGGATTATCAGAGGATCACTAACACATTACACCAGGAGAGGGTTACGTCACACCACACCAGCTCCTCCATCACGTGATGCTTTGGGCTTAACAGCCATAGCAACACGCTTTTGGCAGATAAGGCACTGGGGATGGCAACATCACACATCCTTCAGAGGTTAAACTGGAGGCAGACAAGGTTTCCGTGGCGACCACTCTGTGTATCCCAGAAACTCGGGTGGCCGCGCTGCTGTGATTGACACGCGGCATTGTGTGCCTGCAGAGTGCTGCCACTCTGTGTATCCATTTTTATGGTGCCGAGGACACGGCCAGCAGGTTCACTGATTCACTTTCACAACTCTGAATCAAGAAAAACACAGAGCAGCTCTAATTTACAGACACTATTCAGACCACAGAGAAAAGGCTTCGGTTTCTGGCTTTGTTTGGCCAAAGCTTTCCATCACAGGTGCAGAAATAAAAAAAAAAAGGGCTGCACAGTACCCCTTTAATATACAGTTGTATGGCGTACAGGGTGAACAGCTACCCGGCTAGTAAACACCTCGGACCACAAGCAAACATGTTCAGAAAACTCTCACTCTCTATTGCCTTCTTTGACTTAACTACGTACAAAAAAAAAAAGGTAATGAAATCTTTAAAATTGCCATTCTAAAAACTAAGGAAATGTGCAGAAAAGATTCATGCAGTTTATGCTCCCAGCAGCAGCATACACGTTACAGTTGAACAAACAAAGAAATACGTGCCACGTACAGAAATTCAAGCTGCATCAACAGAGAATTGAAGGGTTTAAAAACCTCACAGTACTGGCTGTGATCTTTTGATTGTCAAGTGACGTCTGGAAAATGCAACGCAACAGCAATAATACTTCAACACTAAAGAGGTCGCCAAAATAAAAAGACAGGGCTGACACAGAGAGTGCAGAAAGTTACACTGCTGTTTAAAGACACACATATACATATATATACACATATATATATATATATATATATATATATTTATTTGTTTGACCTTAAACAGCATCAATTTACTTTCCCTATACAAAGCATCTAAACCATGTTGCTGTAAATTAGTGTAATTACTGAGGTGGTGAAACATAATAATAATGTGTTGACATAATGCAGACTTATTATGTGCATTTGAGTCATAGATGTTTTTTTTTGCTGAACTAAAAACTAATCATGATGAAGATTGGAATCTTTAATTACAACATCCAGCAGATATTTTATTTTAGAACAACCACAGATCACATCTCAGCACTGATATGAAAATGGTTGCTAAACGCTGTGATGACCATGAAACCGAAAGACCAGATGGGATCGCAAATGCGATGACTAACGATTTCAATATCCATTAATATCAACTTTTTTTTTCACGATAAAAAGCCCTGCATAATTTCCTAAAGTCCAAGGTGACTTCTTTAAAATTAAAACCAACCGTTCCAAAAAAAAAAATGTGAATCCTCACATCTATTCAGTATTTGTTTGTTTTTTTAAATGACTAAATGATGTTTGGATCACCAAAATAGTTTAAGATTAATTATCTGTGGAGTGATGTATCGATTTATCGACTAATTGTCATTATGAATGAACTGTTGTTGACTGAACTTGTCTTAAGTTCCCAGTTCATATAAATGGAGTAATTTGCTGTCATGTGTTTACAAGCTGGAGAGGGCGTTGTTTTTTTTGTTTTTTTTAAAGTGTACATACCTCAAATTCCCCTTTTGTGTACTTGGCGTCAGGAACACTCACAATCTCATCATCACCAAAATCTGGCAAACCCTGCAGGTGGAGGACACCAGTTATTATGTTACTTTAGATCATTAAAACACTCGATTGATCATTGTTAGGTCAATGGTATTAAAATACTGAGGAAGACTCAAAGAAGCGTCTTACGTTAAAGTGCCAAAGAGTCAGAACAGAGATGATCATGGCGGTCGTTGTCCTGCCTTTGCCGTTGGCGCAGTTAAAAACGAAGGCTGAGTGCGAGTCCTCAGCCAAGGCACTCTTCATGGCCTCCAACAGCTTATCAAAATCCTGAGAACGAGAAACATACACAGATTTCACATACAAAAACACACACACAGACTCTACCACAGCATTTCTTTATTAAACCTAAATCTAATAAAACTATCATAGGAAAATCAATCAAAAGCTATAATAACATATTTAATGTTTTTTCGTAATTGGACATATTTTTTTGTGCACAGAGATCATGCATATTACATAAAATACATTCAAATGTCAAATGAATGCGACATTAAATTGCTTATAAACTGTTAATATTTATTACATAATTTATTTCACCCGTTTACTTCACACCTCCCAAACATTCTAAAAGAAATAAAAACTCAGTGACTAACAATGAAGAAAATGATCAAATACAATATGAATGGTTGGGGGGGAAAGGTGCATAATAATTCGATCTGCTCGTCATCGTATAGTGAAAAGCTTGCAGTAACATTCTTCACCACTAGAGGGAGCACAAGGCTCATTCATTGTCGCCTCTCTTCATTAAAAGCAGCACTAAAAAAGAACCTGTAAGCCACTTCTGGCCCTCATACCTGCATGTTTGGAGCACACATGTTTATTATGCATCCCTTCGCATCATTACCTCCTCCTTGGGCGCGCTGCAGTCGGGCAGGGGGATGCGTTTGCTGATGAGTCCCTGTTGGGAGCTTTTGTGCTGGTTGAAGATCTCCTGGACTGTCAGGCAGCTTTTAAACATCTTCATCTGTTTCTCCTGCTCCAGCGTCACCTCAAGCCACTTCTGAGCTCTCAGGATCTCCTCCTTCAGAGACATCTCCAGTTTCTACAGGCCGGGAGGGGACATGAGCGCATTTTCACTTCCACATTGGCCAAACTAGTGACTTGTCCCAGGCACTCTTGATCACCTATCTGATCATAACTGACCTGAAATTGCCCTGAAATTGCATTTTTAATTGTATCCTTTTTTACCTTTCTGCTGTAACCATGTAAAGTTCCCCGCTGTGGGACTAATAAAGGATTTCTGATTGTGAAAAGCATCCACAAAGCATCACTCTACCTCGATTAGCTGTGGGTCAGACGATGGGATAGGAATGTGCTGGTCCAGGCACGAGGGCTCCCTCGGTGTAAAGATCTGACCGTTCCCTTCCAGCACCAGCTCTTCCTGCAAGTTGACCCACAACACGTGGCTGTGCTTCCTCTTCTCATCCGTCAGATGGGCCAAAACTGCTCCGGTAGCCTGCACACACGGCCAGTTTACGATTAGACGTTAAGGAGTGGGATTTCCTGCTATTCTGTGTTAATGGGAATATGTAAAGCCAGTCTTTTATGGAGTACTACGTTTCCTGCCAATTCTTTTTCCTTTTGTGTGCACTTGATTTGATTCTAATAAACCCAAAATGACTACTTAGAGAGACAAGTAGTACAAATAGTCCTTCTCTAGATGGAAGTGGTAGTCCATAAAATGTATCATCTGCTTTTCAATCCATCAAGACGATGTTTAGGATTTGTGTGACTAAGTATCGTCTCAGGGTAAACAACTTTTCTATTAATGTGATGATAATATGAGGCAATCTGCTTCACCTCTGATGTTGGCTGAGCCATTCCATAAACAGGCATCTTGGGCACTCGTCTGAAGTTGACCGCCTTCATCTCCTTCGCTGTGCTGAGCACGTCCGGAGCCAAACACTCATCAGCAACCTGCGCAGTTATTCAGAACATATAATATATAGTGCATTTGAAGATACAGATGATGATGATATGACTGTGTGGGAAGACTGTGAGAGACTTGAGATATCTTGAAGTAAAGCTTGATGCAGCGAGCTTTATCAGAGTTTTAAAAAACAGCAGTAACATTTGTATGCAGAAACACCGAGAATAAATGTGAGTCCTGCACGATAATGGTTTTGGTATCAGATTACAGACGCAGATATAATCTAAAACCTATTCCTACGGTATTAATCTTCTGTGTGCGCTTTATTTCTCACCAGAACTCGAGCTCCTCGGGTGACCAGCTCGGCCGAAGCCGACAGCTGTGATAGGTCCATGCAGGCCAGTAATCTGTACAGCCACGCGTGGCAGCACATCCAATGGCTGAAGTTGGACATAAAGGCAAGTGGATACTGCAAAATATAGTTACAACTCAGATTAATTTTAATGGCATGTAACTTTGTATTTGTAATTATTATTTATTTTTGAAATCACAAAAAAAGAATCATTACCTGCTCATGAAGGTATGCATTAAATACAATCAAGTAGAAGTAGCGCTCCAAGCTCTGCATGGTTCTGTTCAGAAAGTAGTCTTTGGTGCTGCTTCCCTGAGAAACAAACGAAGGTTAAATATCTGTTCAAATCAGCAGCTCTCATTTCTGTGAGGTCACTTTCTTTTTTTTTTGTCATTTGCATTTAAGATCCCTTTGATTTCCTGACAGACGGGAGGACGTTATACAATAATTGTCCCTCTCTAAAGCCCTCCATCAGCTCAAGGGCCCAGATTGATAAGGACTTTTATGCATCATCATCCTCATCCTCCTCCTCCTTTGATTTCTACTTCACTCTTTGCTTTATTTAAAAGCATATAAATTGAGCAGCAGAAACAGTTGAAAATCAAGCAGCATCTACGGCACAAGGTGGCTGCCTTTGAAGAAAAATTCCAGGTTGCTATCAGCGCTGCAAAAGTAAAAAATAAAAATATAAAAATACATTTTAAAAAAACTAACCTGAATTTGATAATCTTCTCCGATCCCTTCAAGCTTACTCTTGTTCTCATATATTGCTTCTTTTATGTTGTGCATTTCTGAACACAGGTTGATAGCCTGGTCAACCTGTCAAAGAAAAACAAGACATTATCAACCATTACATTCTTTTTTATTAAAAGAATGGACCTTTGAAGACCTTGATTTAAACTAAATAAAGTAAAGTTCCCCCTGTAATGTTTGAAGACATATAAAAATACTGTCCGATAACATTTTTCCACAAAATGTTAAAATTACAACTTCTCCTTCTGAGTCTTTGGAAAATCCAGAAAGTATGAATATACAAAGGTTCTTCGGTTCAATAGTTTAACTGCTGAACAAAATATGTCTCCCAATTCACTGAAAGGAGGGGGGGGGGGGACTTCTCCCCTCTCTCCATTTTTTAACCAGATGTTGTGACGGTGTATATTGTCTGCTTTACCTCTTCCATGACCTGCTGTCCATTAGGCAGCTTGTTGATCAGAGTCTGGATGACCTTGAACAGTGGTTTGGGCTCTGAAGCTGTTGCATCCTCAACTCTGCGAAACGAGCCAAACGAGGTCAAGTCAATATTACCTCGCATCAAAAAAATGCTCCATGAAAACCATTTAAAAGCTGCATCACTGTACTGTATTATCGAACATGTGATGACTTTTTATGTCACGTCATTCTCCCTTTTGCCAGATGCATGTGAGGCCGAGTTCTTACTGTGGTTGTGAATCACCCCTCAGACGATTCATGACCAGCGTGCCCAGGATCATGGCTAAATTTGTTCGGCCGACGCCCACCTGGCAGCTGAAGAGCAGAGCAGGAAGCGGCCGCGACGCATCGTGGCCTAGGGACAAGCTGGGGCTCTCCTGTATAAAAAAAAAAGAAAAGAAAAAAAAAAGCACATAAAGAAGGCTGTAATTAACAGAGATGCACGGTATTAAATCATTTAGGTGGTTAGGGAGGTTAAAACTGGCCTAACAGTGATTGACGCCTAAATGTATTTTGAAAACATCCAAGTTAAGGAAAGTGTGATTTCAAAGTCTGTTTATACCACAGAAGTGGGAAGTGAGGGAACATCCTGGAAGTTATAGTTGCACTGGAAAATACATATGAAGAATTGCCATGCCTGAAATCTTGCAACAAGAAAACGAGATTACAAAAAAGACAGAGTGAAAGAAAAAGTAAGGCAGCTCCGAACCAAAAAAAAAAAAAAAAAAGGAGCCACTTTCCAACCACAGGGAACTGGACCGGCTACTGCAAGTCAGTCCAAAAAAGGGCAAAACAAAACAAAAAGAACATCCTGTGCGAGTGAGTGGCAGGACGGAAACCAGACCGAGCAGACGACCAAAGAGCGGACATGAAGCGAGAACAAGCTGCAGGTTTTCTGCCATTCTTCTTATTAACCATCACACTTATTCGTGATTAATAGCACCGACAGGAACAATTCAAAAGGCTTTATGCGGATTTAAAAAAAGAAACTGTGACCTTTCCGCTACCTCCGTGAGGAAGTCCAGACGCTCTCGAATATTCCAGCCATTAATAAACTTTAAATCGCACATCAAAACAAGATCCCACCAAGAGAAGCACAACCAAAAAAGGTTTGTTTTAATTGGTGTGGCATTTTTACACGATCTTACCCTGAGTATGTTAACAAATGCGTCAAAGTCTTCTTCCAATGGTGCTCCCTCCATTGGTAGTGGTAATCTGTAGTACCTGCAAAACAACAGATTGTCACCGGGAGTTGAACCTGCGCCTGTGTTGTGACAATATTGCCCTTATGTAGGTCATAACACACAGCACACGCACACCTGACCTAAAGTAGGATTCGACAGCTGAGCTCCCTCGCGTTGTGTTTACTACTCTTCCTTCGACAATCCACAAGGGATATACATATATAAAATACACTACCTGCAATTCAAACTATCTATAATAAAACATCCTGCTGCTTCCTTTGGACTGCAGAACTACCAGGAGAGTCAGAGACGCTCTCCTCGGGGGAGAAATATATTGTCTTGCTCTGGAAAAGTTGTGCGCAGCTCATGACATCACAATAAAGCTGATGCTGCTGATCTGAGTGCAAACAGGATGCTGCAATCTTTTAGTTTGTATCCCTATCTTCTGAAAAAGCAGGGCAACCAGCCTTTGCACAAACAAGCGGCACTATTTATAACCCGCTCTACATAGTCTCGCCAGGCGGCCAAGCGTTGCTCTATCTGAACTGACGTGTGAGCTGAGGAGCTAAGAGCTAATAAAAGGAACAATGTAAACAACCTGTAGGTCGGCATGGTGAACATGGGCCTCTTATAGACCTCTTCGGTCACGTGGATGTCCTCCTCACACGTGATGGAGATCTTCTGCGGCTCGTCTTTGAAGTACTCGATGTCGTTGTAGACGTAGAAGATGTTTTCGTTGAGCTTGGAAAAGTCGTGGAGCTGTGGAGGAGAGGGGGGTGTTGTAATACTGGTATAAACTATATTGTGCCAAAAACACATGTGGAGATGCTGAGGTGTGCCGTAGGTGTGTGTTCGTCACCTCCTTCCTGATAGTGAGCTCCAGGCTCTCCACCAGCTCCTCCTTTTCCAGGCCATGAAGGTTCTCGTGCAGGTTTTCCTTCCTCCTGGGGGTGTACGGCACAAAGTTGTCGTCCTTGTGCAGGAAAACCACCGGCTCCTCTCTTACACAGAAGAATATAACCTCCTGTTTGCAGAAGCACAGCACGATCAAATAATAGCTTTTTAAAGTAAGTGGCTGTTGCCTTCTACTAACTGCACCACTTCCAAGAGCAACTGGAAACAATCTGTTGTCGTATGACATGCAGCACATGAGTAAGGAGCTTAGAGAAGCCTGATGTATAATTTTGTCAATTTCATTTTAATTACGGTCAGTTTTCTAGCTGCTGTAAGCAGAGAGATTCATTTTCCACTGGTACACATGACCGCAACTTTCTGTTTGCTCAGTTCTACAATTCAGCCACAGCCTCCACTGAGCACTTGACTCCTCAAATATTTACTGACAACATGGCTAGAGAAGAGCTACACAGGCACCAACTCAACAACATAAAATCTACAAGTCAACAAAAGGCACAATTCATGCGAGCGTGCGCGTGTTCTGCCGGGTAAAATTGTGTTTATAAAAGAAAATAACAGTGACCTCGTGTCCTTGTGCCTGGAGCCTCTGAAGAACGCGTTTGAAGCCATTCAGGCTCGGCTGACCCATCCCATACAGCGGGTAGGATCCCTTGACTTGGCGGAAGTTGGGCGCTCCATAGCTGCCCGTGGTATTGAGGACGTCTGCTTTGCTGTACACATCCTGGACCATGAAATACTCCCCCTGGAATGCAATGCAATTTATTTGTGTTTTTTTTTTATCTCAGAGTATGACCCAAACAGAGCGTTTCTCCAGCCTCCACTCAAGCATTTGTAAATTCTGCAGGGCACATGTGTGTCAACATTTAGGTGGTCGGATAAATATTAAAAACGGTGTTTACGCGCTTCAAGCTTTTTAGTTAAGTCCTTCACCCACGCTGAAAACGGCAAAAACAAAATCGGAAAATGGCAACAAAAACAGATTCTTCCTCCTCTTTCTGTTGGCGAATAACAAACTGAGTCTGGCTACTCTGTTGTGTCAACAGGTTAAACCTCTGCTCTGTCGCCTGCATCTCTCCAGCTTCAATAGTCAGTGTATAACATAACAATGCTTTTGTGGTTCATAGAGGCCAACATGAATTCCTACACTGCTGCACTTTAACTATCTTCCACGTTGTCTCACTTATATAAACATAAACACACATTGATGATAACTTGGTACGTATGGGTTCTGATAGCCGGTTTTGTTTTGGATCCAGTTCCAGGTTAGTGAAATACCTGGATTGGTGAAGCTACGCTGGCCACAAATCCCTTATTGAATCTTTCATTCACAAAATCGCTTTAGCCTCTTTCTGAAAAACAACTACAAAATGCACTATTTGCTGGAGGGTACTCACAAACAAAGGGGAATCATAAGCCCTATGCTTAAAAATGTATCCACAGGTAACGTTAAGTGCATTGTGCATGCAGAAAAATCTTTCATTTCTTCAGTTGATATTTTCTGTGTGATTAAGTAGAATTAATATTATTTCTATCAGGTTGTTTTTATTTGTGCCGCACCAGCCGGAGGCTCGAATTCAGAGCTACATTCAGTTTTTATACAAACATTTTTTTTTTTTTTAACAATTCTGATACACAACACTTGTGTGAGAAGACATATTTAAAATGTACTGGAAAACATACTTTTGTGTCCACAATATGATGTTGGTGTTTTTGTAAAGGGAACTGTTTTTTGGTTGTGTAAAAACAGATGGAAGACCAAAACAGAGAGGAGAAGATGTACAAATCAATGTAAACATGATCTTACTGTAAGTGAACCTACTGGCCTATACAGTGTATACACACATAAGCAGAAGCTGTGGGTTAACACTGACAAAACGCTGCATGCCTGAACAGACACGGCAGAGGTGACGGAGCACATCAAAGCCCTGATAGCAGGGTGACAACATTCCAGTATCAATGGCTGCCCCGGATCATGAAACAGCGCATGACAATGTTCCTATGCCCCTCTGCAATTTGGACAAGCGAATGTGAAAAGAGCAGACGTAAAGACAGGTGAGATGACTACGCGTCTTTCCGCGACATCGCGGTGAAGTTCGTCCTCACCTGCACCAGGTAGTGCTCGGGCATAGCGGCTGATATCCGACCCACTTTGTAGTTGGTCTTGAGGATGTCATCGTGAATCTGAAATTCCTGTCTGCAGTTGTACCTGTAAAACAGAACACAACAACAGCAGGTCTGGACGGTGAATAGAGGTCAATTCAATTATCTGCCACTATTTGCCAGGCCTGGATTGACAAATGAGATGATAACGGGGGCAAACACTTCGGCTGGGGGGGGGGGGGGGGGGGGGGGGGGTGTCACCACAGTGATCAAAGAGGATTAACACCCAATTGTGACAACGCGGATTCGGGGACGGACTTACGTGATGACGACAGGTGCAACTTTGTTGGTGATAATGGACTTGGCCTTGTTGTTGTGGATGTTGACTGTCTGAAAGGGGCTCATGCTAAGAGACTGCCTGCTGTCGGCCATCCCGTTGCCATGGACACTCTCAAGCGGCGACGCTACTGAAACAGGCTGTGGCGCGGCACTGGCAGTTGTACCCATGCTCCACAAGCAGCTGTGAATGACATCGCAGCGGACTCAGAAACAGGAAGCAAACAAACTCACACACGTACAGTGAAGCCCGTACACAGTGGCAACGCATACAGTCTGTTTGGAGAGCGACGACACTTACAGACATTTTGACCAATGCCTCACTGATATTCTATAAATAATATATGAACAGGTTTTTAAGTTAGGCTCATTTTTGTTTAACATTTTAACTGTTTTAAACTGTCCGTTCTAATGATGGCAATGTCCGTCTGTCTGTTCACAAGGTTTTGTGTAATATGCTAAATTGCTTTTATAGCCGTCATATGAGACTGGATATTGTAACGAGTGCATTTTTTTCCTGCTTTTAAAAAGGCTTCATTACAGCTTTTACGTGATTATTTATCAAAAATCTCATTGTGTTAATATTTTTGGGAAAGCACCAATAATCAACCCTATAAAATCATTGCAATATCAATATCGAGGTATTTAGTCAAAAATATTGTGATATTTGATTTTCTCCACATCACCCAACCCTAATTAAACCCGTTTGATGCTTTTGTATCCGATAAAGATCCAGGTAAAGTTATGTAATAAATGACATCATACATGTTACCATGCAATATAACAATATTAACCGGAGCCGTTTTGTGAGTCTTGCAGACGTTAGCAAATGGCTAATGAAATCCTCATGTCAGGTTTGGTCAGCCCCCAAATTCCACTCATCGTTCATTTCTCATCTCTCCGACTCAATCACGGTGGCATGAGAGCGAAGTCGAGTGTGACAGTATTTGTATTTTTAAAATCATACAGCTAGATACTGAGCACTCGGACCCCAACGCGAGCCAGCCACAGGCTTCAAGCAAAACTCCTCCCCTCTGAATAAACAGGGAGCTTTGCAGATAAACAAACGAGTCTTCCGACAAGCTAGCAATCAGGAGTAACACTGCTCCTCAACATCACTTATAACATGTAGCTGGTCGGGAACCTACAGCACCGGAACACACAAACAGAGGCAGACACACACAAGGAATACACAGAAGAAGAACAAAACACAGCATGTCACCCAACGCAAACTCACAGATACACATACTGTAACACTGGAGCTGTGGACCAAAAGCACAGAATCAATCCAACATCAAAATCTACTTGATGCGACAGACGGGGTCAAAGCACCTCAGTGAGTTCTCCAGCTTTGAATAGAGCAGACTCTCATTGTGCAGAGAGGCTCAGTGGAGAGAGAAGTGCAGGGTGAGTCACCGCTACTCTCCTCTTTGTTGCGTCTGGAGCCGAGTGGGCAGGTCAACCTTGTACTCACAGACCTTTTGAATTGGTAGGGATTCTCTGACAAGCACAACAGGGCAGACAACAATATATTGATTTGCTTGTTACTTTGTCTGGCATGGTTTAAAAAATATATATATAGCTCTTAAAGAGTAAAGAGTTTTCACAGCTTGACCAGAATAATAACTGCAGAGTAAAAAGCCCCAGGAGTAAAAAGAGGCAGAATCTCTACCCAAATTCCATAAAAGGAAGCAAAGTTTTCAAGAATACTGTGCTCCCCCAAGCTGCCCAAATCTATTCCGAGTCCTCCCCACATACCAGAAGCATCTCCGTTTGCTATAATTTTGTGACTACCACAAGAAAAACAACCAAAAAAGCCTCTCCACACTGCCACAATCTACGTAAATTTGACATCTTACGCGTGAGATGAGGAGCGATCTGTACTTCCAGATCCTTTTCTTTGCTGCTTGTTTTCCGCCATGGTGTGTGAGAAAAGGAGTGTGAGCAGTTGGCATTACTTCCAAAAAATAAATCTTTCCCTTTTGAAACCCCTTCGCCCACCCCCAGACGGTGGGAAACACCCCTCGTGGGAGCTCAAAGTGCCTGGTCGCTTGGCATTTGGCAAAAAACTTCAGGACTTCCAGCTCTCAGACAGCGTCCTCCTCGTCCTTGTCCTCCCTCCTATATGATGTTGGGGAGTAGATTCATACAAGACTCAAGTCTCTACGGAGGGGACCAAAGGAAGTAGTGGTACATCTGGCAGCCAGATGGCTAAAGTTCAGCTCTCTTTCACAGGGACAGGCTGTGCACAAAGACGACACAGTGGACTCTTGTACTGTACAGCGAACAGTACAAAAGGAACACGCAAGAATGATAACTAGATTTATTAGTCGACAAAAAGAAATCTATCATTTATCAAGCAAAAGTACCAAACATTCGCTAATTATAGCTTTTCAAATGAGAGGATGTATTGCTTTTCTTTGTTTTAGAAAACTGTACATTTCATATTTTAGATTTCGTCACCTTGAGCTCGGGGAACTTGCGATGGTCATTTTTCACTGTATTTTGCATTTAATAGATTACACACGAGATTCTGTTTTTCCATATTGAAGTTTTCCTACCGTTATTATTAGTCAAGTTTCAATCGAACTTTTGCGCAAATTTTAACATAATCTTGAGAAAATCGGAAAAGAATATGTGAGTTAATACACATCCATCCAATGTCCATTCAATATGCTAATATTAGGATGGGGGGGGGGGGTTGAACCCCTGCAGAAGAAAAGGGCACAACTGTTCTGGAAGCGGGATCTCTTGTCTGTTTCTCTTCCTGGGGTTTCTTCCCTTTTTCCCATTAAAATTTTATTTTTGAGGAGTTTTTCCCTTATCCAATTAACCAAGAGTGTAATGATAGAGGGTGCTGTATGCTGTACAGATTGTAAAGCCCTATGAAGAAAATGTGTTTTGATGTGCAATTACGAGCCATTTCAATAAAACTGACTTGAATAAAAGTAATAAAGATAAACAGTTGCAGCTTTTGTGTCATGGTTAGGTATAACATGAAACCTGATAGGTATAAGATGACTTCTTTGTTTCCTTCACTTCCTATTTAGAGTGAAAACAGCGCTTACAGTCAGTGCATTCCTCATACATTTCTCTGTCACTTTAAGGACATTTAATCAGTAGGTTTCCTTTACCCACCACCACAGTCATGCATGGTAATATGCATGTTCCTATGTGGCTCGGTCGAAGGCTATAAAACACTCGAACAAATTCTTCCATTGTCCTCATCCACACTAGAACTTCCTATATCTTATCCCATGCAGTGTTATTCTTTGTAAAACGTCTGAGTGTTGAATGAGGCTAACTGACACTTCCTGACAGAAGCTTAGGTTTAACAAGCCTCAAAAAGGAAACGTGACATTTTTAATGCTGCGGCACACACAGTAGCTTGCTCACTGAAACTGGTACATAGAAAACACCCTCTCTGTCTTACCTTAACAGCCTGTCACCTCTGCTGCGAGACCATGGTGCACACACACACACTTTGATACGGAAGTTCCTGTCTCACACAGGCTCAGCTTGTCAGCAACACTGATTTCAGCATGGGCAGGCCTGGTTTAGTGAGTGGGCAGGCGGGCGGGCAGCCGGGGCGGAGGCCTGAGTAGAAATAGCCCTCAGTCATAAACATCCTCCTGGAGATCCAATCAAGGCAACTCATCAGAGAGGCTGTTTATCCCACATGTCAACTAGAGTAGTGTCCCACTGACTGTGAGGCCAATAAAACGACAAGACAAACTTGTCCAAACACAAACAAGACGATCTTGAGTTCAACTTTGTGTTTTTCTGCCGGCCAGGCCGTGAAAAGCTGGTCGAAGCTATTCAAGTGCACTAATATTTAAATTCACTGATTGCACATTAAGAAGAAGGACCATGGAAACTGGAACCTCCTGCCAGCCTACCAGCATTGCTCCATTCAGGGCCGCCCCATTTAAATTCAGCCGGTGTCCCAACTTTTCTGTAGCAACGTCTTCAGACAAAAGGGCCCGAGTGCAGACAGGAAGGAGCGTGCAGCTGCAGGATGCATCTGTTGGTGGCCCCCGAGGAAGGATGCAGAGCACTCTTCATTCACAAGAGATGCAGGGGTTCAAGGGAGATGGGTATCAATTTGTAACGCTTAGAAGATTTTTCAACACATCGTCCCATATCAAGATGGAGAAGAGAGCCACAAGTGTGGCAGCAAGAACCACAAATAAAAGTCCAAATTCAAGGCAACTTGCTTGGCTACATTGCTCATCTTATTCAAGGGCATTTCTGGTCTCCACGGAAGCCACTCGTTCAGTCTGCCAATGTTAAAGTCTGAAAGCCTGCTGGCTGCACAACACCGCATAATAACGACAGAATTATATGCATATAACATGAGCAATATCAGCTCATCTGTTCAGCATTGCTCAAGGACCTAATTTAATGTATGCCAATGAAAGGTTTGGTGCAAACCAATCCTCGTCTTATTTATAACAATGACACAATGTCTCACACTCATCACAGGATACTAGACCACCAAACCATTCAATACAGCCAAATCACACAACCCAGGCCGAGGAAGTGTCAGCACACCTTGACAGGAAATGCTTAGTTGTGCTCTCTGAAACTTCCTCCCTGCAGCTGTACACATATTTCACCAATGAGGTTAAGGGTTACATGCAGGCGTGATTCCACAGGACATTGCTAGTTCCTGCGCTAAATATCAGAGCTGCACGGAAATGAGCTCAGTTTTTCCTCTGCAGAAAAGCTTCTTTTTTTGGTTTTCCTTAGACTGTTCCAAAGACCTCATTGTGAATTTGTGTCAATTTACAGTTCTGATGTTTGTTTTTGTCTAAAATAAAATCTCCCAACAGCCTGTTCAAAAGGAGATTGTGGGCATAAAAAGGAAGCCATGTGATGCATTGTTCAAGGATGCAATTTCCAAATCTGATCAAACTACCCCTAAATAGCTCCCGCACTGCGAGTAAAATACTCCAGATTAACAGACTGATCGCACAAAATGGAAAGGCACTTTTTCCCCACCAGTAAAAGCAGCAAATCTACTGGGACTCCACGAGTGACACACAAACAAACTAAGCTGCTGCAGTGAATATGATATAAATCACATGAATAACCTTTAGCCTTCTACATTCTTGCTTTCATCATAGCTCGACATTGAGCTGCTAAAACGAGTGTGTAAATCTATTTAAAACCCCTGCCTGTAATTTATTTCCTTTCTAGATGGCAATTTTTTTCCCCCCTATGATTTCAAGGCTGCAGTACTGTGGCTTTCATTTTTTCATAACCCCAGCGTCTTGACCACAATATTCTGTCAGAGCCACCAGGCCAACTGACAGCATCTGTATTAGTCACTGCCTTACAGAACCTCTCCCTGGACATATTTTACACCAATTTGATAATATGTTTCAGTCGCCACTCAGACTGAAGTGGTAAACTTCTGTATGCGCAAACACATCCTGAATTAGCAGCTGCATTTACTAAGTCGGCGTGGGAAGCCAGTCAAACAGACGCTGGTCCTCTGGTAAAGAAATGAGAGCTGATAAACACTTCAGAGGAGAGACTAGGCACCACATGCCATGAAGAATGTAATCCATGTAGCTATGTGGACATCAAACATGACTGGTAACTGGCGTCACTAGTGTTTTACCAAAGGACGCCTCTTTGCAAAAGGGAAAGTAGCTTTTATATTCCATGATGGATTAACAGAATTTTTTTTGTTTGACACGGTTGCACAGTTTAAATTTCAGTCCCAGGTACGAGAAAAAAAAAAATAATAATCACACCGGGATCATGAAGTGCTATTTAGACAACAACTTACGATTCCCTTTTGTATCCCACAGTAATGATAGCGAACACAAGCCTGCATAACACAGAAGTATCAAAACTGTACCTGACATTCAGCTGATCAGTCCTCCATCCGAGAGGTGCTCGAGTCTCTGAGGAACACAGTGAAAATAACAAAACAGAAAATAGGGGGTTAAAAATAACCAAAATAACAGCTCTCCGGCAGGCAGCAGCACCAGTCTCAGTCAGACATCCTCACTGGCATCTCTCTCTCTTTCTCTGATCTGTGAGGCAATCTCTCTCTTCCCACTGATCACACTACGGCAGGCGGCGGTCGCGCATCATTAAGGCGTCCTTATAAAGCGAGTCAGTGAACGTGTCCTACAGTGAGGACAGATCCCAGACAGAGGAGGGGGGGGGGGGCACAGCTCTCCGTCTGAGGCGGTTTGGATGGGTTATGGCATGCACCCCTTGTGTTTTTTTTGTCACTTTTTTTGTATGCATCCCCTGCGCATGAGCTGCAAGGCTGTTCCCGAATGCCAGGATTTGTGTGTGCAACTGTGTGTGTCTGTGTGGATGTGTACAGAGGATGTGGAGGCGGACCCAGAGAGGCTTACTCATCATCCAGTTCGCTGTCCAATCACTACCGGAGCCTCCTGGCAGCACAATGCCTCCCACACATGGCAGACCTTTTAACAATCGTCACAAACACATAAATGAAACCTTCACTTATTAAACTTATTAATATCAGCTGCAGCAGTTAACCCTCACTGACGTAATGTAGACTTGCCAGGAGGCTGACAATCAGTAACAACTGCACACAGATGACATCACGTAAGCCTAATTCACTACGATGCCCTAATTACTCCATTCATTAGCGGTTAACACATGCCATGTTGAAGGCAAACAGGCTTACAGCTGGGCAAACACTTAAATTTAAGCTTGAGGTTCAGCTGCAAAGGGCTGTGTGCTCGGCCTCTTGTAGTCGTAACCCTGAGGTCAGACCATCTCATCATGCATCAAGTGTCCTATTTCATCCTGTGGGCTGCATGAAGCAAGAACAAAAGCAAACCGTATGCAGTGATATTATACCTGCACAAAAATCCCTTATTCTGCAACAAATATCTTGCAACAACTACACCTCCAAATAAGTCAACAAAACATCAAGCTTATTGTCTGACTGGCTGCCTGTGATCATCCTTTCCTACAATAGTATGTGCAATTGACAGTCTGCCACAGGATAATGTGCAGATTAAGCGCATTTGCAAACGCGGTGAGTGGTTTTCGAGATATGGAGGTGAAATCCAGTGTTGCCACACCTGTTCCTTCCTTCCTGCAGCAGAAGCGCGGGCCAAGACTATGATGTTCTTGCCACATGATAAATGTGAAACCAAACACTCCCATGGCCCACAAACGGTAGAACGTGAATGAATCAATCCAGTCAGTGAGCACTCATAAACACGATATCCTTTTCTACTGGGATTTTGTGAGATCAAAACCAAATATCAAGTAACAAGAAGCTGTCCAGTAGATGTCTCTAAAAGATACTAAACCTAAATGAAGTAAAGCTCCGAAATAACACATCTAGTTTCTCTGACAAGTTTAAATCCTTCATTTCCTTCCGATTTGTTTATTACAAGGCGGTAAAGCAGAGAACGATTTGAAGTCAAAGGATGTTTTGTGACAGATTCAGAAACACGTCGTCTCTGCTAAATGTCCTCGATCGGAAAAAAAAAGAGCATCCGGCTAATATCACCTGTCTTATCCAATCCTTTCTCCGGTCTGGTGTCTGTCTTACCCCCAAAAAGCCAATTTTTAAAAGCCTTGTAACAGAAACAGGAAAGGAGGAGAAGGTAAAGGAAAATATTTCACCTCAGCCAAAGTTCAGCTGCTGTGAGCAGTATGAGCATTGGGGGTTAAATGACTATTATTTCAAATGTTATTTATATTTTCTCTCGCAGTATGGGGACATGTTTTGAATACCTAACCAACACTTGTGCTCCTGGGAAGATGAAATGACAATGAGATCACCCAGAGACACATCTTGGGGGATATTATATATCCACTTGAGTCCAGTGATCAAATATGACACCTTGTGGTAAAAGTTATCCATTGCACTCAGACGTAAACACAAGATTTCTCAAGTTACAGATGTACATTAGGCGACCTTATGACACCTATTTTAATTCCAAACGGGTGTTTATACAGTAACTTAACAGTTACTTTAGAGGCTGCGAGTTATATCAAAACAAATCAGATTCTAAAATCTTTAATGGGACTCAAATGAAAGAGAAATGTCTCATATTTGCTGAACAAACCCAACCCGGGTTTAGGAGTTTAAACTTGACTGAAGAAACCCCAAACCTAACTGAACCTGCGCTTTGAGTTTATCAGTTCCCAACCAATATCCCCACGACCCATAAACAGTTTAGTATTCGATAATAAAGCAACTTTTCACACCAGAAAACCACTAACTTTTAAAGTTAAGCCTCTTATCAAAACAAACCAAGAATAAATAGCTCAATCACTTATGATCCAGATGTCCATTCATCGAGTAGTTTCATGCTCTCACTCTTGATTAATTGTGATGTTCACGGTTTGATCTGCACTCTTGGTTATCAAGAGCCAGTTTCTGTCTTCCCCCAGGACGTGAGGTAAAGTGATATGAACAGAGGAGACTGACCCCAGCTGCACGGGCTAAATCAAACAACAGCCGGGACTACAATGCATCAAAGAGCACACTGTGCTTTTGGCTTTTCATACTTTACATTACACCTAATGGGAAGAATAAACACTTCTTAGTACATTTCATGAACATTGATTATGTCTATGAGCATTATTTATATGTAATATATTATTATATTATATTATTATTACTTATTATATATATATTCACAGTAATATATCATTTTTTGCATTGTATACAATAATATTTCATACTTTTTTTCCTGAGCTGATAACAACATATATGTTGACTATAATACAGTATATTTGAGCATGTACGGTCATGTTTGACCTTTGGGAACAACGTGTGTAACAAAATAAACTAAAAAGGCACACTTACTTGCTTTTCAGAGCTTTCAACCGTGTCATCTTCAGTGAAGAAGCTATTAAAGCTATGAAGGACCATCTAGCTTAGATGATTTTGTGTTCAATATAGTTATGTCCTACGGCCTATATATTAAAAAAAATACATTTAAGCCAGTAAATCTAGTATTTTTTTAATTATCCTTGGGTGGAAGTTGTTGTTGTTGTTGTTTTTGGCAGTGTTCCAACCATTAGTGGTACAGTCATTGCTTGCAGAATTAAGTGCAGAATTAAGTGCAAATGTTATAAAATGAACAAATAAAATAAGGTCAAAGTAGTAGGGATGCAGTGCATAACCCAAGTTTTTTACACAGCACTGTAAATGAGAAAAAGGTGTGTGTTTTTAAAGAAAATAAAAGCATACATTGACATTTCTCTAAAAATGTGTTTGACTCCATGCGTTTGCCTGATAATGAGCTCCCAACTGGAGATCACAGTTAACCCAATTTTGTATCATTCATCACCGCCTGGGAATCAAACCATGGGCAAGACGCAGGGCACAATACAGTGCAGGCATGGGGAGTGGGGGGTGCCAAGCACATGTATGCCCCATCAACCACACAAACACTTCGCATTGTGAAGATAGTCTGCACTCATATCAAAGTGCTCAACTGCAAATATTCATAATCCCCAAATTAACAAAAGGTGTTCAGAAACGGTGAGTCTCCGCATCCAAATCCGAATGAATGTTAACTTTTCGGCTGCCGTGGCTCGTGCAACAAGACGTAAACTTTAAAGCTACTCACCATTTCAGCACACGGTGGGTGAAAAAAAAGCGTCTGGCTTTTAAGAAAACATGTTTTCAAGTCGGTTGGTCCGAGGTCAGAGGATGTAGCCGAGGTGCACCGTTCTCCGTTTATACTACTGGAAAAAAACAACATCCATTGATTTTTTTTTTTGTCCTTTCTCGGGAAATTTACGAGGAAAAGGATTTCGCTATGTGGATAAAAGACGGACCGCGCATGCGCAGTCTGCGGTCATCCTCGGACGCTCTGCTCGTCTCACTAAACATAACTATTCACATCCAAACTTGAACTAAATTATGAATTAATTAACTCTGTGGCTGCGTGGTTAGTGCAGCTCTATATTTTGAGAAGCCAATCCGAAAAACACAACTCTACTGTTTATTTATTCATATAGCACCTTCCATAGAAACCTGCAACCCAAAGTGCTTCACATATAGTAGAAAGCAAAAAACGGGGAAAAAACCCACAGAAATAAACAATAAATAATACATGCAAGACTAAAAATACTAAAAATCAATAAATTAAGGTCAATATAGTAACATGAAATAAGATAATAAAATAATATTTATTTTTTAAAAATTATGTAAAATACAATGATTAAAGCTTAGAAACTACCATTTCTCATAATTAAAGGCTATACGTTAAATATAGCGTTACAATTACAATACAATTCCTATACGTTAGGAATTGTATTTCATTTTATATAAGAGAGCTTGCCATTCAAAGTAAGTACAAAAGGTAAATACAGTACACTTAAAATATGTTTCATGTTTCACTCATTATTCTCACATTATTTTACACAGATGTTAGTCTTATGGTGTTTTTGTATTTTCACATGATTATTCCTATAAAAAGTAAGTTATGGTCACTAAAAATTCCATATTGACCATATGCCTACGCTTTAAAGCCCTATATGAAGTGTATGGATATTTTTAAGTGAACCTCAGGAAGTAAAAATATGATAAAGAAAAATAAGGTGATGTATATGGACATTGTATGTTGTTGGTCATTGTTACTTTTTTTTATATAAGTTATACATACTTTTTTTTTTTGCCTATGCTAACTGTATGTACATTATAGTGATATGTTTATATTTGTATCTATCTCTTTGCTGTCCTTGTTTTTAAGTCCATCTTCCTGTAAATTGTTCTTGGAGCTGTGTACATTGAGAGCAACTTAAAACAGGAGTCACATCCCTTAATCATCCCTTATACAGTATGTCAACACACTTGGCGAATAAAGATGATTCGGATTCGTTGACCTTTACCCTTTTCCTTTTTTTTATCTACATCTTTTTATCTTAATATCCTCGTGTGAGGCCCCGAATGCACACAAACCTATAGTTGTAACAGAGAATAGAAGATAAATTGCACACAAGGTCATATTGTACCATACATGTTATTTATATTCCTGAATATTGAGTGATGTTTTCACAAATGTTTCATGTTAATGTATGTATAGCAGCCAACATCGTTCTCCTGCATTGTCCATTTCAGACGGTATTCAGTAGACTACATTACACTATGGGAAAGCCTAACAATTAGTGTAAGTCAAATAGCTGAAACAATTAATCCAAGGATGGGGAATCAGGCTGCAGAAGGCCAAATAACATGGCGCAAACAAAGAGCTGCTCTCCTTGTAAACACGCACCCAGGCGCCTCATTACCAACAGAATGGATGATGAGCTGTCAGGTAACAAGTCTTCAGGACGCATGTCAATTTCCTTTAATGTTCTCAGCTACTTGTTAAACATGAAAGGGGGTGGGTGAGGGTATATAAGACACCCCTAATCTCCGAGTAGAGGAATTTGTCATTAACCGGCGCAAAACATGCGTTCATTGGGAGCTCTGACTGTCGCGCTGCACGCATCTCTGCTGGTGCTGCTGGCTCAGGGGATTCAAAAAAACAGAGATGGAGTTTATTTGGGGTCTTTGCAGCGTTTTTCCCTTATGGACCGATCCACCGGGTACCACCTGCCCACCTACATGATGCATCTCTACAGGAATTTCAAGACCAACTTTTCCAGGCCTTTGGATACTATGGAGCAAGATGCCACAAAGCAAGCGGACACCGTGAAGAGTGTGATGGCTAAAAGTAAGATTTGGTCGCTTATTTTTTCCAGAAATACAGGCCATCGGTGGATGATGAATGAGCGGGGACAATAAGATGATGGGAGATGTGTAGACGTCTTTATTCCTAGAGGTTTTGTAGCTGCGTGGTCTTAAGTCGCGTCTTGCTTTTACTACTAAAAGACGCTCTGAAATGTTAGTTTGTTGGGGCTCAAGTGTTGTCCTGTCAAAGCTGCGAGCCAGACGACCTCAGAGGCTCTCAATCCACATCCCGCTCAGAGGGTGAATAACCATGCAGGGATCAGCGTGTGAAAAGGCCGGTTTTCTGTCTAATTCTCAAAGCAAACCTCTTTTTTCTTAAATAGGTGATGTTGATTAGATATCTCGCCAGACATCCCCCTATACAAATCTCTTGTTAAGTCAAATCAACAACTTCCCTCAGTTCTTTTTTCACACTTGGCTTGATTAGATTAGAGCTCGGGATTTAATGGCACAAGCAGCCAACAGAGAACAGCCCTCCCTGCTGCTGAATCTAATTCCACATCGCTGCTAGGTGTTAGAGTTATTACCTATTTGTTTGACTGAGGATATGCAGAAACCAGGAGAGGCAGAGATGTGTTAAATGATTGGTTTCGGCTCGGTGTTTGGTTTGAGTGGATGAATAGCGAGGCTGGTTTGCACTTTTGATCAACAGTCTAGCTAAATAGGCCAATGCACTGGACAATACACAAGTTAAATGTCTAAAATGCTTTAATCCTTTTGATTAAGTTGAACCACACCTGTTCATTGAATCACAATGAGCCTCATTACGGAGGTGGGCGCATCACATGTTCTCCTCCACCCGAACAATGACTGGATTATTTTTTAGGAGCAGCTTTGATTTGCTGAAATCTCCATCAATACGAGCATTAATCATGACGTCATGGTACGTGTTATCAAAGGGATTTATACTCTACACTTACTATTCTCCCTACAACTCACTTTGCAATACAAAAGAGATGTTTGGACCTACAAATAACATAACGTAATTAATCCCCACATTGCAGTTATTATAGATATGGTTGTGGTTGGTTATTGAGTTTTGAGAAAGCACACTAATTTGATCATTTGCTGATATCTGTTGACTGAAATCAACATGCATCCATTTCAGTTATTACAATACACATATACAAATATTTTAATAAAATATAATTTCTTCAATACACTACCATGTACTGGTCTATAGAGACGTTTCTTTATTTAATTGAGAGGTTTATACAAAAACAATGTTGTGAAATGCAGTGACTTAAATAACTGAAAAATCAAGGTTCATCAAATTAATACAAAAATCCTTTAAATCAAAATTGGCCTAACGCAGTCCTGCCCACAATGACCAATACAACCATGGATATTAAGATAGCTAAAATACTATATGTTATACTTAAAATGGCTAACTTGGAATTAACAGTATAGAAACATATTTCTGTTGTGTTACAACATATGCTGCAGTTTATCTGTTAAGTTCAATGCTTGGTATAAATAGACCAATTTTTGATAAGATACTGCTGCAGTATAAGTCCCGATTTATTACTAAATACTGTTTCCAAGAGCAAGTCTTAAATCACTGAAGGAGATCATCATTACCTCAATTTAAATATAGCATTTAACAGTTCAACATTTTCATAACACAACAGGTGGATTTTGCTTCTCCCAGAGAGCTCACTTGCACATTCATTTGTGTGATGTCATATTGGTGTAATTGTATCATAATGTCCCCTAATGATAAGCTGTCCAATACAATAATGCAAATTTTTCTCTTTTCCCTACATCAGGCTTGATGTACAGAGAGAGGCGCTGGGTGGCGACCTTTGACCTCCATGCTCTTCTAGCTGACAAACAGATCCAGGCGGCAGAGCTGAGAATCCGACTTCCTCGCCCACCGAGTGCTTCCAACATCACTGTGGAGGTCTATCACCAGCATGGCCAGGCGTGTCATATGCACACGAGCTGCCAGGAACAGCAGCTGGTGGGACTGCTCACTGAATCATCACTGGTCACTTCATCACAGAGCTGGAAAGTGTTCAACATGACAAGACCTGTCTTGAGCTGGCTCAGGCGAACATCAGTGGCAGCGAGAATTCGACACAAACGAGTGTCAAGAAGGAGAGCGGTAAAGACAAAGAGAGGCCTGTCGCTTCCTGATCTGCCCGTCTTTGTGCCGAGCCCGAGAAGAGAGCAGGACGTGAGTGACCGGGCCTTGTTGGTCATCTTCTCACAAACTGGCTCTGGTGAAAACTCAAAGGCCAAAGCGAGCTTACTCCACACAGCTGAACAATCCAAGTTCTTGTCCCCTGGTGAAATCAAAAGGGCCCGTTGGCCAAAGAGGCGCAGGAGCAAACGGGGCCAGAGAGAACAAACTGTGAGAAGCCTGCAGGCGTCCAAAAGAGGGAGTGAACATTCTCTCTGTCGCAGAGTCGACCTGCATGTAGACTTTAATACAATTGGCTGGGGGTCCTGGATCGTCTTTCCTAAAAGATATAACGCCTACCGCTGTGAGGGTACCTGCCCTGGCCCCCTGGGAGAAGACCTGAATCCAACAAATCATGCTTACATGCAGGTGAGTGGTGCAGTTTTTCCATCTCTGATGGTGTTACTGTGAATATGCCGATTTATTATCTCAGACTCAGATACACATCGGTGAGTGCTGCTTGTGTTGGCACTTTTCCCTCATTTGGGACACAAATACCCACAAAATGTCCCTACATGTCCTTAAGTATTTGTAATGATCACTGATAAATTAAGGGGAATTGGTTTGGAAGGTCATATTTACAGTAAATTTGACAAGGCATGAATGCAGCATGATGCTTGAGAGAACAGACATGCAACTGGAAAACCAACTATGTTTAAAAGAGTAGATCTGCTATGGTTTTTGTCATTAAATGGATTAGTCTTTTATCCAGCAACTATTTTGATAATGGATTAATCATTTTAGTAATTTTTCAAAGCAAAAATTCTAAAAATGTTCTGGTTGCAACTTGGGGGGGGGGGGGGGGGGGGGTGGGGGTTTTTTTTTTTTTCAGGATTTGATGCTGAAAGTAAACTGAATATCTTTGGGTTTGACTGTTAATCAAATAAAACAACTCATTTGAATTCATCACCTTGGGCTGTGGGTAATTAAAACACATTTTATAGACAAACTGAATCGAGAAAATAATCGGCAGATGAATCAACAATGGAAATAATCATCAGTTACAGTCCTATAAAAGAGATTTAAACAATAGCTGCTCTCACATAAACCTGAACGATTGAACTGAAAAATATTAAAAGTATTAGTTACTATCTTTATTCACTGAAATGGAGTATTTTGAACAGGAATTATGTATTTAAATCCTCTCTTTTGTTTCTTCCTTTTCCAGAGCTTACTGAAACATTACCACCCTGACAGGGTGGCGTCACCCTGCTGTGCCCCAACCAAAATGAGCCCATTAAGCATGCTGTACTACGAGAACGGAGAGATGCTCCTTCGACATCACGAAGACATGATTGTGGATGAATGTGGCTGCCAGTGACCGCTGCAACCACCTCCAAACATGACCTGTGTGGCTGAGCGGCCAATGTCTGAAAAACAAAAGAAAACACTTAGCCAGAAGGAAAAAGCTCTTTGACATTGTCACAGTGCACTGTAAGATTGTAGCTGATCGATGTGCAGAGACAGGATTTTAATATGTGATGTGAGCTCTGGTTTGTGAGGAGAACATTGTTATTTTAAAATGTAACTAAAATAGAAACTCAACAATAGCATCCTGCCTTCCAGCTGTGTGCAGATGACACAACGTAATGTACAATTTTATTTCCCTTATCAATTTCATCAATGTAAACATGAAATGGCAATGTTGTTGAATATTCCAGCACTGTTTTTAATGGACACTACCATTTGTGTAACTGTAAATTATTGTATATTTATTGTAAATATTAAAGAAATTGTATTTATGTACATTTTGCACATTTTTATGATCTATTGCTGTACTATACAAGGTTGTTTTAGGTACTGGGGCTGGGTACCTAACTGTTTGACCTACTAATCAAAATATGTCCGTAACAGCAAGTGTAAAAAAAGAAAGAAAATGTCTAAAGTAATATGTAAAAAGGGGACTGTTTTGGTGTTCTGGTACCTAGTCTAAATGCACCACTTTCTCAAAGCTGCTGAGTTTGGTTTATGCTGTCATAAACACAACTTATTGTAAGTCGCTTTGGACAAAAGAATCTGCTAAATGAACTGTAACATACTTGCAAACATATCCACAAAACACAATACCTGTCATCACTGGCATATTTACCTGCAACTCCTATGTGTGATACAAAAAAACGGACACACCAACAGAGGAGGACTTTTCTAGCTTTAGATTGTGACAGTCATCCGCAGTGAGTCATAGCCAAATTAAAATACAGCTTTGTATAGGAGAGCAATATCCAGAAAATACTGTATAGTGGCTGTTAGTTGTAACAATGGTAAACTATTCATCTGAAGCCACAGAGCACATTGTGTTCAAATCCTTTGAAAACACACTGACTATCCAGGAATTTGCCAGAGTCATGATAACAATAAAGGTGGTCAAACTGGGAATAGTTGACCAGGATTCAGAGGTAAGACAACATTTAACTTCCTAATGTCAGTCTCAGATAAATATTTGTATAGAAAAAAGTCTAAATTCAAAACACATTTAGAGAGGTATTCAAAGTCGAGAAGAATAGCCTAAAAAAATGTATAAGTCCTTATGTTTTCTTCATATCTTTTAAGAGGCCCAGCCTAAATGCAGATATTAAAAAGCAGGAAAGTCGGCAAACAATATTGGCCGATTCAAAAACGTAATAATTAATATTAATAAGTATTACTACAGTGGCCTACTTCCTAAGCAGTGGTGGAACAAGTACTGAGAACTTTTGCTTACGTAAAACTAGCAATACCACAGTATAGAAATACTCTGCTATAAGTTAAGTATTAGCATCAAAATACATCCTACTAAAAGAACCAGAAGGTAAAGTACTAATTATGCAAAATGGCCAATTTCAGAGAAGGCCTTCATGTATATTATATTACTTAATTATAGTCTAACTATTGATGCATTACGATGTACATTGATTTAATGTTGCAGTTGGTAAAGGTGGCTTAATCCTTTTAATTATTTATAGGCCTGCTGTTGGGTAGCTTGTGAGTTTCACTAAGGGATCAATACAATCTTATCAATATCCAATTTAATACATCACAATTTATTTATTTATTATATATATATATATATTTTTTTTTTTTATTAATCTGTAAAGTAACTGGTAAAATAAATGTGCTGGAGACATTTAGCCTGCACCGCTTGACTCTGAATTGAGGTGCAGCAACATTAGTCAAAACTATAAAGTGGCAGGAAATGGAAATAACGTTACTCAAGTAAAGTACAAGTAGCCTACCTTAAAATGGTACTTACGTACAGCACTTGAGTAAATATACTCAGTTAATCTCCACCTGTTAATAAGTGTGTTTACTGCTTTTCTTGTGCTTTGTTTACGGCTTATTTGGTCACTTACCTTCAGCTACATGGTCTGCGACCTGAAAGAGCAGCACTGACACTCATGAAGGATTACTTCCGAGCCGGCTGTTTGCTAGTAGCATAGCATACTCCTTACTCAACTGACGCTAAAGCAAAGTAACACTTACTTTTACAGAGCTTGTTTAACGTTACTAAATGAGGTGTTGCTAATCTTACGTTTCTAATGAGTAGCGCAACATCCAGGTGACTTGCCCTCTCCGGAGCTAAAAATACACACTCCCCAAATTAGACAGTTGGAGCTGCTGTAGCTAACGCTAGCTAACGTTAGGCTAACGTTAGCTAGCGTTAGGCTAACGCTATCTAACGTTAGCTAGCGTTAGCCTAACGTTAGATAACGCTATCTAACGTTAGCTAGCTGTGGCAGCTGCCTGGCTCTCACAGTAGCTTCTAGTTTGGGTAAGTGGTTTCTTCCTAGCGTGGTTTTAATGAATCTGTGTAATTCATAGCTCAACATGCGGCTTTTATATTAGTAGAAGATGGGTAGTGTATGGCTAAAGTACATCATACTTCACGTTACACTTGTCATTTAGAGGAAATAAATATGTTCTTCAGTGGCTATACTAGGTCCAGTGCCAATGATAGTGGCATTACCTAACCCCACGTTGTTGGGTTAAACTTTAACTAACTTTAACTAACCTTAACTAACCTATAATGAATGCCATTTTAAGGTACTGGTGTTTTACCTTACTTAAGTATGTTAATGGAGACTTTCTATCTTCATTACATTTGTATAACGACTGACTTTGTTGACTGGCAGATACAGATTTTCTTAATTCAATTTCAGGGAATTAACTTGTATCCAGTGTTTCTAACTAATACATTCACTCAGATATTGTACTTCAGTACACTTTTGAGGTACTTTACTTGAGTTTATTCCATTTGATGTTACTGTACTGCTCCACTACAGTTTGGAGGCACATACTGTAGGCTACTTTTTTACTCCACTACATTTATCAGACAGCTTTAGTTAGTATCTTTCAAGAGTCAGATTCATAATACACAATAGAAACCAAAAATAAATGATGATATATTATTATAGGGTACCCTGCAGCATATAAATGGGGGAGACAATTTGCTCCACCTTTACAAGCTACAACATTAAACTGCTAAACACATTTATTGTATATATAATCCAGTAATATAATATATAGATTCTGAGATAGGCCATGCTGCGTAATGAGTACTTTTGGTACTTTAGGTATATTTTTGATGCTAATACTTTTGTAAGGTGAATGCAGGACTTTCACTTGTAACCTAGTGTTTTTACACTGTAGTGTTGCTACTTTTACTTGAGTAAAATATTTGAATACTTCATTCACCTCTGCTTGTATTAGAGCATTACAGACCACTTTGTAATGCTTCAACTGACCTGAAAGCACAAACATGCCATTATTCAATCTTTACAATAGACAATTTTGTTGAGGACAAGTTATTTATTCATGACATTTACACATTATCTCCAACTTGGGGAATTTTCAGGATTTCCTTTAGTTGCAGGTGTTTCTTCTTGTTGGCCTTTACTTGACTTTTCAAAACGTAAATGTGAATGAAGGCTTGCACAATGAAGGGTATATTCGCATTTCTGTATTGCTACATGAAATAGAAATATTAATATCAATTTACAGAATGTATTTACTCAGAGTAAACACATTTGACTTATTTCGTTTTGTTCTTAATAGGATCGCAGTGACAAATGGACAAGAAATGCATTTTTCACCACATAAGATGTGTTTCATATAACCAAAGCCTAAGAATACATACAGCACCAACTTAATATTGACTCAGTGTAGCAAGTGTGGTAACTGCATGAAGCTGGATACATTTGTAATAATACACTGTCATTATTGGTTACTGTAGTTATTATTTGGCTGTCATAAATGACACGCATTAAAAGTTAAGTAAGTGTAATGTTGCATGACCTCCTTTAGGAACAGTTAGAGCAGAAAGAATGGCTGAGGCAGTCGCAAAAGTGGCCCGGAGGATTAATGCAACCGTAGAGGAGGGGAACGATACATTGGGTAAGACTCCTTCACATATCTTTCTTGATGTTCTGGTTGATGCTATTTAAGATTTTCACCAGCAGGCGGTGACAGAGGCTTAAATTGCGTCTGCTCAAATACGTTTAAATCTCAAACTGATGTCAATTATAGATATGTAACAATCCCCTGCTCCGTTAATGCTTCATAAACTCACAATCATCTTCTTCTTTTTCTCTGCAGACCTGTCAAACTGCAAGCTCATTTCTTTCCCCGACGGTGTGTTCAAGGTCCTGAGGTGTGTCTCAGACAACATTCGCGTTATCACTCTGGCTGACAATGAGATGAAGGCCATTTCCAGCAAGTTCTTTTCAAACTTCACTCAGCTGAGAGGTAATGGATAATACGCTGCAGATATTTCATTCATGGACTCAGTCGTCAAGAAAAGATTGGGTTGTTTTCAAGGGTGAAACAATACTGCTTATACCAGTTTAACAGTGTTATTTTGTGTACAATTGATTTTTTCAAGTGGCAAGTTTCCGAAAAATAAAAAGGCAGATAGCATACGCCTACCAATTTTAATCATGTAACAGGCAGCGTTTTAATTTTTTGTTTAACTTGGACTTTGTTATTTTTGAAGTCACTGAGCCTTGAGAAATACTAAAAACATTTTTGTAAAAAGTGTTTATGTGAGCGTGAATAAATGTTACCTTTTGTCTTAGGTTTGCCCTTTTGTGTTCACAATATTGCAATCAGTTGACATTACTTTTTCAAATATAAAAACTATAGTTTTATACACACACATACTGTGCTTTCATGCCATAATTTGCCTGATTATGAGCCTGAAATTAACACCTCTATGTTTTGATTCAAGAATGGATTTTGAATCGAATCGTGAGATACCAAAAGATTCACACCCCTAGTAGTGTTTCATGTTGTTTACCTCAGTATTGTTGCCAGAATGTCCTCGATGATTAATTTGTGTCTTGAAATATTTTTCAGAACTTGACCTGCGAGGGAATGTTCTCACCAAACTGCCTGAAGCCGTGGGAGAAATGGAGCATTTAACCTGCATCAATCTGGCTTATAACAGCTTCTCCATCTTCCCTGATAAGCTTACTAAAATAGCCACACTGGAGAGGATTAACCTGGAGGGAAATAGCATCACTGGTAATAACAAAATGTTAACACAATGGGTTGTTAATTATTATATAGCTTGAGCTTAAGCTTACTCTCTTTTTTTTTTGTTGTTTTTTTGTCCCACAGAAATCCCAGTGGAGAAGTTGTCCGACATGCCAGCAATGAAGTGGCTGAACGTGAAGTCAAACCCTTTGGACTCAAACACTCAGTCTGCTCTGAAAGCTCCAAACAATTTTGAAACAGAGTCCTAAAATATGTCATACATCATATTTACCCACCTATGGACAGCATGCTGTGTGCCTTTTAAATACTTCAGTTGGATGCTTTGGTGTTCCTGAGAGATGAGGAAACTTCAAATACTTGGAAGATATTGAACTAAAGATATCACAATGGGTTTACAGGAAAAAGAAAACGGAGGAGAGTAATTAAAGATGGCGTCCTGCTTGATTGACTTTTCTCAGTTCTGCAGGCGACCACACCAAGCGGCCTCGACTTCTTCCTCTCTGTATGAACTACGTGAGCTGAAGTTGATGTTTTGAGATGAAATCTACCTATCTTTATACACCATTTTTCATGTTTAGTCTCTAAATAATGACCTATTTATGACTTTAGATAGTATAAAAAAAGTTTTTTTCAATTAAAAATGATGCACTGAAAACTAAGCAGTCTTGCACATTATTTTTCACTCGGTGACAGATTTCTTGCTGAGACTTTGTTAGACGAATTTTGTTAAATGACAGAAGTGTGTCCTGACTTAAAGGTTCAGTTGTACTGCTTTATTTAGGATTGCAGCTAATGAATACGTTCATTTCCGCGAAATCTGGCAATTGTTTTCTCGAAAAAACTGAGAAAAACTATTGTCAGAAAATATAAAAAAATGCCCAAGATGATTAGAGAACAAAGCAGCTCATGATCACATTTCAGAAACTGCAACCAGAGAATGTTTTTGCAAATTAATAATTGTTTAATAAAAATAGCTGCCAATTAATTTTCTGTCGATGTGCTAATCGATTAATTGTTTCAGCTCTAGTTTTATTAGCATGTTTTTGAGGTTCACATTCACAACCAGAAAAGACAAACATGGTTATACACATTTAGAAGATAACAGGGGCTGGGATTCAGATCCTAGTCAGGGCAACAATTTGGCAAATGAACAGGAGGAGAAACTTCATTACTTACATCTCCACTGTTAGCAGACATAAAATAATGGTTTAACAGACTATTAAAACATTAGGAACACGCTCTCCTGCAGTTTACCCTCAGGCTCCTGCACAGGGATCTTATAACACAAAACTAAATCCATTGGAGAGACATGCAACATATTCTGACACTTTTCCTATCAAGTGGCAAACTGGAGGCACCAGAGACTAGATTCAGGGTTACAGAGACAGTACAGACAGATACGGTGATCCAGCTCTTAAACCCTCCATCTGTAGTCGAGGCTGCAGGTGACAGAGTCTGATCCACTGTATTAAAAGTATTTTGCTCAGGCTTTTCAAGAATTCTCTAAATAGCAACACTGCTCAGTCTGGATCACCTTTAATCTGATGTTTGACCTCGCTGTGTTGAGTCTTCGTGATACAGAAGAGAAAAGAGGAATTATTATAATACGAATGATTCAGTAATGACCAGATCTTTTTTTTTTGTGTGAGTAAAAGACTAGTATATTTGTCTATTTTATGCGAGGGAAGGATGCCAGAGTCTTCATGTCTTCTGGCCAAGAGAAATATTTATCAAGGCTGCAGGTTTACAGTCACGTGACTCCTTTGCTGCCCAGGCTGTGACCTTGTGTTGTGCATCGTGCTGCTCTCTGACTCTACGCTTTAATCATCGATAAAGCTGAGGGGAAAATACAAATAAATACTGTCATTTACATGTTTGTAGTCAATGTGGCGTTTCAATTACGCTTACAATGGGAGTAATTCTTTTGTGAACGAGATTATGTGTGTTATGAAATAATCAGATCTCATTTGATATAATAAACACTATATTAAGAGACGATATTCATCGCAGTTGTTGTTTAAACAAGGACCAC
This sequence comes from Bovichtus variegatus, assembly GCA_943593645.1. NCBI lineage: Eukaryota > Metazoa > Chordata > Actinopteri > Perciformes > Bovichtidae > Bovichtus > Bovichtus variegatus. The sequence continues at coordinate 11,609,550 of CALSCE010000091.1, read as the reverse complement.
ACAACACACATCTATTTAACGTATCAAACTTAATTGGCCCATGTTGTTAGAGCTATTGTTGTATTTTAATTAACTGAATTATTAATTGATAATATGATAAAAAATTGATTAAAAAAAAAGTAGCAATAGAAACATTTTTACTTCGCCGTATATGTAGTTCCCACACCTGAACATGATTAGCAGTTATTAAGGCCTCCCTGCAATATGCTGATTTTGTCCCTTTCAAAAAACTGTACATACACAATTTAAAAGTGTTAATTACAGCAAAGATGGCCAAGCATTTAGTGTGCTTGTATATATTTATCCTTAAACAAGATCTGTAATGATGTCAAAAGTAAATTAAAGCTACACTATATCATACATTAAATGTATTTCAATCACTGCAATTATACGCCTTATTCTGACATAAAAATGTACATTAAGTACCATGGCAAGTACCATTGAAATACCATGGTACCAGTTTTTAAAAAGGTGTATCTTTATACATATTGTTTCTAAAAATAGGCCCACAAGTATGTTATTAAATAGTTACAGTGAAACTCCAGAAGCAAGAAGTCACAACGTGGGTACACCACTTAATCCTGCCTTGTTAATTGGTTTACAGCTAACGGCAGTCAGCTCCATCTGTTTATGTCTGAAAAGAGCTCTCAAGAGCCGCGGCTTACAGGAGGGAAATTAAAAGCAAATCACTTCACACGCAAAGAAGGTAAAGAAACCTCACATCCAGGCCGCAGAATGGTAATAAAGAAGGATTAGCCGTTGATTATTCTGAGTTTCTCTCAAATGTTTGTTTACGCTTGTTAGACACAGATGCCAATAATGAATGTGATTAGAATTCAGTAATTATACAGGAACATTCAGCTCTGTCATCTGGCCTTTACACTCCCAGTTGTCACATGCATGCAGTTATCAGGTCTCTTTGCTTATGCGCATGCCTGCTCCCTCTGTCTCAGTGACCGCCTGTCAGCCAGGAGCTTCTTACCTCTGGATTAGTGCACGGACCACAGTGTTTGAAAGCAACAACAGACATGAGCGTTACCATTGAGGAGAGGGGCAGGCCCAACACCCAGGACTACAGGGTGTTTTTCAGTAAGAGCAGCTCTTTGACTTAACTAGTTTGTGTGTTGTGGAGAATTGAAGTGCAACAGTTGCTTGTTAACGTGCAGCTGTCTTGCCACTGTAATAGCTGACACTTTGTAGCTCATCATAAAGTCGATTTTTTTATTTTATGTAAAAGATGCATTACTCCTTTCCATAGAAAACTCTGAGGGCAAATACATCTCTCCGTTCCATGACATACCCATCTACGCAAATGAAGCAGAGGTGAGCACCGTGTGTCAAAGTGAATGCTGCAGATTTCTTCTTTTAAAAAGTAGAGCTGTATTTGTAGCTTTTGGAGTACAGAAGCTTGTTGTTGGGGCTGTACTGTAGCCTATAAATGTTAATTAAAACACCTTTTCTTGCAAGTCAATTGTTGTACACCTACTATTTGTAGTTTCAAAAGTATAATTATATACTCCAGCTGATCAAAATGAGTCATATTGTGCAATATTGAGAACAGTTGGGCTGCTTTTTCTTTTGCATTTACCATATAATAATATAAGTCTGCATTAGTGGACAGATCCTTTCCCAGTACGGGTCAGTGTGCTACCTTAACTGACCTTTAGGAACTTTAGTTCAGGCAGACATTGCTACTGTAAGACTACTGCATTGGGCCTTTGGTAAAAAAAAAAAATTAAAAGGTTTTAGCAGGTTCAAGAGAGGCCAGTATTTGCCAGTAATCATATGTGAAAAATCATTTTTGTACAAAATGTATTGCTCCTGTCACTCTATATTTAGAGTATTATATTGGCAATATATTATTTATTCCATTCCTTTCAGCAGCCTCCAAGTTTGGGGTGTGTGTATAGAGAGGCCTGCACGTATACGTATAATTATTATTATGTAGATCTAAGTTTTACAGAAATGTATTTAAAAACAGGAAAGATAATTTATCCTTGATATAACAAAACTGTATTTCTCATCATCTTGCAGAATATTTTTCACGCCGTTGTGGAGGTTCCAAGATGGACAAATGCAAAGATGGAGGTATATACAGTATATGCATATATTTGTAATGCATCAATGTACTCATTTGTTATGTTAATGTGTGTTCCCTCCTAATACTTAGTTTATAAATTGAAAATCTTGTAAAATAAGACAAATACAAAAATAAGACTTTTGTCATGGACATAGTTTGTGATTGTGATTTTGTGCCAGTTAATTATGTTTAATTATGTTCTTAGTAAGTTGGTGTAACTGTCTGTTCATCAGATTGCCACCAAAGATCCTCTCAATCCACTCAAACAAGATATGAAGAAGGGGAATCTTCGTTATGTAGCCAATGTGTTTCCTCACAAAGGCTACATCTGGAACTATGGAGCTATTCCACAGGTAAGTCCTACTCAGACGACAACAACAACAGGGAACCAGACCGTGTCCCTGCTCCATCAAACTCGAGCTTCCTCTTTTCACAGACGTGGGAAGACCCCAACCACAAAGACAGCGACACAGGATGCTGCGGAGACAATGACCCTATTGATATATGCGATATAGGAAATAAGGTACGACTCTGATTAGGGGCTTCGAAAGAGACAGAGTTCTGTTCAACTGTTTGCAGCTTTTTTAAAAGTGTCTTTGATTCTCAGGTGTGCTCTCGAGGAGAAATAATCAAAGTGAAGGTGTTGGGAACTCTGGCTTTGATCGATGAGGGCGAAACAGACTGGAAGGTCATCGTGATCAATACCGAGGACCCTGAAGCCGCCGACTTTAACGGTGTGAACTTGCAGTGGAAGGAGAAGAAAATCTGCCACAAGCTATTCCGAATTTTAAAGTTCTCCTTTGTTGTTGATTTGTTGCAGATATCGATGATGTAAGACGACTTAAGCCTGGATTCCTGGAGGCAACGGTGGATTGGTTCAAGAGATACAAAGTCCCAGATGGGAAACCTGAAAACCAGTTTGCTTTCAACGGGGAGTTCAAGGACAGGGTACACCTTTTAGTGCTCGCAGTATTTGTGCTGTATTTTAAAAATGTTGCTACATTTTTTTTCTTTAAACTACTGATACAACTGTTTTTGTTTCATATCACAATAGAGCATTTACAGTGGAAACATTTGAAACAAAATGTTTTGAGATTGCATAATGTTTTTTGTTAAGCATATCTACTTAATTTGTTATCTGGTATATTGCTACTTTTTTAGGTAAGTAAGGAAATGAGCAACATCTGTGTTTTGCTTATTTTTAATACAATTTGTTTTCCAGGACTTTGCCATTGAAACAATCAAGAGCACCCATGAGTTTTGGAAGGCACTGATTTCTAAGAGTACCAATGCTGGCGAGTTAAACTGGTGAGTACGATGCTCCATTATGGAAACAGTCGGCTATATGACGGTATATATGACATTCCTGCCATAACATCCTTGAGATAATTATCCAGCACTGAGTGAAAGTTGGCAGAACACTGAGAAGAGTTTGAATCAACTAAATTATAATTATTTTAGAGTCTAAAATAAATATAATTTAGTCAAACTCTTCTCAAACTCTTGTCTAAAATTTAGACGATATAACATACGGTGTAGCTGCTCAGTTAATGGCCTGTTAAATACCTTCTTACTGCAGATAAAGTAGTAACGTTGTGAATATATTCCTTTCTGATATAGTTTTGTTGTTCCTCTTTCTTGAATCAGCATGAACACCAGTGTCTCAGATAGTCCGTTCTGCTGCTCCGCTGGGGACGCAGAGGCTGTGGTGAAGTCTGTAAGTCTGTTTTCATTTACAAATTCATATTACCAGCTTAATAACCTCCTTAAGGAGACTACAGATGATAAATATGCAGTAACAGCGTGCTGTATAACCTGGTAACACACAAAGCCCTCAGACAAAAGGAGAGGATCATTAGTGACTCCAAAGATTCATTTCTAAACTCAAAGGTGTTGGTTTTTAGTTCCAACAGAAATAATTTTCATCTCTTTCACATACGTACAACAATCTTTTACAGGCATGTGCTTTAGGAGCCGAAGATCCAATTCCAAGTTCAGGTGAGTGTCTGTACGTTTATTTGTTTTATCGCAGTTACTCTATGTTGTTCGTTGATGGAAATCACATCTGCTTGATTTGTGTTTCAGTCGACCAATGGTTCTACTATGAGAAGTAAGAAGAAGCTGCTGAGCAGAAACCTTCATTCCTGCCTTCACTTCTTTCTTTCTTCATCTGATTTCAACACGTCAGAACATTCATGAACTCAATGGATTGTATTTGTATTTTATGTCACATTTCCTTGCTTCTTTGTTCACACTTGACTGTCAAAACTGCTTGTTGTGTGATTGTGACACATTTAAGTTATTGGATAGTAGCCCTTTATTTCAGGGTTGACATAAATAAACCAGACTAAATCCCCGGGTATTATGTAACGTATTGATTTTATTGCCACTACTACATATTGTCATTATCACATTGACGTGAGGTCACCTACAGAGTAAGGATCCTACAGTCCTCCATCCAATAATTCATGTGGAGAAACAATGTATTGCACCACTGCCTATAGGCAATTCCATTAAATTATGCATTTTGTGTTCCTAAAATGTAATAGCCACTTCGCAGTACACATTACTGGTAATTGAAGTATGTGGCTGTACTTTACAATTAAACAATAAGCTTCAATGAGCACTAGAGGCCTTCACAGTGGGGTTAGAAAGTATGGCTACAACAGCTAAAAAGTGTTGTTATGCAGCTAGCATTGCAACAATCCTATCTGAAATCCTACCTGACAGTCTGTTTAATTTACTGCCTGAGATCACAATTGTGTGTTCTAAAAGTGCTTTTAAAGTAGTTCAATGCTTGAATAAATTAATAGCTACCATAATTAATAGAGAAAATAGTAAGCAGATTAGTGTAATGAAATAATCATTAGGTGCAGTCCTAAAAATTAGCTCCACCTCAACTAACTACAACTTAATCCATGAGTAATAATAATCTAATGATATGATATACAAAAAATATAAGAGTCACAGGGGTCATTTTTTTGCATTTAGTAATCTTAGTACTTTAAGTGGACTAGATTGTCATCATTATAATGACTTACTTTTACACAAGTAACATTTTCAACGCAGGATTTACTTTAATTTTAACAGTGTATTTTTGGAGTGTGGTATTAGTACTAAACTAAACAAGTATTTAGATTGTTTAGAAACAATCTAAATACTTCCTTCATCACTGGTGCTGGTTGAGAAGCCTGCAGAAACAGCTGCTTGGGTAAACCTCCTGTTCAGCCTATAATCTCTGTGTGGCTTCTAGAATGAATGGTGGATTTGAAATGACTTCAAATTAAGGCAAGCAATAGAAATGCAGATCTAGTGAGTGAGTTTTATTATTATATTAAGACTATGAGCAGGTTTTTTGACAGATGGATCGAAGGATCCAATTGCAGGAAACACAACAAAACAAACAAAGTCTTAGTCTGTAGTAATTTTTTCTCTGCTCTGTACATTCTCATGCCAGGTGCATCCAGTAATCATCAGGATTTACCATACAAAATAATGAGAAATAATAAAGATTAAGGAAACAACGCAAGGAGGTCATATTAATTTGGATTCCTGATCATACAGGCATTCTGGGAAATTAAAAAGTGGACTAACTAGCCAAAACAGCTGTTAAAAAAAAGAAAGCATAGACACATGTTTTGTCTTTTAAAATCAGAAGAAAATGGAGACGTCCAACCGGTAGGAGTTGAACTGTAGGAGTTTACTAACTCCAGAAGATGGCAGCAGCGCAACAATAAGGCTGCAAACTGCCCCTAAAACCCGAAGAAGAAGAAGAAGAACAAGAAGAAGCGGAACTCTGATTGACTGTTTCCAAGGAGACCACCAACACTACGGTCAGTGCTGAGGGGTAAGTCAGTTAACGTTAAAGTTAGAAAACAATTTAGACGTAAACAATCAATAAAACATATTGTGCTGTTGACATCACTTCATAATGACTTTGTGCGCAGTCTGCAGTTCGTTGCCCTGGCCCACATGAGAACAGACTAGAGGTTTAACGTTAAGCTAACATGCTCATGCTAACTAGCTTAAGAGCGCCATTGCCGTTATGTCGGCTCACTGTCACACCTGAAACAAGCTAAATACCAAGAGACACATGACTACAATTCATTCAGGGTTTTGATAGTTTCGACATTACACTGTTGCCGATTGTAATTGTCATTTTACATGTTAGCGGAAATGAGCACTGTTCAATAAGAATGTAGGTGAACGTTAGCTAACATATGTTAACGGCGATAATAAACACAGGTGTTTGGACTGAGCCACTGGCTAAGTTTGATCTAAACGGTACTTGAAGTTTAGTGAATATTACATTTTACTTAAAGGTAACTAGCCAGCTACTTAACATGTGGGTGCAGCTGTAGTGTCATGTTACATATAACGTTGTATAGACCAGGATAATAAAAGCACCTGTTTTTTATTGTAATGTTGTGCAATAACAGACCTTTCTCATGGCAAACATTTTAACTTGTCATAGCAGGAAAAACCCAGGTAAAACAAGCAGGAAGCAGCTCACCTAAATAGACTGCAGTCGTTTCCAATGACACCTCTGCTTTTCCTGCTGTCATAGGCCAAAAATGTTTGCTGTGAAAATATCTTTAAAATACAAAATGTTTATTCAAACTACTAGTATACTACTCGATGTATGTTGACCCAATTCAATCGCACGTTTTCTGCATTATATGGATGGGTGTTTCTGATATTTGATCCACCTTCCTTCCATATACACAGGAGCAAAAATATTAGAAACACCTCACAAGGTAATGTTATTCAATACATCACAAACTATGCCCTCAAGAATTTGGCTACAGAAATGAATGGACACCTCACTGATGCAGTGTCAATATCGACTTTTTTTATTTTGTTTTTGGCCACTCAGTGCAGTGTTCTGTGAAAGTAATCTGTCTTCCTTCTTGTTTCAGTGAAAGACAGTCAAGATGTCATTTTTATTCGATTGGATCTACAGGGGGTTTAGTAGTGTTTTACAGTTCTTAGGTAAGTGCAGTCTGACGTTTCGCAATCATTTCCAAATGGTGGTAAAGTACAAAGTAGGGCCTTAATCAAAGTAACTTTAAGTCATAAACGAATGCAATGTAATCTATAACCATGAAGCTATCTTTCTGAAATGTAGTCAGGGTGGTAAAAGTGTAAAGTACCCAGGTCCTCAGCACTTGAGTGAAAGTTATTGTATTGGTTATGTTCCACCTCAGCGATTTAAGTAGGACTTTGATTTCACCCATGACATTTTTGGGTTATTTCTTACAGGTCTGTACAAAAAGTCTGGGAAGCTGGTTTTCCTGGGCCTGGACAATGCTGGTAAAACAACTCTCCTACACATGTTGAAAGATGACCGACTTGGCCAACACGTGCCAACGCTGCATCCAAGTAAGGAGAGATTCAGACAGTAGTGTGCCATCCCAGCTTGAAATGTTGTTGGTGTACAAAAACATAAAGCGCATATAATGTTGCCCACTTTAAAGCTGAAAAGAACATGAAGACATGTTTGGCTTTGAAGAGATGAGATTTTTGTACTTGTTGGGTAAACAGTTAACCGCGATTATATGATGATATGATGTTTAAAGCAATGTCATCAGTGTTGTGGCACCAGTATAGAAACATTCTTTAATGATAGTGGTTTTTTAATAGCTGGCTGACACTTCTGTTCATGTTTTTGTGAATAGTAGAGTATTACAGGCTTTGTGTTTTTTGGTGCACATTGTTTCTTGTGAGTTTAATCGTGTAGTAAATGAATACAGTATGATATGATTCCTTTTTATTTTTTTTATTCACCTATTCGGGAGTTTATTTTCCTCTACAGTTATGTAGACATTGTTATGAATTGTAGATGACAATGTTGTATCATGAGTCTTGCTGTAAATTCCAGCCTTTTTGTTTTCACTGTGCAGGCCAAAAAAAAAATCACTCTAATAAAATGGAATTGTATCTTCTTTTTCTCACAGCTTCTGAAGAGCTGTCAATTGGTGGGATGACATTTACTACATTTGATCTGGGGGGACATGTACAAGGTGAGATCTTTCTCCACTTTTGCCAGTAATTACATACTGTAATAATCGGTAGTTAGCTCTGCTTTTTGATGCCACAACAGATTTAGGTGAAATATCACATTGTAAAGCAGGAGGTTTACTTTTCAGCCAATGTGTTCTGAAAGTAATTTAAGATGAAGCGTAAAATTATCCTGCAGATTGTCGTAGTGCCACCTAAAAACTACACGCATGTGACGTACATTATCAGGCCATCTCATTCACCCACAGTAGAAATAGTCGTATTGTAAGTTCTTTCATAAATTTTGGGACGAAAGAAAAAAAAAAATAGCAGGGAGTAGAGGGTTGGCACAGCAAATGGTATATAAATACAGTTGTTGTCGGTTGAAAAGCATGAGATTACTGAGTCTTTTCGTCAACTTGCGTCATGTTACCATGACCATCAATGATCTCTACTACCATAATCAACATGTCAGAGAAAACAGAATCAAGTTGACCAACCACAGTTCTCTTGGCTGCCACATGGTGTCTCTGTAGCCCCCGCAGTGCCGATGTGAAATTACATTTTTAGGGTTTCAAATCAGCTCTGATGGAATTGCTGAGCCATGTACAGAGGCTGTGCTGCAAAAAATTTGCATGAAGAAAAATGCACTACTCCATTCAATATATATATATATGCATATATATCGATTTAATACATTTATTTTACAAGGATTTTCCAAGTTTTCTATATCTCACAGTAAAATGGTGAACCCATATGTGCCTTGTTGAGTCAAATCAAGATACTGTAGTTGAAAAAACACATTACAAACGTAATCATTCAGACATCTGGACCTGTGAACCCTCATACCATGATATAAGGATTGTGTAATTTTATGATCGTACAGACAGACAATAAAAGATTACAGCTTAATTTCATCAGTTCTAAGTAAAATCTGCTGCATTACAAGCTGAGAAAGACATTCACTGTCATAATGAATTGCTGCAAGGATGGTTAATTCACAAACTGTTTTCTCTTTGTTGACAGCTCGAAGGGTGTGGAAGAACTACCTGCCGGCTGTGAATGGTGTCGTCTTTCTCGTCGACTGTGCGGATCACGACAGACTCTCAGAATCTAAGATTGAACTCGATGTGAGATTAAACATCACTGTTGCGCGCTGTTTCAACATGAATGTCTATTAACTGTAGGTTGACGATGATTTGCGCTGCTCTTGTGTTTCTAGGCTCTCCTAGGAGACGAGACTATAGTCAATGTACCAGTGTTGGTGCTTGGTAATAAAATTGACCGCCCTGAGGCCATCAGTGAAGGAGGACTGAGAGGAGCTTTTGCTCTTGATGGTCAAGTGACCGGAAAGGTAGGCATGTTATAGATCATGTCTTTTCATTCACATAAATCATATGATCTCTCTATCTGGGTCCTGGCCCGATGACCGTCGTCCTCATATATCCACTTTTGTTGTCAACAGGGAAATGTCTCTTTGAAGGAGCTGAACGCCCGGCCGCTGGAGATTTTCATGTGCAGCGTGTTGAAAAAACAAGGCTATGGGGAAGGTTTCCGATGGTTATCACAGTACATCGACTGACACGCGGGACTGAAGCTTAACCAGAAGGGATTTTCCTGACACATTTTTCACAAAGCATGACAAAGACTTTGTCTCTTTGTCAGTGTCAATCAGCCCACATTTCCAACTAAGAGCATATTAGAAGCATATTCTTTTTAATACTTTATTCAGGATTTAAAGGTTTCTATGCAGACCTTTTTTTAAAAGTGGTTTATGGTGAACTGTCCTACCTGTGTTGTTATTAATGTGATAATTAACTGAGTTGTCTAACTCCATGGCATGTTAATTAGGGTTACATCCAGCAGACTTACATTAAGCAAGAATGTAGGTGCGTACACATCATTAGTGTTGCATTATTTAATGTGGTATAGACCGACTGCTGTAGTTGGAATTTATTAGGAAGCAAGTGATGAGATTTAAGGACTCGTGGTGATTGTGTTGGGTAGTTTCCTGCTTGTCTGACATCAGATTAAGATGATCGTGTTTAGATTTTTAAGATATATATATATCTAAATAATACAGAAGATTCATTTTAGTATATTTAATCGAATGATACGCAGCCACTGCCTTCAAAGCATATAGCCAAAAATGTATGCTAATGACTTTGGGATTAGCAGGGAGAGAGATTGGACTTTAACAAAAGATATCTTCCATGCTGAGCACTGAGCCAAAATAACATCAAATCCCCTTTTTAGAAGCCAAAAAACGAGAAGAGACAGCACGTCCCACAAATAAAGGCAAAGACGATGTGGAATCTGAGTCAAACTGAACAGCTCACTGATGAGCGTGCTGTGAATAATGTGCTTCTCACTTTCACTGTCTCGTTGGAATTGGCTCGTTTTCTTTTTTGCATCTTTTCCTCCGTGTGTTAACCCAAAGGGATGCTACATGTTGCGTTGAAGGCAGCTAATTCGAAGTGTGTTAGTTGGACTGAAATCAGTCTTCATTATCTTTTGACTCGAAGATGAAATGTTCACACCGAGCTTTTATGACGTTCTAATGGCTACCCCTGCTTTATTATATCATGAAGGCTGTGATTATGCATTGCCCTTAAAATGTCGGAAGGCAATAAAGTAGAATGATCAACTGTACTGTCGCAGAGACAATCTTACTCCTCTGTATTTGAAAGTAGGAACAAATATATATGTAGTTCTGAGCCTGTTAAATGAAACCAATAATTGTTCTTTGTTATTTATTCCTTTTAATACACAGCCTGAGCAATATATCTGCATGTAATCAGCATGTAGGCTGTGCAACAGAGTTTAAGTGCTGCAGATAATGCACTTTTTGACTATCTGAAACGATATGAGAGTGCACTTGCAAACGTGCTAACCTGTAAATGAATATTCTAATCTTCTGGATTTTTGAGTCGGTGCATGTAAACATTGCATACATTTTGACAGCGTCCTGTGTACATGTGTGTCCTCATTATGAGAAGCTGGAAAATGGATGATGGGGAAACATTTGATCTTTGTGCCCCATTTACTGTTTCCCACGTCCCATGTTTACTGCGTAACATTCTGCTTGTTAATGTACGCAGGGATGTTTGTGACTGAGATGAAAAGAAAAAGCAGATTTTATACAGGGAATGTTGAGTGTCTACTGAGATACAGTATGCATGTAAACAAACGGCTTTTTCCTTTGAACAGTGTTCTGTACCAGTCGCTGAACTCCTGTAAATTATGTATGATACAGATGTAAATGTTTGTACAGTAAATGCCTATAAGCTGATACTAATAAAGCACTAGAGTTATTTATAGCAGATTAACTTGAAATTATATTTGCAGCCATTATCTGTGCAAATAGTTTCAACTTGAATGACAACATGCACACATTAAGATGGATCTATGTGAGGAGTGGTTCACATGTTGTAATAAAAATGACTTGTTTTGGACTCAACAGGCCAATGTGTCATTATTTATAACTGCAATTAAAATCTTGTTCACACACTTATAGATATTTATTTTTATTAATCTGTATATTAGTTTTAGAGAGGCGTTTTGTCTCAAAGGGGCTCACTTATTAGTCACTCTTCAGCACTGATGTTTTCATTTCAGAGGCTATAAAGATAATTCACCCCCCTTGCACCTTTTACATGTTTATTTATTTTTACGACGTTGAATCACAAAATGCATTTAATTATGTTTTCTTCGGACTTAAATGTCATCGTGTAAATAAATCTCTCCAAACGGGATACAACCATAAAACACAAAATGATTAATATGGTTGAAAAAGAAAAATGAAAACATTGTTTGACAGGAAGTCAATACTTTTGCAAGCAATTGTTTTTGTTTTTATATCACTATTTAATTAAGATTAATTCGTTTTTTTAGAGTTGTTTTCACTTTGACATTTAAAGTATATAAATCCAAATTGCATTCACTGTGATTTAATGTTGTAAAAAAAATATGTTAAGTACAAGGTGGTGAATAGTTGCACTGTATGTACGTATGAACCAATGTGAAGCCTGAAGGCTGTGCAGTGATGTTGGAGTCGTTTTGGATTCAGATGTCATTGGATGCTCACATAACTCAAGTGATGCAATCATGCTTTGTTTTGGCACATCGCTAAAAAAATGATCCTTTCACTCTCAATCGTTGATGCTTTTATCTCCGGGCTTAATTATGATTTGCTTTATTGTAATGTCAACCAACCGCAGCTTTTGCAGAGCGCTGCTTCGAGGCTTTTAACACCCTCCATGAGAAGTGACCTCATTACCCCAAATCCCTGCTGTCCTTCACTGGCTGCCTGACGGTGTTAGAAATGAAAAATGATTTTACTGCTGGAAATATCTCCAGGACTTTTACTTGTGACTGTGGGATCAGACTTAGGTAAACTGCCACATATTAATTCATTGCAGATTTGATCATTCATATGCCCTCTGACGGCGTTGTCTTTCACATTGTGGTCATTTAGTGGGATGCTTTTTTTGGCAACCACTCTGCTGTAATTTGTTCTTCTAGCATGAGGTGGCAGCTGAGCACCGGAAAATATCTACAGCAAATATTTCCATCTGCTTGTCAACTTAGAGGAGACTGCAGCTTTCAACTTCTTGCTTTTATTCCACTGCAGGTCTTTATTTAATGCTTTGGTAAACATAATCACATGTAATGGTGGGCTGTCACTGGCCTTAGCTGTAATAAGCTTTAGTATTTAGCGCTCCACACACCCAAAGGTCATCAGATAGTAGTTCTGTGCTCCAAAATATTCATATTTACACACCCAGCTCTGGTTTTATAAGCAAAATACTCCATGTAAAGGAGATTGGGGGGGGTGTTACTGAAATTAGTCGGCTCATTTATGCTCAAAAGAAGTTTTTAGCACACAAGCTGAATTTGAACATATGGATCTGCTGAGGTAAGTCTGTGCTACAAATCCCCTACAGCGAGTACAATCAACCTGCCTTTATCTTACAAATTCATTTGATTTCCTCACAGGCACCTAAGTGTTTCACGGTGTTTCTTTATCCAGCGGGATCATTGCAAAAATACTCATCCTTAAATAGAGAGGAAGATGGTGTGACAGTAGCCACCGAGTCAACCTAATTATCTCTCTGGGTGATAATAGTTGGAAAAGATTGAGGTCAACATACAGTTTGGCTCCAGTGCCTTTATTAGTAAAGTGCTCAGCCTAGAAGTACATTCTTATTCACTAACATGCAATACTAAAAACAACCAAATGTCTGGCCTACCAATAGCGTGAATGAAGACATGGCAACAATATTCTCATAGAAAAAAATTACAATGTGAATTCAAGTATACACACAGAACTTCAAGTAATGCACACATTTGTTTTGTTTTTTATAAACACAAATTACAGTTTTTCAAGTTGCAAACTCATAATAAAACATAGTTGTGGCACATTCTTTGACATGATTTCAGAGTTAGCAGAGGACAGCGACTAGTGGTTCCTACTGTAGGTGCAGTTTGGGCCATTAAAGTACATTCTACAGGTTTTTAATAAAAGTCCAACTGGAAATGTAGGTCCTGTGTAGTTATGTGTTCCCTCAATTCGTAAAGCATGTAAGTTTTAAAAACTGCTATAAGCTGTGGTGCACCCTTATCATAAAGGTAGCTTGAAACCATAGTAACCTGAAATCCTCTATTCTTGCTTCACAGATAATTTACACTAGATGTATATACAGAATCAGTTTGGACATACATTACCACATTTCATTGAGCTGCTTTAAACTTTTTAGTTTGACATTTTGAGAAATAAGCTTATTTTCTATCTATTTCAAGATAGATGACAAGATCAATATTACTTTCTCTGCACAGTAAAGCTACAACCAGCTGAGATAACCATCTCCTTGCTCTAGCTTCATATTCAACACAAGCGTGGCATTGAGCTTCTCGCAAAACTCTCAGCAAAAAAGCAAACAAGCATGTTTCCTAAAATGTCAAACTATTCCTTTAAATTCTGCTCTCTAGTCATTCCAGTGGGACGGCTGCTCTAATACTCAAGCAATTGTTCACACGATACAAAATTACTGGGAATCTCTATATGCATAGATGGCGGTCGGACAAGACAGGAATTCTGATGGACTTTAGCTACCTATGGCGCAGTAGTCAGTGAGTCCTGCTTTTCAGGACGGCAAAACAAAAAGCTCTGTTGCTCAAAAAAAACAGAGACAAGAGAATGAAGCAATTACACATATCTAAGACAAAAACTGGTCATCGTCTCATCCCTGGACCTGCCCAGCACCACATATCCCACCAGGATGATACACAACTCCATGCCTCCCCCGGTCAGATCCCAAAATCTTTTGCTGAGAGGACAGAGCCATCCCTGTAGATTTTCAGGCCAGCGGCTGTGACTCGTCTCTCCGCGTGGGGTCAGACAGTTCTACCAGATGTATCCTCCGTCGTCAGCCTCACCCTCCTCCTCTTCCTCCTCTTCCGCCTCCTCTCCGGTGTCCTCTGCCTCCTTCTCCTCTTCATCCTCCCATCCCACTCCACTCCCAAAATCTCCAGAATATCCCGCCACTTCGTCTGGAAAAGGATTAATACATGAGGAATGATTTTGTATCAATGCTGAAACACATGTCTGACAAATAATTATCAAGCAAATGTTAGCTGGTTTTAGACTATCACATTTTAAGAATGTCTTTTATGGTACAGTATATCATTGTAAACTGAATATCTTTGGGTTTTGGACTATTGGTCTGAAAAAAAGGAGTCTGAGGACTTTCACTCCACATTTTTCTCTATTGTCTAACATTCTGTAGACTAACAATAAATAGATTTATCAAAAGAAATCGACAGAAATCTGAAATCGGTTTCTGTAGGGTGCAGCTTTTATTCCCCCTCCTATTTGAGTCCTAAAAATATTTTTAAATATTCTTAAGACAAGTGAAAAAAACCTGCAACCTCCAATCTGTTGCATATAGAAATCAACTTGTTTGAGAATTTTCAAAAGGTGAATGTCTGTCTTGAATTTCTAAAATCTAGTCTAGCCGCTATATAAATACTGTAAAAGTATTAAAACGCTCAATCCACAGAGAAATGAACACAGGCCATATTCAGTAACTAACTAAGTCATAAGTCAGGACTTGTGATGTCACAACTATACATATATAGGTAGAAAGTGGCACTATAGTGTATAGTGTCCCCGGCTGTAATGACAATGCAGAGACGCAGAGAGCACGGATACAGAAGATCCGAAAACACTGACCAATCAGAGCAGACTGGGGAGCAGACTTTTTCGGGGGGGGGGCGGCTTAAAGAGACAGTCGCTAAAACGGAGAGTTTCAGATTCAGAGTGAATACAGATATATTCAGACGGATAGTATAAATATACCTGTATACCAGTATGACATTGTGTTTTTCAAACATTAAAGCATGTTAACATGTTCTAGTATAAACCCCACATTAGCATATGTCCCCTTTAACAAAATACATTACTTGAAACGCCTTAGAAACAAGTTAAAATCTCCCTGCACTGGGAAATATTTTCATGTTTTGAGAAAATATGACTCCAAGTACTCAATTACAGACAGAAAATGACTTCAGGAATAGGAGATTTCACGCCTTGTACAGTGTGAGAAATATCTCTTTGCCCAATGCCCCCCCTCTCTTACCGCAGTCGGGGTTGCCATGGATTCTAGTGCCCATCATCTCTCCACCATGCTGGTCGACGCACCAGCACTCCCCTCGGCTTTGGTCACACTGCACTTTCCTGTAGTAGCCGTCCTCATCGCAGCTGGGAATGTACATCCCTGCAGAGACACACACACACACATGCCTAGTTGTTAAATATTTATACCCACAGCACACAAAGCTGCCTCATGCTGATGCCTGAGATGAGCGCAGCATAAACGAGAAATGCCAGCACGCCTTGGCGAACCTGTGATAAAACCATCAGTCAGGATAGAGAGGCTGGTATTTGGCAGAGAATACCACGGAGACAGAGAAAGCTTTTCCTGTTTGTTTTACACAAGCATGCATATGCTGCTAGATATGATTTCATACAGTATGTTGGTATTTCCTTATGCTGCGAGAGTGGCATGTCAAAATGTCGTGACAGCCTCGGTAACAGAGCGCCACAGTTTCAGCCTCCCTCAGGAGACTCTTGTCAAACCCAAAGAGAAGTTCTCTAACAAGCACTGAATCCCCCCCCCTCCCTTCACTACCGTGAAAACTAGAGAAAACACAAGCAATGAGACGAGTGGGCCTCGGGGATGATAGAACATTTCTCTGGTTTTGGAGCAGAGGAGTGAAAAGCAGCTGTGTTGCATGTTGGGTAGATACTGTAGGGTTTCTCAGGGAGCCAAACTGGCAAGTTAGCCTCGCTCTTTCCTAAAGCCAGCGCTGCCCTCTAATCCTCCCCCCAGCCTGATTAGGACCTAATCCGAGACATGCGCTTGTGATCTATTAAATGAGCCTCCTCCAGCTTCTCGCCTGTCGCTCCGGGCCTTATTACGTAAGTACACCCAGAGACGCGGAGCGAGTGCGCCAGCACATGGCACATGATGGTGCACTTTAAGGCTAACTATATGGCATTATGTGGCTTTGAAAGAATCGGAAGTGAGTCTAAAAGGTGTTCCTACGCAAATGCAATGTTCAATCAAACGCTTCCTGAACTTCTTAGTACTGCTGTGATGAATTAAAAACATTTACCAGGCTTCTTCTTAGCCGCCTCCTGCATTTGGATCCTCTCCAGCTCGGCGAGGCACGGCGGCTCTGAGGATCAAATTAAAAAAAGTGAAGACAGAAGATCCCTAAAACTGCTATCCCCCAAACGTTATCTCAATCAATGCTCTTCATAATTGCAGTTTTTTTTGCCCGTATTGATTTGTTTAAGAAGTCTTATATTTCATTCTCTCAGAGCCTGATCGATCGCCGAGAGATTCGATGAAAGAACATATGGATGCAGTCTGAGAATGACAAGGAAATGAGCTGAACCTCTAGAAGAGATAGAAATAGAAACAAAGAAGAAAAAGACACTTTGTATTGACCCCCTAGGCGATAAAACCTTCCCCAGTATTAGTAGATTTTCACAACATTTCTGTTGTGTTTGCAGAAAACTTACACATATATCATTATATGTAAAGTCATGAAGGGAAATTCTTGTTAAATTGTAAGCATTTCTATACATGTAGCGTGACGTACTGTTACATATCATTATCAAAAAACCCTTATCACTTAATTAAAAATTGATTAGGCAGTTTGTGTAATCTTTTGCATGCAGGTTAAATGCCTGATCAATGTAATGATCCGTGTGCAAATGAGGCTCATGCCAGAAATATTCTGCATTTGTTTAGTAAAGGTCAAACGGTGCAGATGTTGCAAATGAGCACAGCTGAGAAAGCACTGAGTGTAGGTAACATCCAAAGAGACACCTCTTCCTTTTACTTTTTATGACATGACCTACACAGGGACATGGCTTCACACGTAAGCTTTCATTTCAAAATTTATATTCAAAAGCACACCTTTTTAAATAAAAAGATTATAATAATTTATGATAATTTCGCATGACATTCCTCTTAACCCAGCACACAGTGTCACCGTGCATCTCAGGTGATCGGAAAATAAAGTTTTTCCTTTTTATACCTCCAAAAATAGAAATATCTTCTCAATTGACGTTCTTTGTAAGAAAGAAAGCAATAAAAACATTGGTAAATTGGTCAAAGCTGATGCTGCACAATTAGAGCATCTTTTCTGAAGAATGCAATACGGTGCATTCAGAAAGTATTCAGACTGGTTTTTGTTCTGCATTGTCAGCTGTGAGACTTATACAGACAATGTGATATTTGTTGTTTTTAACTACAAGCATTTCTAAAATCCTGTTTTTGCTTTGTCGTTATGAGTGTAGATTGATGTGGGGACATTTTTTAACTTAAGGCTGCAACATGAGAAAATGTGAAGAAAGTGAACAGGTCTGAATATTTTTGTATTAAAAAAACAAACACACTTGTGTTCAATTTATTAAAATTCTAATTTTTCCACTTGTGCAAAAATTCAAACACAAAACTTAAGACACTTAAATGACACTGGACATCTAGTATACATACTTTGACAGTTTATCACACACAGACATACCAAGTGTGCTTGCATAGTACTCCAAATTTAATAGATCAAAAATAAGATGAGAAATAAAAGGAAAGGGTTAGGATTCACGATCGGACTATTCTAGCAGAGGGGAATTCGTGTTCAAACTAAAATAAAGGAATACTTTCTGAATGCACTGTAGTAGCATCTACTGCATGTGACTGCCTGTTGCACAAAGGAAAAACAATATTTTTTCTGTGGAACCTCAACACCCACATGATCAACGCCAGAGAAACCAGGAGGGGGTGGATTGAAAGGAACAGTCTGCCTGATCTGAACACAATGGTGCTTTGTTTTTGGACTCCTGTGCTAATCAGGAATTGTCCATAGGGAACAGCAGGTCCAAGCATAGTTGTACCTGGTACCAGAACAGCTGAGGCCAAAGACCATTCATGGATCTGTGGACACTTGGACAGAACGAGAGTCGAGTTGTGACCACAAAGTCTTTTTGGCACAGGGGAGAGACACGATTCAGTGTTCAGGGAGGCCATGAAGAAGGACTTTCGATTTGAAAGTGTGATTCTGGCAAACTGTCAGATGTCTCAGATAAAAGCGGTCTTGCCAAGATTGTTCTCAGCAGGGAGAAACTGCTGATCGTGTCTGGTAATAATGTCAGAACTGGATCTACGACGGCGGAAAACAGACAGAATGGATGGAAAAGTCAAGCACAAGTTTGTACAAACTGCCTGAGGTTAAAGAGAAGCCACTGACAAACTGAATGTGCTTTTGAAGATGTCGATTAGTCCAAAAAAAAATCCTGCTTTGCAATAATAGACTTGGTTAAAGGAATATTTTGACATTTTACGAAATACAGTGAGTCGCTTTCTTGCAGGGGGTTTGATGAAATAATTCATACCACTTTCACATCTGTGTAATAAATATACAGTAGAGCCAGGAGGCGATTATCTTAGATTAGAATAAAGATGAGAAGCAGGGGGAACTTTAGCTTCTTTCTGTTTAAACTATATTTCTTTGCATAGACAATTGAGTTGTAAGTCTGAGCATAAAGCCGCTTTGTGAGTTTCTAACCTGAAGCTGTACCAGCTCCGCGCTCGCCAGAGTTATTCTTCTTCCCCCCTGCTTCCAGTCTTTAATCTAAACTAATCACATTCTGATTCTAGTTAAATACTTAACACACAGGTATGAGAGAGGTATCGATATTCTGATCCAACTCTCAGCTAGAAAGTCAATAAGCATATTTCCCAAAATGTCAAACTATTCCTCTAAAGCTACTGTTACTTCTCTGGTGTCGAGGTAGAAAACATACATACTGCGTCACATTTCAACACCTACAGACAGTTTCTTGATTAGTTTTTAAAGATACTCATTTGTTTATCCCCTTTTTATAGCAACACTAGCAGGCGTGTTGTTTTGTATTTACACCCACTAAGAGATTGGACCCAAAAAAAAAGAAAAGACTCGGAGATCCCTTCACTCACTTTCTCTCCAGAAGCAGAGGCACCACTCTGCCGTAGAGACCTTCCCATCTTTGTAGCTGTCGCAGGAGTTGAAGAAAGGTCGGATGCAGACCTCGTATTTGTCCAGGTTAATAGCAGCCAGCTCAGCTTGGTCCAGATACAAGTCACTGTTGGTGTCCAGCCTCGAGAACATCCAGCCGATGGAGTCCTTGCAGCTGGCTACAAGGCTTTTGTCCAGCGCTGTTATAAATCATTTGCACGGCACGTTAGCTTCTTTCTGTTCATACTACATTTCTTTGCGTAGACAATTGAGTTGCAAGTCTGAGCATAAAGCTGCTTTGTGAGTTTCTAACCTGATGCCGTGCCAGCTCCAAGCTTGCCAGAGTTATTTTGCTTCGCGTTTCCATGAAGGAGTTGGAACCAGTCTCTCAGGCGGTCGCCGAGGTCTGCCAGGTCCTGGCCGGTGCAGCTCTCTGAGGGAGCAAAAAAAGGGAATCCCAGCATTCAAAACTTTGGCAGACACTTAACAGCAATTTCCCTCACCTTCCCAACAGGCAGGCTTCCTATTGCTCTTATTGATGAACAGAATCAAAGGCACAGCTTTCCCTCACTGTAAATCTGACGAGGTGTACTCTTCTTGCCGTCATTTACAAGTGTATGATCTGCTACTCAAAGAAAACATTACTTCGCAATTAACTCAACAGCAGAAAATAGCTGTTATCCAATAGAAATCCAATTTCAGTCTCTAAGCACTTATTCCAGGCTACAGATGAAAAACAAGTCATATTTCATCCTTTTGATCAATTGGCATCTTTTACGTGCCCAAGAGCTTGGACAATCAATACTGTTTGGCTGCAATGATAGATAGTGTACACTCTAAATAATTAATCACTACATGATTGAAAGAGCAGTTTAACCACGTGGGAGATATTTGGCTAACAGTAATCTGTGAAATTGTTGAGTATTGATCCAAACGTGGAGCATTGGGTTGATTGTTCCTGTCCTACTGACGGTATGCTGTGTGTTTGTTTGTACACGCACGTTTATTCATAAGGACAAACCCCTTGAGATGAACCGTCTCGTTTTCGAGGGGGTCCTAACATACCACAGGAACAAAAGTTAATAATAGGAAAAGCAGAAAGAAAACAATTCCACCGACATGCTACAACTAAGACAAACCCACAAACATCAGGAAAAAATAATACATTGATGAAAACAACCACTTGATGGCCACAGAGAGCCCGTGAACAAATGTTTGCACAGCAAAAAAAAATTCTAAATACAGCATGTATATAAAATATACAGTGTATTGTAGTTATAGCATAGCATCATCTGAACCATACGTACAATCTAACTTAAAATACGTGTGTGGAGCATCGTAGATTTGTTTTTTTTTTTTTAAATGTTGACTTACGAAAGGGATGACAGTGATGCAGACAGGGAGTTGTGAATTCCAAAATGAAGATGCATAAATAGTAGAAGGTGAAGAAAAAAGTTCACTTGCCACGTTTTGCGTCAGTATTTGTGAGGGTAACAGAGGCTGTGGTACAGGGGCAAAAGCCAGCACACATGATGCTTAGCTCTTTGCCTATGAGGCAGGACTGCTGCTCCAGCTTACACTGTAAGGAGAAAGAGAGAGATGCAGTTAAAATATTTATGGAGGTGACCGCGGGAAAAGAGAGATTGCTCATTCAGATGAGACGCTGCACATCGAGAAAGGCTGCAAGAATGAGCTGTCATTTTTTCCGCCGTCTTCTCATGCAAGGTCAAAATTAAAAACTATACATAAATCAATATTGAGTCCTGGCAGCGACCAGTGTACGATGATGCAGCTCAAAACAACGTCAGTCATTAATCACACGGCCATGTTGAGCCGGTGCGCCTCCTCCCGAGAGCGGTGATGAACTGTGCCGCCCTGCTGCATCCACGTATGTGTCAGCGCAGCAGGAAACAGCTCTTGACTGGACTCCTCTCATTATTTAAAACGATGACACGGGCGCTTTCCATTTCGTTTCGGGGTTTTTATGGTGGCAGAATCCAGCAATAAAGCAGAAGAAAAAGTTATCCGAGTAAAACGTACAGTGCTTTGGAAGACAGATGCTGGTGCAGAAGATTTTTGTTTTACCTCAGAGGCGTAGTTATGTCCGTCAGAGCCACATACAGGTGAGGAGGCAGCAACAGGACAAGGCTTGCAGCTGCTCTCATGAGCTTCCAGCTGCCCTGACTGTTTGACTCTGAATATGACAGAAAAACAAGGTAAAGTTCAAATGTCAGTCCATTCAAATAACAGAAAAAAACTTTTCTACCCGTAGCTAACCATGCAAATAGTTTTATTTTCCCCAGGCTTTTAGGACATCTATCGCTGAGATGCTCCCAGCACTGATCACTTACATTTAACAAGAAAAAAGAGTCTTCGGACACGCCAGTAGCTCTGCGAGGATGTGTTGCTAAATGCTAACGTCAGCATGCTAACATGCTCACAATGACAATGCTAACACATGCTAAGAATCCGCAGGTATGGCGTTGACCATTTTAGCCATCTTATTTAAGCGTAAAAAATGTTGACTGGGTGATGGCGCTGGAGGAAAAGCCAGCGAAGTTACTTCAATTACTGTGAGGGAGACGTGAATGAATTTCATGCCAATCCATCCACACGTTTTCAAGACATTTTGCTAAAAAAAACTAAAAAAGTCAACCTGCTTGTGGCACTAGAGAAACAGTCAGGGGGTCTTGAATATTGTACAACATTTCATGGTAATCCATCCAATAGTTGTTGAGATATTTAAGTCAAAGTGAACAACATTTTCTTCCCTAGATTCACGCCGCTAGTGTGGCTAAAAACTCAAAAGCAACTTCTCTTTCCAGAAACAGTTCTCATGACTCTTTCTTTTGGAGACTGTATTTGATAGAGAAAACTGTTAACAGAGAGTTCTGTTGATTTTCCAGAGGAACAGACAATGCGTCTGTCTGTCTTCCACAGTGGTCCAATGAAATGCCCACAGACGCCAGGACAGCTGAGTCACTGCCCAGCTAAGACGCTCACATCTTGACACCACACTCACTTATTGAGAGGAATAAACTTCAATTTTCTGATGACTTCTTGCTCTTGTTCCTGTCAAGTTTGAATGCACTTGTTATAAGTCGCTTTAGACAAAAGACAAAATAAATTTGATTTAATGTAACAGGACACGTTGCTGTTGAATTCTTTTCAATGTTTACTTTCACTGTGGTGGGCTGCCAATAGAAACCTCAGAGGCTTATTATCTTGGGTAAATAAAACCAGAATTGTCTGCATTGCCTGTTAATATTTGAACGCACTGCTTGGTAAAATCCCCCTTGCTTGCTTTCCTCTCACACGGTGATTGACTTCATGTTCAGTAAGCACAAGCATTACGCTCTGCAGTACAACTTCTGAGGCTGTGCTACTTAATGATGCCGAGATGGTTTAGTGTGGTTGTGTTTGCGCTTATTACCCATTATTCGACACAGTGTCTCTCATCTCTGGAGGGACTCTGTAAATGAAGCACTTTATTGAAAAAGATAAACGCCTGTTGCAGCAGATAGTCTTTGAAGGTAGTAATAATTCACTCCATTAATTCTTTTCGGACTGAAACCCTGCTCATTTGTTTTCCAGTCAAAGTAGAATGAATGAAGGAATAGATAGATACTATTCAGTGAAGTTTACCACAGGAAACTAAAGAGTCTTTGTGAAGGGAGGTGCATTTAAAACACTATAAATTCCAGTTTTACATTGTATTAAATGACCAAAATGTTAAAGTATTATGCTTTGTTGTCATGGTTTCAGCCCAACTCATCTAAAGCTTTCCTTTTATCAACATCAGTAGTTCAGTAAATTATTATTTTTGACATGCAGGGTCAAGCACACAATGTACTTCACATTCATGTGCTTTAAGACGTAAGGACACTGTTGCTTAGCGACAATGAAACAGAACAGGTGAGCATCAAAGAGTAAATAAAGCAGTTTCACTTTGAAAATCTGTGTTTTTTCGATGCTTCTTGGTGGACAACAGGCTTCCCAGGGGGGCTGCGAGCCGAGTTGCCACTAACGTTTGCTCAGCTTTTTTCTCTGATCACTTAAGATCCAGAAGCTCAGGAGGTTTTCACAGAATTATTCGCATATGTCGGCTCCTCAAACACTGAATAAAGATGGTTTAAGTTCAAAATAAGTTTTGAAATGAGTTTTTCCGACGCTTGCTGAGCTTGTTTCTCTGCTAACTTGAGATCTAGATGACTGATGACTCAAATCTTTCATCCAGTGAAAATATATAGTTAAAAAACAACCAAGAAGTGTATCGTAAAAACGCTGACGCGTGCTAGAAGGGGATAAGGCGCCGTTACAGGAGACCAAATGAAACGCAACGTTACCTCGATTACAATTGCGGATTTCTCTAGGTTTGAAATTGTTGGAAACATTTGGGATAACGCAAGTACACAACTCCAAAACATATATAACATAAGTCCAGTCGTTATAAGACATTTTAATGCAGAAATGTCACATGTTAGACCTTTAAACTACGATGATTTTTTTTTTGGTGAAATGGGAGATATTGTAGCGGTCAGAACTTGTCCATATTTCAACTAGATTCTGACATTGATGTGTTTTCCCTTTCAGCTGCTCCGATCAGGTTACTCTATCAAAACGCACGAACACAGACCAACAAAGAGTTTGGGGCACACATCAATACACAGTTTCATACTGCACGTGGTGCACAAACACACATCTGGTGGTGAGGATTATCAAATGCTCTGAGCTGAGAAGACTTTGTCCACTTTCACCGGTTTACATGTGACACGTGTTTCAACTCATAAATGTATGAGTTCACAAACTGATGAACCATGTAGTTTTAGATAATTAAACAAAAAAAAGTAAAGTAAAAGTGGCTTCATTATTAATTTAAACTGAGCCACAGGAGTTCATGATACATCATGCATTAGATTAGATCATGATGAGTCATGTATTATTCAAGCATTAATAAATCATAAGGTATATACCCTTGACATTAAGTGTTACCCATTGAGCTAGCATCTCTTTCTTCTGTATCCGATCGGAGCATTACTGCAATTCGAGTGTAACCATAGATAAGGACAAATAATTGCCATAAAGATTTCAATCTTATAAGCAACTAAAGGCCTAAGTTTGAAGTTTAATCACTACTGAATCATTAATGTTGACATTTAAATACCGCTGAATTTATAACTTAATCTTAATTAATCTTTTTTTTTTTTCTTCAAACGACCCATCTAAATGTATGTGGTATATTAAGTGTCAATAGTCAGTTTCCAAAATGTTACTTCAGGTAGGGCTGTCACAATATTAGATTTTTACTACACGATTATCATGGCCAAAATAATTCACAATTACGATATTATCCTGAGATCTATAGAAAATTGAAAAATAAATAAATAGTAATGCTATCAGTCAAATTCATCTTTACCTTTGTTTATTTTGTGTTTTGTCTCTCATATGGCAAAACTATTATATTTAGTTTTGAGTGGGGCGTTAGGGAGCCAGAACAGAAAGAAACGGAAATGATTTAAGAGGTGCTGGAGTATAGACATAATATTGTCATATGTGTATTATTAACATGACATCAATATTTCATTTTTAAAATGTCACGGTTATCGTCACTATCGGTACAGTATATCGAGACACCCTTAGATTCAGATCTAAATAATTCAAGTCAGGTAAAAAAAATCTAATTTGGCACTAAACATTCAAGATATAAACTGAGCCAAATATTTCAGTGCTTTACATTCAGTTATATTTAATTTACAACATCAAGAATTCAGTCATGCATTGCTCAGCATGAGTGTGCAAGCAGGAATGACTCATGACACTCTCTGGCCCTGTTGCTGAGTTTAATCAATAGCTCTCACAAGCAGACACTGAAAGGCTTTTAACTGACACACAGCTAACAGCTGTTGACACCAACACCACAGAAATGTCTGTCCTGTCCGCGCAGAAATCGTCTAAACCGTGGCAGCATGTCTTGCGAACACAAAACAAGCCTCCCTCTGACTTTAGGACTCCACCTACCTGTGCTCCAGTTTCTTGCGATTGACACACATGGCCCTCTGGTAGCCCTGAGCGACGCACACCTTATGGCGGCTGCACTTCACATTCTGGCACGGGTCCTTGGTGGTGTCCACGGCTGCAAGCACAAAAACACTGAAAATCACCAGAGGTGTCGATCACAGCTGAGGTGTTTTGCTTAAATTCGCTATTTTTGTCACCTCCTGGAGGAAAAAACAGACAAGAGCTTCCGGCTGTTTTCTTTTGACAAGGAGCATGTGTTCAACAGATTGATAGCAAAAAAAAAAAAAACAAACAAACAGGGAAAAGCAGATATGTTATGTGCTGGATAATCAAATCAGTATATTTACACTTTTTAAATGATCTTCCATCCTCTTCTCTCAACGCAGGCGTATGCAATAAGAATCATGAAATGTGTGATGAAAAATATTCTAGCAGCGTGCACAAATGAGTCCATTGATTTTATAGTCAGCACTGCTGAAAACATGGACGCCGAGCTGTCATTAGCGAGGCAGCCTGTCGTCAATAGCACTGCCTGCAGTCTCCAACGGCTGTGTCTGATTGCCAGAAAGCCTGACAGCACTGATTGAGCATCTCTTTCTCTCCGCTTGTCACATCTCTCTTCCCCCCCATGTCAACTTATCACTGTCTCTCCCCGTCTTGCCTTTTCTCTCTCACACACAAACACTCACACTCCATCTTTGTCTCCCACGTCCCCTTTCTTTCTATCCTCTTCGCTCCCTCTCCCGCATCTCACTCTCTATCTTTGGAGAGTTGAACTCTTCCATGCCGACCTGTTTCCCACTGATAGACTGTGATGGAAATAGCACCGCGTCCTCCACCTTCATCAACCTGTGGTCAATGCCGTTTGAAACTGGATGTCACACCGTCCCAGGCCATTTGCCGCCTTGCCGGAGAGGCCTCGGAAAAATCACAGGCTCTGATAAATGAAAGAGTGAATGGCAAGTGAGAGAAATTTAAGCTGTGAAATCCTGAGTCAGCTTTGAGCAGCTGCTTTGTAGTCAACACGGTCAACAGACGAGGTGGCTGCCAGCCACCTTCCTGCAAATCCGGAGACGAGGTGATACTTTGATGCTACAGCAGGGAGGTACAAGGGATGAAAACACGGAGGGAATCCAAAAATACTGGTAGGAGGCTGTGTGCCGGTGGTGTTTTTGTTCTATAAGACCATGTACGAGTCTAAGCTGGTGACTGGCATAAAGAGCCAAAATCCTGCACCACTTCTGAGCTTCCGAGCTTGTGATCCACGAGGCTTTGTTCCACAATGCATTTTTATTTTGGAGGTTACAGTCCTGTGTGTCTGTTTGGACAGCAGGATACCTCATAGCCTCAATCAGACATAGTTACCTCGCCGCAATTAGTGACGTCCGCACTATGCACGAATCTTAGCAGGAAAAATCTAATCCTTGGATGGATTTTCGCTGAATTCGTATGTCGCACTTTTGCAGCGTTTCCAGCACCACGTAGAAAAAACTAACTAATCTGTGTCACATACAGAATATTAAGTGGCAAACCCACTCCTCATTGTAATCATAATACTTCATCATAACTGATACAAACAGCATTCAAACTTTAAACGGGTCACAAGATTCGGAATCAAATCAGCCTTTTTATATCTTTTATACTTTTTGTGCTCTCCCAGCTGATATTTAACGGTTAAAAGAATTATAAAAATGATATTTAACCTTTCACATTGATTTGCATTTGATGGAATGAGTCTAAAATCAAATCAAAAATGTATACAACAACAACAACAACAACACGTAAACAAATGTGTCCCCCCTCTCACCCGATGTTTCTCTCTTTGCAGGAGAGGTTTTTGAATAAATAGCTCAAAATCGTGCGTAGAGGACTTATAACATTTCACCAACGAAGAAGAGCAGAGCAAGGCAGTTACTTTGGTCTGTTGAAATATTGGATGCAAACATTAGTTTTGTCCCAAGCAAACATTTGATCATTTTGCCCCGACAGAAGATATCTGTGGGATCAAAATAAATATCTTTGAGGACACAACCAGCAGCTGGATGACAATGAAAAAAGGACGTGGAGAAAAGCTGTCAGGGCATGCAGGATTATTAAATGTGGGGTAGTTACTTTTAAACATTGCAAGATGCTTAATATTTTCATAATTTTCTGTTAAAGTTCTGGCATTAAATTAATAAAGAAATGATCACATGAATGTCTACCAGTATGTGTACTTTGAAGTTATCTTTGGAGTTCTTTCTATTTGCATTAAGGTTTTGTTACATTTTAGTTTATCTAAAAGGCTCAAACATTATACTGAGGTTATTTCTTTATGTCAGAAATGACTAGGAAGAGCTACAAAATGAGCAGAAAATCCCATAGTTCATCTTCACAGACCTACAGATTGAATAATCCCTGTGCCGTACGAGTAACAGAGAGTCATAAAACAGAAGCAGGACTTCAGCTGTATTAGTACAAAAATAAGCTAACAGCTCCCGAAAAGCTTGACAAATATCAAAGGCAAAAGCTAGTAAATATGTAAAAAGAAAATAAATTAGTCGCAGTGAAATAGCGCTGGTATTATTTTTTGCTGTCCATCAGAATTTAATTACAAATCCGTTAATCTAAATTACACTTCTCAGTGGGTAAGAAACTCATAAAAATACAAGACGCAGGCTCAGTCGAGAAGCTCACAGACGGACAGATGAATGAATCTTCCAAGTCGTTCGATATATAAAACATTTTGTGACCACTTGATTTTTATTATATATACACTTCATCTGTTCTAACTGGTATTCTGCTATTCTGTCATGATTTATTCTCTGTAACATTATATTTCTCTTTTGATTTCAGACATATAAAATCCCCCTAAACTGCCACCGTACATCTCATTTTGACTATTTCTTTACAATAAAGAGAGCAAAGACATCTCATAGTTTCAACCCTCACACAGTTCTCTTTAGTGAAACTCATCACTCAGGTTTCTTCTGGTAAATCTCACAGAGACTGTCACAGTGTATTTTTCTCGGTGGTTTAACATTTCCTTTCCTTACCAACACTTCCAGTCATAGAACATAAACTTTTATGGGGCCAGGGAACCACATTGTATGTTTTTTTACTTTAGTGGCGTAATATACCTTTAACTATTACTATTTTCTTCTGTGCCATTTTATTCTTTTATGGAGCAGTGGCTGTATCTGCCGTCGGCTCTCACAGAAACCGCAGCTACAGACTGTGCAGTGACCCGTGCAGAGCACAGTCTGAATGAATGAGGTAGAATCAAATAAAACTAGAAAGCAATCAGAGTGCACACACCGGTACAAACGCTCTACACATCTTCTCTGAGAATATTATCACTTCGGATTATTTCATAGCTAATTAAATTGCTGCAGCTCCACATGTAGGTGAAATGTCATCGAGTGTTGCAGGATCTTTGATACTGTATGTGCATGTGTCAATTTGGTTTCAATTGCACATAAATCCAAGGGATTTTGTGGTTTATGGAAAAAAATGTCACGTCTACAAGTATTTCGTGACCAATTACAGAAAAACCGGAATAGAAAAACACTTGGTTCAGGATATATTTAGTGAAAAGTGGATGAAATTCGTAAGAGGAGTGGTTTAAAATGGTGTGGGTGGTATGTGCAATGAACAATGTTCATCTTACTGGCGGACTTTTGTCAGCGGGTGAGCTCTGGCTGCCGGTAACACGGAGGAAAAGCCAAACATCGTGCTCCTACGCCTAAGAATTTTGAGTCAAAAACATAGAGAACGACTAGGTTTGTTGGATGTGCATCTAAAAGCAAAACACTCACTTTAAAATGTACTTTTTTAATTGCTTTACTGTATGTTTCCATAGAAACACAGCTTGGTGTTTTCAGTATAGTTTCAGATGGTGCACCTATCTCACTGCTCCCATGTTCAGTATTTCAAGATATCAAGTCTGCCTCCAAGCAACAGCTTAAGACCAAACACGTCCCTCACACGGTATTCTTACACAACTCCTACATACTTATAATGAAATCCAAACACAAGATTTCATTTGCATTAAAGATCAAGTGTGTTTTCCACCTCGCCTGCTCTTCCGGTTGCTGTTTACATCACGCTGCATTTACAATTCAGTGCAGGGCCGGGACATGTAAGGGTCATTATGGGTTTTTAAATCCACCTGTAATCACGTCAGCAAAGGTGACGGGATGTCACTGAGTCCAATCCCTCTGAGATTATTATTATGCCATCAAAAACATAATATAACACGGCAGCTTTCTCATCCGCGATCCGCTTTCTCCCTGTTGTCTGCGGGTTCTCTGCTGAGCATGACGTCTAGCAGTTGGATCCTCCATCAAAGGGCCTTCATCAAATTGTTCTACATTCAAATTGTCAGAGCGTTCATTTAATAAAGTACTTTAGTTTTTCTGAATTTAAAAAAAAAAAAAAAAGAATAAATAGTAGCACCCGTCTGAAACCGAAAAGATTTAGCTCTGGTGAACATTAAAAGCATGCCAGAGACGGGCTTTAAGAAAATTAGTTTCAACTGGATTTGCAATTACTGTCATCTTCGAAGACTCTTTTATACACTTCAATTTTAATTGGTGGCCGCTGTGGTAAAGCAGCCTGCAGCTTTTATTCAACTCCAATGGAGCTTTGAAATTATTTACTTATAATTAGAGAGGATGCAACACCTCTAATTCTTTTTATAACACATTATGTCTGAATAATCTCCTGATGTTGTCGCACCAATGGAAGCATTATCACAGTCACAAATGTGCTCAAGGCATAAGAAAAGTTTCATTTATCTGCTGAAATAAAGATGTCAAGGCAGCCACTCTGTTAGCTCAGAGCAGTAGACACCGTATTGTTTTGAAGTGGGCCTCAAACCCTCTGCAGAGCCGTGCTGACGTCTCTATCGGCTCACTTATAAAAGCACTGGAGGTGTCTGAAGTCTCCTATTAGGTCTTTTGTTCTATCCGGGGCTTGCAGGTACACATTGTCAGAGTTTCTTCTGTCTTGTTAAATTTACAATAAAGAAGACCCTGATCAATTAACTCTGCAGAATTAGTCCCAGTGGGAGTTGGGACGGGGGATGAAATCAATGGTATTCAAATGAAGATCGCCCACACTACAGCAAGCGAGGCGTTTTCTTGACACTACATTAGTTATTCCCCCTGTTGTAAGAACAGATGAGTGGGATAACGTCTGGAGCTGCGTCTTCTCACATCTTTCTCCTTTGAGGCAAGTCTTCAAAGCCTTTTAAGTGAGGCAGTGTGGGTGTGGCGCTACGGCCGACCTCCCACACTCACCTTGCAGCGGCAACACACTGCTAACCCTAAGCACCCGAATCCCCCTGCTGCATTGGCGGAAATGTGTATGAATAACGTGTATGAATAACGTGTATGAATAGTATCTTCATAACCTGAGCTGTGAAATGATTCAGACTTCATTACCTCCGTTAGCGTGTGACTAGCTTAATCCACAGTTCAGTTGCACAGCTGCATGTTTAGTTCGTTGAGCAAATTAAATTATATTATTATCATATTATAGCTACAGGTGATTTAATAATGATACACTTATGTATTTATTTATCTATTATTGTATTCAATAACAGGTGCTGAATTTTCCCCCGATAATAAAATACAGAATTTTACATGCTAGTATTTTACATCAGTATTCACTTGGAATCGTGGTTTTCGCCCTCTGATGAATGTAAGTCCAGTATTCACTCGGCTTTTAGCTCTGTTTTGCTTTACTCCAACTTAAAATCTATCTATTTAGCTTCTAAATTCTCCACAATGCTCACCAGCTAGTTGTGTACTTTGACTGCCTGCTGTTGGATGCTGGACAAGTAGCAAACAGTGAGTTTTAAGAGCTTTTTCTCTGAAAACAGCGCTGATGAGAGCTGTGAGAGCGCTCAAAACGGCGGGCTGTAATAGCATAACAATGATCTTAAAGACGCTCTGTAGAGCTGAGGGGAACTGCAGAGTTGTGTGATAATTATGCCAGCGTCCATTACTGGAAGCGACCTCCTTCACATACAAGTAGCAACTGTTAATATTGAAATATTGATTCAGTTAAAGCACGTTACCTCAGGTACAATGTCCTCTAGTGGCAGTTCTCAAGCCTTCTACAGCGACTGTGTTCAAACCACAGCTTTAAACCTCAGTTTGTGAGGACACAGCAGCAGTCAGGTTTCACACCATCAGCAGTTTTCTGGGAAACTATACACTTCCTACAACCAGCATCCAGCACATCGTCCCCTGGGAAGGCACACTGTTTAAATGTTTCAAATGCTGGTCTCAATACTATGATTTTTCTATTTTCTCACAAAACTTGGAAGATTTTTTAAATGTTTGCACTCTGGTATTGCTTTCTGTGATATCCTTTTTTCATTTCAGTTAAATACAAAAAGGCCGTTTGACTAAAAATAACCCTGTTCACCATTTTCACATAGCCTCCATTCCTCCTCCACAGCTGATTTTCTAACAGGGAGATTTTTTTTTCCCTGACTAGAAACAGACCCCATGGAGGTAAATTGAGCCTGGTGGGAGTTCGGAGTTGAGCCCTCAGCAACAAAGGCAATTATAGCCGGCTTTTCAAACTAATGGATCCGACTGAAGGCTCAGACCTGAATCACAACTGTGTTCTCACCCTCCACGAGCTGCGACACTCCAGACCGGCACTCACCACACGCTGGATGACCTCAGACTACTGCTGCAATTAAGAAAAGCCGGCGTTTCGATAATGTGCGCTGCACTATTTCATTGTCTAGAGCAGATGTATAAAGGCGAACAGCACTTAGCAGCGATTATGCTAGTAGAATCTGAAATACAGCGTGCTTTTTTTTTTTCTTTGCAGTAGAACTGTCCATTTAAGTAAAGCCATTTAAATATTAAAAGTCTTTACAAACCGTCTCTGCATATATTACAGCAGCATAAACTCTGCTGTAGGTGGAATAACACAGCCATCCTCATCATGTGCGCTTAGAAAAATCTTTTCTAATCAGATAAAATGAGACTTACTTTCATCAGAGCCCGTGTTCTCCTCCATGTTTTTGATGTAGTCATCCTGGAAAGAAAATATATTTGCATTAATGGATTTTTATAATTCATTTTCGGCAACACAATGGAGGAAATGTGCCCTTGCACTCGTGCTTAATGAGAATTCAGAAGAGCATAAATAATGAAAGAAGATAACAGAAACTTTACACGCCATGAATGACAGGCTAATTATCCTAACAATCATTTCAACCCAAGGTTAAATTCAATTTAGTCATTTTATGTCACCATTTTTATTCACCACATATTCTGTTCGCTTCATTTCTTGAAAACCAGGCTAGCTGTTTTCACCTGTTTCCAGTCTTTATGCTAAGCTAAGCTAAGCAGCTGCTAGCTCTAGCGTGAGAGTGGTATAGATCTCCAAAAAGGAAGTGAGTAAGCACATTTCCCAAAGTGTTAAAACTGCTGTGTTGCAATTATTGCGGTTGTTGTCGCTGATGTAGCCTCGAACATTAAGTAAACTGCACAAGGCAAGACTGAGAGCTTAAACATATCTCGTAAAAAGGCTCAGACTATCTCAGCTCCTGCACTGTTGCAGAGGGAATATTTGCTAACTAACTCCGGTTTTTAGATTGTGTCCCTGGCGGGGTTGCGCTGGAACGATAATAAAAATACAGCGTCCCCCTGCTGTATCCATTCTGACCCATTTCTCTCAGTGTCAGGACAGAGAGGATCAACTATAAAGCGGTTACTACTCGGCACGAGGCCCAGAGAGGACCCTGAGGATGAAGTCTGTTCAGTTTAGCTCGGCCTTATTCTGCTCAAGGGACACGAAGACTGAGCTCTGAAGTCAAGCTGAACAAGTGTAGCCGAAGGCATCTTAAATACCGTGCACAGGGTGAAGAGTTAAAGGGATAGGTATTGTGTTTATACCGATGTGAATTGACTATTTTTGAGACTAACAAGAAGAATACATTTCTATTTACGAACCATACCGCATATTCTATTAATACACTTCTACTTATTTTCTTAGGAAGATTTAGTTTGCATTTGGCTGTACATGTAGATTTGATGTTATTTATTACCTCCGTCAAGGAGGTTGGGTTTTTTCGGTTCGGTTTGTTGGTTTGTTTGTAAGCAGGATTACAGGAACAAACTACTGGCACGATTTCCATAAAACTTGGTGGAAGAGTGTATCATGGGCCAAGGAAGAACCCATTCATTTCTGGAGCGGATTCGAAACACGGGGCGGACACATGCATTATCTTTGACCCATGGAAACGGCCTTGGTGGAGGTTTGCGCCCTCCTAGTGTTTTACATGTTATTATTTCTAATTGACATATTATATACATATTATATATATATATATATATATTTTTTAGCTTTATCCAAGATGATCTCTTACTCAAATTGTAGGTGACACCTAGAGTTCAGCTAAAAAGAGATGTGAAAAGAAAGGCAGACCATTGTACAAAAGAGACACTAACCTCGACTTCCTGTGGCAGCATTAGGGGAGAAAGAGAGAGAGAGAAAGAGAAAGAGAGAGAGAGAGAGAGAGAGAGAGAGAGAGAGAGAGAGAGAGCCATTGTTAGTGATGAAAATTGTTTTAAGTAAACACTTTTCAGTACTCATTTTGCTTCCATTCAGCAATGTAAACAGTGGGTTGGTTTATTGCAGTTATGGCAGCAGTTAAACTGTCAGTCCTTAATGCACACTGATTGCAAATACATGCCTTAGTCTCGCTCCTCTCGGGGGACAACATAAGACATTCACAGAGGATTATGAGCGCCTATTAAGCGAGGATGATCTGCTGCCACTTCTATGAGCTGGCAGTCGTCCCGATCGCTAAGGGCTCATTCTGTGGCTGTGTTTACAAGCAACTGCCAAACGCCAGCCCCCTGCCAGCTCAGAAGTTGTGGATAAGCTATGACATAGCGCATGGGGCCGTGGAAAAATACAGGCAAATTGTTGGGAATCTTCAAAGTCAACGGGCAGATGTGATTTAGATGTTGTTTATGGTTGCAGAAGACACACAGAGCACATTTACTAAGCGTAGCATTGACAACAGGGACAGATATAGCTCTTGTAAAGTATAACCTTGAGTTAACAGGGGAGTGACTGCTTTTCTTTCATTCCATTTCACCGTCTTGGCTCTGGTCCAAGGGCATTACACATCAATACCCACCGCAGCCTCTGCCTGTGTGTTTCATCATTCACTGCTCCGGTGTGTTTGAGAGAAATATAGCACTGCATGGTTTATTTCAGCAACTCAACCCAGTAAATAAACCTAATTCTTGTACACACACACACACAGCCATACCTGTCTACTTAATATGTCACTATGAACAATTTACAGGCCGCACAAGGGGAACCAAAAAAGCCAGAGAAAGGATTTAAAAGGCGAAAGCAAGAATTCATCTTCGAGCCGAAGCAGAACTCGAGATTTCACCTCGGAGACTGTTTCTTAGAGGTACGTATTTATTCTGTAGCAGTGAAGATGTCCAGGTGCTACATACACGAGAGGCAATATCTCTGTTTGTTATCTTCAAAAATCTGCTGGGTTTCTGTGATATGAGAAGAAAAAGAAACTTTAAGTATGACATATGAAATGTAAACACCTCCAACGCCAAATAAAAATGACTTCTTCTTTCTTCAGTTCCACATCTCTACGTAGCATTTTTGAGGTTGTAGCTGTAACACTGAACTCATAGGGTGACACCGCAGTGTGAGGAAAGTCCAAAAATAATTGCTAAGCCCTTATATCAGCCACAGAATCGGCTTTGGTAAATACTGAGAAAAAAAAGTATCATAAAATCCGACAAAACGACCGCCCTGATTATTAATGATACGACTGTAGCATGTCACGCGTCAGATGTAACGATTACTTAATTAATTATTCGCAGAGTGCTTCTGCAATTACCCAGCTCACAGTGCTGCAGGGGCCGCTGGGAGTCCTACAGCGTGTCCTAAAGGCTGGAGTGCTTATCTTCTCCCAGCAGCAGTGTGACAGCAAGGACACCAGGCTGAGGCTGCACTTAGTCCTTCACCAAGGTTGAGAGCTAATGCTGTCCCACTGAATCCCAGCCAGGCTGCTGCTACAGTTCGCTTCAAGCCCAGACAAGTGGGGAGGAGGGAGGGAGGGAAAGATCAGGGAGCAAGGGGGTATGGTATTCATGGTGGAGGTCCCCTGAGTTATGTGATTCATATCACACACCACCTCTTCTGCCATTTGTCAACAAGGCTGTATCGCAGCCGGTGTAAAACAGAGCTGGGAGGCTAATAGAGCTTGACTATCCAGATGCTGCGCCTGCTCCTCCTGGACTGCTTGCTGGTATTAGGCTGACAGCGTTTGGCCGCAAGCCTGACTGCGCTCCTCCGAGTTAACGTCTATCTCAAACTCGACCGAGCCCCGTCTGCCGGTGACATAAATACCCCCAATAACCCTGAACCACCCATCCCCAACGTCACCCACTCGCACACACCCGTCCTGAGCGCTGACACCAAAATGTTCATACACATCCCAGCTCTGCATGACAGCCGCGGGGGTAAGCTGACTCTTAAACCATTTAACTGCATGTCTGTGTCATGTTGTGCAAGGAAATTGCTCTGCTGTTGAAGTGAGCTAGCGAGTGATGTTCCAATCCAATACTCGGTATTGGTTTTATATTAGCAAAAAACACTGGATTTTACCAGAAAAAACATTCAAAATAATAAAATCCAACACTAGAAATGTCAAGGTGGCCTAGACGGGCAAGAAAGTCGAGAGGACAAGTCTGCAAAAACCCTGATTTACACTCGGCAACAAGGTTTTCAAAGATTGGAGCCTTCTACAATATCTGCATATGTCGTCTACGGTATGGCTGAAGTTAGGGAAAGATTCTGGTCATGTTTAGGGTATGGTATAGTTAGGCAACTAAAACACTTGGTTAAGGGTTTATAAAAATACAAACATTAATTGAAGGTCTGTGACTCTTGTTTCCTGCATTAACGTCAGTCGTGTTAAACATTCATCCACCAACCTCATCTACCTCAACTTCCTGCACTGAACGTTTGCACTGTACATAGGAATCATCTAATACCGGGTCAATTCCTGGGAAATACTGAGCTGGGTAGATATGTGTATCACATGACCTGAAATGTGTGAAATATGAGCATTTTCATGGACAGAATCAGTGTTGGATGCTTCAAGTTTTGCCTTCGAGACAAGTTTTTTCCAGCCTATTTATGCTAAGACTATTTATCAATAAGTGGTCGGAGCATTCACACTAAAACATTTCATCAGATATTGGGGACACATGTTCCTCTAGCCCTCCTCCGACGTCTCGTGTACAACAGGGAGGACGGCTTAAAAAATTAAAGTCTCAATTAAGTCGAGTCTCACAGCCGAAGAGTCCAAGTCGAGTCCTTGCTACAAACCTTGATTATTGCTGTCAAACCGACATTTCCTCTCTGAAATGTGGGTCTCAGGCCTGTCGAAGCAAAAATCCCTTGGAAAATGCTTTGGTGAAATGTTTTACAGCTAATGTTTGGATCTCAAAACATGTTTCTGATATCTTTACTTTTTTTCATGGCACTCCAAGCTGTCATGTTACAAATTGAAGTATCCTAGAACATAATGCATCACGCTTTTACATATGTAGTTTCAGCAAAATCGGAGATTATGGCTGATAAACATCTTTGTAGAAGAAGAAAAAAAACGAGCACTGGATTAGCATTAGTATTAGCAGATGCTCAGTGTCATGTAATCGGTCTCTAAAAAGGTGGTGTTGAGCCATCTGTAATGTTTACACATGTTTGTCCACTGCTTAATCGCTGGAGGTCAAGTTCGATTCAAAGACGACGGCGTGCTTGTTCCACAGCCCTAACGCGGAATGCAAACTAGGGAATATCCATCTTTGAAGAAACAACTAAACAAAACAAGCAGAAACGTCGGAGAGAAGCTTGTAGGCTCCGAGTGTTCGAGCTGAGAGCCGCCGGAGCACAACCTCACTTCAGCTTTCCAGAGAAATGCTCCCAGAGTAACAGAAATGACACTGTGAAAATCTGCATCTCCTCGCCCTGCTGCAATGATCCATCACGTGCATGCAGCCCGCTCGCTCCGTCACTGCAGCTCATCTGTCCCTGTAATGTGACAGGATCTGTACAGTCTGGGTTTCTAGAGGACACATACACACACAAATCCATTCCTAAACCTCAGCTCACACACCTCATGCCTGCTGTAAAGAGAGGGCTGGAAATGGAGGAAACATTGGAAATAATACCAAGGTGGATGTGAAAGAATTTTTGAAAGAACGGGACATTTTGATCAGGCACACACACACACACACACACACACACACACAGTATATCAGATAACGATCTCCTGTGTGATCTCATCTACATCTGATATGATGATAAGATCCTGTTTGATCACAGTACATCATATTTCCTAATCTAATTCAGATCATATGTTTTATGGATTGATTCTTTATCTACAGATTATGTGTCCAAACAGCCTATTCCAATGAAAAGGTTAGGATTAGAGGATTTCTGGAGGAGAGTTCATACACAAAGATCGATACCACTCTCAGGTCTGTACAGTAAATATGAAGCCATAAGCAGCAGCCGGTTTGCTTTAAAGCTGCAACCATAAGTCGACTAATCGATTAGTTGTGTTTTTAGCTTCTCGAATATGGATATTTCCTGCTTTTCTCTGTTTTATATTATATTAAAGTTAATATCTTTGGGTTTTGGACTGACAAAATAAGACATAATCTTGGACTTCAGTTATTTCAAAAAATTAGAAAATTGGCTTCCAAACTTTTATGGATTTTTTGACGTAAACTGCTCTTGAACCAATGCAACCAAAAGTGCACATATCAACTCCATGTGATATTGCAAAATGTATTCTCTAAAAGTCATGGCTGCCAACAGCTGCATCTATATAATTAAATGTATTTTGATCCTGATTTGGATCTGGATGCAGAATTGTAAACCGTCTCAACAGCAAACAAAATGTTGATGCATCTTCAAAAACCCAGATTGCTGAACTCTAACTCGCACACATTTCAAGATGAAATCCCTCTTTCTCAGTAACTGCACGCTTCATCCTCTGTAATATTTCCTTATTGATATTCTGAGGACAATATCTGCAGTGAAGACATCACTTAAAGCAGCAGGATATGAGATAGAGGTTAAATGATGATCTGGACATTTTGCATTTCCTCCAGTTGTCATTTATCTGGCTTCATGAAGTCATTTACTCTGGCAGCGACTGGATAAACACAGGCTGATGGATGGACTGGTGATCCGGGTCATGTCTGTAATGAATGGAGACCTGTGAGAGGCTTTCCTCAGATGATTGCTCGGCTCTGGGCCCGGGCCGTGTCATCCTATCAGATCACTGAGGTGTGTCTGCCTCTCTGACTGGCAGGACATTGTCAGCTCATCATCCCCCGGCTGGTCATTTGCACAGTAATGTGCTTTGCCTGATTAATGTAGCCGAATTAGCTACATCTCCCTGCCTACTATAAATCGCTGCTAAAGGGCACACATGCGGAGGCTGTTGTGAATCTACATTCCCCTCGCCACGTCTCTGTAGTTACCAGGGAGCAGCGGGAGAGCATGTCGCCTTTGCCGTGCCATTATGGCGCTCCGATTCAGCGTGCTGGGGCCTGAGATGTGGAGGTAATGTCTCGCTCTGTTTGTACCCTGCCGTTTTTGAAAACGGCGGAGAAATGGGAGAGACACTAATGGTGCAGACCCACCACAGATTGAACCACTTAGAAATGCATTAGAGTGTTCCAAAATGACGCTTGTGTGTCTTTCGGCCTGAACCCACTGGCTTCAGAGTGGCAAAACATTGCATTTACACTAGAATGTAAAGCAGAAATCACACAAAAACAGCTGTAAGGACAGATTTTCCACATCTTCTTTGATTCCACATACCAAACTCATGTGCTTCCTACGTCTGTTACTCCTTGGTTTACTCTTATTGAACCGTGACAGGTCTGCGATTTCTACACCGCATTCGCTCTGACAGACGCTGACACGATCCACGATCGTATTACAGACTGTTTAAGGTGATTACATGCTGTGCGTATATGACAGAAGCATGAGATTTTTCATCACCCTCTAGAGATGAAATAAGAAACCCACAGAGAAAAATCGGGGTGTCTCGATTGCAACAAAACACTGGAGCATTATGGGATTAAGTCGCAGCGCAGAAACACAGAGCTGGATCAAATTGATCATCTGAGCGAGAATGCTCGGGGGGCCTGCAGGCGAAGGACACATGTTGTTTCACAAGGTAAGACGCCTGCCTGCAATGCAGTACAGTACGGAGCACATTCTGCAGCCATCTCTGCACACTGAAGGGCACGTCTCTCTGCCCGAGCCCTGGAGTAGCCAACTGTCAAGCGTGCATCCATCTGAAACATTTGCACTGCGCTGAAATGCAGAAATGATCAGGCTGACTGGGGAGTTTGGCTCTCGCCTAAGAATGCAAACGATTTAACTAGCTGGCAATGACACTTTATATCAAGTCACAGGCTGGTTTATGTGTAGTTGACATAAAAGAGTCTCAGCCTTAAACAAGAGTCTGAGCACATTAAAACCTACTGATGGGAGGCTCTTCTTCTGAGCTGCTGCCTTCGGGCTAATAAGACCACATTTCCAAAAATTGCATCACAGAAATGAACCTTTTCCATTCTCAGGAGCCCGTTAGCCGCGGCCTCCAAATTCACTGATGAAGTGACACATCAAACAGTGGCCAGGCTCGCTTTGCTGTAGCAGATTCCACAGTTAAATCAAGGAGAGAGATGCAGTAATTGGAGAGGAGGAGGAGGACGGCGCGGATGTAGAAAAATGGAATCTGTTGAACCCCACTGCTGAGCCAAGCAGAACCCTGGAACGGCTGAGTCTTTGCAGCATCTTATCGCCCCCCCTCCCCTCCCATTTGCAAAACAAAGAAGCAGAAAGAGAAGAGGCGAACCTTCAGGTTGAGCTCCACTCAGATGCCCCAGGGAGCTCGCAGCTTATGTAGGGCCGTCTTTACTGTGCTGAGCCATGCTGCTTCTGCATACAATATTAGCAGAAAAAAAAACATAAAAAGACAAAATGAAGCATGTGGCTGCTCAGAAATAAAATAAAATGCCAGCGTGCTATTTTCACTTTGTAGTAGCTAGACTCATCAGTATTGATCCGCAAACACAAAAGTTATCAGCATACATAAATAAATTAATGACCCTAAATCTTCTTTGGTGTTGGAAAACTTATCCAGTGCAGGAAACTTAAATCAGTATCGAATGTAGTGGATGCTAAGAAAATAAATTCCACATCAATAGACAAACTGACTGTTTCCCCGGGGAGAAAAACAAGCCTTGAAAGTTTTACTACTCAAATACAGAAGCTATTTTTTCTGTTGCTATTTTTAATGGCTGTAGCTAGGTGGCTAGCTAGCTACGAGGGATGATAACATCCACACTCTTTATTCCACCTACAAAGCTCTGTTTGGACAATTGTGTGTGTTAGCCTCTGGAAGAAGGCTAACACACACACTGTTTCTACGGCCATAAAATCCTCACTCGTGCACCAAATGTGTATTAATAGGCCACTGAAAATAGTCCCCAAGAAATGCTGTGTTTACTCATGCCTGAATAAAATTAGCTATAAACTACAGTACCCGGCTGTTTTAGGAAATGTTTAAAGAAACTATAAAGATTCAATTCTTCAGTAGAAACTAACGAGTTTGGGGCTGAGTGCCACAGAAAGTCGAAAAGTCGATAAGTATTAAGAGACAGACTAACACATTGTTGGTTTTGGCCTTTTCTTGGCTTTTGTTGATAGAAATACTAAATAACGGCAGTCTTTTCTTTTACCTGGACTGATCTGAACATTGTTGTTGGCAGCTTTGTAACCCTTTGAGTGTGCTGTAGTGCATTGTCAGAATGTGTGTTCAGCAAAAATCTCCAAAAACGACGATTACAATATCATTTTAGCGTCATCTATCTGTGCCAGTGATTATTATTGTATTTGCTGTTTCCAAAATTTCAGCAGTTGCGCCTGCTGTTTAAATTAATTAGACTCTGATGCCTTGTCCATTGAAGCTACAGAGCTCTTTTACAACTGTCAGACACGTGAGTTTAGAGACCAGCAGCATGGTTAAGAGAAGATAATGATGATAACCAGCCCAGTTGAAATGCCGCAGGGATCTGCACGAGACAGCTCACAGGGGTA
This sequence comes from Bovichtus variegatus, assembly GCA_943593645.1. Taxonomy (NCBI): domain Eukaryota; kingdom Metazoa; phylum Chordata; class Actinopteri; order Perciformes; family Bovichtidae; genus Bovichtus; species Bovichtus variegatus. Next base: position 11,567,693 of record CALSCE010000091.1, on the reverse strand, counting down.
GCTAAGTTAAATATGCTAGCTGGCTGATTACATTTAATTCCCCCCGTCTGCCATGGCAATGAGAACAAATTGGGTTGTTGTGGCTGCTGATAATGCTAATCTCCCGCAGTGGCAGCGGGATATTACAGTAAAACCGGGAGCCACATTGAGATGTCAAGTTATGGCTTTAGGAAGGACTACATCACACGTAAATGAGATTCTGTCGGGTTATTTCAACTGAGAAAAAAGCTATTAGCGCTTTAGCTCCGCGCCCTATCCCTGCTATATGATTTGCTTGATTAAGGTCATTTCAATATGACTTTGTAGTGCGTATCCATTACTCTGCCAACTCGACAAATTAACAGTCTGTCTCTCCCTCTGTCACGCACACACACACACACAGACACACACACACACGCACACACACACACGCGCACACACACAAACAAACAAATATATCCAGCACATGCCACACACACTAAATGCAGCTTGAACGCAGACAGGATCCGTTCCGAGCATGTCCTTGACACCTCCCTCTTGCTCCGTTAGTTAATACAAAGAGGAGGCTCAGCTCTTCCCGCTCCTTAATATGCAGCTCTGGGACAGCCAAGCCAGAGAGTAAAAAGCTGTCTCGTCCAACGTTAAAATCAAACATATAGAAGACAGTAGAAGAGGCTGATTCGCCCCAGGCTAGATTATGTCCTCAACGTTTTTTTTAAACTGCCTGGCCTAATTGTACAGTACTTGACCTGTTGTTTGAACAGTGAGTGATTTGTGGCCTTAAGCAAATAATCTATCAATGCCATGTTGAACCTGAGCACCTTGCATTATTACACCTATTGTTACTGAACATTATGGCTGTCTATCAAAAACAACCCGAGGCAGATCTGAATATATTCAGGACAGCACTTTTCTGCAGCCTAAATATACTGTATCTCTACCTGGCTAATGTATGCACAGCTATGTTTGCAGGTTTATTTTTTCTTCAGGTTTAATAATTTCCACTCAAATAACAGAGAGTGATTTCAGCAGGGGAAGCCTGTTCTAAAGTGTTTACCCAGTGAAGGGTAAACTGAGGTTTGTGCCTTGTGTCTGTGAGCAATAACAATAAAGGTCATTGCAGATAAACAGATAGAGATGTCACTGTCAAGGGGCAGATGAATTTCCAGGTGACAATAAATACAGGTGGGTTTCTTATCATGAAGATTCTTGTGTCTTGATGTCTGTCTGTAATGATATATATTATATTTTATTTTAAAATCATACTGAATCTAAATCTTACCAAGAATGTCAAGAAAGGTCAATTATCTCTTTCAAAACCTAAAATGATCTGAATAACTTAAGTCCACCAGCTCACATCAAATACAGAATTTTAAAAATAGCCTATAAAAATAATGTGTTTCATTAATATGAACATTCCACTTAGTTATTATCTTTTTGGGCCAGACTTTATATTTAAAATCGGATTTTTCCTTTCATTTTAACTACATTTTATATTCCTCTTTATGCTTTTTAGCCAGGCTAGCGTTACTTGTTCGGTTTGGTCCAGGCTGAATTATATGAAATATAATATATTTGATAGATTGCCATGAAATTAGTTACAGACATTAATGGTGCCCAGAGGATGAAGTCTGCTTACGTTGATAATCCTCTGACTTTTCCTCTAGCACCGCCATGAAGTCGAAATGTAGGTTTTATAGTGAAGTGTCAAACACTTCACATCCATGTCCTCCGCAGATCAAGCGAACAAGGTAATTTGCAGTTATTTTCCAATAGTCCATCTGGATGAATTTAGAAGGCGGTGGGGCTGAAGACAACAAGTGGTTTGCGTTAAACTACAACGTTAGCTCACCTTCAAAGTCGCCCTCGGCAAGCTGCAAGAAATATCTAAACATAAGTTATTTTACTTTACATTACATACATTAAAATATATACAACTGTTGATGTCTAGATTTTTTGTTTCTTGTCTAATGTTACAATTGTGTAGCCTATTCATGGACTCCAGGACGCCTAGCAACCACACGGACAGAAGCAAAATGCGATCCAGCAAACAATAAAAACCAAACGCTTTAAAAGCATTATCGACTCGTCGTAAGCAATGCTATAGTTCTGTTTGTTTGCTTAAAAGCTGGATCGCTGATTGAGTATGGGTGTGCCATCATTACAGCCATGAATGAAGACAGACTGAGAAGAAGAGTGGCAGCATTTATCGTTTCGCCTGCAGCAAGGCATAGAGGAGCTTCACCAGTACAGAGACAACTCTCAGGCAGATGCCACTATAAATAATGCATGAACAATAGAGCCAGAAGAAGAACCTTGGAACAGCTAATTATTCAGCCCGACATTTCAGCAACTCACTGAGAAGTTAACGGCTAAAAAATGATAGAATTCAGGCCGTCATTGCTACTGGAGTGGTAGGTAGGTGCAGCCAGGCTTCATTATGAAACACATTAATCTACATGTACTATCCTATCACAACAAGTGGCTTCTTTTTACTCAGTCATAGAAAAGGGAAAGGGATTTTGTGTCTTTGGACAAGCTTTGGGCTGTGGAACATGCTTATGAAAAAGCTTTCCTGCTGTTCAAGGCAGCTGTTGAGCTCCTCTCAGTGTTTCTTCCAGCGAGTGGAGCTTTTCCACAGCAGCAACAACATGAAAAAGCCTCTCCACTCAATTAGGAATCACCCACGCTTGTGTTGGGAAACCAACAGGATCTCCTTTCTTCTCCGTTTCCACTGTGAATCGTATCTGAGCAGTCCAAACACTTGCAGCACCCCCCCCCCAACATACACCTTCAGTTAAAGACATGCATGGTAATGCGAAGAGGACAAGAAAGTGTCTCTTTCCACCACTTCTGCCATTTTGATCTCATTAGTGTGCAGTAGATTCACACAGCAGAGGAAATACAGATAACTATTAGCTCATTTAACTGTTATGGTTTCTCCCGTCTTAATTTTCAACCCCCACATTGCCATTCACTTTTAATTGGAAATAGGCCTAATTATCATATTTTCTACCATTTCATACTGTCCTCTTGCTCTAATTTGTCATATCCGTAATTACACCGGTTGTTAGTGCTGGAGCATAAATCCCGTGGGAGGCTAATAAATGACTGAGGTTGATGACAGGAGCAGAAAAATCCACAGCTGGCAGCGTGTGTCTTTGAGCTAAGTAAAGGAGCTCAGTGTCACTTAGGATGCAGGAGAATCATGTTCAGCAGAACAACAGTGTGACCCTGGTCTTGCATTTTTCTAAGAGCCCTCACAGAGGAGCTGCGTTGATGTAGGATCAGTGCCTGGGTCATTGCTGTTTTCTCAGTCATGGCAGCACGGATAAATAATGGCTCTGATCCATAGTTGGTTGAAGCAACAGGTTGCTTATTAGAGCTTAATTAGTTCTTCCAATCTGCTTGCTGTCCTACTGTATATGTGTTGCCATTAAGTGTGTGTCACTGTGTCTGAAGTGTGCTGAAATGATTACTCAATCAATAGAAAATGAATAGTTAAGAATTTTAATAGTGCACTACAGCTTACTAAAGGTGAGTTTTGGCTGTATTTCTTTCTGTTACATCGTTGTAAATTGAAAGTATTTGTATTTTTAACTGTTTTGGACAAAACATGCAATGTAAAGGCATCACCTTATTCTTTAGGAACATTCTTCAAACATTAGTTAATTAGAAAGAAATCTCTGCACAACTGCAGGTGCGTTGAATCTTGTGCAAATCTTGAACATTTTTTGAAAAACTCCTGTACACTGTCTCATTTACTGCTGAAATATTTATTTACACAACCTATATATATACCCGATGAAGGTCGGTCAGATCAAAACTTTGTGTAAATAAAAATCTCAGCAGTAAGCGGACATTGTGCTGAAGTGTTTCTCATTGTTGACATTACATAATCGAAACAAGACCAGCAGCTCAGTGAGGCTGTACTTTCCACAGCAGTGCTTTTAAGCTAAATACTAACGTTGGCATGCTCACAATGGTAAATGTCTTGCCAACTATTGAATGGGTTGCCATGAAACTTAGTACAAACATTTATGTTATCGGAAGAATTCTAATAACTTTTGACGATCCTTTAACTTTGTATCCAGCACCATAATCAGGTTTAAAAACTCATTTGTCGAATGCTGTGGTTTATGACTAAATATATGCAAAACTAACAACATTCCCATCAGCCCCTGTACTTTGTGTTTAGTGCTAATTAGCTAATGTGAGCACGCTAACGTCAGTCTGTTAGCATTGTCATTGTGAGCATGTCGACGTTAGCAGTTAGCTGAAAGCACTGCTATGCATAAGTACGGCCTCACAGAGCTGCTGGCTTGGCTGAGAACTCTTAGTCCTGTTTATTCTTTTTTTTACTATTCTATAACATCAATAGATTGATCGATTATTAAAGATAATCATCAGCTGCAGCCCACAAGCCTTTACAGGGACAGTGAATAAAATGTTGTCTTCCTCCCTTTCTTCATACATTCCTTCATGATTATGGAAGATGTAGATTTAAGCACACTGAGAGGCTTGGGTGAAATTTTAGGAACCACTCATTGTAATCTAATTATTGCATTTATCACATCCATTTGTAAACACCAATAAGGCTGATGATGACTTGTATTTTTTTGCCTAACTCTGTACTAATCTTAACAACCAAAGGAGCTGAGGAGCCATTTACCTGAGAACGATGTAGCAATTTTCCCTCATTAAAAATGTAGCAGGCAGCAGAGCAGGTGCAAACCTCAGCCCTCTGTGGTTGGCTTAAAGGCTGCACAGCTCTTTAATGAGTCCCCTCTTTAGAGATGGGTGAATCTGGCCGTGAATGAACACAGTATTGTTCACATGGGCTCCCGCTGAGCAGATCCACCCGGACGCACCAGAATGCAAAGTGGAACTTGTGTTGGGATGAAGAACCACATTAAACAACAGTTTTAACTGATTTAGGAAGATGCAATCAGCTAATTACAGCCGAGCTTAATTTGTGGACACTTGTAACCTGTAGGCTTGCTTTGTGGGGGGGAATTATGTGCAAACGTCAATGCGGGCGAATCTGCATCGGGAGATTTGATGTCTTGACATTTGCAGTGTGCCATGATTACAGCTTCAACACTGATGCCAGTCGTAATGGAGCTTGTATAACAGCCTATAACCTGCTGAGGATTATCTTCCTGCCTCTGCAGCTGTTGGTCTTATTGTTCCTTCCTTCCAATGTTGCCTCATTATGTCTCCATGCAGGATAATCATATGTACATTGGTCCAATTGAAACACCAGTCAGATCAATCAAACCGCCGTCACAGCTTTATAAAGCCTACATAGTGATTTTGTTTTTAGATGCAGAATGAATATTCCTGCTTGCTGCACCACCTGTTTGCCAAGATAGCTAGTAAACAAATAAAACCCCTTCACATTTCAGATGGTGTACCTCGCTGCCTGGTACAGCACAGAATAGTCCAAACTGAGCAGAACGAAGCCATTTGAGCTATCCGTCTATACACAGTATCGCATCTCCTCGTCAGGTTCAACATTGCTTGGAGTTTTTTGACGAGATTCCCACGAAGAGGCAGGAAACATTACCTATGCTGGCCAAATCTACACAAACCACATACTGAGGTTTATGTTGTGCACCTCTTCTTTCAAACTAAAGCAAAATGCTGAAATAAAATAGTCCAGAACTACAAAACAAAATAATATTTTACACCTTTGAAGGTTTTTTTTGGAAATATGTTTGTACACTTTCTTGTCGAGAGTTAAGTCGGGCTCAGACGAGGAGTTTTGAAACTGACGTGATCATCCAGATTTTAACTTCTAAATATAAAACATGTTTGAAATAATCAGAGCGGCCCCTACAAACAGTATGGGAGGGTTAAGACTGGATCTGTAAACTCCTCACATTACCAGATAATCTGGTACCAACCAAGGTCCCAGACCAGATTTCTCCTCTATTTATCGGGAGGGGTGAATCAGGGATCAATCCAAACACTCAGAAACTCCTGTAGTCTGAGCACGGCTTTAGATGACAAAATCCACACCACTTTCATGTCTGTACACAAAGTATGACTCCCACCAACTGTGACTTTTTCATCTTTTATGGTTTAACAAATTTGAATCACAGCCCATAAATTAAACTTTAATGAAACTGACTAACAGATATGTTTTCACTTTGACATTTTAGAGACTTTCTCTAATGATCAGCTGCGGAAAATACAAATTAATACACTGAGATTCAAAGTTGAAAAAAACAAGAAACAAGAAAAGGCCAGAGGGGTGAATACCTTTTTACAGACACTAGTGGTGAAATGACAGGTTGAGTAATCGATTAGTCAATTGAGTCATCAGTTTGACAACTAAGAAATCTTATATTTACATTTAGCAGACACTTTTGTCTAAAGCAACGTGCAGATACGGTACGATCTAAACCACAGCGGATCAAGGAGAAACCACTGAAAATCAGTTAATCGTTTAACTGTTTCTTTTCTCAATGTTATATCATCACAAATTCAATATCTTTTGTTTATTGGACCATTCAAACTAAATCAAACGGCCTTTTTACGTTTTATAGCCAAAACAATTAATCTACTTATCGATTAGTTGAAGCCCTAAAATACACTCTATACACAGTACATACAGTATCCTTGCAGTATAGAATATATCCTTTCTTATAGTTTGTGAGCCTAGTTGGGCCCATCAAATCACCAACCACCTTTTAGTAACAGCATGTACTGTATGTCACCAAGCTGCTTCATTCAATGTCTTTTTAGAGGTTGTGAATTACAAGATTTCCTCAAACTTTTTTCATGTGGCAAATTCAGAATCCAGATGCAACTAAATCCATTGCACCTAATACCCAAGTGGAAAACTAGTATTTATTTTTCTTGCATTTTTTCAAACGAGCAGCAGTGTGCACTCCACTGGTTGCAAAAACAAGTCAGATTGTATAGAAGTCTATGAGAAAATGACCCTTCTTCTCACTAGATTTAATATCTCAGTAAACATTTTCCCAATTAGTTTATGGTCTAAACTGCTAGTTTTAAGTCTTCTTCATTGCAGCATGATGTTCATTTTGTAAATGATGGTCACATTTAGAGTAAAATAGAGTCAAGGTGACTATACATCCACTTCTTATATACAATATATCCATCTACCCAACTTCTAGAAAACAAATATTCTCAGCACAGTGTGGATGTACATGCCCCAAATATGTATATATAACGCCCCACTGTTCACCGCCTCTGTTAGGCGAGCACCGATCCAATTAGACAGGTGAGGCAAACCACTCCAAAAATCCAGCCAAGATAATATTCAAATTTGCATAACAACATTTGCAATTTAATCACACATTTTCCAAGCTTTCTGCGCCCTCAGAAGTCCGTTGGGGAAGATTCCTGCATGGCACGGAGCATGGTCAAAGCTAATGCAGCTACTGTCTGGCAGACATTGATAAGACTATCTGTCTGAGGTGATATTTCTCAGAATTGAGATCAAATGGTCTGTCTGGTTGTCAAGGTAGAGGCTTGGATCTGAGTCGTTGCTAACTGACTCCTCCTTGGAGATCTCTCATATCCTGATTCACACCACGTGTTCTGTCTTTCGGTATCAAGGTGGTGTCACACACCCAAAATCATAACCTCCTGACGCCTTACCAAGCTCACCATCTCCCACACATATCCTGCTGCTAGTAATTTGGATGCTGACAAGAGAGAGAGGAGAAGTTGGACGATATGAAATCTGGCAACCCTATTTACATCAGTGAGAGTCAAGAACATATTAGAATCAGCAATAAGTAGAAAAGCTGCAATGATTAGTCGACTAATCTATACGTAGATCAACAGAAAAAGTAATCAATTGATAAATCGTTAAAGTCATTTTTCATGTAACAATGGCAGAAATATCTTTGGGTTTTGGACTGACAAAACACGATCATCTTGGACTTTGAGAAATTGGGAAGGACATTTTTCATAATTTTCTGACATTTTATAGACCAGCAATTAATAAAGAACATAATCTGCAGATTAATCGATAATGAAAAAAATGGTAAATTGCAGCCCTAATAAGTAGTACAACACAATACAATATGTATGAACTGATTATTTAGGCAATGACCAGACTAGGATATGGCAGCATACACTGTGAGAGGAAAGAAATGTGTACAGCAGTATCAGAGATGCACCGATCCAATACACAACATCAGTGTCAGCATCGATACCGACCTGAATAAATGCATCACGTTAACAACAGTATGTCAAATATCATATAAAACTCAGTTCTTAGTGTCATTCCCTGTTCTCATGTCACCTTATACAAAAATATTTCCAATGAGTTGCACACACTGGGGTTTACAGACTTAAAATTTTGGAAAAATAAGAGCACTGGTATCAGATCAGTACTTTGGGCATTTGTCTTGCAGCCAGTTGAAACACAGAACCGCAAAATATGTAAAGCATATCCTGAACGCTCCACTCAAGCTCACATGAAACAATAGACATCAGTGACAGCATGACATAACACCTGGCGTACGTCCAGCCATCGTCATCCCCAATCCTCAACGGTTAAAACAACAAGCTCCCCATCATAACCCACCGACATTAAATGGAAGAGTGATCATCAGCAGATCCAACCTCAGCATTAACCGTTTGATGGTATACTTCATCAGGTAGGAGGCAGCTATTCCTGTGATATCTCTGTTTGTATCAGGCCATTGTGGGCAATGGTGTAAACGTATCCTTGTTTTAGCAGGTATTTCATTTGGAGGATTAATGTGTCTCAATTAAAATGTTCTCAAAAAGTACTGTAGCAATATACATTATATTGATTTATATAAGATTTCATTAATATCACCCACTCCGTAATACGGACTAGTGGGCTGACCGGTTGGCTGAACTTCATAAAATGTCATCCTTTGTTGTTCCTCATTTAAATTTAAGGGACACAAACAATTTAATGATTTAAAGAGTATGAGCAGGCCTCGCGATCAGGATTATTTTCATTTGGTTATACTCTCGATTATTTTTAATCTATGAAATAGATGAAAAAGTGCTCTTCTTAATTTGTGATTTCAGTAAATTTAGGTCAGTGGGAGATTCACACTGTTTGTAATTTCATCAATTAATTCACTGTCCATCTCTGGTGAAAAGCCACGGCTGAACAGAATAAACAAAGCTGTCCCTTTGCAGCACAGAACAAACAGATCCACATGAAAGTAAGAAATGTTTGTTCCCTTGTACTTGATATTTGAGATTTGGGGAATACATGAACAATGTCTTGCTGTGTGGCTTGAAAGCTCTGAAGCCTCCTCGCTGTGAGCCCTACATAATGTGTGCAATATGGAAGATCAATGGGTATTGATCAGTGAATACAGACACTGTTCAGAATATCACAGTTACCCAGAAGGAGCTTGGAAACACCTATGATAGATTTCCTTTGAGTGTGTATTCAATTCACTCTCCGATAAGAAGCTCCTTAAATAAAAGTGTCAATCCAACCATAAATATACATCATAAAATAGTAGCCCGTTTGGCACGTGAGCCAATGAATACAATGTTATGAGAAAATGAGGCACCTTGCGCCCAAAAAAGAAAAAAAAAAAAAGAAAAAAAGATGTATTTATCAATCAATTCGTGAGGCAGGAGCACGCGCTTATTCTCACCCACAACAATTTAAACACACTATCCCGTGTTATATTTCCATCTTTTTGGAGTATTTCTGCACCACAAACTGTCCATATCGCGTGCATATGCACTTCAGAGCGACAGTCAACTGTGCGCAAAAAAAAAAAAAAAAAAAAAAAAAAAAAAAAAAATCACCTGAGAATAAAGCAACCCGCGTTACCTCCACAGACCGCATCTCGAGCACCAGGAGATACGACACACACGCTTGTATAATCGCACTAAACACACCACTCACGTCTCTGAAGCGATTCCAGTGTTTGATCTTTCGCCCGTACTGGGAGATGGTTGACAGCCATTGCTCATCTTCCATGAAATTCCCGGCTTTCCCTGCTTCTTTGCCACTTTTCTCGTCCACCTGGAGCGAGAAGCCCACCAGCAGACACAGGCAGGGGACGATTCTTAAAACCACCATGTTTTACAGACAGTTTGGTTCTGGGATGTATCTCCTGCTACTGCTGCTGTCCTCTTGCCAAGGATCCACACACAAGACTGCTGCTGCTGCTGCTGCTTCAACAGACTGAATGTAAATGAGAGAGCGAGAGAGGAGAGGGAGAGGGGAGGGAGGGAGGGAGAAAGAGAGTTAAAGGAGAGATTAGACCCTGCACTAATCATTTATTTCTGCTTACTTGGTTTCATTACTTCACTGTCTTTTTCGCTGTTTATAAGCAGCCCACACACTCAGAAATAGTCACGCTGCAAATGAATCGTACAAGTGGAACAGATGTTTATTGTTGTATTGATGATCAATCAGACTTTTATTTTTTTGTATCATAACGTTTTTTGGGGGGAGGCCAGTTTGTGCCAATAAGGCTAACTGAGTTGAGCTCTAGAACAGGAAGTGATGTGAGTGACTCAATTAAACAATTAGGTTGGAAAATGTGGGAAATAGCTGCTGTTGAGCAAATACCAGGAAATGTAGGAAATGGTGCTCAAAATAGGCTCTGTGGATTACTGCGGGTCAGTGAAGGACTCCCAAGTGGCCTCATGGCAAATGAGGTTAAACTAATTTAGCTTAAAATGAGCTCAACTTCATTCTTAATGTGTTCATTAACAGCAGAGAGAGAGAATGAGTGAGTGACTCCGATCAGAAATGTCATTGAAAGTGTCTTACTCCAAAAAAAACCTTTATCATGGTTCCCTGTTCTAAACTTCACCAAATAGGCAGCTGTGTGTAAACAGCTCGTGCCAATTCAATGTTAAAATCTGAACCCAACATTCTCCTTACGTTTTCTCTTAAAGTAGTTTTGTACCAGTACTTCAGCAGCAACAACACAGTTATTTAGGGTGAAATAATCAAATCCACAATTTAGCAACTTAGCAACAGTACAAAGCCGAGTTTTTCTTCAACAAAAAATAACCGCAGGACGACAGTTGGCACAAAGACATTCCCCCGCAACTCTCAATCAATTAAACTGCTATAATTTTTTTGATGAATCGTTTGATCTACAAACTGTCCTGAAAACACAGACAATGCCAATTAAAAAACAAATTGCTAAAGACCAAGGACATATCTTCAAAACGGGCCAAAACCCTGTTCCATACCCTCCCACCACCATAAAAGAAGTCATACCATGGCCAGATAAACCTATTAGGGGGCCTCGGGGCAAACAATGAGCCCCTGTTTACTCCCTGTTCCTCCCACTATCTGTGCAATGTGTACCTCTTTCTATACGAGAATATTACCTGACCCAAGGACTACTGTGTGGTAATTTGATTAAACACAGATTAATGTAGGAACGAGCACAAAGTTGCTATAGCTACGACCACACACGCGCATGCATCCGCAGGTTCATGCATTCACACACACACACAACCTCACAAACACTTGACCTTCATGCCAAATTTCAGCCTCCTAGTGTGAAAACTGTAGCCTCCAAAGGGCGGTGGAATTGAAAAAGGTCTTACAACTGGATTTTGGCACAGGGAAGCTCTTCAAGACCTCCACATTACTACAGGTAATAAAGGACATTTTTATCTTGTGTGTCTTGTGCATTTACACATTTCCCTGTAAATCAGGGAAAAGTGTAAAAATCAGCACAACATTTGCCTCTTTGATATCAAAACCTTGAGTCCTTGACTAAAATTTGAAACAATCTTTCATGGGTTTGAACAAGGATTGTACACTATGCACTACAATGTAAGAAGCATCTGGGAGGTCAGATGTGTGATATATATTTTAGCTGCTGCTATGATGCTACTCTTTTATTCAAAAAGAGTTATGCTGTACATGCACATCATTTTAAGTCCACCCACGTTATTCCCGCTGCTGCCTAAACTCTCCATGCCCTCGCTCCCTCCGCTCTCTATTTCATCCCCATGAAGATAAACGTAATCCAGCGCTCTGCTCAGATTCTTTGGAGTTTAAGGTTACCAATATTGGCCGAGGCAGAGAAGCCGGGGGCAGGATCGCGTTCCTGTGATGTTGATTAGCTGGCCAAACTGACTCTGACACTGGCATCAAAACAGCCGATGTGGCAGATGCAGGCTTTCCTGAGTGTGCAGAGCTCCAGAATTGGTAAGCAAGGGCAGCAGGAGAAATGTCCCGCAGCGTGAGCCAGCTGTGCCCATCAACAGTACGAGGTGCCGGACATGATGCGTTAATCAAGAGGTCGCCATCAGTCATGTCGTGATCAGGGTGAATGGTAACACAGCTGAGCCGGGAAGCATTTAGAAGACTGCGGTCTGCTTTGCATCATTAGCTTTTAAAGCTTGCGTGAGAGCTGAGATGTTATTGGGAAAGGTTGAAGCCTGTATCTGGTCTCCTGAGAGAAAACCCTACATGTGCAAGAACAGCAACAGCAAAAGGGGAAACAAGTTGATGAAAGCTGCGAGAGGCTCATCTTTTAAGATGCTAAGTTCTAATGACGAGAAGACTCAAAATCTTCTTTTTTTTTTTTGGTTTGGTTATTGCAGACAGGTCTCTCTTCCGCTCCATCAATTTCTGAAGCAGCAGCACGGAGACCAGGAGCCCGAAGGACTCGCGTGATCACAGCGAACCATTTGTATTATTACAGCGCATTAGGTACAGGCAAAAAGGTTTTATCGTGCTTCCCTGATCAGATTTAATTCTCAGTCAGAGATCAATGTCTCTTCCAGATTAACACATTCATCTCTGTTCAGTAACAACCTTTTAGCTCATAGTCTAAATGTCCAATTTATTTACTTTGTTTACGGAGAATCCCCGAACAAATATTCTCTTTTCAGTTCCCTTTGATGACGGTGGTGAAATTAAAGTAGGTTATGTAGGGGTGTGGCGATATACGAGTAAATATTGATATCATGTTAATAATACAGATGATAATATCGTGTAAGTAATTCAGCACCTCTTAAATAATTTCCGTTTCTTTCCGTTCTTGATTTGTCTCCCCTCCCCCAACGCCCCACACGAATGAGCGTAATTCCTTTTGCAAAAAAAAAAAAGATACAAAATGCAGAATAAACAAAGTTAAAGACGAATAGACTGACTGACATTTTCTAAAGGTATCGTGACAATATCGTTATCGTGAATTCTTTTGGCCACAAAATTCGTGTCGTGAAACAGTAGCAGGAAGTCACAGTTGAACACTTTGACGGCCCTTCTGTGGCTGAGTCATGTGATGTTGCTGTCGAATGCTAAAATAGCAGTTTTGTATTTGTTAAAATGACGAGGTGCTCAAATGTACGTCCCGAGAACGTTGGTTAAGACATATTCATCTTAAAATATGGACAGAAAACACCAAAACAAAGCTTTTGTATCAGCCTCCATCAAAGGATGTGACAGTGACAGGTGTGTCGAGCAAAGGTAAGTACAACTTGAATAAAAATGAAAAATCTCGCACGCGCCGTCTCTTACTACTGGTATATTTATTTACGACGATTGCTGGGGCAGTTGATGTTTACCACACACACAATTCCTGAAGGTCAAAGTTCAACAATCGTCATGAAATGTAGCCATGTGGCCTACGAAGCTCTGATTGATCACGTATTGGTCCAACCTACAGAAACAGCCGTCAGTGGGCTCTACAGCCGACCTGGAATCGCTGAACAAACCAGAGGCTGGATGAAAAAGTCTACCGTAGTCAGATACCTTAATCCCTAAAACTAGTATGCGCATATTGCCACGTGATATAGCACTCCCCTAATCTTGTATTTTAAGAAAGGAAGCAGCCGCACACAAATAATTAAACATCTTCTTATATATCAGAGTTTACGCTGTGGAAGAGTGCCTTTAAGGGGATTAACTGATGTCATCAGTTCGCCGTGTTCCTCTCTAGGCACACGTTGATAAAACTTATCTATCCTGTTCACCAAGCGTAATCAGTTTACACAAAAGGAGTTGAGGGGAGGAAAGCTTAATTTGAGTAACGTCAGACAAGACAGCAAGCAGCAACATTTAAAAGGGTGGCTTATCTGTAAATATTTGCCGTTTACACAAATACGTAAACAAGTAAACACATCCCTTCTCTGTGCTACAAACAGCTCATGAGGCCCAACACGAGCTCCGCTGCTTATCGAGGCTGTACATATTCTCACGTGATGCAACAACTCCGCGAGGATTGCTTTAGGAATTCCAACAATTAATTGCAACAGGCCAAGGGGTGGATGCTTTACACATTTCTTTATTTATTCCTGCCGGGTTTAAACAAAAATATTAAAATGTAGCACCTCCTGCCAGCATGAAGGAAAACATAACCCAAACACATGCTAATTTCCCCAAATGATTTTAAAGAAAATGTTCAGCAAGGAAGCAAAGACGTTGTTGTTGTGAGTCCGTTCATGTTCATCAGCTGATGTTTCCCACAGAGCTTCACTGTCAACTGAGAGTTTCTTCATCCTGCTGACATGTTCATCCAGGACCTGCAACACATCATGGGTTTAAAAATGTGATCAACAAATATATGATTTAGTCTCTATATTGTCAACAGTGAAACATTTCCAATGCGACTTCTTCATAATTGCTAGTTTTGCCTGACCAACAATCCAAAACCCGAAAGATGTTCCATTTACAAAGATATGAAACAAAAAATAAAGCTACAAATACTCACATTTGAGAAGCTGGAGAAAGTGAATGTTTGACATGTTTGCTTGATAAATGGCTAAAACTATAAATCAATTATTGTTGATTACATTTCTGTCCATCAATTAATTGAATAATCTGACTGCTGACTAATGACAATAAAGCTTAGATCACAGTTTCCATTTATTTAGTAATTTATCAAGGCAAAGAGAAAACACTAATACAATAAATAGAATTAGTGTAACATGATATACGTTAATGGTTCATATAGTGGGCTGCATCAACTCACATCCTTTATATTCCGTTTTGTTGTCAACTTGTGTATGTGCCATCCGTATGTTGTTATTTTTAAGTGCAAGCCCGTACAAAAAGGCATTAAATATTGATGACGCAATAAAAACAAACACATTGTGCCTTTATATTTCTTCTACAACAGCCACCACTGCTCGTTTGTGGAGCAGTTACTGCCTGTGATAGGTCCTACCACTGTAAAGTGACTGTGCATGAAGAAAAAAATAAAAAATGTAGCCTGAAAGCAAGTTCCTGGATGGGAGAAGCATCAAAAGAAGTTATTTTGAAAGTTGAGGAGAGAATAAACCACATCGGGAGGCATTTAATAAGTAATCTCGAGTGATTTACAGCTGTAAGTGGAGCTGCTCCAAACGCGTATAGATCTAATTCAATTGGACTCAAACTGGGTCACACAGATATTATAAGTGTAAAGTTAGTTGAGAGCAGTCTGACAGCAGTTTGCATTTGCCAGGAAAGTACTGTACATGCTGTTTTTGCACTGCAGGCAGCTGCAGCAGGGGTGGAACAGCTCGTAGCAACTTTTTCAATTAAATGCACACAAAAGATGGAAGCGGGCTAATATTCTGAACTCTTGACATGATCAGTCTCAGTAGATTATTTATTTTTAGTCTGCATATCCAGCTTATACCAACCACTATAAATGACAAATCCCCATCAGTTTCACTACTCTACATCCTACCAATAAGAAACAGCATTAGGTGTCGTGTGAAGGGATTTAACGCTGCAACACTTTGGAGAGGATGGATAAAATAAAGGATTTGTTGAATAGTTTACAGCTTCCGACACAGACAGAGTTCACAGCAGTGAAGCTCAACTTCTGCATATTGAACCTCAATCGATCATGGTGTTGGCAACTAGCGGGTGAAGTTGTGGAGCTAAATAGCTGCTAAAGAGCCAGATATTTCCCTCATGAGTTAGGTGGGGATTAGAAACCGATAAAAAGAGAGTGAATATTGGACTTGTATTCGTCAGGTGGCCGGAAACACGACTCCAAATGAATGCTAATGCTTCTCCCGGTCTGCTAATGTGGGAATGTACAACTGTTTGCTAACACATTCACCACAAAATGATATGTTGGGTTTACGGCTCGTTCTGCTGCCCCCGAGCAGACAGAAAATCAATCAATGCTTCTTTAATTTCCCGACTGACCAAATTAATTTCAAAATTTAAATAAAGACGGTCATCCTACCTCTACAGTCCTTACGTTGGCTTTGCTGTATAAAGTTTTATGTCACTGGGAAACAATTGGTCGATTTAGTCGATGACTAAAGATTCTAATTTAACAGTTCATCGTTTAAGCAATTTATTAAGTTCAAATGCCAAATATTCACGAGTTCCAGCTTCTTAAATGTGAGGATTTGCTGTTTTTCTCTCTTTGTAAATGAAATATATCTTTGTTTTTTGGAAAAAATATACAGTATATATATATTTCTTTCTGTTTAATTAATTAATTAATAGAGCACAAATTGTAACAGTATTTTTTGTGCCTAAATAAGATGTAACCAAGCAAATATTTAGAGCCGTATTACTGTGGTGGTGTTTTGATTGTAGATCACTGTGTGTTTAAGGCTACGACTATGACCAATCATGCATCGTTTCCTTCACTCCATACTCAATATATAATAATATACAACACTTCAATAAAAACACAAACCACAGAATAACAAACAAAATAAATCCTTGGGTTTTTGACTGTTGGTCGGACAAAACCAGACATTTTAAAGACATCATCCTGGCTTCCGCTAACTTGTTATGGACATTTTTCGGGATCTTCTGACATTTCATCTATCAGACAATTAGTAATAGAGATGAATCAATAATGGAAATGTGTTGCAGCCCTGTTTTAAACTCTCCTTGTGCAAAGTGTACACAGAGTAAACAGCAGCTCTGAATGACTACCTGCTGTTCAAACACACTTGGCTTTGTGCCTCTCCTCCCTGTGTGAATGCCTCCAGCAGTAAACAGACGTGGACAGCTGCAGGCGGCCTCCAGACTCCGCACTCTGAATGATAAAGACCTGCTGCAGGGATCACCTGCCTTCTTGCTGGAGACACACATTAGACATTTCAAATACTCCAGTCTTGGCTGTCCATCAAGCCACTCATGCCCATTAGTGACAGAGTGATTAGTGTGACATTCAAACGGCGGTGACACTCAGCTGGAGTCACATCCAACAAGAGAGCACAATCAAAGGAAGGCGCGCTGTCGTATTTCACCGCTAACAATATCCAATTTGACAGATTTGCTGGCTTTGTCGTGCAGGATCAGCAATGGAGCACCTTTGTAACTTCTCCTGGATAGACGCGTTTGATCGATCAAAAGACCTTCTTTAAATAATCTTAGGATTCAAGCTTGTTAAGGGGAAAACTTGCACCAGGAGTACGAGGCTACCTACTGAAATGTCATTTTAGCGCTTCCTTGGTTACACTTACAATTTACACTTTCAGTTAATAGCATTTGGATTAAAATATTCTATGAACCTGATCCAACATCCGTGCTTTAGCGACATACATGGGTAAGACATACCATGGCCTTAAGAAATAATTAGGCGCTCAATCGATTTCACGTGCGTTATTCCTGAGCATACAAATCAAACATGTCTACTCTATTAAAAAAAGTCACGTCGGTCAAACATCCTCTTTTTTTACCAGCAGTATTAACGCCTCTGAACAAAACATCTAATCACTCTGTGAAAAATTGCATAGAGCGGTTCTGAATATCAAAACCCCCAAAATGCCACCAAAGTTTGACATTGATCAAGTAAGACCTATTTCAAACAGCCTTTGCATAGAAAAAGGCTAATTTGAAAACTGGCATGAAATTAAATATGCAAATTGGATAGAGGCCTAAACAATACTTGGTTGAGATAACACAAGCCTTCAGTTAGCAAACATTATTTAAAAGTTTAATGTAAGTTTTACAGGCTCATCGAAGTGATTTCTTTGCTTTCACTCGTTTTAAAATCACAGCGTTGTCTTTCTACACTTTTAAAAAGGGGAAATTAATTGGAAAATGATTTTTATCTGCTGGTTTATGCTATTTGACTCATCAACGCATGTAAACAAGCCTATGCACACATGCCTGCGAAGACAACTAAATTGTTAAACCTTTTAATTTAAAGCCAGCTTGTGTCTCTCCTCAGATCTTGTAAAATACAGATGCAGATCCACAGAGGAAAATAAGTCCATGGTAACACAAACAGACCTCATTTATCCAGCTTCATGAAAAGGACGTATGCTAGTCTCAAGGGTCCGCTGGGATGTTCCCACAGCAGGAAGCAGAGAGCTGACTAATTAGGGTCAGAAATGTGGCAGGGACAGAAAAATATGCATGTTGGGCAGTGCGTATGCAAGCTCCCCCACACAGACAACATAGCAGCAGGATTTTGTTTTGTCAATTAAAATCATTACCCACACCATAGACAAATCTGTGGAAATCAAACAAATACTGTATTTAGCATTTTGTTAAAATGCTGACTTTGATTTCTGACTTAAATGTGACAAAGAAATGTTATCGAGGCCAGCCATTGTTCATTACTTCTCTAATTTATCAACACAAAAAAAAAGCCAAATATTTACTGGTTATGGCCTCTCAAATGTAAGAATGTAAATATCTTTGGGTTTTGGCCTGTTAGTCGGACAAAACAAGTGATTTAACTTTCACCTAGCATTGATGAGTAGCATGTGAATGTAGGCGTCCACAGATATAAGTGTTTAAAATAAAAAATATTAAATGACAATGTAGTAAAATCACAGCTGTAATAATACACTATGTTTTCATAGAAGTTAACATTTTTGTCAAATACTGTATATTAATAAACAACCAAAGGTTCTTGTAGCTGCGTACAACTACTAAATTATACAAATTTATTAAATATTTGTATTGTCCCTAAATGTTACCCATTTTCTCTACTTTCTCATTTCACATATTATAGACCAATCGATTGTTACTGAATCGAGCAAATAATCCACTGTAATGTACCGATTCTGAAAAAGAATCACCCATCGCAGCTCTCGTCCAATATGTTCCTGATCTATGCAACGAAACACACGTATGGCTATTTAAATAAACACGTAGTCCGAACATCTTATCTTGAAATCTGACAAATTAAGCATGTCTTGGGTGTCTGAGTCTGCCCGCGAATGACGTATGTTCCTTCACGTGTTTTCAGTTTGCTCATTAGTGAAGACATCTGCCCAGCGCATCCTTAATCATGTCCCTGCCAAAAGAAACAAGTATGCACATTCTCAATGAATTCTATTAACTTGCAAATCATCTTCTTTCTCTCCCTCTCTGTGTGCTTATGAGAAATACTATTGGCAATTCCCAGAATCCTCACTACGTGTGTTACCTGAGAGTGGCGTCACGCTGGATGTGTACTCCTGACCCACTAACAAGCATGCTCTCAGGAGACAGGGAGAGCATAATTAGGCGCCTTTCCTGTGTCTGAAAAGATACATTTTAAGCCCAGACAGTGCCATAGCAAATGCATGGCTCGGCTGGCTGACTGTTTTCCAATGACAAAATTTGCATGTCCCTGTCTCATGGCGTCTATTGACATGGCTCCAGGAGAACATGGGGGAGGGGGGGGGGAGACGCGCCACTGCTGAAATGGAAGGGTGGACAGCATGGGATGGCAAAGCTGACGAACAAAAAGCGCCCTCACTTTCCATCAGTGTAACTTTTGGCCGCTCTGCGATCGCCCTCCTGCATGCCAAGCAGAGCGCGTCGCCAGCTGAGGGGAGGGCTGAAACAAGCTCTGACGTGGGGAGCAAGAGGCTCCGTGTCCGATGTCTGTATTCACTGACACAGTCGACAGACGGGAGCGGGACAAGGTTGTGGCTTCGTGCGGAGAGGGCACTGATATAAAAAGAAAATAAAGAAAGAGAAAAAAAAAAAACACAACCTGGTGCAATAAATCATGTCAGTGACATTAGCACAGTCATGAGGCAGTGAGATGAAAGGGAATGTGATACTTGCTTATGATCAGTGTGAAACCAGAATCTTTCAGAGCGGCGAGGAAAGTTTTGTAGTTTGGCACACGACTTATTTTGAAACTATTACTCTGACATTTTTTTTTTTGTAAACTTCATATAATAAAATGTTTAAGTCTCTCAATCTGCAAGTACAAAAATATTTCTCGAGATATTGGCTGAAGAACGGTGAGAAAACTTTGACCAACTCTTTCAGCTGTCATGGTTGACGGGTGAGACGGTGCAGCAAGATTCCTTAAATTATTCAGAACATGCCATTAATACTGTCGTCCAGACTGGATGTATATACGAGTTGCACTGACCAATAATCTCACAAGAATGGACAGGTGAGGGCATTTTGACAGCTTGTAGGTCAACACTGTATTTGGATGTTGATATCTACCAGGTGACAAAAAAGCAAACGTTCAACCAGTGGTGGAAGAAGTACTTAGATCCTTTAGGTAAGTAAAAGTAGCACAACACAAAATAAAAATAAGTAGTCCTGGCTTCAAAGTACTGTAAAAAGTATTGACAGAAAAATGTTCTTAAAAGTTGTATTATTAAATGTATTATATTTTGATTAATAATACATTTTGCATCAATGTGTAAGTAGCCTTTTACTAGTTTGTCGAGGTGGAGCTAATTTTAACTAAAGAGAGAGAGAGCGAGAGAGAGAGAGAGAGAGAGAGAGAGAGAGAGAGAGAGAGAGAGAGAGAGAGATGGGTAGTTTCATCTATAACAATAAATATTTTTATATGAATTCCTCATATTTTTAGTATGTAAATTCTCAATCTACAAAGTAACTACAGCCATAAGATGAATGTAGTGGGGTAAAAAGTACAATATTTGCCTATATTGTACTTGAATACAGTACTTGAGTAAATGTTATTTGCTACGTTTGACCACCGGGTTTATGACAATGTCACTTTTATATATTTGATACGTCTTTACAGGCAAATCGAACCGTGACATCAACCTGAGCCAAGACTCTTTTAAAGCCTCTTATCTGACTTTAAATCTTCAGCAGCCCAATTTCACACACAAAGGCCATCATCTCCTCTTCTAAGACAACAGCATTGCAGACAGAGTAACATTATTCTACTGCGACACTGATCCAAAATAAAATCTGTCCATTGTGAACAACAAATCCTAAACATGCAAAAGTCAAGACAAAGTAAAAAGAGGAGTTTTTGATGTAAATTCTTGCTTTTGTCAGGTTTCCTTTTGATTTCCTGTTCCTTTAAAAATGTATTTTGTGTCATTTACTTTGATGTCATTTTCCTCAAATTCCCTGAAGAGAACCAATTGTCTGGAGACTAAAGTACAAAAAAAGAAAGTTGACTACCTAGAGCATTTCAGAGTGATTTTGCATGCATGTTTCATCTTTTGAGTGAGCTTTAGTCTGAACTTTCAATCATTCTGCACTGTGATCATTTTTTTTTCTTCTGCATAAACTGTTCCCAAGGGGTTTTAGAAAACAAAGAATCTGGTTCAGATGCAGGTGGAGCAAGTCATTTGCACATAACAAAAAAAAAAAACAAAGCCATATGCTGCCACCTACTGGACAACTGAAGACTGCTTCAATGTTCTGCTAAACTACAAACTTTCTTCATTATTAATTTCCCACCTCAGAATATGCTCAGCCCTGTAGAAGCTCATGAGAAGTTGGCGTTTCCTGCAGAGGTGTAGTAGCCCGTGCAATCTGTCGAATATCTCTGGGACAGCAGGACAGTATTCAGCTTAAACTCTCCAAAACGATAAGCGCCAAACGTCTGTAATGAAAAACAGCAAATGTCTTAAAATAATGAACTGCAATAATACAAAACTTCATCACCTTTTTACCTCGTTTTGATAACAATATTCCCAAAATAAATAAGCAGCCTAAACACTGAACAATTTAGAAAAGTCAGCACAGTGTTTAAAAAGTCGACCTTACTCTTTAAACTCTGTGGAAAGAGAAAAGATAAGCCGTCACTCACAAACACGGTGTTACCATGGTTACGGTGCCACTGCGTGTTTGGTAAGCACCCTTGTGATATTTTCAGAGAAAAGAAAATGAAGGATTTCGTTATTCAAACAAAGATCTTCTCTGCATCAGAGAGGAAGGGAAGGTGCATTTCAAGCTTTTTTTTTTTTTTTTATCTGCAGTGTCAACTCGGTGTCACATTTCAGTCGTCGCACACAAAGAAACTGCGCCTGGAAGGTCTCACTCTGACAAGTGCTGCTTTAAAAAGAAAATCAATCAAATGCCTCCTCTTTGAGCTATACAGGCATATTCTTGTTCCCTCACATAACAGGTTTAAATCGATATACTCGAGCCGTAAATCTTTCCACAAGCTGATAGATTTTTAGCAATCCATATTTTAGCACTTTTGGGTGAAATGTTGAAACATTAAGCCAGTACTGATAAAATTCAAAGTAAAATTTTAAAACACGATTAAGGGATTGGAAATAATTGTATTATTATTATTATTATTATTGTTGTTGTCGTTGTTGTTTTTTATCTTATATTATTGCTGGCTGTTTTATTCCAATTATTTTTTTTTAATTACTTTTAATTCCCTGGTTGTATTTGCCTCATTGCAATCTTGAAATGTTTTAATCCTGTTTCAAACATGTAAAGCACTTTGTAACTTTATTTGGAAAATGGCTTTATAAATAAAGTTGACTATTTTCAAGATTCTTCTTCTTCTTATTATTATTATTATTATTATAAGTCCGGAATGACGAGGATCTAAGTGGTTTGTGATCACTCCAGTCAGACACCTATAGCAAACAGCATTTGTCTTACAATTGTTACCAGAACTGTCTACATGTTGTTCATGTGTAGGCCAGACCTTTTTTTTTTATCAGTTCCGCTCACATTTATATGCATTTTCTATGTAATATAATGTTGCCTGTCACACGCCAGAGGACAACAAAGTGACAAGTAAAAATGTTTACTGTAAAAAGGCCCATGTAGATATTTCAGCCAAAACAGAACATCACACACTGACAGATTGGAGATGGATTGTAATACTAAATATCCTTTGTGCATGCTAGAGTGGAATCAACAGTGCTTCCCTCAAAAACCTAAATCTCTCTATTTTTAAGACCTATTAATTGGCAAGCTCCCATATCCCAATGAGACTCCAAAAGCAGTGGAAATGTCAACCACAGTTGAAAATCCTACAAACGATGTGTTGAATGTGCAGACAGTGTTGCAACAGTTGTATGGTGCAATATTGCTGCAGGTGCTTTATAAGAATAATCAGAATCTAGTTCATTTCCACAAATATTTTAGTCAAACATTTCTTATATATCTTATAGTATGCTTTATCAATTTTCTTTCAAAATGTAACCAAAACATTTTTCTTCTTCAAGTCTTTGAAGGAACAATTCACCCTAAAATGACCATTTGTGTTATCTTAAATTCTTAACAAAACAAATGCATTTTCGCTAAAATCGTACTATTTAAAACACTTCTGCATTAACAGTCTCCCGCTTGCACGCAAGTTATGTGAGAGTTTGAAAGCTGATGTTTTGATATAGTTTTGCTGTTGCTAAACGCGGCCCCCATTTACTTCAATTCATCAAGACTTTTCTCCGTTTTTGGATTCTTCCTTCCCCGTGGAGCCATGTGAGAAAAACAAAGTTTTCTTCACAAATTCAAGGTAACACAGGGTGAGTAATAGATACACAAATGGTCATTTTGGAGGTGAAATATTCCTTTAAGGACTTTTGACTGGTGAATGTTCATCTGGTCTATAGATAAATACTTTCAAAATCCCCATGTGTAATTGTCATCTGGCATCAACATCAGTCAAGCAGTGAGCACAAGTCTGCAGGTTTGTAATCCAGCAGTATTTGAAAGTGCAGGCAAGAGTACATTTTCTCTAACCTTTAATATGTTTCTGGCATCAAAAGCCTCTCGTTCACTCATGGTTTGTCTTCCTGGGCCGCCCGTTTCTTCAACTGGGAAAACACCGGAGTGTAAAAGACAAGCTGAACAATGTAACACGGAACAAAGAAAAACAATTGTTTCTCCTCATCAAAGAAAACATGTTTACTTGCTGCTACAGTAGGCAATAGCAAGGTGACAATCAAGGTCATTTAGTTGTGAAACAGGGACTAAGGAGAAGAAAAAATACTGAGTTTTAATCGTCTGGCAAACATAGTCAGCAGTGCACGGCCCCTCCCTTGTGCTGTGTTGTTGGTCAGCTCTGTACAAATTTGAGAACTGGGACTGGACTTTATCCACGGCCAAAATGAATGAAGCCATTGTCAGAGTACTTGGAAAACACGGCCGCTTGGTGCACGTAAACAGAGCTGTGGCCAAACAGAGAACTGGCTGCCTGTTGCGTATATTCAGGAATTGTATTGTTGCAATTGTCAGAGTCACCTTTGTCGTCACTGCAGCTCAGGTCCACGCCAAGAGATAATAAAGGGGACTTTGGCAAATAGATCCAGGGCAGGAGCGACCAATGTGGTCACAGAGCAGGTCAATAACTTGGTTTTACACAAGCTACTGGCACATATTCTGCATGCATGTGATGTCTTTACCTGGGGAGTCTTTTCTGAACAGAGTGTTTATCACGGTGCCGTGCAGCTTCACTCTGTCCCACTCTCTGACCATCAGCCCTACTGAGACAAAGTACTCTACCAGCCGGTCTGCAATCACCTGCAACCTTAAGAGCAGAGAATCGCAAATTGTGACGTGTACATTCTTTTGTAAATGTATTACATTTTTCACAGTTTGATTTTATTCACGAATCCCCCTCTGGTCCTGTTTCTGCAAGTTTTTCTTAATCCTTTGTTTCCTGTTTGGGCTTTATAATCTGTTTATTTTACTAATTTTTGCAGACATCTTTCAGTGTTATAATAGTGGCTCATTTTCTAAGGGTTGAAGCAACGTTGCTTGTATCAGTACCATTTACATTTGATGTACTTTACTGCAGATATGCATGTATGTATGCGTATGTATGTATAAATATATATATGTATGTATGTATGTATGTATGTATGTATGTATATGTATGTATGTATGTACGTACACATGTGCAATATGTTAGTATGTAAGAGGATATGTTAACTTTACTTTTTCTTTTTAGCGTAGGTTGTGTGTGTTACGTATATACATATGTAGGCATGTCTAAATGCTTTTTGTTGGTCTGTCACATTATTGTTACAAATTACTGACCAATCCTTATACATATAGTGTTTTGTTTTATTGCGTTTCTTCATTCTGTATTGCTGATTGTATGTCTACATCTCCTTGGTTAAAGGAATAATAAACATGTTATCACAATAATATTTTTTTTCACAGGATTTGTAACTGATCCACTTACTTGTCAGATCTGTCTTTCACATTGACTTTGGCATACAAGACGTCCACCATGGCTGGGTCATCATTCATGTACTCGATGCCCGTTACCTCCAACGGCAGAGGGTTTCCTTCTGTGATGTCCCTGATGGCAGACAGCAAAAAGCACATGGCACATCAGGGTTATAATGTAGGGTTGCCTTTAGACTTTAGATTTTAATGTTACGTTTTTCAGACACTGAATGTTGAGCAACCAATACAATGGTCTGTTTGTAATACTGTGCTGTGTTGTATTGTGTATGTGCAACTGAGTTCACACTTGTAATCCATTTATAATCATTTAAAAAAAAAAAAAAAAAATTTTAAAATGTAAATACACAATTTCTTAAAACAGGTGGGCCTAGATGTTTTTAGCATATGTTACAGTAAATATTGTATTTGTTGGAGACTATTTTCAGTTGTGGATTTGGTGCCCTTGTGAGTGTTATAGCAGTTGAACTGTGTATACAGGATTGACTAAAAATAAACTACCGTGCCCACATTCTTCATAATGAAGCAACATGTGCAACAGCGCAAGTGCAACAGTGTGGCTCACTGATGTGTGTCATGTGCGTTTGTCTATGGCACAAAGGACTACGTTATATCAGGTTTTGGCTACACTGACAATACTTGTTTGTAGGATGAATTCATTGCTGGTTTTCATGGCCGTTGTTTTATGCTTTAAAAGCAGTAATTTTTGTTTTGTTTTCATAAATTCTTCTTGTTCTTGTTTTTTTAAAACGGCCTTTTACTAACACAGTTAAAGTCTAAGTATGATAAAAATAACCTTTTTTGATCCCCTACCTGATAAAGTTTTGACACTGTTGGAGGTGTTCACATGCTTTTCTCACTTCCGTGTCATTTAACAGAGCCAGGGTGCCGATTGTCAGGTGAAGCTTTGCAGGGTTCTGAAAGATGCTTCCCTCAACTCCATGATCCTTCACATCAGGTAACAACAATTTGTGAATATTTAGAATGTATTAAGGATATAATGTGCTGATCTTAAACAATACATGGCCTCATATTTACGTTGTATTCTACAGTACCTGTGAGCACTGCTTCAACACCTCGTCTTTAAAGCTCAGGAATCCTTCTTGAATTTTGGGATCGTTCAAAGGGAATGACAGGAAATGTGTGAAAGGCTGCTTGCTGCGGAAACTCTCAACAAGGACCTCAACACGTGTGACTGCAGATGAGACTGCAGCTTTATGGGAACCTGTGATAACTGTCAGGCAAAGGGAGAAAAGTCGAGAGAAAATCTTATGTTTCAGAAAGTGCTCTCTAACCTGTTTTATGATGCTGTTAATTCTCACCAATCTCTCCCTCCACTCCTGGTTTTGGGATGCTGATAGATGTCTTTGTGTCAAACTCAAGGCGTCTGCGTGTCTCTCCTTTTTTTCCAATGATGTATCTGCAGAACAAAAACATTACGCTGCTTAGAAACAAAACCTCTTTGTGCTTTTCAAGTTGGGCATGATACAGAACAATCAAAACATGCGCATTTTGTTGATAACTCACTTGTAAAGAACACTTGGGACATCGATTGCACAGCGGTATCCCTTATCTGTCTGTTCAATGAGGATGGTATCACAGGTTTCATCTTCTGCAAGGTCTTCACTCTCTAAAACCACAAATATATAGATATATTATTGGTTTCTTTTGTAAGCAATTGTAGCTACAGCATGACAACACTGTCTGGGACTTCATACAAATACTAGCTGTTGTTAACACTGAGAGGAATCAACTTACCTGGTGGCCCCATGTAAGATATATCTTCTTCTTCCTCATAATGTTCTTCCTTAATGATATTCCTTCGGTATATTCTTCCATTTATATTGATTAGAGCTGGACGTAAAACGTCCATAATGTAAACCAGCTAACGTTAGCTAAAACTAAGCTAACCTAACAACACAAATACACCTCTGAACTTGTCGTTATCAAGTTAGCTGCACGGCTAATGTCTAAATTTGCTTTTTTTTATCCCTTATTTTGCTACATACTAACTTAACGAGTTAGTTGGCGTTGGCGTGTGGGTTTCCGTGCTGTACGACAAACAGCGGCCTGGTTTAATGTTTAGTAGATCTACAAACGGACATGAACGCCCGCTCCCTGAGAGACGATGCAGGCGAGCCATCCCTGTTACTTTCAAATCAGTTGCAAAAATATCGTCGCTTTAAACGTAAAACTGCTGTCTTTGTCGTAAACTAGTGGCAAGACAGCTAAACAGACAACAGAACCAATTGCACGAAATCGAAGTCGATATATATTTATAACTGGGACATCGACGGTAAGTTATATTGTTTATAAAAAGGTTAGTTGCTGCGATATTGTCTCTAGTAGTAACAATAATGGTGAATATGTGTTGACCACGTCGGGCCACCAGAATAGTTAGCTTACTTGCTAACCACCTATCATAGTTGTCGCAGTTATGAACTTGCTATCAGATTGTACCATAACATCTAGGAAAGCAAACCTAACAACTTTAGCTTTATTGGGCTGGTATGTCTATGTTGATAACAACAACAGTAGCCTTCCAGACGTATGTTTCACAGATTAAAGCGGCGGTAACGACAGTAACGTCACAACATGTTGTCTTTGTGTGTTTTTAAAGTTTTCTGAGGGAATGGCAGCATCTTCTTCGTCCTCCTCTGCGGGAGGTGTCAGCGGCAGCTCGGTAACTGGCTCTGGATTCAGCGCTTCAGAGCTCATCCCTCCCAGGAAAGTCCTGTACACGTATCCTAAAGGCGCGGGGGAAATGATGGAAGGTAAGATAAAACACACAGCTCAAGGCGTCTGTCTTAGGCTATCTCCCCTCTCCCAACAAGGCAGGGGATATGGGAATCATTTAATGAGACTTATGAACACACTGTAGCCTACGTTAGTTTTCTTATGGGTCATTTACATTTAGAAATCAAATAAGATCATGCAGACATTGTACTTACGGAGATGTTAGGTGATGCATACAAGCCAAACTCTGAAAAAGTCTCTTCTGAGGTGATTTCCAGTTTCCTAGAAGCCTCTTCTATCCAGCTGGACCAACACAATTAGAATAAATTAATTTAAAAGATCCGTGGGCTGCACAGTAAAGATCTTTCAACCCATTTCCCAAGCCAACAAAGATCTCTTTGCGTCTTGTGTACAATGCATCACCACAATTAAAAGCTCACAACTAAAACTAAAAAGCTAAAACAGTCACAACTGTTATTGTTATTATGTGCAGCAGCCTTTGAGGAAGCTGGACATGTCAAAACAACCTGCCTGTTTTTTTAAGGTTTGGCTTGTATTTATCTTTTAGAAAGACAGATGTTTTGTTTTTCATCAATGCAAAAGTCTCATGTATAGAGGAGACCTGTATACCTGTCACAAAGCTTGTGTCTTCTTTCTTTTAACTGAATTCCCATATAGTGCTCCAAAATATTGATTGTCAAAATGTGTCTGAATTAAGCATAGGTTTAGTCTTCAATATCTCGCAATTTTCTGCTTTTCCAAAGCCACTGACATAGGATTTGTGTATTGGAGAAGAAAGGCCATCTGGCTCCTTACTTCTACTTTGTCACCTGTCTAGCTCAAAATACACAAATTTATGTGGTTAGTTTGGCTTGTGTATAAAAGCACAGTGTACTGCAAGGTAAAAAAACGACTAACAAAGTGATGAATAGGACTGCAGTGATGGCGAAGGTCTCAAGCTTTTCCTCTTTGTTTATTTCAAAACTCTGAAGGCTGATAATTGCACAACATTTAACCTGACTTTCTCTTTCTTGAGTAGCTTGAAGCTCTATTTTGACACCAGTGACACCTGGTAGACACCAATGCTTCAATTATGTCTTCCCCGGCATGTGACCTCTTCTCTACTTTGGTGTGTTTCTTTTTAGATGGCTCTGACAGATTTTTATGCGAGTCTGTATTCAGCTACCAAGTTGCCTCTACACTTAAACAGGTGAAACATGGTAAGTCAGTTACTCTATTTATGCAAAATTGGTTTATTTTGGTTGATCCATGGAAAGCCTTGTACTCTAATAAAGTTACAATCGTGTGTTTTTCCAGATCAACAAGTGTCTCGAATGGAAAAACTTGCGAGCTTGGTGGAGGAGCTGGAAGCAGATGAGTGGCGATACAAACCAATTGAACAGCTATTGGGATTCACACCGTCTTAAATAAAGAGACCCAGATGCCTTTGGTTCATAAATCAGCCAAATAGAAGGAGATGGTTTACTTCAGTTCATAAATGATATTCCTTCTTTATGGTTGTATTTTATATCATGAGTTTGAGATAATATCTGGAGATACTGAATGTGAGATGTATTATTTAACTTTAACTTTGACAATTGTATAAGCATTTTTATATTATATTTTACCCAACATACTATAAAAAAAAAAAAATAACCACTGTTAACAAAAATGTCCTTGTTATGTACTAATAAGTACAAAACGTTGTAATAGACTTTTCAACTGGTGTAGGCTAATAAAGGTGTTTTGCTAGTCCAATCTGCTCTTAGCCCCAGTGTTAAGAGATAATATCTTTCCCTTCAAGTGAGGCATTGTGTTCCCACATGGCTGCACTGTAACTCAGAAATCTGAAAACCTGCTGCCTGCTCTCCTCATCGCTGCTCGCTCCAACAGCACTTGGAGCAAAACAAAGAGAGCTTGTAAATAAAGTCATACTTGGACATTCCTGTGTTTGTTTGCTTAGTGTTGTATAATTGGTTCCTAACCCTCTTCCCTGAGTTAATTCCTAATATGTGGAAGCAATCTTTTTGCTCTTGATCGTTTTATGTTTATGCCCGTGTTGAAAAGTGTACCGTTTTTCTGCTACTTAAAACGAGGTAACGTCTGAAACTCGCTGTTTCTGTGTCGTTTCACTGCTGCAGTGACAGCGAGGAAACGGGCCGGCCTTGGTGTTTTGCTCAGTGAATTAATGTTTTCAAACAAATGAGGGGTGGGGCCGAACAGAATGTACTGTTCTTGTTTTTTCGTGTCTAAAGGTCGGCCCTGGACATTACAAGACACACCTACAGCTGCAGCCTCCTCAAGAGTTCAAAAGTTTTACACTTTCTAGGAATTCATTTAAAGTTGTTTGCTCAAACTGTTTTCTGGTTCTTACTTTAGCTACTGAAAACTGTAGCTTTAGTCCAAATTCTTTGTATCTGGAGCATACGTTTCTTTCTCCCGTTGAAACTTTCCTATGATGACTCTTAATTTATAACATCCCTCTGTCATGTGTTTACATCTTTAAGTTCCTCCCTGACTTAGGCCTTCCCTCTCACGGGTAGAAAAACAGCATATACACGGTGGCTGCTTTCCAAAAAATCATCAGAACATACTCTGTGTCATTAATTCTATAGAAATAACTAAATAGCCCTGTGGAAGCTGTCTTTCTGGTGCATTCCTATTGCTCTGCAGGTTTTCATTGTTCTATTTGAGGGCAAGTGTAGGAAGATTCACATCTTTGATTATAAAACACATTTATGAGTGTATTATCATGTTCCCAGTGTTGTATTATGCAGCTGATGGTGTGTTGTTTGCACCTCTCTGTGGCAGATAAAAAATTCTGATGTAATGCTTGAGAAAAACAGGTGACGTAATGTGCACTGCAACACTCAACCAGCTGAGCCCAACCTGCATGGACTTCATTCTATGCTCTTAATAATCCACTTGATGCACACAATGCAAAGCCATTTATTTATGCTTATGAAGGATATTGAACAAAGAAAATACAATAAGATCCCTGCAGGACCAGGCAAGTCCCTGTATATTTCCACAACACTGGCGTCTGCTATTCATCACCCTAGCCCCCCTTCTCCTCCTCCTGTTTGTCTTTCTTCACTGCTGGCATGTTACCAGGCAAGATACAGCGCCGATGCCGTGCCTCTCTTTTTGATTGGCTGGTTGGATGTGAAGGGGCGTGGTTTAGCAGCCCCTATATAAACATTGTTGCAGGGGTAAACCGCAGAGCTCGGCAGCTGGTCTTTGGATGAGGAAACACAGGGCAAAAAAGTTACCAGATGGTTGTTTTTGCAGACAATAACCATCCAAATAACTATCTTAAACATCAACAACGGACTTGAACAGCACCGTTGTCTAATAAGCTGTAAGTACCATGTTATAATTGGTGATTTTGTTTGCTTGTTGGCTCATTTGAACAGTTTTAACAGCAGCTAGCTACCGTTAAACAAAGACGTTCTTTCTGTAAACCTGTCATACCATTATTAACAAGCTATACCTAAAACGCCTGTTATTTGTGTGTTCAATTATGAACTAATTCACTTTTAATTTCTGTATTTATTCTTGAGTTTGAGTGCTTATCTGTTGTCTTTGTCTCCTCATGAACAGCTGACCACAGAAGCAGCTGATCCTGTTGAATACTGCAAAGATGCCAGTTCTCTCTGCACCCACTGATATCGGCAGCTCACCCCCTTCACCAGTGGACAGCAGTCCCAGGAGGCTGTCCTGGGGCAAAATGGTGCAAAGATTGGCTGATTTCAGCACATCTGTCAACAACAGCAGTATTGAGTCCGGGTCCAACAATGGCAGCAGGAGTGATCTCTCAGACTCAGGTAAATAACAGCTGCAACTATTTCTAACACTTATTTAGAGGTGAAAAAGCCTTTTTCCTCTTTATTCACGGTTCCAGTTCTAACCTATTGTGTCTCGTCAACAGGGTCAGATGTCTCCAGTGACCTGTCTCCCTCCAATGATGACCTGTTTTATGATCCAATGGAGGAGACCATCCTGAAAGAAGTAGTTGACCTTATTGCAGGAAGCCTGAGAGAAGCCAAAGACTCAGACTGCGCCTTAAGATGTGCCAAACTGCTCATCCCTGAGAAACTTCTGGAGCACATTGGACAGGAGCTCCTTCACCTGGCGGCATCGGAGCCCTGCGGCTTAAGAGGGGCTCTCATAGACCTTTGTGTGGAGCAAGGGACGGTCTGTGAGAGCATGGCACAGTTATCTGTGGATCCCTATCTTGTCCCCACCTTTCAGCTGACTCTGGTGTTGAGGCTAGAGTCTGGTGGGCTGTGGCCTAAGATCCAAGGACTTTTTAGCACAAAGTCTCCTTCCACTCCAGTAGTGAGACAAGCTATTAAACTTGGCGCTGGTTTCCGAGTGATCAAGAAGAAACTGTATTGTTCTGAAGAACTGCTCATTGAGGAATGTTAAGAAATGTTAGGGATTTTTGATGTTTTGTTTTTAAAACGCCCATTTAAGCTCACAGAAGGGCCTTATTATTACTATAACTACATGTATATGACGCCTTCAGAAGTGTAAAAGGATGGACTTTGTCATGATGTAGCTTATTGTTCCTACTGTAAGGGAGTTTATGGTACCTGGAGCAGGTGTTGCTTTTAAAATTCACAATGTGTAACCATCATGATATGAGGTTTAAAAAAAAAAAAGAAAAAAAGAAGGCATTTTGCGAGTATGAAAGCGCGTACCTCAGTTTCTATTGAAACGTACAACGGCAGCTAGCTATGATTATTGTCATTGAAGACCATTGTGTTTTTTTTTTTCTTTTTATACATGGCAATTAATTGTAATGTACACCAAGTGATGAATTGTACGCCAAGCAAATCATTAGGGACCCTAGTGACCTAGCGGCTTGAATTCCTGAGCATAGGCTTTCCAGCGCTTGCATTGTGCAGTTTATGTGCAAGCTACGGCTAAAATTTCAAATGTAACCTGATCTTGTATGTGTGTAGCCATGTCCTGCTTTCAATTTTATTTATTTGACATTCAAATACTCATAACATTGCACTGTTTTTGTACTTTCACGACTGCAAATAAATTATTTTTTTTAACAATTCTCTTTCCTGTTGTCTTAATTGAAGATCGGATTTAGATCATCCATTAGTAGTTTTAAATCCAGATTCAGGTTTCCTATAGACATTTTTTCCATACGAGGCAAAAAAAGTGTTCAATTCTGCTTAATGTACAACCACATATAGAACTGTATGCCTGTCCTTTGACACACTTCACCAGAATGGGAAAGGAATATTGTTCTTATATATTTTGATACAGATCAGCTGGTGAGGTCAGCAAGTCAAAATTAGAAAGCTGAGGTGTAACATCTGGCATAAACAGCTGAGTACATTTGTGGTGAAAGAATGTGACGCTGTAGTTCCGGCCATGCACATGCAGCACGTCCCCTAAAATGTGAACGTGCACAAAGCCATGTTTCCTGTACCAGTCTCAACCAGCCGACCGGCAGACTTTACATGCTGAATGTGCTGACTGAGCTTTGGCCTCTGTGCTTGTTCTGCTCTGAGCGATGAGTCAATACAAACACGTTTTAAGCATCCATATTTATTTTCATCTGGGAGTAAAAACATGGTGGAAAAGGGGAGCAAGATCTGTATTGTTCTTAGTCTGATAATAAATAAATACAAAACAAATAGCATACTATAAACATAAAGGGTGTGACAAAAAATTGCTTTTCCAACAGACTATGTTCATCAGAGACATTATGCTCAAAAACTAAAACCTGTCAAAGTCCCACTTAGTGGGTAGGCACATCTCTCATTCTCTTGGCTTTAATTGTGAAGTGCCATCAAGTTACAGCATATAATTGTATCCTTAATACAAGTAAGAGGCAAAATGTAAAGGGACATTTCCTAATTGTTATCTCACACATACACACAGAGGAAAAAGACAAATACCAGGTGTTAAAGTGTCTGACAAACCTTAGACATGAGTGTATATTCAAGAGGTTTTCACATTATTCCTGCATAGTTTCAGAATGTGCAATTGAAGTCAAATCAACAAACCCCCCTCAAACTCGTCTCCGCTGATTTGACTGTGTAAAATGAAAGAGGAAGTGGTATCTAATAAACTGCTACATAAATAACATCCATACTGTACGACTATATCTAACCTCACCACGCTCTGGTTTCATACAACATTCTCGCAAAAACAATAAAGTGACCTCTACCAGCATCATGGCTCAAAACTGGGGCTTGGAGGTTTTCCAAACCCCTTTCTTGTCAGGAAGACAAGCTATTTTAAGGTTGTTGTTATTTTCATTTCAAAACATTATATTATATATTTTATTTTCACAAACTGAAATACCACAGGAATGGCTTCAAACCAATTTGTGTGGTTGATTTGATGCAGATTGGTGCTGGTTTGTTTGTGTTGCTTGTTGAGTCATCTTCAGTCTCCAGATTGTTAAAGCATCTATTTACAGCCAATAATCTTTTTGTGTTAATTCTGGAAACCTAGAGACAAGAAGAAGAAAAAACAGAAACATTTTCACTTTGTGAAATGAAACAACACATGGCGGTATTCACTACAAAATGTGTTCAGAAAGAGATGTAGAGAACTTGCTTTTAATTATGAAAGCAGCCTCAACCATGTAATGAAGCTGAGATCTCGGACAGCTTGGCGCAGCTTGGTGTGCGAGCCCTCTGTGCTCTTTGGTACAGATCAGTGTCTCCAAAATAGCGAGCTCTGTAAAGCATGCCTTCCTCTGCAGGACACAACAGAAACAATTCATAAAAGATATATGAGGAGTAATACAAATATGTCTTTAATCATTTCCCCAGAACTGATAACGGCAGAAACAACAATCAATATTCACGGTTAGATAAAATAAACAAATAAACACAATTTGTTTTCC
Organism: Bovichtus variegatus; assembly: GCA_943593645.1. Lineage (NCBI taxonomy): Eukaryota > Metazoa > Chordata > Actinopteri > Perciformes > Bovichtidae > Bovichtus > Bovichtus variegatus. The sequence continues at coordinate 11,532,819 of CALSCE010000091.1, read as the reverse complement.
TGGCAAACATACTCTGTTGCTTCTCCTTCCAGCAATTGTTGCGAAGGTTGGAAACAAAATCATCCTCCACCGTCCGCTCCAAGTTCTTTAAATTCAGTCCAGTGAACTCCCTGGAGAACTGCTCCCCCACATAATATGGCACCTTCAGGTTCTCCGTCAGCCTCTTCTGTGTGTAGCCTGCCGACCTGCGTGGAGATAGGACAAAGTGTGGGATATGAGAGATATCCTACGACAGACCTGGCACCGTCTGTCTCTGTTAACATGACTTATGGCTGATACCGGCTCACACAAGTGCATCTAAAAACACAAACGCAGACAACATGGAGCCAGAAGAAGTCTGGGATTTTTGGGAATTAACCAAGGCAGCATCAAGATGTCCTTTTTCAACAGGGGTCCCCAACCACCGGGCCACGGACCAGTACCAGGCCGTAGATCATTTGGTACCAGGCCGCACAGAAAGAATAACTTTTTTTTTTTTGTGTTGGTAATATTTTTTGTAAACATTTTTATGTATTATGTTATATATATGTATATATATATATATATACATATATATATTAAAAATGTAATAATAATATAAATAAAGTGCATAATATAAAATGGAATAATTACATTTACATTACATATGTAATAATTAAATTATATGTTTTTTCCGCAGAAAAATTGTCTTGCATGAAACCGGTCCGTGGTGCAAAAAGGTCGGGGACCGCTGCTTTTAAATCAAAGAAGAAACTGAAAAGTCAACACAGGAAGTCTTAGGAAGCAATATAACTGCAAATACCATGAAAGTAAATCTACTTTTGGGCTGGTTAATCTATAAATCAGTGACTTTTCAAACACCATACTTTGCTCTCTGACCTTGTAGTACATAGAAAATATAACACGATTAAATACACTTGGGTTGAGATTGAGTTTATTCTTTAACATCCTTCTCAGGCATTCAGAAGAGGGGGTCACACTCACGGCCTGAAGCTGAGGCTGTAGGGGGGGCTGTTGACCATGATCTGACTGAGGGCTGACACAATAACCAGGATGAGGATGGGCATGACCTGCACGAAGAGAGCGAGGCCTCCCTGCAAAGAAATAAACATTTCAGTGTCAAAACCTCACAGTGGAATGGAGCACATTTTTTATTCTTTGAAAAGAGATTACAATATTTGCTGTCTCCAAAGAGACAAATAACTCAATGTCTCCACGTGCTGTTTAACAATAACTTAACATTATTTGCACAGGAGCTCTAATAATAAGAGCAAACTCACATCCCGCTGTCGCTCTCTTCTCTCTCGCCTTTGGTAACGCATCCGGCCATTAGTGTACACATTAGCATTACCTAGATCAAAGTAGCACAGAGAACATTACGAGTGGTACAACAAAGAAATCTCATGAAGCCTGTCATGAAAACACAGAGCAGCGGCACTGACTTGACGGGTAACCTCCTCCGAAGAACATGTTAAACAGGTCTTCAGGTGAAATATCTGGCTCGAAGTTCCCATTGTCTGGGCTGTCGCTTGAAGGATGCTTCCTCTCCTCGCCGCATTGATCATACTGTCGTCTTTTGTTAGCATTACTTAGAACAGCGTACGCGTTCCCAATTGCTGTTGGAAATAAACAATTAAGAAGTCAAATTATGTTTGAGCATCACAGAGAAGGGCAAAGAGACACCTTCTTGTAGCCACAGTTATAGCCTCTCGTCAGGCTTTCGGCACGACACAGACATCTGACGAATGTATTTTTAGTTACAGGTTTAAAGTCAGAACTCTAAATCTTCTTCTGTGTGAATGAAAGTTCATGCTGGTCACCTTTAAACGCCTCCGTGGCACCTGGAGCGTGATTCTTGTCCGGATGGAATTTCAAAGCAAGTTTTCTATATGATCTTTTGAGTTCATCCTCTGAGGCGTCTGGCTGGACCCCAAGAATTTCATAGAAGTCTTTACATTGTTTTATCCTGTGTAGAGAACACATGATTCTCTGTGTCAGGGGCCGTATCAAGGCTAAAAATATGTCAACCATGTCTTCAACAACGCCATCGAGTAAATACCAGATTTACATGATTATCGGCCTTACCTCCTCACAGCATCTAACTGGTCTGCCGTGTAGGATTTTGGGGCTTCTGAAGGCTTTTCTTCAGGTCTGGTTTCCGCGCTGTCGGTCTGCCGCTGTCGAGGCCCCGAGACCCCACTGAAGTCAGAGTGACCGCCTTGTCTAGGTGTAAATCCATTCTTTGGGATCAGCTCCAACAGTACTAGAAGGGACACAATGACAGTGTTGTCATTAAAATATGTCCAGACAAGCACTCAGCAAGTGAGAGACTGAAAAGGCACAGCTGATGCTGACACATGAAATCCCTGCATTATTAGTGAACATATTACGGACACAGCAGAGGCTGTAACACAGGAACCTTAATCACAGAAAGTGTTTGTTGGATGGATTATTAGATTACTAAAGCTACATAAGAGCCTAAATACAATATTGTCAGAGTAGAAAATGTGGTGCCTTTTAGGAATTTCATATTAATAGCTAGGTTTTTATTATCTATTACAGCTGGAACTAACGATTATTTTCATTAACGATTCATTTGCCGATTACTTTCTAGATTAATCGTTTAGTGTATAAAATGTCTGAAAATAGTGAAAAATGTCCATCCCAGTTGAGTTGAAGGTGACTTGTTTTGTCGTCTTAAACCCTTAGACATTCAGTTTAATATGTTATAAAACAGAGAAAAGCAGGAAATCTCCATATTTGAAAGGCTGAAAATTTTTGCAGGAAAAATGACTTAAATGATTAATTGATTACCAAAATAGTTGCCAATTAATTTCCTGTCGATCCACTAATCGATTAGATGACTAATTGTTGCAGCTCTAGTTTTTTTTTTTAGAAATATTTTTTGTAGAAAAAAAAGGCAGTGACCACAATAATACAAAACAATACCAAAAACAGCAACAACAAAAAAATCGTAAGTTATGTATAAACGAGATTTAAGAAACACCTATACAGTATATCATTGTTAGTTATTATGTATTAAGTTAATACTGCCTTTTGATGTGACAACATTTTGGGGACAACTGTTGGTGTTTTCAGGAGATATTTAGACTCAGGAAATTTGTGAGACATAAATTCATACATATGATGTGGATAGCTAGAGAGAAGAAAGCTCAACTAGAGGCAGACAAACTCTGAGGGACACTGTACGAATGCAGTCGCTCAGACCATAAACCTTATACCATAAAAAGCAAAATCCTTTGTGTGTGTGTGTGTCATACACATTCATATTCATATACTGTACATCATATCATTTTTTTCTTGTGTTTCTCAATGTTATGTATTTTGTTTTGCTATGTATTGTATTTCTGTATTATATTATCTCTTTGTTGCTAGGGTCTGGGGATATTATGTATGTTTTGACCAATGAACAAGGGTCTAAAGGACAGAGGATGTCATGTCCTGTACAGTCTGTAAAGCCCACTGAGACAAATGTATAATTTGTGATACTGGGCTATATAAATAAACTTGATTTGATTTGATTTAAACAGGGTCATGACATAAAACTGGCTGACACCTCTCCCAGACATCCTAGACTTAGTAGCTATCTAGTGGAAAAGCAACTGATAACATCTCACACTTGGCACATCTGTCTCATGTTGAGCAAGTGTACAGAATATTCCATACGCAATAGCTACAATAGGCGTTTACAACATAATGACAAAGTAACTAACGCAGCTAGCTCGTGAGCTATCACAGGCCCCGGCATGCGCTGCAGAGCTCATCCGGGATGCAGGTGATGCTGCAGGTGATGATGCTGCGAACCTCCCCGGCTGAAGCGACCCTTAAATCGGCCATCTTAAAACTCACCCTTCGCTTTCGCTGTCGGGAAAAGTCTCTGCGCCTTCTCCAGGAACCTCTGCGCTTTCTCCGGCTGGTTGTTTGCTAATGCCGCAGTTGCAATGTCAATGCAGCGCTCCGCTTCATCCCTGTTCACTTCCATTGCAGCAGCAGCAGCAGCAGCAGCAGAGCAGCAGCAGCACCAGCGGGCTAACTGGACCAGAAGTAAATACAGGCGCTTGCTGATGGCGTCATGTGGCTGCCAGAAATGTTTAATTTAGTTATTTTTATTTAATTTTATTGAAGATGATTCATTTACAAACATCAAGGCAGAGAAACCATAACAACAATAAACACATGTTAAGGCACATTAGATCAACTTAAAGGCAACAATAGGCCTATAATAACGTAAAACTTAGAGAGTAGAAAATACGTTAAATAAAACTTTAAAAAAACACATTATTATTATTATTATTATTATTATTATTAATAATAGAAATAATAAGTCTATACTATTCCATAGTTGCTATAGGGGTCATCATATATTTCAGTTCTTCATAATAAGATGAATAATAAGACTTTGCATGTTTTCTTTCATTAGTCTTAAAGCACTGTTGTCCACAAGGTCCCTTGTAAAAACAGCAAAAAAGTGGTTTAATTTTCCTCCATTTGGGTGTGTGGATGAAAGATTTCGCCAGGAGTATCAGGATACTCAATACTTCAATATGGAGTCACTTTTGATGGCCTTCGTGTTTATACAAAACACAATATTTTCTCTTATAAGAGGAGCAAGTAGGCCAGTTGGATTTCGGTTGACAGCCAGTCCTGCAAACCCTGTCAGAATGCCACAGAGAATGAACATTGGAAAAAGTATAGACTGTATATAAAGTATAGTTATATACAGTCAAAGGGGAAACAAATGATTATATGTGTGTCTGTTGGTGCCCAGAGACATTCAAAGAAATAGGTTAGCCCTGTTTGCACAGCCCGGCTCCCTGTGCTGCATGGTTTATCCACTAGATGGAGACTGTCTTTAAATATAAGAATGAAAACTCATGGATTTGTCAACCCTTTTTTAAAATTTGTAACTGTCTCCTCAGTTCAAGATCACCTGATCTTTATCTGACTTTCCTAAAACATGTTTGTTGCGCCACTCAACGGTGAGTTTAGCGACCCTCATTTGCTGTCGTATTATTTTTACTGGCTCTAATATTACTTAAATGTTTATATCATTTTCCTACTATGTGTTCGTTATAAGGATTTTTTTTGGGGGTGGGGTTGGGGGATGGCATCCCTGTATTTCCCTGTGTGGGTGGGCGGGGGTCCAGTAACTTGTTTTTAACACCTCGTCTCCTCGTATTTCTCCAGTTTCTACTCTATAATGTTAATCCATGCGTGAATGGAAATATGTGTGAGATTAATTCAATACAAGTCTAGACAGTAGCTGCTGCTCTCCAGAGGAGGTAAATGTACATCTGGCAAGAGAATGAATAAAAGGTGAACAGCAGATGAACCGGCAGCCAATCAGAGTCCGAGCTTGAGGCGGCATCCGAGCGCTGATTGGTCAGTCACACCTCGAACTCCAGCTCTTATTGATGCGTTTGCTGCGGAGCTCACGCTCACTCTCTCTTTCTGGGTTACTGTAGTTTTATCGGCTTCATCTCCGTAAAAAGCCAAAAAAAAAAAAAAAAAAAAAAAAAAATAGCCGGACTCTCTTTTTCTACTCGTCTGCTTCTGTTTTGGTGAGTTATTTATCTTCCCGGTGTAGTTATTCTACAGGTGTAATGTGAGTGTTACGCAACGCTGCAAATGTCGTATGTCAGTTAGAAGTCAGCATCATCATCGTTACATTACCATCCTCTTCCTCACCAGCGCGAACCAGCAGCTAGCTTACCGGGGGCTGGCTAGCGGAAACAAACAACAAAAAAAAAAATTAACAATCCATCGTGCATGTCGTTGACTCATCACAATAACACGGAAATTACCGATTTTTCTCATTTTTGCCGCTCAGAGCATCACCGAACCGCAGACACGATGACGGAGGCGGAGGCGTTGGAGAAGAAGCAGCAGCACAAGGCGAGCAACGGACATGTTCTTCCAGAGGCCCCCAGAGAAGACGTGTTTGATCACACATACAAAGAGAAAGAAGGCCCCAAACCTCCCTCGAACATCGTTTGGAAAAATGTCTTTATGATGACTCTATTGCATATAGGTGCCGTGTACAGCGTGTCCCTCGTCCCTTCAGCATCTATGTTGACCTTGCTTTGGTGTAAGTAAAACAATCTACCTGTTACATTATTGCTGCGCAGGCTGGGTGTTTAAAGTGGCTTTTTTTTTTTTTTTTTTTTTTTTTTCCCCCCGTTTGTGGTAATACATACATAATTTTGCCCGGGCTTACAGCTGTTATGTCACCGCTGCTGCATGCAATAAAGTGGCTGCATGGATCTGTGCATGCTCCTCCCAGTATCCTGCATGTGGTGGGATTATAGATCAGGGTGTATATCACCAGAGATTTAATGTCACAGCATGCATTTTAAAGCTGCAGACTGAACAGCGTGTGCTTGTCGGGTAAAGAAACTTGCACTTCTTAATAACAGAGACCAACTATCATGTATTTTAAGGAAGTAAGGGGAGATACTACAGGTGAATAGGGTTAACAATTTAACTAATAGATATCACCATGAAACTTTACCAGTTGATTACTTATTTGTTTAAATGTGCAAATGAGGCATTATCTTATGGTAACCTTTGCAAATAGACAAAGTGTACTAAAATAAACACCTAGATGTTTATTTTGGATGTCTGCTTTTCACTAGTCAACTGAAACTGTCAACTGACTCACCTTAATGAAAAAATAATGAGCACTTACACAAACTGCATGCTGCTGTATTACTTTAAACATTTCCCGAAAAGGATTAATTGGGATGTGTATTTCTCATTAATCCAAACCAAAGAGGCTGCACTTGAATGAATAGATTTCCAGTCTTATAAACGCAATCATCAAATGGTTTCATCACTGTCCCGTGTAACAGGCCTTGCTCCCTTCATGGTTATTCAAGCTCTTGTGAAACAAGCACAAACCCATTCAGTCAAGGCCACGTTTGAATGCTTTTCAGCTTTGCAAATTGTGCAAGAAAGCCAGTGTGATACATTTAATTGCATTGTGAAGATCAAGTATTTTGGGAAAAAAAGGAAAATCCTTGTAAACTACAGTTAGGTGCACAAATGCTATAATAATTCCTGCAGTTTATAAGACTGTTTCTAATTAGGGGGTTGATCTCCCTCTCGGTTACACATATATAATAATGTAAAATAGATTATTCAGTCGCAATATATAACTTGTTGCAGGATCATCCTCGTAGCACTAACACTGACAATACAAGTGTACAGGAAACATCTGATGCATAGACTTTGCATTGTGCAGTATTTAAATTAGAAGTACTAATTTGTTTATGCCTTTCTCCCCCCAGCCGCACTTTGTTTCTTGATAAGTGCTTTAGGAGTTACTGCGGGAGCTCATCGCCTGTGGAGTCACAGATCCTACAAGGCCTCATTACCTCTAAAGATCTTTCTCGGTTTTGCTAACTCCATGGCATTTCAGGTACCTAAAACTGACAGATCACACAGCTCTGCAGTCACACAAGCAAGCACACACTTAACATTGTGATAATAGCAGTTTTCATTTCTGTGTAAGTGCCATGTTGTGTCGACAGTGTATGCAATCTCTGTCTTTACTTGAACCCGCAGAATGATATCTTCGAGTGGGCTCGAGACCACAGGGTTCACCACAAATATTCAGAGACAGATGCTGACCCTCACAACGCCGTGCGGGGGTTCTTCTTTTCTCACATCGGCTGGCTGTTGGTGCGCAAACACCCTGACGTCATCGAGAAAGGACGCAAGCTGGAACTCAATGACCTGTTGTCCGACAAAGTTGTAATGTTTCAACGGAAGTAAGTTTGCTTCAGTCAGTGATTGATTTTAACACTTCAACAGTATTTCAACCAAAAAAAAGATACACTTTACTCCTTTGACAGGCAGTGTGGGCAGAAAGCATAATACTTGTATTTATCTTTTGCAATTGATCTTTTTCACCACAACAATATACCCACCACTGCTGCATTCTGGTTTAACAAGTTGACAAATATTTACATATCTGTCGTGCATGTTGAGATTGACTTAAGGTTGGTTTCAATGAAAACTGTCATGTGAACAGTCCCATGTCTGACAGTCAGAACATTTGTGTGTTTAGTGTTTATGTTGTGCTGAGTAAACCGCTCCATTCTTTCTGCTCTCCACCCACTCTGTCTCCTCAACAGGTATTACAAGCCGTCTGTGCTGCTCATGTGCTTCTTCGTCCCCATGTTCGTGCCTTGGTACCTGTGGGGAGAGTCTCTGTGGGTGGCGTACTTCATCCCGGCTCTGCTGAGGTACACCTTGGTGCTGAACGCCACGTGGTTGGTCAACAGCGCGGCTCACATGTGGGGGAACAGGCCCTATGACAAGAACATCAATCCCAGGGAGAACAAGTTTGTCACGTTCAGCGCTATAGGTACGGAAAAATGCTCCTAGTGTGACAAAAGAAAAGATCAAGAGATAATTAAAACAGGAACTTAGGTTAGACTCATGACTTCTTATTGTATGGTGCCTATCTTTAAGAAGTTACAATGTGCTTTACAATATTTAAATTTAAATAATAAAGGCAAATGCAAATAAGGACAACAATAAAAAGAGTTATGGCAATACATATTTGTCACTTTGTTGTATTGCCACCTATAGATAATATGTCATTACATTTAGAAGGATTGCTCGGAGTTGGTATGTGCACCCGATGCCTTAACACATTTGGCAACTAATGATAGGGAAATAGTATGCAATATCATAAAACTAATGGAACTTATTTTCCAGATCTGATCAAATAAACAAGATCAAAGATCAAACATGTAAGAGTTTCAGAAGTCATTACATTTGGTTGTTTTATTTATTTACATGCATTTTATTGATCTTTATGACTGCTTCCCACTATATCCACCCCCAAGCCCCCCACTACGCACCTGGACCGACCAATAAGAGTCACTAGTGCAACAACAATGGATTCTTTAAAAGACCTAAGCTGTTATTTACGTGGGTCTTTGTATGTTGCCTCTGCAAGGAATTGTGGGAGGTCAGTACTGTATGTCCTATCCTTTGGTAAAGGATGGTTCAGTGTACCCTAAGCTAAAGGAGATAAGAAGGCATTGAAGTACCTTTCCTTGGCAGTTAGAGAATTCAAACAATCATGTCTGCCACTTAGCTACTCCCCTGTTAGTAACATTCCTAAGCAAGAAAAGACAATTCAAACGCAGCCCAGATTATGGAACTGGATGTTCTAAGATGGCTCCCAGCTCAATAAAGTTGCTGCTGTCGGAGACTTTTTATTCTTAATTTGACCTAATGGCTCATTTTACAGTTGTTTCTTTTGTTCTAATGTTGTATAAGAGTCACATGATCCTGCAATTCTAATTGTGGCCACTACAACAGCCCAGCTGTTTGTGATGGCGAATACAATGAAACACCACCAATTGTGTTTTACTTTGTTCAAATTAAAGTCAAATTAATTTTATGTTTACAGCCCTAAAATGACATCACAAATGTGCCTTAAGCGCAATTTAACAATCCGTACAGCATACGACACCCTCTGTCCTTTTCGACCCTGGCTTTGGATAAGAAAAAACTTCCCAAACAAGTCCCTTTAACCAGGAAAAAAATACGGAAGAAAGCACAGATGACTGCAGGTGTCCGCAGTGGTTTACGAGAACTTAACTCTTGCACTACCCTGCAAGCCAAAACAGTGACTAAATGGTAACCTTTACCAACCAAAAACTAATCATTCTTGGTCCCTGGTTTAACGTCACATTACATCTCACTAAGATCTGTCAAGTAGTTTTCAAGATATCCTGCTGGCCGACAAAACAACAAAATGTTCTTAGTGGATTTAATCAGCATAAGCTAAAATGATTACGCTTACAATCACCAAAGTCATTACTTAATTCATCACTCTAAACAACCCTTAATCTTCATTTTCTAGTAAACATCCGATATTTAGTACGCTTTGTTCACCACTGTTTCTTGTACCTTGCAGGTGAGGGATTTCACAACTATCACCACACGTTCCCCTTTGACTATGCAACCAGCGAGTTTGGCTGCAAGTTGAACATTACCACTTGTTTCATCGACACCATGTGCTTCTTTGGCCTGGCCAAGGACCGCAAGAGAGTATCCCACGAGGTGGTCCTGTCCCGACTACAGCGCACCGGAGACGGAAGCCACCGGAGTGGCTAAGATTGATGAGTCGTGGTCAGCTTCGAAGGCAAAACAACCGAAAAGAAGAAGAAGAAGAAGCTTCACAGTCCTTTGACAGCTATACATTGCTCATCCTCTGAGGATAAAGGTCATCGTCATGAGGGCCTTGACCACATTTTGCTTGTTTTTGTGGTTTTTGTAGCTGTAACTAAACAAATTGTTCAAGATGGATAAAAAAACAAACACCTTTCGCTAAGCTCTTGGCCTCAGTTTCTATTGTTCAGTCAGGCCAAGGTCTTGCAAAGATGTTTTAGATTTTAAGTAGATACATTTTAAAAGTCAACTTCATTCTCCGCTGTTTTTGCCACTTTGGTGTGCATCCGTCATTCAAGGTCAGTCATGTAGCCGGTCATTTTTATGTAAGTATTACTCAATTATTAATCAAGAATAGACAAGAAGTGGATAACTGAAAAAAATGGAGTAACAATGTTCCAACTGATAAGATAATGATTGGAGACTGTTGCAATTTAAAGCAAGTTTTTACCGTACTGATATACAGTCAATTAACTTTTTGAGCGCTTTAAAGATCTGGAAAAAAAGGGATGAGAGTTTGAATCATGTTTTGTTAAAACGCTGCAGGATTTAATGAAATATGGCACATGATGGAAGAGTGAGGGAGCCCAGACCTTCTTCTTATAACCTGACTATACTGACAACAGAGTCATGCAGTGTGTTGCAGTGCGTAACTTGGTTTTCTCCTGCAGAAAACCAAACCAAACATGTAGAAAAGTCAAAGATTAACACATGCTGTATGTAGTCTGTGTAGTAATTGGATCGAGTTTTCTCAAGACAATATAAGTGACACATTTATCATTCAATTAAAACTGCCGTTGAATATTAACAGTAAATGATAAATGTACTTTTAACTACGATCCATGCAATGTTTAATCAACTTTTTTGTGTTTTTAATGAATATATCATAGTGCCAAGAGCGTGCCAATTGTCGACATATTTATAACCATCTTAATGGTCCACTAGAGCACACTTGAGTCGATATTGCTTCTTCACTCAACATCATTGTGGAAGTTTTTTAACATTGTGGCATCAGTGGCTTTGCTTCCTCTTTTATCCAACACGTCCCTCTTTTGTCCAGAAACATCTGCAGCAGCGATCCCATTGGTCGATGTAGCAGCCAGTCGTGTGACAGTTCTGGTGTTACAAAACAACATGCCACCCATGCATGATGATATACTGTAGTAGGTGTTGTGGTGAGGTGTTTTATCGGTGACTCTAATGGCAGAGCTGTGTCTATTTTTGTAACGTACTGTGGAGCTGCATCGCTTTTGGATCATCAGAACTGTTGCCGTGGTGATTTCTGAGACAGGATCTGGTTTCCCTTTCATGTCCTACAAAGCTGATTGTCTCTGCTAAATTTCAGATGCATCGATGTTTATGGTCATCTTCAATTCTGGTGTGCGGAATGCTTTTATTATCTTATGTATTTATTTTGTTTTTTTCCCCCTTATTGACTACTTTTGTTATTTTTTGTTAATGATCTTACCTGAACCAGTTTTCTGCACTCCAAGATTTGGCAGTAAAATATATCAAATTTGAGCACCTGTTTATTTTTCCCCCAAGAGTCAGGATACAACCTAATGCCTTATGACTTGCATCCATTCCTGATCTTCTTCACGTCCCGTCAGTGAAGACAAAAAGGCTCAAAACAAATCTGACCGAGGTCCATGTTTACAGGCTGAAGCCCCAGATGGAACATTGTTTTTATTCTGAAAACACATTTAATTTAGGCGAATGGTAGCATGACAACATCAAAGTGCTGTAAACGCAAATAGAGGATAGAGATTCATATTCGAGAAGCTGATACAAATTAAAACGCCCGGTGCAAATGTTCAATCATTAGATTTAACTTGCAACATGTCGGCGCTGATGTGCCAACTATAGTTCCAACCCATCACGGCATCTCAGTAAGAAAAACTCCAAACAAAGGTGCTCATGTCATGAGGGATGTTAGAGCATCATCAGAACACAAAGCAAAACCTGACAATATTACAACTCCTGCCGCCCAGAAGGATCAAAAGGTTGTCAGTCTGAATGATGACGTCAAATCTCAACTGTATTCTATTCTGAAATAAAAGTTCACGATATTTTCAATACACGTAATTCCATTAACAGTTGTTGCTCTTCTTTTTTCTGCTTATTCATTGTGTCTCTGTTATAAATCTGCACTATACGGTCTGAATTTTTCTTAAAATGTGTACCAGATTGTTACGTTACATTTCTTTTTAGTAATTCCTCGAGAAGCTTTGGTTAACACAGCCACGATGATTTCCCCTGTAAAGCTACTTTATTTTTTTTTTTTTTTTTAACCCTATTGTGTTATTCTCATTATATCACAGGTTCAAACAAATCAAGATAGTAGGAAAAAAGGAAAAACTTTACCACCCCTCCAATACCAGATATACACATACGGTATATCCATTATACATAGCCAGACATCTATAAAAATAAAAATAAATACAAATCAATTGAAATGACAGACAAATTGGTTTCATTGTCATGCTTTCAGCTTGCATATCCTCAACCAAGGTTTAAAAAAGCTGGCAAACAGTATATCAGTGACACTATAACTAATCTGCAGTTTAAACTGGTACATGAATTCCCTGATCCAATTGGTAAATAGGGTTTTTCCATTGTTCCAGTGTCTTTTTTAATTGGATTATGGTGCACATTTAAATACATTTCTGACATCTGGACCTTAGTTCTTAGTTTGGGTCTGTCAGAAGATAAACAGAGTATCCTCTAACGCCATCAAACCACCGGCAGGAAGCATTTAATCTTGATACTGTGAAGAAGAAAAGGCTGTCAGGACTTCGAGTGTTTGAAATGATGAGGGGCTGGATTCAGGCGTCTTCATCGCGCAGCATTGAAGAGGAAGCCTGCTCTTTTCTGGCTGGATGTGACTCCAGGTACTTTGTTGGTAAGTAGAGTAAAAGTAGCAATACAACAATGCAAAAAATACTTACTATACCAAAAATCTTGCATTGAAAAAGTTACTAAAGCAAAAGTATAGTACAGCTAAATGTACTTAAAGTAGCTAAAGTAAAGTACTTGTGGATGCAGAATAGCTGCTGTCAATGTCATCCATTTATATATTAATGGGTTATTATTGGTGCATCAAATCTTTTGATTATTGCTGTATTTTCACATGGTACTGCCAAACTTATTCAACTAAATAACCTGAATACTTGTTTTTTTTGTGTGAGGATTCAAAGGATTGCAATCTGCAGTTATCTGGTAATAATCCAGCCTTCTGTGGTAAATAACTCAATACTTCCAGTTTGCTGCTGACAGAACTGTGCAAGTTAAATATATCCCAACAATTTAATACTGCAGTTCTTAGCTCTCGCCTGCAGATGAATAAAGCGCTCTCAAGATGTGCTAAATGGTTTACACAGGGCAGAGAGGAATTTAGGACCAGTGTGCCGACCAGAGGCCAGTTTGTGTTACGTCAGACTTTTTCAGCTTGTTGGCTTGTGTTTGGTTTGTGAAGGTTACAAAATGTCATTTTTGTTGAGCAAACTTCCTCAATGCGAAAACATGCAGTTGATTAACAAATTAGTTGATAATTTATGTAATTTATAAAGCAAAAAAAGAAAACTTACACCCTCTTAAAAGTGAGTCAGTTATTTTTTCTTGTTTCTGAAAGTTCATACATTCATTGTAACATTTTACATTGATAATCTGCAGCCTGCACATCCTGTGGTGAAACATTCTGATTATTTAATTTACTAAAAGTAGTAAATACCTTTAAAATAGTAATTTTATAATAATAATATAAAAATATTCCATTACAGGTATAAGTCCAAAGGCATCATTGTCAAAATGTACTTCCAAGTATCAAAAATAAAGTCATCCATCTAAAATCCATAGTTCAGAGTGCCTAATAAATGTATTTTTGTCAAGGTCAAACTGCACATTTTAGAGAGGCCTTTTAAAGTGACCAGCCCGATACATACCTGTGCAATAATCATGCTGTTTAATCAGTGTCTTGACACGCTACACTTGTCAGGTGGCTGTATAAACTTATACAGTTAGGAAGAGTGCTCACTAACATGGATTTTTACCAAATTTGCTCACAAAATTTAAGAGAAATTAAATGTTTGTGTGCCTAAAAATAGTCTTAGATCCTTAATTTCAAGTTGTGAAAAATGTGAGCGAAAGTGTTGCGTTTCTATTTTTGTCTTTTGAAGTTACATTCCGCCACACTGCTCACTTCATGTAAGAGGAATTACTCACAACTTAAAAAAAAAAAAAAAAAGGCAGAAGTAGCAAAACCTCACTATAGTCTAGGCCAACTACTACTAAAATTAGCATCAAAATATACTTAAAGTAGAAGTACTCACTGAGCAGATTTGTTAGCCTACTACTTAATCTATATTAATACTTTTTTAATTTGTTGATTGTATTTTGCAAGTATTTTTGTGCATTTGCATACAGTTGTCAAATAATACATTTAGTGGATTATTAAAAAAACAACTTTTTCAACTTAAATGTAGTGTCGTAGAAGTACAAAGTAGTACAAACTGTAAGTACTTGAGTGTTTTTGGCAGGATCACAACAGTACAACTATATTAGTATATCAGGGTTACGATCAGCACATTGCATCCTTATTTAACTCCTGAGGCCACAGTGTCCCGTACTGGGAGAGAGCAGCATGACTCAAGACGCTATGGTGGTGTGATGTGTGATGAAGTTGCATTATATTAACATCACCCCAGACGGACAGGATAGGGAGGTTACTGCAGTTCAAAACCCCAAAAATCTTGAACGCCACGCAGCTCACACGAGCTCAAAGCGTCTGACTCTCACCGGCCAATCAGCAGCGAGGTCCTGATTTACAGTATGATCCCCCTGAACCAATAGAGGAAGGGCGCGTGAACCACCTGTGCTAACTTGTAAACTGACATATGATACCACACCCTCAGGACTCAACAGTGAATTAAATCAATGAGTTGTGAAACGCCCCTTGAAGTATGCGAAGAAGTCGGAAATGCAGTTTTTGGTGCATTCAAGTGCTTTTGCTGGAAATGGGAAAGTCCATCATCAGCTAAAGATGCCTACCTGTGGGTGTAGATGCGGAACACTATACGTGCTGGTGGTAGGAAGCCTAGTGTTGTGTAGCAAAGAGAAAGCAAATGCATGACACCATGTGAAACAAAGAGCCATCTACTGCTCAAAATGGAAACTGCCTAGAACAGAATGTCCAAAAGTAACAAAGTTACACGCAAGAGCAACAATACCAGCAACACAATGTTAAAATGCCGTTTCCTGCATTTAAAATGTTACTTAAAGAAAGCACAATGAAGCAGTCTTCCTCAAAGTGGTCCGCGGACCACTGGTGGTCCGTGAGTGACCCCTAGTGGTCCGTGAGTATATTGGAAAAGTCACATTTTAAATTAATATATTATAAGTTTAAAAGTGTTTCTCAAACTGTTTAAAAATGACTAGTATAGAGTGTAGCATAGATGCAAGTAATGAATGAAACCTGAAAACCGTTGAAGTGAAGTTTTATTTGAAAAAGATACCGACATGAGTTAAGTAAGCAACATGGATTGTAGAAATATCTGTGCAACCAAAATGAGCACATGGAGGCACTTTACTGCCTTCTGCTGCCATGATACACCAAACTATGCAGCTCAATGTCCAGCTACAAACCTCAGAATATCATGTTTTCATTTTTCAGCTCATTTGAGTTGGTATCATCGTATGATCTAATAAACAAATACGAAAAAAAAAAGAAGAAAGAAAAAGTAATAAGACGTAGCCTGTGTAGAAGGACGAATAAAAGCATCTTTAACAGAGGTTAAAGCACCAATGTCCATTCATTCGCAGTTCAACATAAATTAATGTAATTTTAGTTTATGAGCTGCCATTTGAACTCAGTAGGGAAACATGCACATTGAAGAAAGTCTGAGGGTAAAAAGAAAACAATATTCAGTCTCTCACACAAGCAGTCAGGAAATACCAGTGCTAAAAGGGGCTAAGTTGACACAAAATGGAGAAGGGAAATAAAATAAAAACAGCAACTTGACAATCACCGTATGGCATTCTTCTACAGTGCTTTGGCCCAAAAGCCCATCATGGCACAATCAACCGGACACAATCTGTTACAGCAGGTGAAGAGAACAATCAGTATTTATGTTACAGTGTTTCCTTGATGCTTCTTGTGAAATGATACACAGTGAAAAGAACATTGTTGTGTTTTCTCCCTCGTACAAACTACACCGACAGGACAGATTGCATGTATTCAATCAAAAAATTATTCGAGGAGAAATATGCACGGATGTAGAGTGTGTTCTGGACTATGAAAAATGCAACTACTTGTACAAACACCGCCTTGATTCAAACTTTGTATTTTACATCAACTGTTGAATTTACGCAGAATCACAACTTTCAGAATACATTCATATTATCGTAAAATTACCACAGCAACATCGACAAATCTCTACGAAAATCCACCTCACTGCCCAAATCAGCCTCCAGGAAGGAATATGTATGGAGTGATGAAGACCACAATCTGCAATATCATCAGTAATTATTCTCATTATCAAAGCACGCCATCAGGTCAAAAAGAAATAAATACATATATAACAATATGGTAA
This sequence comes from Bovichtus variegatus, assembly GCA_943593645.1. Classification (NCBI taxonomy): domain Eukaryota; kingdom Metazoa; phylum Chordata; class Actinopteri; order Perciformes; family Bovichtidae; genus Bovichtus; species Bovichtus variegatus. Next base: position 11,516,038 of record CALSCE010000091.1, on the reverse strand, counting down.
CACTGAAATCTGGTTGGTGGCGTGTGTCGTTACACGCCCAGCTTGTTGGCGATAGTCATGACCACTTTGAGGATGGGCATGAAGGCGGAGATCTCGCTGAAGTTGCTGCTGCTGACCACCTGGGTGTGGACCTCCAGGCCCCGCTGGTAGTTCTGGCTCGCCACACAGCGGCTGATCTCGTGGAGCCCGTTCAGGATGTTGTGAGAGAGCTGAGAGATAACAATATTACATGTAACTAAGTGGCACCTCATGTTATGTTTATAAAATGTCAGAAAATCGTAAATAATGCTCGTCACAATTTCCGAGCGCCCGTGAAGGCATCTTCAAATTGCTCGTTTGGTCTGACCAACAGTCCAGAATATGAGGATGATTTGCATTTTTGCTGGATAAACTTTAGTAAAATACTTAAAATGATTATCAAAACTGTCTGTACAGCAGAAAGTCTTTGGTGCTGGAGAAGAGCTGTGCGACATGTTTATCTTTATTTTGATGAACCTGAATTGAAGGTCACACTGCTCTGCACCTCCCAGTGTGTGTGTGTTCTTACAGTTAGAAGGTTTTTTACATTTTTTACAAGGCTTTGTGTTTATTAGAAGAAAAAAGGTGTGAATTAAATGACAAATGTGTCATTTAGCTCAGGATATTTGTTAGCAGAGGTGTGTCCAACTGGTGATTCACAAACTAACTTCAGCCTCTTTCTCACCCATCAGCACCTGATTGTGAATCACTGGTCTGAACATTTTACATTTCCCAACTTGTAAAAACTCTCTTTTCACCCGACGCTGCGATATGCTGGTCTGATTAATGACTGCAAAGCAAACGCACAATCGCAGCCTTTCCTGTGGGCCACTGCTCACTCTCTCCAATATTATATTTCAAAAGAATGGAATGATTTCTTCTGACGTTAGCGGACGTTCTTTATTTCACCTTCATTAAAAAATGCTGCAGGAACCCTGATATATGTGATTCACTGATTTTGAGCAGCATAATTTACACTAATGGCTGAATAAAAGCGAATCCATGATGAAGTTTTACTGTGCAGGACGAGTTTTACATTTTCCCCTCCAAGGGTTGGCTCACCCAAAAAAAAAAAAAAAATGTTTTAGTGACCTCTAATAGACCATGTCCTGCAGATAGACAGAGAAACACGTGGTACACTTCTGCCACCCAAATACAATAAGTAGGTGGATGGAGTTGTTAGTTGTGCTCAAAGCAAAGTATAAAGAAATGTGCAACATGTGTTTGGTTACTCAGTTTTTTTGGGATTTGGGTGAACTTAAGTTTTATTTCATCACTGCATGTGGGCACTGTAAAGACTCTTGGTGGCAACAAACACCAGAATCCTAATAAGTTTAGGAGGGCAAATCAATGAGGGAATGGGAGTTGTTTTTCTTTATGATCTAGAATAGTAAAAAGGATTTTTAGCACAAAAAACTGCCTGTTGCGGTTTTCCTTGATGATAACCTTGTGTACATAGAGTAGTTTCTTACCGACTGCTCTCTCAGCTTGTCATACAGGTATCCCAAACGTTTGGCTGCATCATCAAGTTTCCTTTTTGTTTGCTGAAAAAATCAAATTAAAAAAATAATAATAATTGTGGTCATTTTAATCCAATACAACCTAAACTTTCTCTTTGAATCAATACAAGCTTTATTACAAACACAGCAAAATTTGGATGGAGACACACACGCACGCACACACACACACGCATGCACGCACACGCACGCACACGCACACAGTGGGACTTACAGGATCTCCCGCTGCGAGCTGGCAGCGCTGCACCAGGCTGTCAAAGGTGGATTTGAGCACCATGTGTTCAGCTGGGATTTCTTTCTGCTCCACCCTCTCTGCCGGCAGCTGCTGGAGGAGCTGGGTAAACCAAGGGCACAAATACAAGGTGTTGACGTGTTTGCCGTGTGAGGATTTAGATAACTGCCACTTGTCTCACACCAACCTGCACGTTGGGCTCCTGCGGGGCTCCCGGGGGGACTTGGGCGTGGTCGTGGGGCTGCAGGGCCTCCACAGGGAATCCCATCACAGGGGCAGTGATGGGGGCTGGTGGTGTGTAGTTATCAGGGACCTGCAAACACACAACAGTAAGGCCACTTTGAGGTAGAGGAACTCCACAACAAACTGACTGGATGTTCAACTTAAAATAGCTAGTCTGCTTTTTGGAGTCAAACAGGTTTATCAGCTTGTTTGCTGTAAATTGATAAAAGTAACGAATACATGGTTGAAAGGTGAAATAGAAAAAGTCTCAGTATCTCCAGCTGCAGGGTTACTGTGTCTTGTATTGAACAATTAGGTTCAGTTCTTTATTCTAGATTTTTTTTAACAGGGTAAGAAGAAATATGAATCGATTGTTTTTATTTCTGAAAAAGCGGATTTATTACTGTTTGATTTGACGCAATAGTTTGATAAATGCACGAGTACCTTCTTCTTCCTGGGTCCACCTCGTACTGCTGGAGGGTCATTCCAGCCTTCATGGGGTCCTAAATCAGAAAATGAATGAGAATTTTAATAACTAGTGGCTAATAACTAATAACTTTTTTTCTGTGCTGACACTCAAGCAGTCCAAGATGTTCTACACCAGACAGACAATCTCTTTGAGCCAAGGTTAGTCTACATGGCAAAAACATGTCATTAAGCCACAGATCTCAGCCATTTATGCAGAAACAAAACCGGTTCAGGCAGAATACTCAACAGTAACAATATCCCAATGCTGAATAATTAAAAAGGATCTCATATATAGCTTTTTGAGCTCAACAATGTAACTGTCAAAAAAGTTGTAAAATATCTCCTCTAACAACAATGTGTATTATTAAAAGAGCTCATGGTGTATGATACATAATAAAACCTTCAGTATCTTGATTTGAGCATGGAAACTGTTTTGTTTTTTTGTTTACTCTGTTTTACATCCATACAAATAAATGAAGTCACTACATTTCCCTCAAGTATAAAGCGGCACAAGCAAACACCACCCAAAATACACTGAGGGACCAGAAACACATAGAAACCCTGTACGATGACGTGCAATCTAATACAAAAGTGATGCAGGGATTTTGTGTTGTGCAGGTGTTTTTCTGGTCTCTCGAGTGTATATTTGGATGCACTCTTGTTCCATATCCAGCCCTAACTATGTCACCTTGATATTCACTCTGCGAATTCAGCCAGGGAAAGAATCCTGTAAGTCAAATAAGGTGGACAGCTGAATAGGATTCAATAACCATCAGCAGGAGATTGCTGTTAACATCTATTATGTGCAGATCCGTGTCTAGAAATCAAAGTGATCAACATCTACCTGTTGGAGGAGGAGCAACCGCAGGAGCCGAGAAGGGCTTTACAGCAGGAGCTCCGGGGCCTCCCTGTGGGTACCCTGATCCAATTGGGGCATAGGGACCAGATGCCATGGGGGGTGCAGGCCCCTGGTTGTGGAGGCCCCCTGGGTACATGGGAACTGGGGCTCCTGGTTGGGAGCAGGGTGGCATGGGGCCCGAGGGTAAAGAGGTAGATGGCATGAAGCTTGTCGGTGGCACCCCGGGGCTGGGCATGGGTGGCAGACCTCCGGGGGTCGATGAGGGAGGCGGCAGTGGAGGTCCTGATAGGTTAGCAGCTGGCATAGAAGGACCTGGAGGAGGGAAGCCTGAGGGTCCGCCACCGGACATAGGCTGAGGCTGGAATGGCTGATGAGGAAGGAAACCTGGGGAAGGACAAGTACCATTACATCAAGTAGAATACAAATAGTCAATGTCAAGGCTGTAATAGTGTTGTCAAAAATATAGATCACATTTTTTATTTGAAACGGTTTCAATACTCATTTTCTGCACTATTCATAAACCAGCACCAGCTGCGCGTTCTCGCTCTCTCTTCTCCCAGTAACACTGACCTGGAGCCGGAGCAGGATGTTTTGGGTAGGGAGGCCTCGAGGCAGGGCGGGTCGCACTGGGCGGCATTACATGAGAATAAGGCGGCAGACCAGGCCCGGAGTTGGTTGGAGTTTGTGGGGTAAAAAACGACGGCATAGGAGGCTGCTGTTGTGCAGCCTGGGAAGGAGCAGACGGCTGGTACTGACTCTAAAGTTGGGGAAAGAATAACACATCCATAATTACATCGGAAAGAATCTTGCAAAATATTTGATTTAATGCTTCTGATTGCCAATCAATTCATACCATCATTTGTGCTTTTGGTGCAGGAGTCTGAGCAGCAGGAGTGGGCTTGGCTGTGGACACATTGACTCTGTTGAACGAGTTTGGAGGCTGTTGTCCAACTGCAGCTTCTTCCTGAGCGTGAAACAGCCTATCTCTCAGCATCGTAATCCCAGCCTTGGGTGACACAAAATTGTGCAAACAAGCACAAAAGGTATTTATCACAATCCAAAACGGAGCAAAACTATGAACTTGGGGTTTTGAAATGAGGTCACTGCCATGCCTCTTACTTGGTCTGAGTTCTCAGGGAGGTAGGTCATGGCAGTGGCCAGACTGCCCTCTGCAGCCAGTATGCCGGCGTAGCAGGTCAGCTTCTCGGCCAGGATGGGGCTCTGAACTGCCACCTCGCTGTTGCGAAGGCGTTCGATTGACTTACGCAGCATCATTACTTTTTCAACTAGATCCTGAAAAACAAAAAAGGAGACACAAAAAACATGTCACTGTGACTGCTGCAATCTTCTGCGCTCTTACCTTTAGGCTACAATGGTGCGTTGTATGTGCAGCCAATAAACATTCTCTCAGAAGTACTGCTCAAACTTTGCATGTCAGTACAAGCAACAATTCCTAATTCTTAACTTACGAGTGGGATCCTGATGCTAGACATGAGAGGTCGTTGCATAGTACAATAATCAATCATTACAATGAAATCAGTTTCTCCTAGGTTAATATTCTACTTGTTGATCATTATCAGATGTGGTAGACTCCTCACATATTTCATGTTTGCTTTTGTGCTCACGCTCATACGCTTGGTGCAACAGTGTAGTTGAAAAAGTATTTTGTTCACTCTAAACCTAAAGAAAAACCTTTACAAAAGAGTATACCTCTAGACCAAGAGGGGAGGAGCAGTCTCTGTGCAAGGCCCAGCACTCCACTAGCTTCTCAATGTTCCCAGAGCAGATGTAACACAGACAGGCCTGCAGGCAGCGCTTCTCTGTCCTCTCATGCTCCAGCCGACCTCCCAGGGTATCTACCAAAAAGCATTGCAGATTTAAATAACTTTAAAGAAGGCTGAAATGAGAGCAGGGATGATGAGTACAAACAGAAATGTCAATCAGCAAGTAAAACAAGTGCTCCTGAAGCGGTACAGTTCGCCTGGAAGCGAGGCAGGTCGCAGCACGATCAACGTGCTGCTACACTAGAACAACTTACCACACAGCCGGGCAAAATCTTCAGGGTGAGCGTAAGTCAGCAGAGCAGCGAGAGCCTCCTTCCAATTGTCCAACTCACAGCTTTGCACTATGTCTCTCCAGTTCTGGGTCACCACTGATGATATGAGCTGCAGTTGGGGACACATTTAATTAAAATCTTCCCCCTGTGATTGCACTAACTGAAACAGAATGAATCAGACATGCTCTTACCATCGAAATGCTGTTCTTTTGATTGCTTAGGTATTTTTGCTGGGTTTTCTTGAGCAGCTCCTCTCCTCCACTGATGGACAACAGGATGGCTTCAGCGTAACGACCGTCATTCAGACACAGATCCACAGCTCCCTCAAAGTTACCAACCAGCAGTGCCTGGCTTATCAGACCATCGGTATCTTCAAGAGAACGACAAGGTCATTAACCATCATGAAGAACAATGATGTTGCAAGATATCTAAACAGAGATAATATGTGGTTTGATCACATAATTAATTGTGTGAACAGATGAGGGACTTTACCACATGACACGGGGATCTGGAAGTTGGAGTTTTCCTTTGGGGTCTGAGTAAAGAAGTCTGCCGGGGAAACAGAACCAGAGGTTCTCGAATCACCTTCATCAGACCTCTGGCGATACAACAAAGAATATTTTCAAAGTAAACCAGTGATGCAAAACTCGGTATGCAAATATTTGAAAATAAACATTTCACGTGCAGACTTGCTGACCTCAGTGGAGAGCCGCTGCATCTTTTCTGCCAGATCTTTGGCATCTACTCCATGTCCATTGTGTTGAAAACTCTTCCCCAGGCATTTTGAAATCTGAATAAACGCATGATTGACCAAACGATTAATGGTTTGGTCAATAAAATGTGAGTTTTCTCCATTCCAGTTCCTACAAGTACAAGGTGATGTCTTCAAAAGTGTAGTTTTGTCAGTACAAAACCCCAAGATACTCAGTTTAATATGATATAAAAACAAGCCCCTCCATATTTGAGGGGCTGAAAACAGCATTTTCTGCCATTTTTGCATGAAACATTACTTTTACCGTTACCACTTAATCGATTATCTAAATAGTTGGCGAGTCGATCGATTGATCTATAAGTGATTGTTGCAGCTCTAACAGGCAGAATACCTTTGTCTCCAATTCATCTTTGCTGAAACCCAAAAGTCTGAGGAATTTAACGCGGGCTTCATCCTCAAAGTTGACCTGTAAAGAGAGAAAGTGAATTAGCTCAAAATACCATAAACACAGCTGAGACTTAATGTTGTGTCAAGAGGACGTGAGAGCCCACCAGAAGGAACTTCCATATGTCCTGCTCAGCGTCTGTCTTGGCGTTCTGAATCTTGGCCTGGCAGTAGTTGTTGAAGGAGCCCGACTGCAGCGCCGCCTGCAGCTCCCTGGAGCGCTGGAGCAACTCTGTCTCCGTGGTAACCTGGCTCATAAACACTTGTCTGGGGACGGGCTGGGGGCTCTGCACTGGAGCCAGCTTGGGATTCTCGAAGGTTATCAGCTTTCCACCAAACTGAGAACAAAATAACACAACACCAGATCAGTCATGAAAGGAAAAAAATGCTGATTTTAACGCCTTTTACATTAACATGCTTAAAAATGTTTTTGCATTGCACTTACAGCAAAGGAAGCACCCACTGGCCTGCGCACCCACTTAGGCGGCTTCTTCAGAGGGGGAACTATGGTGTCCTGCACTGTAGGCTGAGGAACCTGCAGGGGAGGCAGCGCCTGCCCTGTACCAAAGGGATCCATTGAATCAAATGAGGAGGATATCTGTTAAACAAAATGTTAAACGTTAAAACAATCACAACTCTTTGGGGTATAGCTGAAACAATAAGTTGACAGAAAATTCATCAGAAAGCTATTTTGATAATTGATTAAATAAAAATATCAAAATGTCACTGGTTCTGGCTTTGAAAATGCAGACAAACTGAGTATCTTTGAGTTTTGGACTGTTGATCATACAAAAAAAAAATAAATAAATACATTTAAATATGTCAACTAGTCATTTATCTATCTTTCAAATTCGATGTTATATTGTCGTTCATTGGTCGATATCAATCCTTTCACACCAGCACCATCTTGTGGCCAAACAATGCAGCGCAGCACACAGCTTTTGGGATTGAATGCGTCACATTTAAGAACAGACGCTACCTTATCAGCCGTGCTTTGCTGCTGAGCCTTCAAGCTCCCTCCCATCACAGAGTAGACAGTGATTCTCCCATCAAATGAGGCGGCTGAAAGCAGGGCTGGATTCCTGGGGCACCACTGGATATCGAAACACCACTGGTTTGTTGTTGGAAGCTCGTAAATGACCTAAAATGAAGGAAATGACACGTGAGAATCCATGGCATCCATGGTTGTTATTAAGTCCCAAAAATAAGGCAAATAAATTCATTCATAACATAGAAGCAGCACCAAACCTCTCCAGTGTTTGGATTCCAGCAGAGGATCCTGTTGTCTTTAGCACTACTCAGTAGGAGCTCAGGGTCGGCCTGGCTCCAGGATATGGACAGAATTCCCCTGTAAGAAAACACCAACAGAAAGTACATACAATATATTCTGTAACATGACTAAAACAACTGAAATGAACACAAAACTGTTAAAGCCTCACCTTGTGTGGTTCTCAAAGACTTTAAGGGGTGATGTAGCAAAACGGAGGTCCCACATCTGGATGACTGGCATTCGATCATCTTCAGAGGACAACACTAACTGAGTGGCCACCTCAGGGTGCCAGAGCATTCCTGAATAGTGCATCTGAAATCACATAACAGATGAAATTTAGGATGATAAAAACATGTTCTACAGGCTGCAACATTATCATTTTAACTTTATGTCCAACCTTAAAGAGCTGGGAGGCTTAAAAAGATTCTCAAAACGAAGGCTGCCCCCTAAACCTTTTGTGATTAAAATCATCAGTCGAGAAGAAGTCGAATCTAATTTTGTAAGTCGAAACGCAGCTCTTTCCCCCCCCGGCACTCATTATATACAGAGCAGCAAATCAGCCTGATTTAAACTTCTACAACCCTAGTTTCAACATGTAACCCAATTACAAAACTTAGGGTAATGGAAACAGAGGACGGTGTGAAGCAGTTCAACTCGTTTCTGTTCCAATTCCCTCAGCTCTGGTGGTGAATGAGAGTGACGTTGGCTGAACATCCAGTGTCTGTCTCCAGGCAGAAAACATGCTCTGTTGTGTGCTAGGGTTTTATTACTGAACTATGACTAAGACGCACACTTTTTATATCATTCACTGTGTGGTAATCGGATTTGATGTTTTCACAAAATAGATGATGATCAAGGTAAGGTGGGGAAGGGAGGTAATATCTGAGACTTGACATGAAAAGCACTGGACTGTCCTGAAACTGGACAAAAGGCATAATTAATCCATTTCTCATTATCACAAGTAAAAGGTGTATTGAAGAAACAACATCAATAATAATGTTAAGTATCTTTCAAAACGCAGAAAAAGAATGAATAAGAGAAGCGTTGCTGACTCGAAATTTCTGATTCAGGTCAAGCCCTAAATATTTCCATAGTTCACAAGATTTATTTTTGATAGAAGAAACACCAATTATTCATTTTCAAATGGTATGAATGCATGTGACACTGCATACAAAAATCATTAATTTCATTCAGCCAAGAAACAAAAGTTAGAAGGCTTAGTGATAAGAACCATAAAAAGCCTATCAGGCTGTTTGATACCAAGCCTTTGCTTTGCTGTAATTTGACTGGCCAACACTCTGCATTGATTCCAGTAAAGTAGCCGATGTGCACCAACAGACAAAGCCTGTGAATAACTGCTAAACAATTGTTAACATCTGAAAATGTTGCTGAAGTGTGGCATATGAGCCTTGTTGATTGATTCATAAAACACAAACTTTCAGGTATTTGCTAGAAGGAAACTTGCTGTGTTTTGAATTAAAGCCACCAACCCTGTTGCTGTGGTCACTGATCTTGATGATGGGCTCGTTCTTTCTCAGATCCCACACGACTGCTTTCCCGCTGGGGTTGGCAGAGGCCAGGATGTGCTGAACCTGCCTGTTCCAGGACACGACACTGATGTCTTCAGCAGGCTGGAAGAAGAGACAAAGGCTGTTACTGTCAAAACAAACCTGACTGTGGGGCTTCCAGTTTTAACTCAAAGACATGAAACTACAAAAAGGTAAAGAAAAAGAAGAAGCAGTTAGTTGCGGTTTCTATTTTGTGTTTTGACTCGAACAGTGAATTAGGCCAGGATCAAAACAAGAAAGTCAACTCATCCGTCACGACAGACATGCATGAAGTTCAATAAACCCATGATCTCTCAATCCTGCACCCACCTGTGTCTTTGCTCCTGGTGTCATTGGACTGTTAAAGTTGTTCAGATCCCAGATATATATCTCTGAATCATTTGCTCCTGAAGCGAGGAGATTACTCTGGGAGAGGAAATATTGATAAAGATTAATAATGTGTATTATAGCACGAGGAAAGAGAAGTCCTTCTGCATCAGGTTTTCTGATTCTGATTCCGATTCTGATTCTGATAAACGGTCTCTAAGGACACAGACGATTTTGCAGACATTTACCTGAAAAGGGTTGAAGTCGAGTGCCCGGATGGGTCCTGTATGTTTGTTAGACTGTCCCACTACTGCCTCTGCACCGGAGCTCATTATGACCTCTGGGTTATATACAGTTAATGTCCCATTTTCACTGCCACTAACAAGTCTCCCTCCAGTGCCATCTGGTCCCATTCCAAAATCCACCCATACGATACTGTGAAACCTATGGAATATGAAGTATAGGGAGTTATTTGCTAAAAATGTCAAACTCATAGCCAAAGTTGAAGTGCACTTTGTGTTTAGGTAAGCAGTCCTCTGCATACTGCTACATAAGCTATATGTGTGGTCTAACACTTTTCCTTCAGAGCCAAAATCACCCCTAATTTATAAGAAAAAAAACAGATAGAAATCAGATGGGACAAAAATGAACAAAAATTAAGTGTTTCAATTTGGAATAAGCCATGATTTATTTCAAATTCTGCATATTTTTTTTGAAGTGAACACTATATATGCTTTCCCAAACTACACAAGACTTAGAGTAAGGATGAAGATTAGTAGCTACTGTATCAAGATCATTATTTAAGGTAACATTGTCTGAGTGTTTAAACATTAGCTACCTCATAGAAAAATATTTTCTCCAATGCAAACTTGAAACAAAGTTTGACAAACACGCATATCTAAAGGGGTGACGTGTTTGTTGAATTTGCTTGGCGATAGTGGACATTCCCTAAAAAATTTCTGCGGAATTAGGTTAAGCATTTAATCCTGACTACCAGAATACTGAAGGGCCCATATAGAGACAGGCACTACCTCTGTAACAGTGACTATTTGTGGATTGTGGTAAAACTGCAATAGTCCTCTAGCAAAAAATAAAGCAGTAAGTATTGTATCAAGCGACTAAGCCAGACCGATTCTCTACAGTGGCTGATATGGACAGTGGTAGTATCTTGCACCTTATCTGTGTATACATTACCTGTTTGAGGTGGGTAACGACCCTTTGAGCTTCATGTCCAGAGATGGGTCTGAGAAATCCACCTCAAATATCTCAAGGGCAGCTGTGGTGTTGAAAGAGGCATCAAGCTGTTGTGCTGATGTTCCTAAGGCCAGGTGGATAGGGTGGTGTTCGGCAGGACTCCACGCCTGGTGGGCAGTCCTCTGGATCTCCTTCAGCCTCATATTCCTCTACAAGTTTCAAGTCCTGGACAGGCGAACGGACTCCACTACATCAAAGATAATACGTGTCTCTGCTTAACAATTGTTGTGGATTAACAATACATCGTTTAGTACCTTACAAAGCTGCACTCACAACTGAAATACCGTCCAATTTAGCTCCAACAGGGTGCCACCCTTACTGACCGATTGTCTCCGACTATTTCCTGAAACTGATGGCTAACGTTAACTTACGTTGGCCCATACAGTTAGGTTCCACTGGTGTTACACAATGTTTATTAAACTAACATTATAAGTCAACTACACCATAGATAATTGGATGTAGTTAACGGTGATATATTACATTAAATTGTCGCCAAACCATTTAGAAATTAATTATACTTAAGCTAACCTGTCATGTAGTTGGCTAATGTTAGCATTTCACAATTGCGGCTCCAAACATGTTTCATACACTTACCGTTAGCCTTAGTTAGTTAATAACATTGAACACATATCAGATTGCTGCCATTACCTACCTATCACTCCAATATTTAAGAGGGATCCGCTAATTTATCACGCATGCCACTACATAAGTAAGAAGTCTTATGAGCTAACAGGTAGACGTTGCCTCTTGCCTTAAGTGCCTGGTCGTTCCAGTACATAACCGGAGCCGATGTTGCTTCTTAGCTAACAGTCAATCTAACCAACAGCCACCACCCTTGTTGCCTTATTTCAACAGAAACGTTGAGTCTCAGACTCGTTTAAGGCCAGGCAAAAAAAGGAATATAAATATGGTTTTGAGAGTAACTCACGTCAACTGTCTTTATCACAGCCTGGGTGTCTGCATCCACTAGAAACTGGAGAGCTAGCTACTTATCAGCCAAGCTAGCAGTTTAGCCGCAGGCAGATTCCGATCAAAGTACTTTGCCGTGTTGTCACTGAGCTACGGGAGCCGACACGGACATGTCTAATTTGGTCGTGGCCTAAATTAACCCAGATGTCACCGTTGACCCAACAAAAAATGTATTTTGTGAACATCCTGCATTCATAACGAGGAATCTTTTGTCACTTGTCAGTCAAGATTAAATCATTTAACTATTTTGCAGGATGACATTCTTACTATACACAAAACATCAGCAACACAGTGAGGAATGTAACTTCAGGAGTCTTTATTCTTGACAGAAATATATATACACAAGTAGAATCAGATTTTAGTCATTAGATTGTATAATTTTTGACTTCCTCTGGTTGTTTTTCTGGATCTCCTCCTTTCTCCAAGTACAGGTTGTTATAGGGATACTGTTTCGGTGCCTGGAAGAGAGAAATACTTTATTAAAAATGTGCATGTTATGATAAATAAGGTACAAAATTAAAAAGCATCTCATCTACAGGTGACACTGCACTAAAAATAAGTTACATCAAAACACTAAAAACTCCTACACGCATACTATTTTTTTTCATATAACTATTTTACATTTAAACAATGTTGCTCACATTGATTAAAAGTATTCTTGAGTGAAAATGAGTAAACCGAGGATGGAAGAGGCCTGGAAAAAGTTAATACAGTAAACAGGGTCCTTCATTTCATGAAGTCAGTTTCTTAGTTGAAAATAATGATAATGTACATTGTTTCACTTGACTGTGTCTTTGGGATCTGACAATTGTAAAACTGAGAGACACTTCAGAGAACACTTTAGTGTAATTAACAATAGATTACAAGAAAACTAGTTTTATAGATCTATTAATTAAGTGGATAACTTGTTCTCTAGCCGACAGTTGTCCTGAGGGTTTGTCTCAAAGCAAGTTGACAAGTTAATCAAACTATCAAAGTGTTAAAAGTTGATTTAATATACACAAATTATTATATACATATATACATTTTGGATTCAAACGTTGCTTTATAAACTCAAATTAAGTATCCAGAGAATAGGGTAATTATCAGAGATGTCTGGCTAGCCTTCTAATCCTCAGATCTGAGCAGAACTATGCAATGCTATGTCCAATCCGCTAAATAAACAGCCATGTTTTATTTTAACAGTCAAATATATTTTTGATAATGGGTTTGGCAGCCCAAACTGACATGAAATATGACAACGAAATAAAGCACTGTTATGGTGTATTACCCTAACATGCATAATGTAATAATACAAGTACAGTATATGTACACCTTTAAATTGTATATACTACTATATATATTTAACAAAATATGGACATAGTAGCAGTTGTGATGTACAGTATATGTCAGACAAGTCAAACAGGAAAGCAATTTGAGCAACTTTTATTCTACTAGTTGGTAAGGAAGAACTGAGAGGGGGGGAAAGGGCAGGAAAAGGAAATAATGAAAAGATATTTAGACCATAACATCTCCAGAGGTTTTTACTGTTTCTGTAAACCGATACTGTGGATGGGACAGCTGAAAACATCAGGGGTAGTTCGATATTATAAAGAAGTGAAAAACAAATAATTTAATAAGCCAGAGTGGTAATCTTTAAAAAAAAAAAAACAACAAAAAAAAAACAAACTATTGATTAACTTATAAGTTCATTTCATATCCTCTGAAAATAGTATGTAGTACATAAATCACAGCATTTGTCTGTACTTACAACAGGCTGGTAAGATGGTAATTTCTCCCCAACGTAGAACATAAACAGCATGAATCCGATGAAACCAAACAGCTGTTTACACATTGAGGACCAGGGCACAGGCGTTTGAGATGTATCCACACGGTTCCTGATGAACATGTCAAAATGCCAATGCATCTAAAAATAGACAGAGAATAATCACTGATTAATGGGCAATCTCATACTATAAAAGGATGCAGTGCCTCTCTACAATCAAAATGAGCTGTCCAAAAGCAGTTGTGTCGATACAGAGGAACGATATACTGCACTTAAGAAGTATATTTTTAAATTGTTTTTTATTATCTATAGAATTGTCCAAATCTACAATGGTGCTTCTACACAGTATAGACAAAATGATGCATGCACAATGTTCAGAAATTATAAAATATTATGTAGATAGTGTCTCTTTAGGGCAGTAGCAATACGCTATGAATAGACATAACATTAATATATACAGTATATGTATATATAAACAATTAGTACCATGATACAGTATGTACTGTGGGACATTGTTTAAAAATTACAACAAACATTTTACAGAAGCAATGTTAGAGCATTGATTACATGCAGATCACATACAGTGGCAGCATCACACTTCACTTATGACTGTCACTCAGAAACTACTGACAGATGTTCTAAAAGGCCCTGTCCTGCTCATGCATGGGTTCACAAATGTATTGATTGTTTTGATAAGTGAAACATGTCAATTATGTGATGTTGTAAATTTGGCGGAACCAGCCCATGTACTGCCATTTCTTATAACTCATATGTCCAACGATACTGATACATCTGTGATAAGCAGGAACTACAGTCATCAGTCTCTTACCGGCTCTCCCCAGTTCCTCCTCAGGTCAGGGTGGTCCCATTTGTACCAGGGGTCTCTCTCTTGCTGAGATCTATCTGGTAGCTTTGGATAATCACCATACCTACAAAAACACAACGATTGCAGTCAGTTAACCATCACATGTAATTACTTTGTTACTGGTGATTCACACGCCATAAGTTACGCAGCGGTGATGGTTGGTACGCATAACAATGTATAAATGGAACATTACTTTTCAATACATCAGCGAAAGCAAGAACAGTTTAAACTACTTTAAATATAATGCATTTCAAAATAAATCTCACCCCTCGCCTTTGTCGGGAAACGGTTCATAGTCCTCAATCCTTATGTTGTACTTCTTTGCAGCAGCAGCTCTCTCCTCGGGGGTCGTAGGGAATTTACTAGGTAGGTCATCGTTTGTCGTGCCAGAGGCTGAAACACAAACAATTGCACATGTGAACAAACCAAATCGAAGTTATAAAGCTGGCAAGCAAATAAAAACTAAGAAACAACAATTCTGTTCAGATTAGCGGTAGCCGCTCAGCTAGCGTAAGCTAAAGTTAGCATGTCAAGGTTACGTTGATTCGAGGCTTTACACTTTAAACTCTGACACGTGTCTAAAGTGAAATTCATCAGATAGTACAACTGAAAGCTGTAACACTACTGACCTGCTCTACTTCCCGACAAAAGGGCTGAAATGCCAGAACCTTTCCCGTTAGAGAGAGCCTGGGCCCAGCGTCGGAAACCAACACCAGCCATGTTTACTGGCTGCTGCTGTCTGACAGACTGAGACATACGCATGCGCAAGATTAAAGTATGGGTCGGCACAAGGACCAATTCAAATCCATACTAAACATATAATCTAAAATATATATTGTAATTAGATGTAATTGTAAAATGCTGCGTGAGCCATTCAACATATAGGTACAATAAAGTAATAACACACATGACAACAAAAGAAACTACTTGCACACTTATTTTATAGTGTTTTATTATTTTTTATTTATTTCTGAGTAGCAGACGCTATCACATTAGAGGAAAGTGTGACAGAGACATGAAAAGTCCTCCAGTGGCTGAAGGGAACTTGTTCTCAGAGTGAATGCACTGAAACCCTGAGCCCCTGTTCCTCTTCCCATCAGATCCAACTCAGGTGCACAAGTGCATTTACTGGGGGATCGTCACTCTGCCACCGGTGACAAATTGAAAAAAATCCATCAGAGAAGTTCTGCTATGTCCTTCTCCACGTTCTCAATGGGGCAATGAAGTTCATACCTGCAGTAAAGGGAAAACATTAGAGCCACTATTATAGTTACCGATGGTCTGACCTAATGAAGGGCAGATTTGGTTTCTAACTTGCAGTCTATGATCTATAAATTCACCTTTTGAAGGGCATGCCATCTGCGGTAATTAGGAACTTCTCAAAATTCCACCGAATATCATTGACTTTGATTGGGGACCAGTAGAATTTCTTCATATCTCCAATAACAGGGTTCACATATGGCAAGGATTCCTGTGGCGAACAAGAAGTGACACTGTATCTGGGTTTTTTTCAGGGCAAAACAGCTGAAAGTACAAATATATACTGTATAACTAAAAAAGGTCATCAACTAATCTTAGTTATCCAGATCCTGTGTGAAACACCTTACCTTTAGATAGGCGAAAAGCGGTTCTTCATTTATTCCATTCACCTCAACCTTTCCAAAGACAGGAAAATTTGGCACAAACCCCCCACCAGGTCTCACATACTTAAGAACGTTGAGGGTTTCATGATTCACCTCTGAAAAAATTAAAAGTGCAACGATTTATTACTAATGTGTTTGAAACCTACTTCATTCAAAATAAATGTGTCTTCACAACTTTGTCTTCAAAATAACTTGTCACATGTTTACCACATAGCATGAGCATGTACAACAAATGTGTATGTAGGTCAGTGCTGAAAGAAGCATTCACATCATTTAATTAAGTAAAAGTACCAATACATGAAGGTTAAAATACTCTATTACAAGTTTTAAAAAATCCTGCTTTAAAATCCTACTTACAGAAGTATGAGCAGCAAAATGTACTTATGCACCAAAAGTACAAACAGACATTACTTTCTTGGGTTCACAACCTGAAAGATCACTTGTCATCTATAGCAATGTTTTGGATTTTATAAATGTATCTTTTTTAAATTTTTTTTTATGTACAATCTTAATCTGATAGACAAATAGTAAAATATAGTTGGAGATTAAATGTAGTGGAGTAAAAAGTATACTATTTGCCTGTAATGTAATGGAGTAGAAATATAAAGTAACATAAAATGGAAATCCTAAAGTAACATACACATACCTCATAATTGTTCTTAAGTACAGTACTTGAGTAAGTGTAGTTAATATAGAGTACAGTATTCCTCTTGGTAGAGTATACTACCAGGTTAATAATCTGATATTTCTGTCACTTTTCAAAAGCTTCAGTGTACCCACCAGGCGACTGAAGACCGAATTGGTTGCTGGGAAATCCCAGGACAGTGAAGTTGAGGTCGCCAAACATTTCCATCAGTGCATTCAGTCGGTGGTACTGAGGGAACGGGATACAAAATCAGATGCCTTAAATAAAAAATGACTGCACAGGTTATGTGTTATGAGATAATGTGTTCTGACTCCAATCAATCAGTGCTCGTGTGGAATATTACCTCTTCTATTGTTGACCCTCAGAAGGTGGCAACGTTGATGATGAGAAGCACATTACCCCTGTAGTTACTGAGCGGAACCGGCTGTCCATCCAGGGTCTCCACAGAGAAATCATAGATTGATTTATTCGCCATGCTTGTACTTTAGCTTGTATATGGGATTGTAGTCAGTCAAGAGTGAGTATTCACTCGGCTATCCTGTTGGCTCATCTCATTCACTGAAACATAACTCATGGGTCAGCAATTGTTCAGCATGACTGACTTCATTGTTCTCCTGGGCAGAGGTGAGTTGGCAGGATGGTCATTTGTTCAGCACACGTGTCCCACGGAAAGAGGCTGCTAATGTGGTGACAGCTAATGGGCCTTGGGAAATTAAATATTCAAAATATAGGATTCTGGTGGCATCCTTTCCTCTTTAAAAGTGACACTTACAGAAAGAAGTTTAACATTAAGAGCAACATTCAGGAATTCTTACATTGAATTTCTAATTTTTTTGGTTTGTGACAACAGCTTTATAATTTTGAGATAGACTGTTTAGTTTGTCCTCCAAGTCTGAAATCGTAGTCTAAAGTTACGGCACAGAACAAAATGCACAGTATTTATTTTTACTTATCTTCCTTCCTGATAAGATTTGTAACTAGTTACTTTTGATTCATACACTGCTAATCTTTTTGCGTAAATAAAGGAGTTTTTAAAAATCTAAATGACCAACCAATGCTGGCAAATACAAAATTGTAGGAGTGTAGAACGTATCCATGAAACATTTAAATTTGTTATTTTATGATCAATAGCAAATATATAAATTGCTTTAACGTGATCATTTATGTAAACCCGGAAATGTCCAAATGCTACGTTCATATCTTTCGTAAACGTGGAAATCCATGATTATATTAGACTTTAGTCAACTAAATACGACTTCTCTAACATTTAAATTTTTTTTTTTTTAACAGGAAACTACAACAAATGTACTCCCTAAAAGGACTGGTGGTAGTGGCTTTAGTTAACAAGTCCAGTGGCGTACACTTGGGCTACTTTGTGGTTTACCAACGGAAATAATGGGGCCAAAAACGCAGCGATAATAGTATATAAGTCTAGGTTTATCATTTGTGCCATCAATACCTGGCTATAGTCTTCCTTAAATACCACATTTGGTAGAATTCCCAACGTTGTGGGATAGTTCATGTGCCATTTCGATCGTAATGGGGAGAATGCCGACAGCCCTTGAATGCAGCATTGGGTTTGGGTTACACCTCAAACGCTTGCAAGATGCTGAAGAAAAATACGTTATTTTGGCATCTATGTGAAGAACAACACGTCCTTAAAAACGCTGTATAACATAGTTGACTCAGAATGGACGAAGAAGCTAAGATGCGGACGTAAGTGCCTTTTAAAAAGGGAGTTTTGTGTTTAAAAAGCAGCTGGATTGGTGGCCCCGGCAGGCTAGTTTCTCAGCTAACAGCGATAGCAACAACAACCAGAGGGATGGGACCTAGCTGCTTGTTGTTGCTCCCTTTTATTTATTTTTGGTCGCAAACTTTAATTATATATTACCGTGACAAGGCTGATAAAACGTTCCTTATTACAGTATAACGTTACTGTCATTATTCTTGCTCTTTAAAACATTTCTTAACATTCACTTGTGTGTATGATCGTTGTGAGCTTTGCATGCAGGGTCAAAGTTCAGCTGTAACACAAGGTTTGTATTTCTTCAGCAGGTGCCATCTTTTGGACTTGCCCTGGGAGGATGTACTCGTTCCACATATTTTATGCTATTTGCCACTGCAGCACCTTGTCAGCCTGCAGAGGGTGAGCAAGCAGTTCCACAGCCTCATCCAGGTGTATCTGGCCAACTGCAGGACTTTTGATCTGTCCTCTGTAAGTCCTGATGAGTGAGAGTTTATAGGCTTTAAATATATATGCAGAGTTATGGTTATGGTCTTCTGTCTGCTCTGTTGCAATGGTGGAAAGTAACCAAGTACATTTACACAAGTACAATTGTATATTAAGTATTTCCATTTTCTTCTCTACTCCACTGCATTTTGGAAGCAAAATCATGAAAGTTAAAGTCATTTTTACTTATATCACTATACTCACTATATTTATTGGACTACTTTAGTTACTAGGTACTTTACATATTTATGTTATAAATACAAAATATGAATCCACAAATAAATTATGATATATTATAATACATTAAGCTATATGAAGTCATTAGCAGCTGCAAAATTAAAGTGATGAACTCATTAATGCATCAATAATTAATTATTTATTCATAATCAAGTAATATAATATATATCATTTTGAAGTGGGCCATTCTGCATAATGATTACTTTTGGTACCTTAAGTATATGTTGATGCTGACACTTTTGTACTTTTGCTTAAGTAAAAGTTTGAAAGCAGGGCTTTTACTTTGACAAAGTACTTCTACACTGTTGTACTGCTAATGTATTGCTTCTTCCACCTCTGCTCTGTTCTGATATTTACAGATTGGACCGTCCATTTCCAAGGAAGCGTTTTGTTCCATGTTAAAGGACAACAAAGTTCTCCACAGACTGTCTCTTCAGAGTTGTTCAGACTGGGTGACAGACAAGGAGCTGCTGCCAGTTATTGGCCAGAACCAGCACCTGCAGAGAGTGGACATGAGCGGGTGTGTTTGTCTCACCCGTCACTCCCTGGTGGCTGTGTCCTTGAGCTGCATG
This sequence comes from Bovichtus variegatus, assembly GCA_943593645.1. Classification (NCBI taxonomy): domain Eukaryota; kingdom Metazoa; phylum Chordata; class Actinopteri; order Perciformes; family Bovichtidae; genus Bovichtus; species Bovichtus variegatus. The sequence continues at coordinate 11,496,185 of CALSCE010000091.1, read as the reverse complement.
CACCTCCAGCACCTCGGCCTGGCGCACTGCGAGTGGGTGGACAGCCTGTCCCTTCGCAGCCTGGCTGACCACTGCGGGGGGCTGCAGTCGATCGACATCACCGCCTGCCGCCAACTCAAGGACGACGCCATCTGCTATCTGGCCAAGAAGTGCTTGAAGTTGAGGTCTTTATCTTTGGCAGTCAACGCCAACGTCACTGATGAGTCGGTGGAGGAGGTGGCCAAGAACTGCAGGGGCCTGGAGCAGCTGGACCTGACAGGTTGCCTGCGGGTCAGGAACCAGTCCATCAGGTATATCATCTCTTATTTTCAAGTGCGATCCAGCTAAGTTTGTGCCATCCCTGCCCGCACTTTTACATGCACCACCTCACTTGTGCACCCATCCATAAGATCCTCTGCATGCTGTGCTCACAGGACTCTTGCAGAGTACTGCCCGAAGCTACAGTCCCTGAAGGTGAATCACTGTCACAATGTGACAGAGTCGAGCCTGGATCCTCTACGGAAGCGCAATGTAGTGATAGATGTTGAGCCGCCTTTACAGAGGGCTCTGGTGCTTCTTCAGGATGTGCTGGGGTTTGCTCCTTTTATCAATCTCCAGATATAGCCAAAGGGCCATCTATCTGTCCAACGAGTGCACAAAGGTAGGTATGAGCAGTATATCTACTGTATGAGCTTCTGACATGTTCATATCCAAAACAGAGTCAGAACTCAACTGCAATGAATTTATTACGAGTCTATTCGCAGCAGATACTGGTGGTGACAGTCAACATTTGCCTTCCTTTTGTTACAGATATCTTCATCAAAGCGGTCACTCTCAGCTGCATCAAATGTGCACGTGAGTTGCTCTAAGAAACGTCAAGACAATCCAAGAAGACCTGGATGTTTTACACCCGTTTAAAAATAATGTGGATAAAATAAAATAAAACCTCACTGGAATGTGATCAAAGATGCATATTTAAGACGGAACTGAAAATAAGTCTAAGTTTGAAAGTGACTGAAGAAAGCCATGTACTTTTAAGAATTGCTGCCTAACGTCCAAAAGATGTCACTGCACTATTTGTTAATCAGTGAGTGTTGTAATAATGTGGCTTTATAGGAAAGCAATTCTAGCAAGTGGATTGTTTTGTTGTTGTTTTTTTTAAGCAAAATTTACTTTGTGTGTATGACATTGCAAGAAACATCTTTTTTATGTTTCATGCAAAATGTTTGAGTTTAATTAAACACTCCATTTTGCATGTATATGCTGGTTTTAAAGGATCAAATCACGCAAAAACATTTCCTCAGTTACAGTTTTATGTGTCCATGTGTTACTGAGACTTCTGCTTCCACCACAATACAATGGAGGTGAATGCAATTGTGTTAGTGGTGCTGACTAGTGTCTTCCAGAAACAATGTCCTGGCTCCTCAGGATGATCCACAGACCTCACCGTCAACCGTTTTTAACTGCTTCAAAATGAAAACTGTTGTTTCTTACAGTAACTCCAAAACTATCTGCATGGCAAGATGCCAACAGAGATTAGTGGGAAAATGTTTGTAAATGTTTCTTGTGACACGGGTGAAGCAACCCTTTAATGCATATTGTTAATTAACACATACTTGTATAGGCTAGTATTTGTTTGAAAAAAAAAGTCTAGGAATATATTATGACTGTTCCCGTTAAACCCTTGAAATGAATTTTGTAAAAAAAAAGTACCTGTGTTGAAATGCTGTTGCCTAATAAGGTATATGGATTATATAAGACATTAAATTGCAAAATATCATCAGAAATGACTGTTGTCACGTTTCCACTGCAAAGAGGCATACATCTGCTGTGATTTCACATAAGGATGCACAATCCACAAAACTTCTTCTCTTCTATTCCAGTGCCTCAACTCAGGGAAAAATACTGATCTGATACCAGTGATCTCTCTTCTTTTTTTTTTTTCTTTTTTTCTTCAAATTTTAAATGTAAAAATGTTTTTTATTGAAGGTAACCCAAGGGCAGAGATGTCTGTTGTGCTAAAAACATCAACCGCCATTACTGAATTAATGTGACTAATAGCAAAACTCACTGGATTTTATAATGACATTGATGAAGAAACTTGTATTTAATGTGGATTTAAATCGGGAGCTTAAAGACAGTAGAACAATACTCATAGTACTCAAGTACATTTAACATGGTTTTTAGGAAAATTAAGGGGCAAAGTTGATTTTTTTCATCTGCTCTTGACAGACTTAATATATCTATAAATGTTTAAAATAAAGACATGGGCCTAATTTTTTTTTTTCAGCTTCTTAATCGCTGAAAATGAGAACAATTTGGCCCATATCTGTAATCTGCTGTGCATAACAGGATTCCTGTAATTCCTATAACTCCCTTGATTGTCAAGTATAAGAGGTTACTGTCAAAGCATTGCAGTGGTGGAGCTAACTATGGTGTTCGCCTCTTAATGCACAGCTGTGTTGTGACTCAAAGTTACACAAGGAGGCAGCAATGAGCCAGGATATGTGTCTGTTTTTAATCCTGTTGTTCCAGAGGCTGCATGACTTCCTAACTGAATTCAGGAATAGTGACAGTTAACAACGTTGAATATGTCAGAGCACAGCGTCAGGTGTGTGTGAAAAGGCCTGGAATCTTTTTCTCTAAGATTTAAAGAACAAGTCTAATGTTTGACTTGTTTGGCAGATAATGAAAATAAACAGCTTTATGATCTTTTAACACTAAATGCAGTGAATGCACAATAAAAATGAATTCTTCTCCCCTGTTAAAAATCCCTTGTACAGTTTCCTCTGGTGGTCCGATTGGCAGACTATATTGTAACTTGCCTCTGTGACAACACAACAGGTCTATTTTCCACTTGATGGCATGGTTTACCCCATCTGCTGCGTGCTGTCCTCAAAGCTGAATTTGCACCAACAGAGAGTTGTGTTTGGAGGGCTTCAGGGATCGACCAGCATCCTTCTGTTAGCTGTGCTGATCATCATATTGTACCGCTGTGCCTCTGAGGAGACGCCACAGTGTCATTAGTTATAAAGTCAATCTTGAAATTTCAATTCGTAAAGCAACTCACGGTGCACATCATGCAGTAGAAACTCGTATTAAAAAAAAATAAAAATTTAGCAAGTTTTTCTCACATTTTAAACAAGAAGATTCTGGTCAGCATCATGACTTTTCCTCCTCAAAAATAATAAACGATGCAAGATAGATGTTATCCTTGTATCATAATGCATGGGGAATTTCAATTTACTGTAAGACACTTACTGAAATAGACAAATAACTTCTCTCATCTGTTTAATAATTAGAATAAATAACATCTTCAGTGGCCCATCCTTGTTGCTGTTCAGCAGTCAGTGGGTTAAAAACGTTTCAGACTACATTCATCATATAGAACCTCAATTAGCATTGATCTGCAGGGGGGGGAAAGAAACATAGCTGCATTATTATATACCATGGAGCAATTTCTGTTCCAGTGATTGAGTGTATGGGAGGATTTCTCAAACATAGCCGGCCTAACATATTTTGTCTTCCTGTCAATAATCTGGCACTTGTCTAAATTATTGATCAATAGCAACTGATCATTTTATACCTAGGCACAACACTGAAGTTGGTCCTTTTTATTCAGTATGCAGTTTTAGCCCCCGGCAGCGTGTAATATACTGTACTTATTAAAACAAAGAATAAATCTAAGTTTAATCTCTGGCTGCTTTTAAAGTCCTCTCTGACAGAGTAACTTACTGATGCTGTTCAGAGGCTCGTGAGGTTCACTCATGTGTGTTGTGGCGGCTGGTTCACATTACAGGAGCATTGCAATCCTTCTAAAAGAAACGGGTACTTTTCATGGCAGACATTTTGACTTGTAGGTAAAGCACAATCACATTAACGATGATTGTTCTAAGTGTCCCAGTAAGGGACTGTGTGAAAGGTATTGGGGTGGGGAAAGGGGCTGGATTCTATACTTCACTTTAGAAAAAGCAAAGCAAAGCCCTGCCCTGTATTATTACAGGTTTGTTTCGGCACATTTTAGCACATTTTTTCCTTTTTTGAATAGCTGCTAAATGTTATTACAGCTACTGAATGAGAAGCAGCTGTGTGCCTGCTAGATGGATTTGAGCAAATTATTTATTTTGGCCACTTTTTAAATGAATATTAACACAGCATTATAGCAGTATAGTGCTTATAAAAGTCAACTGCCATTTGTCTTCTGTCACAAAGCCTCACAATCACAATCAGACTTGAATGTCAATTGTACTTCAGGCAACCCATAAATAAAACCATATTTTAGTTTGGAAAACCAAGAAAAACAAATATACTTGGGAGCAATTTTCACGTAACATTAACCAACTGAATAATAAAGAATGACCTAACATTTTTAAAGTTATTTATATAATGGCAAAATATTCTTTTCAACTTCAGTGTGTGTACATTTTTTTTTTTTTGTTATCAGAAATTGGTTTATGCCACTTTTCAGCTTCCTGTTAATTAAATGGAGTTCATATAAGGTGGAGAGAGAATTACTGTAGCTGTTCAGATGGGCCCAAAACTGTGTCAGAGATTTTGTTCATTTTCATATTTTTAATTAACAGACTTTTCCTCCCGTCTTCCATCAGTGCATGAGTCTTTCTTTCATTTATTTGATGTAGTTTATCTCCTCCAACCATTCACATACAACCTTATTGGATCCTGTGACTTAGGGATTCGTACTTTGGCCACCAGAGAAGCATAACTAATGACAACATTAAAGTGGCTTTGTGAGCGTGGCCATCAAAATGTTGATCAACCAAGCAAGAAATAATGTTGGGTTTTTAACATCAGCGTGAATAAACATGTAGGATCTGGTGAGCGTAACTGTGAGGATCTCAATTTCGGGAAGAATTCGAAGGTGTTGATGAACTGATGAACAAACTGCCTCTTCAAGGTTCACATGTGTGTCATGGATGTGAGGCTTTAATGAAAACAAGACTATTATGTGGAGATTCAGGCCAAGCGCAGTCGTGTTTTCTGAGTGGAGTGAATGACGATGCCACACAAGACGTCTTCAGGGCGCCGTCTAATTGAAGCGACATTTGAAGCTTTTCTAGGACTCATAACTGTCAGATCCATTAGCATCTTCCTAATTACTGCGCTCCTAACCCCAGACTGGACAGGAAACACACGGTCAGCTAGTTCTGGCCTCGCTAGTTACTCACATAGTTTATGAATGAATAGAGCATCGTGGCGTCATGTGACTCACAACTATTCAATGCCTGGGTGAAGAATGTGTTGGCCCAGTTCTTATTTTAGAAAAAAAAAGTTTTGCGTTTCAGGGTCATTTTGAAAATGTGTTCTCATGCTATTTGATAAAGAGAATTTACAGATTTCCCACAAAGAATATAAGAATGGCAATATTTACAAAAACGCTTTTTGTGGCAGTAATGTCAGGTGGTTAATTGACACAATCATTATCATCACTTGCAAACATGTCAAACATTCATTGGCCCCAGATTCTACAATGTGAGAGTGTTATTATTATTATTATTATTATTTTGATTTGACAAAACTAACCATTTGAAAATGTCACCTTGAGCTCCTAGAGATCATTTTTACTTTTTCAAATGAGCTGAGCTGCTCTACTGTCTTTCCTGTACCTACTACTGCTGTACCCCTCGGGTAACTTACGAAGTGCCCCCTGTTTGAGAATAGCTGTAGTATAGTATTATTATCTGTAGAGGAAGCATATCACTGTACATGGCTATTATTGCATTACTTTCAGAGCAAGTTACAGTGACATTCTACAGTAAATTAAAGGGAAAGGACAGCTTGATACTGTGACTTCAGTTATGGCGTCACATTACTGTTATATCTATGTTTCTGTAGAATTACTGCATTGAATTGTGATTTCACAGTAAAATAACCCATCGCATTACTGTGGCAGTATGATGTTGTATAATTTCTGTAATTCCACAATGCTTTGCGAAGTTCAAACTCAAATTTCCTTTGTAATAATCTCTCCGGCATTAATTTCACAATAAACTACAGTGCAGTATTATATAGTGAAATATCACAGCTAATGACTGTAGAGTGATAATAGTGTAATTTCTTATCAAATAATAAAGTTAAATCCTGGGAATAATTAAGCCCTTAAATTTGCACCCTGGCACTCGCCAATCAGTTAATGATTCACTTCATTTTCTTTACAAGTAATGTTTCTGTTAACCCTTTAAAAAGCATTCTTCCACTTTCTCAGCCTTAAATCCTGCTTTCGAAGAGGTGACCTTCCTCCTGCCAGTTTGCCACCCAGGCGCGAGCCCAGTCCACTTCTGAGCACCCAGAGGCCACGTTTTTCTAGCTATACGCTCAATTTGCCTGCAATATAAACACACTGATTTACCCAATAGAGAATATGTATACAATAAGCATGACAAGGATTCGTCCTGGCAGGAGCATTTTGCCCTCTGTCTAATCTGGGCTGCTAAATTGTAAGTAACTGTGTTGAACTTGTGTCCTCCAGCCAGCGGAGATCAGAGTTCAGCGTTGTGCAATAATCACAGATCACATCTTGTTATGCTTAGCGCACACTGAAAGATGCTAGAGGCCGTCTCGTCGTTTACTTTGTATGGAGACTAAGATCTGATTCAAGACAAAGAAGGACAACCCAGGATTCACTGCACTGTGGTTAGAGGCTTGCATTGTACTCTTTACTGGTGCAGTTTAAATTATAGAAGTCTGTGGATGGGTATTTCTACGGAATGTATAGTGAATATGTCCATTTGTAGTGGGTTATACTATGAAGCCATCATTAGATTAATTTCACCTGAAATAATCAAAAAAATCTAAATAATAGTTGCCTCCACTGTTTTATTTTTTCTGTGCTGCTTCATTGTCCAGAAACACTCACACAAAGGAAGCTCATATTTGACAAATAGAGAACAAACAGCAAAATACGTGTTTAGTACATGTCTCGGCTCGTACATTAATGACATTAACGAAGTTTCCATTAGCACAGCGATCGGGGAAGACAGAGGCGTCCATGCGTAAATCCACATGACTGAATCACTGATAAGAGAAAATGAAACACATCTCTATGGGCCAAGAGGGGCCAGGAAACGCCACTCCAAATTAGCCCGCAGCCCAATTTGTTGTTACTTCATTAACCGACCAGCATCTGTGGAGCAGGGGAGGGAAGTTGTGACCCATCTTTCGCCTAAAGAAAATTCCTCTTCTGCCTTCATTGGCCCTCTGAGAAAAAGAGGTTCCCTGTGCAGAAAGGCAGCTAGGGAGAGGATCGGCATGGCACAAAGTGACAGGAGCTCCAGCCGGCAGTACTGTGCACCAGATGAGTTTCCTCTGGTTGTGAATCCCCATCATAGAATAATATGTAGCATGTCAGTGTGCTAGCAAGGAGAGTTTCATTCCGCTCAGGTCAGACACGTGAGAGCTCTTTTCAATGTTTTTTTTATTTATTTTTTTTTACTCCCAACCTGATGATTTGTTGCATAATGCCCAATGCTGATATTTTCTCTGTGTAAACCATTGTTTCATGGCTCATTCAGTAGTTATCAGATGACCTTAAGTTTTCATATCTCTACCCTTTTCAAAGTGCTTTAGAGTCAGAGTCCTCAGAGTATAGAGTTTCAGATCACGATTTGAAGTGATCCTAGAAAAAGGCTAAAGCAAATGTACATGTGCTCGCTGCGAGAGAGAAAAAATGCTGTTGAAGAAGTAGTTGAAACGTCGAGACATTTTAAGTTCGTAGTTGAAGTACAAAGTCGGACTATTATCTCCCTTCATTAAATAGGAAAAAACATTGAGTGACTGAATTTTAAAGTTGGAAAATATATTAACACACGATTCAAGATATTGAGTCTTAATGATTGTTTATGTATATGTACATATTTATGTATGTATTATGTGCAAACAAATCACTCAATCACACAACAAAAAACGCAAAAACAAATGAAAAACTTAAACTCAGGTATTTGATGAATGCTTTAAAGTCGCAGCACATCAGGCCTGAAGTGGATCAGTGGAGGTTCAGGTGTAGCTGAGGGGCCTTTTCTGCTCTTATCTGCTGATGGACCTGGCTGTCTGGGATGGCTAGTTTCTTATCTTTCATGGCCCACTAATATCCACAGGGAACCAACACCGTTTGGCACCCTGAAATCCTTTTTCCTACACCGGATGTGAAATCAGCTTGGATCACGGGAGGCTTGAGACATGGATACCATATGGCCTCTTTTAATTCTCTGTGGAGTTCGGGCCTTCGGGATGCCCAGCATCTAAATATACACAAGAGAGTTTGACAATATGTGCGAGGACAAAGGCATTTTGGCAGTTTATGTTGTTGTTTGTGGTTACTGGCACATAACTGAGATTAATTAGCATTTTTCCAAACTGCAAAGGTGACTGTATCTGTAGACACTAATGCATAAAACTGAGCTTATTAAGCCATCCAAATTTACATGGAAATGTTATGGTAAAATCATTATCAGATTTCACCTTAAAACAACCCAATAGCTGACAAAAAAGCATAGAAATAAGTATTAATACAATGACTTCATCAGACCAACACATCAAGATTCTTAAATTTACCAAAACATCTGCAGCCATCAGCTTTGAATTGTATTGGAGATAAAAGTTTGGGTTTAAATGTGTAAACACAGATAAAGTACCATTATATCTTTCAGGATTGATTGACAGAGCTAATTCAGTAAACAAAAATGAAAAGGGTGCACTACTGTATCTGGCCAGCTGAGGACATGCTTTCCTCAGAATGGAAAAAAGAGAACATATAGCTTGTAGTTTATAGTCTCACCTACAAACTGTAATCCAGCAATAAGATTAGTCGTTGCACATAGTAAGTACAACAAAAAGCAGTTTAGCATCAACCCAGATAGTGCAAACAGTAGCAAATGTGCATATCAACAAATGTAAAGAATAAACAGTAAAGAGATGAGTTGCAACAAAATAAACAAAGCGACATACAAAAGGTACAGTATGAATGCATGTGGCGATAATGTGTCAGTGATGTAACATGAAACCAACGCAAAATAGTAGAAAGAGTCTGGTTGTGTGATAAACAGCGAGCAGGTAAGTTATGTGTCCAGAGAACAGTACACACTTGAAAAAGGTCAGTTTAATACAATCAATTAAATATATAATTATAATAATAATAATGCGCACCTATTGTTACATGTGGGTGTTTCACGTGATGATTAGCGCACAATACATTTGGTTCTGTAGACTTGTACATGTTGCTTTTTGATATCTTCCAAGTAGTTTAAGTAAAATATTTGCCACCCAGCTCATCACCGGGTGTAGATGAGGACTTTGGAAAGCTGACCCCACACTCTGAAATAACCAACCTTTCCCACGCAGGTGTAATCCGCAGTGAGCTGAACCCACCGCAGCACAATATGTTCATGACGCAGACTGAGAGACCTCCATCGAACTTTCTTTATGAACTAGATTGAGGACAATTTTCCTGCTGAAAGGTGGTCTACCTGGAAGGCCGGGGCTCGCTGCCAGCTGCATGTCATTTCTATCAAATGTGGCCGGGGTCTGTCAATTAAGAAAACACAGGGCAATCTGTGGCTGCTGAAAGAGATCCCCTTGGCCTGCTCCCAGGCTGAGAGACGGCCTTTTGTTCCCAGGCATGTCTCACATACTTTCAGAGCCCAGATAAGCTCAGGCTTCATGAAGCCCTGCTTTATATTTGCCCACTGTAATGTCTCTGTGGGGTCAGGGAATATGGGGTAGCACTGTCGGAGAAAAGGTAATATCCCCCCCTCCCGCACACACATTATGGGGTCAGGAATAGAAGCCACAGGTTAGGTGGTCCTGAAGCCTGGCCAGGGGACTTTTTCGCTGAATAATCCCCTCCTCCCATATGCCCACCCTCGATCCTTTTCTACCTCTTTTATGCCCGTAAACTGAAAAACAAGCAGGCAGCTTTAGCCGTTTCCTGAAAAAAAATCGCATGAACAGGTATACTCTATTCCTGGATCTGCCAGTGTGGGGGAAAGGGAATTTGTTTTAGTACCAGCCGGACCACCCACAGACAAGTAAACAGGTACATCAAGGTGGGTGAAATTTAAGTAGAGGGGGAAGGGGAGGTCTGAGGCTGAGGGGACGGGGACCTCTCCATGGCTTGGCGTCGTGGTTTATCATAAAATATGTCTTGTAAGAGGACAAGGCTTAAAAGGCAAATACCAGGCATTCTTTTTACAGGCTACTCTTACCTGTATCAGATATATGTCTAACTTAAACAGAACAAATGTATAGGTTGTGTAAGTTAAGTAGGTGCATTTTCATGATTGTTTGCTCCTGTTTCAAATCTTTGCGATATTTTATAAGTTTGAATATATTTAATTTCTTATAATCACACTGATAAAGCTATCAAGTGATGTAAATCACAAGTTGCAGAAGTAATGTTTAATGTCCAGACTAGGCCTGGTTCCATTGGATAGGCCTTATAGTAGCATACATTATATGGGCAAAAGTATGTGGACACATACCTTAGAATACTTTAAATCTGGAGCTGTTTTTTTGTGGTTTGGGAAAGGGTTTCCCAAGAAGAATCTAAGGGGACACAAGATTACTAAAGTGATAAGAAAGCGATAAAATATCACACAATGATTTTTTTTGTGGGAAATACTAATAATGTATAATAAATGACTATTAATTAATTATGTTTTGGTGTCGGACTGTTGGTCGAACAACAGCCCAAAACGTCCCTTTGTGCTCTGTCATTTGCGTTTTTCACAACTTTTTTTTTTTTTTTACATTTCATAGACTAAACAATTAATCGAATTGCAGACTAATCCATAATGAAAATACCAATAGTTACAGCCCTGTAACCAAAACATCAGTTTCCGACCTCACTGATGCTCTTGTGGCTGAATGCAGCCAGCTTCCAAAATCTTGTGGAAAGACTTCTCAGAAGAATGCCTCTTTATTATTATCTTTTTTTTATTTTATTCCTCGCAGATAACACGTTAATATGGCAATGAAGTGTTGAATGTTGAATTTCATTGATATGTACAGCTATTTGCATTATTTCTTATTTTTCTCTTCAATGTTCTTCCACGCAGTCCTTTCTGCAGCCATTGTCAGCAAATTGCCCATGCAGGAGTGAGGTATTTAACGTCCAGTCTGGGTGTGGTTCCATTAGATAGCTTTAAGACCATGCTGAGTGCTCTTGAAAATTAGTTTTTTGGCAACTTCCTAGGATGCACAGTCTCCCAGCAAGCCACCAAGGCTTTGTCAAGACCGCTCTGGTTTAAGCTTGCAGCTTTTCAAGCCTCCCATTATGCCTGACTCAGTCGGGCAGAAAGCAAAAGAGCCTTTTCTGCAGTCATGTGGGCATACTGGCATTATACACAGTTCAGTATTAGATATTTGTGAGTCATATAAACAGAAGGGAGGGCACTGAGGCTTCATGAAGAAAAAAAAACTTTATAATTGGGGAGTTATATAAGTGTCTAAATCCTCCTTCAGGGATTTAATTTTTACCCTATTGTGTGTTTTGAAAAGCAGGAAGACCTCACAGCAGAGGTGACAAATCCTCTGACGTAGAAATCACTGCAGTACAGTTTAAGGACTGTAAATGAAGTCCTTGTCTCCAGGTGAGGTGTAGTTAACTGCCTCCTTCTTTATTTAATATTTTGCAATATTTACCTTTAACCAGCCAATTTCTCTTTATGTGAGTGTCAATGCACAGACATATTGGATGTTTTAACTCAAAGCAGAAACTACTTTCTTCTTAAAATCTTTACCAAAAGGATCCAGAATTAATATAAAAACCAAAACAAACACAGAAAAACTTACTGGAGGAACTGGACAATTTAGGCTATATTTCAAATGTATCTATCCTACCTCTTCTCCTGAAATCGTCACACTTTTCGAGTCTCATTTTAGACATTCAGGTCTATTTAGCCTCATGCACCCTTGTGTAGATTTGTTATGGTTCTCTTCTTCCTTCTGTAGCCTCCCCCCAATTATAAACTGTATAGATTTCCCCATGGTGACTCCCTGTCCTCTCTTCACATCTACAGTGTGTGCATGTGTGTGTATCTGTGTGCTGGTTGTGTGTTCGTGTGCACGCATGTGTGGCTCCCTGTTGGCCCAGATGCTGGGGTGTGTACAGTGTGTAAATCTGGGGCTAGTCGGGTCGCTCAGGCATGACCTGGACTATGTCGGGCCTTGTCTTCCGAGCGCCTCCAGCAGTGTTCCCCTCCTCAGCTCCAACCAGCCAGCCTCACAAACAAGGATTTAGGTCCCCCCCCCCCCCCCCGCCCCCGCCCCCCACCTGCATCACCCAGTGACTGGGAGTCACTGCCTCTGATGATCTGTGGACGTTATTTTTAAGATATTTACCAGTGTTGTTTGCAAAAAAAAATCTATCACGGTAACTAGTTTTGTTGTAACACCCCAAAATTCCCAACATTTTTTAAAGCGGAAACAAAATTTGTTGTATATTTTAATCCCACGTTTTTTTTATAGTGCTTTCGAAATCCCCAAAAAGTTTGTCATAGCACCACTGTGCTGTCAGTTGCTATAACAAAATCTGAAAAAAGAATAAAGAGAGAATTCCAAACATTTATGTTAATAAATGTTCTCCTAACAAAAATGAACGTCTGTTTGTTTATGATACGTGAAACCTGCAGAGCCTAACTTGAACCATAGGCAAAATATCCTTGACCTTTACCAGACCTTTACCTTTACCAGTTGCAATGCACAGTTATTGTCCAGCGCGAGAACTGTACACATTGGACATAAAAAACTAAAACCCATTGTCATCGAACATATGGGGTTTTGCAGAATCATTCAGTATTACCTTGGATGTGGGCAGTAATGCCTTTGTTGTAGCTGTGATGAGCAGCTGACAATAGTCCTTATTAGTCCATAAGACGGACAAAGTTAGTCCAGCCTTCACAAATGATGTGGACAAGAGACAACAACATGTTTTATATGCTGTTCCTGATCCAGCTGTGGTGCTGTTAGCAGTTCACTCACAGAATCCATCCTCCACCCTCAGTGACAGGAAACAGAACAAAAAAAAGTTCTTGCTTTACATCACCTATGTGCTGATATAGGCAGAGGCAACTCAGGAAGTTTCTCAAGTTCAGCTGTTTTTTTCTTTGTGATGTTGTGTATGAATAATCAAAATTGTTTGACGGTTAGGCATATAGGGTTAGTCTTAAAGGGACAGTTCACCCCAAAATCTAAAATACATATTTTTCCTCTTACCTGTAGTGTTATTTATCAATCTAGACTGTCTACCTTCTCTCCAATAAAATGGAATTAGATGACACTCGGCTTGTGGTGCTCAAAGCTTCAAAAACATAATAAAAAAAAAAAAATCACAGCAGCATTTTTATTATTTAACGTTAGCTAGCTCAGAGAACTAGCTAGCCGCACAGCTCAGCCAAGGAGGAAACCATTAATGTTTAGATGTCACAAGCACGAGCCTCTCATCCATGAGTAGATGCACGCTTCCTCCCACGCCGTGATGGTACACCACGGTTATAGTTCGGTAGAAAGAAGATAGCTCCCACATGAAACTGCTCACAACAAGGTGTGTAGATTATCTTGAGTAACCGGGTCATGATTTCTGGCAGGAGACATTGCTGTTCCATTGAGTGCCATCTAGCGCCATTATATTCGACAGAATGCAGACATCTCTACGCCTGATATTTCTAACACTCAGCAACTCCCACCAAAACAATCTGGATTGATAAATAGCACTACAGTTAAGAGGAAAATTATATTTTTTGATTTTAGGTTGAAATATCCTTATTAAATTTAATTGGTTTAAAACTACAGATGATTGGATTAGAGAAGGCCTAACAACATATACTGTACTTTGAGTCGACTCATTTTTATGTGCACACTGTTTATTAGTCATTTATTTAGCCTTTTTAATTTTTTTTACAGGCGCTCCCTCACTTCTACAAATACCACCACACTACTCGCCCTTCAGGGAGTGCAAAGGCCTGTCCTAGAACAGGCGTACCAGTACAACATTTACATGGTGCCTCTGAAATCAGATTATGTATGGGTTCAATTGACTTAATGGATTTGAAGAGACTAGATCCTATTAATGAATAGGCTGCCCTACGGCACTGCCCCAGCCAATAGCAAGCTAATCTGCCATGCAAATTAAATCCTGCCTCAATATGCCTGCCTGTTTAATGCGATCCATTACACAGTTTCACTTATTTATATATACTATTATAAAAGAATAGGCTTATAAACAAACCGAGGGAGGGGTTTGTTCTACAAATGGTGCTGTGCTGGCTTGTTTCCCTGCGCAGTGGCCCCGGGGCCGGTGGAGGGAGCAGTGATGTTCACTGCCAGTCACTGACAGTGGGGCTGCCTGTGTTGTAGAAAATATGGAATTACCCTCACAGCGCAACTGTGACTGATCAGTCCACCTTTAGTTATCACTTCATTTTACCTTACAGTTTTTCCTGCAAACATATTCATTTATGATATAATTCTCTGTGTTTTACATTGCAGGACGTGGAGCTTTCTTTCTGAGGTTATATAATGCATCAAGAGAATATGTTGAGATTTGATCGGTTACCGGTATTTGAAACATTTCATTTCCCGTACCTCTTATTCACTCCAGATTCACCACTTTCAGCCCACCGTGCTGCAGGGAGATAAATGATTTGTAGGCTGTGTGCGGAGTTTATTCAAAGTCATAATCTGGCACATGATCACGCTGAAGGCTGAGCGGGACGTCTGCTGAGGAACTCCGGCGCTTCCAGCCTCTTCAGTTCTGCCAGGCTCTTCATGCCTGGTTACCTTAGAGCCTGCTTTGTTAGTGTCAGAGGTAATAGGGGTCGGGGAGAGGCCAGATTTCACCTGACCTCTCCTGAAATATTACAGCCAGGTTTACTTACGTCAGAGCTGGGCAGCCCTGGGAGGATTCCAGCGGGGGTTAGGGAGAATATTGTCAGAATCTGATGAGGGGTTTTCCACTGATGAGGTTAAAGCATTGCTCTACAAGTATAATTTCAATCAATCCCCTGCATTGTATAGCCTAAACATGTTCCCTTGCAGCCTGTAGACTCATGTAGCACTGGCCTTACTGAGGATGAAAGTCTGATTCAATCTGGTTCAACCACTTTCA
The DNA here is from genome assembly GCA_943593645.1 of Bovichtus variegatus. Lineage (NCBI taxonomy): Eukaryota > Metazoa > Chordata > Actinopteri > Perciformes > Bovichtidae > Bovichtus > Bovichtus variegatus. The sequence continues at coordinate 11,481,088 of CALSCE010000091.1, read as the reverse complement.
GAGCATACTTCAGCACAACTGGCTTTTTTGAGCAAAATTGAAATAGACGTGAATTGAATATTTTCTGTTTATCTGACACGGGTTCCCTGACAAATATAAATAAATAAAGCCTTCCCAATGCAGGTATGCTTGAGTGTGTGCACCTCATTTCAAGCACAATTAACTTGAAATGGAGTGCTGCAGGATCAATAGTCCCCATTTGATCCAGGGGGGTCTGTCACTCCATGGAAATGGCACACATATGGTAATACAGCCAGCTTAACAACAACTTAGAGGATTTACTGTTGCCATTTTCAGGCCAACATGAATAACAAACAGTGGGCCACTCTTGGGAGCCATCTTCTTTTATCTCAGCTTCAATTAATCTTAAAGAGAGATGCCATTTAAAGCTAATGAACAGGGGGTAAAACTAATGCATATTGATACCAAGAGGTGAAAGCATCAGATTGTCTGTAATATTCAGAGACATATAGGAGGGGAGTCATGTTGCAGAATCCGTCGCTATAGGCAGTCTGGCTATAGTAGCTTGCCTCTGAACACAACATAAAAAGATAAATGAACACTGAATGACCCTGACGTAGCCCTGTTCCTTCCTCATATAAATAACAAAAAGCAGAGCGAATAAAGCAGACTGTGCCGGGGACAATTCCCCAACGGGTGCTTATATGAAATTCAACTTTCAGTCGTTCTCCCTGCTCAGAATGTGGCATTTATTTGCAGGACTCTGTTTCAATTTAAAGGGAATGGCAGCTGAAGGAGGCACAGGGGACAGTGTCTCATCACCGCCACTTACCACTCTTATAGGCCTGCTGCCGGGGAGGAAAACCTCAGCAGGCAGCTCCACTTAAACAGTGAAGACCTCCACCAGTCAATGTAATGTGCAAGGCTCTGATAGCCTCATATTCTCAATCCTGTTTGAGTGTGTGGGTGGTTGTTGGAGTGCGCACGCGTGTGTGTTTGTAGCAAAATGGTGCACACTGAGAGGTTTTTGTAACGTTTCATACGTTTCAGGGTTTTTGATATGTGGTCTTTAACCACAACTAAGAAGAATTAGACAAAAAAAAAAAAGTTAGAGATAATGTATTTGTAAACGATCAAGGGGATCAAGTAAAAAAAATATATATATACATTTACAAGTTAATCTCCCATGTCTCAAACAAAAGTTAAATCCTATTATTATAATAATAATAATAATAATAATTATTATTATTATTACTATTATTATTATTACTATTATTATTATTACTATTATTATTATTATTATTAATAATAAGGCAAAATACCACTCTCATACCTGTCTTTTGAATATAAGGCTACAGCCTGCAGGGGGCTAGCCTAGCTTAGCACAAAGACTGGCAACAGTGGGAAACAGCTAGCCTTCCTCAGTCCAAGTGTAACAAAACCTCCTGCACCTTTAAAGCTCACTGATTAAGGGTTATAGCTTGTTCTTACCTTTGGAGACATGACTTCGTACACACATACTCATCGTCATCATACAACTTTACAAACATTACGAAAACGATGTCTGATTATTTTACACCTAGGAATAATCTCTCACCATAATATCCTATTGCAAAATAAACTATGACCCATTTTAGAGAGCTTTTAAAAGGTGATTTCAGAGCTGAAAGAGAATGTCCTATAAGTAACATGATCTGATGCTAAAAAAACAAAATTAATTATCTTGTATTTTCACCCCAGGAGTCGCTGAGAAACCAGACTTACTAAAACAGTGTGACTTCCTGCCCAAGGACGTTCCCGGGACCGTTCTTGAAAAGACGGCATACGGACGTTCCTCGCCCAAAGGGTTAATGTTGATGAAAAACAAACAAACATGTCCATAAATAGGTGCTTTCCCTGGAAGAAAGACTTTATATGCTACGAGCTCATTTGAAATTCAGCTGAATGTCTCACACAATGGTCGAACATACAGGGCTGACGACGGGGGGTAAATTAGAGCTCGGAGATGAATTATCAAACACTTAAAAAAAAAGCGAGGCTGAGCCAAAGGGAAACAGAGCACAGATGATATTGGCAATGGTTTTGGAGATGCTGTTGTCTTTCTGGGTTAAGTCAGTCTGTCTTCTGATTTGTTTTATTCTCTTGTTTTCATGCTTCTGGCTGCTGTAATGCAGCGTGTCATGAGTTGTTTAAAGCCGAAACAGTAGGAAAATGAATGGTTTATTTCAAAATCTATTTCTCAGCAATCAACAAATCAAATGCGAAGTCACATGAGCTGACAGCGAGACCAGTGAAATGGCAAAGGATGTGTCCATCCCCCACCCCCACTCTCGCTCCATCCTGCGCTCTGTGTTCCAGCGATATTCATTTTGATTTCAATTAAAGATCCTGAGTGTGACTCTTGGAGAGAAATTGCCTGCCTTTAATTAGGTAGTCTAAGTTCATGGAAGCAATTGTTGTTTCCCCAGCACTTTCAATTTGATGAGCCAAGGACTCCCATTTTATAGCTATGAATGAATATGGTTTCATACCCCTCAGGTTCCTTGTCCTGCTAACTGTCTTGCAACCAAACAGAGAATATTACTTGTGTGTTTCTCATTAGTGGTTGGGGTTATGCTTCTATAGGAGTGTGTGTGTGTGTGTGTGTGTGTGTGTGTGTGTGGACTGCAGGTGGACTCCTTCATCTGTGATGAAGAGGTCAGTAGCTGGCTCAGACCACATGGTGCGGTGTGCAGGCCGCTGCCCGCTGGTCAATAATCTATTACAGGACATCCCTGCTCCTCCTCTATATGACTAATGCACTGCACAGAGATGCTCTCCCAGAGGTTAATGCGGCTCGGCTGACCCCGGTCCCCTCTGACAAACACTGTCAATGCTCGATTCAGAAAAGCTCTTCCTCAGCCAAATATCTGGACGGTCCACCCAGAAGGTTGCTTGAGGGGTGTTCAGGGATTCACATGTGAGTCCAAACGTCCAGTTATATGCCAGTATAGCTAATTGCCAAGTGCATTTGCTTCCAGGGATGATCCAATAATCTCTTTATCCAAATGCACAACTGATTTTAGGCACCACATCCAAACCAATAGCTTTAGTAACAGTGAATAACTAATTTTCTAATGCTTTATAGAACAGCTTTATATAAACTATTAAGAAAAACTACTTAAGGTTGCCAGGTTGTGGCTGTGACACTTGATTTTCCTGTTTAGCTCTTTACTTTCATGAAGAGTCCTCTAATGGACCATTCAACCTTTGCCCTTTTTTTTTTTTTTATCAGACTTGATGTATTACTGTAAGAACCTTTAATTAATTCCTTTTATTAACATGACTAATTATAGATGGCTTTCTCACTTTTGCTGCTGTCTTATTGGAAAGTGAGAAATCTGACCCTTTATTAATGACTTTATAATTGGCTCAACAGACAGAGATTTTTCACAACCTGGCAACGCTAATGTTGTTGTTATTAATGACTTAAAACTGTTCTATAAAGCATTATTCAATTATTTATTAACCCTGAATAAATCCATTAGTTACAACCTAAAAGCCCTTTATAAAGGGTCATTCATTAGAAAGAGTTACCAAAAGTTATTTTTGGGTGAACGATGCATTCATGAGACACTGTGCTCTACTGTGTCTGAATGCAGCACTAAAAATAAGTCAGATGGGGCATGAAACCAAAGCAATCAGATGATCAGATAACACCCCAGGTTTGCTTAATGGGAAGAGAAAACAAAGATGAACTGTAACGGGTATTTAGTGTTCAATCACTTTTGGTTCTACCTCCAAATAAAGTGTCTTAGATAATCAGGCTGCTAAACTGCTAGCTTGTTTACAACCTGTCCGATCATCTGAGCTTGGATCGCAGCAGTGGTGAGTTCAATGCATCATAACAAGTAGACTTTATGAAATAATCAAAGTATCTTTTGATTTGAGTGCGTTTACATCCACATTGGATGAACCGTGTAGAAATTGTAGCCATTCTTACACATAGCATAAATACACAGTAGTCCACCAATTTTAGGACACAGAAAATAAAGTCATCGTATTTGGTATTTGGTGTCAAACTCTAAATATGAAGCACAGACATTAGTTAAACCCTTTACTGTCTGATCATAAAACTCTTTGGATCCTTGTTATTGCATTGTCGTATAGTGCCATGTGGATGTAAACAGCCTCAAAACTAAAGCTAAACGTCAGCAATTTAACCTCACAGTCATTATTTCATTTCAAATCCAATGTGCTGGAGTACAGAGGCGACACAAGGACAACCACATCACTGTCCTCACTCCACTGTACCTGTCAGGTAATACGTGACTACACTCTGCTGTGATTGTGTCTGTTTTTTGGTCTGAGAGGTTTAAGGTACCTCACAGATCTCTCGATTGGACCCTGATGGGAAAAACATCATGTTATTCTGACAACCCTCACTTTCAATCAATTTATGCCACAAATTCTTAACTCACATTCACTCAAGCATTGCCTTTGGCCTTGTTCCTCCATTTCCTTTTCCCCTTGTTGGCTTCTCCATCCTCTCTCTTTCTCCGTCAGTTCAATAAGCAGCAATTACTTGTCACATCCTTAGAAAAATCCTCCCAAACTTGGCTTTTTATCATCTAGTTTGCACTCAGGGATATTTGCGCTGTTGTTATGAGCCTCATAAATGAATTGGATGATACTTTGTGAACATTGTGCATATACCATAAAGGCGATGTCTCTTTGTTTCACTGTGCTGTTTTAACATATCACCTTCTGTCTCGGCAAGAAGCTGTCATTTGAAATTCTAGCAGCAGGTCTTGTCTGAGTCGCGATGAGGACCATTGGCAGGCCTCATGTCTGCGTGTGGAGCAGAAGGAAATTAGCCGCACCTGAATGACAAGGCAAAGGCTCCCACCCCCAGAGGGACTGTGATCTACACACAAACTCCCTTTTAATAGACTTACACCTCATTTGGCCTCTAAAGCTTGTTGAAGGGTCCCTGAGGACGGGGAGGGGGGAGGCGGGCCCCTCAGAGGTCAGCCCCGCTGCTCGCTGTAAACCAGCTGCAGTGAAAGGGAGAGCTTGATTAGATGGCCATTCACACCCAGAAGGGGACCGCACTGGAGGGACAATGCCACATTTTCCCTTGCAAAACAACAGGGACATTTTGTCTGGCCTGTCGCGGGTAATATCTGTGATGTTGTGGAAGGCTGTTTGAAAAGCTCAGAGGAGACCGAGTGATGCATTGACAGACGACTGGATGTTCAAACTGCAGTCCTCTCTGTTTACACACACAAAAAAAAAATCCATGTATCCTGGTGGGTTTGGAGGAGGTCAAATTGACATAATTCTCTGTTTAGTTTAATAATGTTTAATATTATTTTAGATATTGATGGATATCTGCTATATCGGTATAGATCGATATAGTACTGCAGTACGGATCTGTGCTTCACACAGAACACGAACCGCGGTCTTCTGGGTAAAAGTCCCATATTTGCGGGGACCTAGATTAGAAACGTATTTGATTGTTTTCGGATGTTATCAGGTAGACCCCCATAAAACAGTAAATTGTTGTTTTTATGCTTGAGTTTTTGTACTGATTAAAGAAACTAGATACAGTGTGTTATAAAGTGAGCTTTAGAGCGGCAGGTAGTCAAAAATGTTCACCTTTAGACAGAGCAAGGCTACGCTGTCTTTGTGCTAAGCTAAATTAGCCGGCTGCAGGTAGCTTCACATACTGTACTGACTTGACAGTGTTTTCAAACTTCTCATCGAACTCTTGGCAAGCAAACACATTTCCCAAAATGTTGAACTGTTCCTTCCATCTACTCAAGGGCCTTAAGGGTTTGAAAGACTTTTGAATTAGAGTTTCCCTTTAAATTAAAGCAGAAATAATCTTTTTTGGACTATTTAGTAACCCAATCGCTAAATGTATTTGAAATCCATGAATCCTAATATCTGAATTACAGCCAGAACGCATGCATTCAACCCTGACGCTCATTTTACTGAATACACATTTAATGTATGAAACATTCGAAATTAGTTAACTTATTGGTTGAGAAAGTCAAAATAAATGTCCTGTCAGCAGCTGAACAAATACCTCAGCTTAAGTTTACTCATTCTACACTTTCTCTACATTTTACCTTCCTTTTCTCTGCTCCTCATGCTTGTGTGCTTACACTGGTCTGCAGTGTATTTCAGCAGCTAAAGAGCCTCACTTTAGTGTAATAATACCATGTTCTCTGTCCAAGCTTCAGACATAATATGAATTAATTTTGGCTTATTTGAGCGTCAAGGGTTCTCAGCTTCTTGTAATTGGTGAGATGAACCCTGTGATCTGGAAATCAGAATAAAGAGTAAGGTGAGTATCATTATTTCTTTTTTTTTTAAAGAAAAAGGTGCAGGTAATAAATAGCTAAACAAACAATTTGCCAAGGCTACATTCTACCTTAATAAACTAGAGTTGTTAATACACATTGTTTTAATTAGTATTCAATACATTATTAACGTTGAAAAATAATTTATTTTGGGAGATAAAAAGTGTACTGTCTGAAAAAATGGCGTCATGGTGTTACTTCTGAGTTGGGTTTCTAAAAAATAAACCCAACAGCAACTATAATTGTCGACCGCCGAATATGACACACGATAAACTGGGAATTTTGATTGTGTTCGTGTTCCTAGCTCGATGCTCTCACTGTCTGTTTTTTTTCTTTAAAATTCATTCAATGACATCCAAAAACATTGATGGTTAATTATTTCTGAAGAGGCTTTTTGCATAGCTCCTGTATCCCCGGGTTAATTCAGAAGCATTCCCTTATCTTCCCAGGGGTATGGAGTTTGCATTTTAAGTGAGGCACAGCACAGACACTCAGCAGCATCTTAACTTCCTAAGTTGAAGTGTGGCTGGGGTTAAGTGGTCCCTATGCTCACAGCACCTATCTCAGCCCAAACATGACAGCTGGGGACTGTTGCTATGGAAATCAAACTCCCCCTTCTCCCTGCCCGTCCACCCCCCACTCGACAGCATGAAAATGCCCCAGACTGCTCATTTGAGACCATACAAGTCCTCCTCCTTCTCCCCGTGTTAACAAGTCAACTTTTCTGTTGTTCTGCCCTGTTTCAAACGGGGTTTATTGCAAATGGAAAATGGCTCGGGGTGCAATCGGGTGCTTAACGGTGCTCAGCTTGGCTTTGCAGCTGGAAAATTTCCTAGAATGGGCTCCAGTAAGCTGGCTCGAGACGGAGACTGAGAAATTGCTTGCGTAACAGTCGTCCTCATTTTTAAATAACCATCATAGGAATGTAATGCAAGCACATAGTCTTTATTGGAAAGATCATAAATGTGATACAAAAACACAAAAGACCAGCCAAACCAATTTAAGTGCGTCCATTGTTTCTACATAGATTATAACTGGTTGCCATGTTCTGTAAAACTGGGATGCATTGCCCCGTGTTGCATAGCTGAGTTTCTGTCAGTGATACCTTTTATTTTGAAAGGAGCTGCACCGTACAATCCAATGGGGCTAAAACATCATTAATCCCATGCCAGTGACAATCACACCTTCACATCATGTCTCTTGTTCTGTAAATATGAACTGCTGACTGGGAAAAAAATGTTCATCCCACTCCTGTCGGTAACTGCAGGAAGGATATGTGTAACTCTCAGATCTTCCACCTGCATGGTGTCAGGAACTTTTGCCTCAGAAGTTGTAAACCTAGCAAGTCTAAGTCAAATAGAAACTAAACAAAATCAGTTATATGAAGAAGTTTATGAGGCGAAGATTGTTAATGCTCATTTTTTCAGGCTATACCAACAGGATGACAGGGATGAAATACAAAAAGTGTCAACAATTCAGCCATTTGAAAGATGTTATGTGAAGGCTTTAGTTTTAAACAAGTTTAAACCTTAAACCTTGGTCCTATGATTACTCGTTTTAAAATCAAGAGTAACCATTCATACACAAGTCACAAAGAAGTGTTTTTTAAGGAATTACTCTTAAAGTCAACCATTTAAAGTTTCAAACTTGTGGTATAAACACTGTTTATTACCCAAGAAGCTGCATGAAAAAAAGTGCTGGAGGAGCTCCGTAACATCGCCACCATAAATAATTATCTGCTATACATTTCATCACTCCCACTCCTTTCCTGTCTCGATCAATCCTGAGCCGAGGAGCCTTGCATGCTGCTGTAAAATGACTGGAAGCTGATGGATACAGTCCCCAGCAGAGCACGTGACCTGTTTCCATCGGCGCTTATGGCACCACATTTAATCTAAATGTAGTCCCTGACAACGGGATGATCCTCGCTTGGCTGTGTGCGATCTTTGTAGTTGGATTTTCACTATATACAGTATATTTATATATATATATATATATATATATATACATATATAATTATATGTTCTTACTTGTGGTTGTTATTGTGAAAATGGACAGATTACACCATTTGTTTTCTGTCATCTTGGTTCAAATGGTATAACCTGAGCATCCAGAGAGGTTCAGTTCAGGCTTTAGTGTATATTATTTTAAACTCCCATGCTTTAAAGTTGTGAAAGTTGTATGAGTGGTGGCTGTAAAGATGCAGGTGGGAGCTGACCAATCCTGTGCCAGCTCTTCTCCACTCAGCTCCTTTCTCCAGGGCAAAGCGCTGGCCTGCTGAGAGCACACATGAGCGGTCCACGGAGGAAGCCCCCCGCCCCCCCCGACAACTCATCGCTCTTGCAGTGTGTTGGCACTGTGAAGGGTAAACTGGGCTGATCTGTGGGACAGGCGGGGAGGGCACAGGAGAGCAGCCTTCCCACCGGAGCCCCAGACCAGCACACTCAGATTAGAGGAAATTTGTTCCACAATATTGTGGCCTCCTGCTTTCCAAGGCTGGGCCCGCACAGACGGCAGAGGCAGAGATTTGGGCGGTGGCCAAGCCTTTTCGTCGGGCTCCTCGTTCGCGCCACATGTGCCGAGCTCGACTCCCCGCTGATCTTTCTAGCTTTATAGCCTCCCTGCCTGATGGAACAAATGCTACAGCGCAGAAAATAAACTTATCTCATTTGGATGACAACACATTCCCCCAGGTTATAATGTTGCACCATTTTGAAAAGGCAGACAGGGTCAATTGTACATTTCCAGATCAACTAGGGAGTCTTTGGCTGTGGAAATGCCTGTCTCGCCACATGCCTGACAGCGAATTTGGAACAATTTTCCTTCTTGACTCTCTTGGTGTTTAGTATTTCTCTTGAATGAAGCTAAATGTATATATTCTTCACAGATATTTCACTTCTTCTTTTGGTAAACAATAGAAACAGAGGTTTTTTTTTGAATACGTCTGTTTCAAACCATTACATCAGCCACTGTTTTTGTGTGGAGGATGCGTGACATGATTGATGACCTTAGTAGATTATCCCCAATACAAAAGCCATCATTGAACAGCAGGGCTGCCATTGTGTGTGGGATGCCTCCCATTGATTTAAGTAGTATATTTTCATGATCTATAAAGAGGCCAGCTGGAGAGAAAATTGTTTGCTCTCAAACATTTAGTGTCTATAAGCCATCACACTCATGATTAGAAAATTATTATTAGTCTTTGATCTCCTTTATGTTTTTCTCTTTTCTGGAACACGTTTACATCCTTGCTACACTTTATTGGTTACAAGTGAATTAAGTTAAATTAACACCAAATTACAAAAAACACATTTTCTCACTTGCTCCAGTGATATATTCATGTAGATAGTCTCTTCAACCCTTTTTTTCCACCAAAATATGCGTCTATTTGTAGTTTTTTTTTCATACTTATTCAATTTCTCTTTCAAACTCCTAAAACAGAGTTTGTGATGGAACAGAAGAAAGACTGACGAAGACGCTTTTGAATGAAGAGTGTTTAACGGTGATCAGCTAGGTTTCTGTCAATGGAGTCTGGTGGCTTTGAGGAGAACATATTCATTTTATACTTTGTTTTGTAAGTAATAAATTAAAATAGTTGTCCAAATCCCTGTTGATTTTATCTATTATTTATTTTACTTAAACGTGCGTCACATAACATAGTGCCGAAAAAGTGGAGAAAGGTACCATGTCCTCCCGGATGTCACTGTCGATTGGAGCTGGAGACGATAAATACCGTGACTACTGCAGACTAATTCGTCCAGGGGATGAATGCTGATTCAAACTTTTCCCACTAAAGATAAAAGCCAGATGTTAGCGTGTGTCTAGTGGCAAAAGGGCTTTAGATTGCCTCAACCCCAATACAAAGGGGATGAATGGGATTTAATTTGTGGACCTAATAACATTTAAACAACACTATCTCCTTCAAAATATGCTTATATAACACCTGAATGATGTGATTTGAATAAATGAATCTAAGTAGGAATCAACCTGCAGAGGAGCAGCAGTTTTTCTACGTCCTTTCTTCTGGTCTCTTCAGCCAGTCCTCCCATTCATTCCTAAATAACTCTCTAATAGACCTCTTCTGTCCACGGAGGAGCTATTAACCACAGATTTGTTTTCATCTCTCTGACAAGCCGAGAGAGGAGTGTGCTTACCACACAAAAGAGCCCAAAAGAGCCATGAAACAAAAATGTGAATAAAAGGACTAGAGGATATCATTATATACAAATTAATTCTCTCCTGGGCTGTAGCTGCCCTGTCCTTTGGCTAAGAATTGGACTGTCTTAATTGCTTTATCGCTTAGCCGTGTGCTTCCCAGCAATCAAGTGGCTTCCATTTAATTCAAGTGCCACCAAGATGGGGAGAAAGTGGCCTCTCCCTGGCCCTGGAGCATAATAGACAGTGGAGAGTGAGGATACACCCTCCAAATTGGAAAACACTGGACCATAGATTAACAGAAATGAACACCATTAGCCTGGCGATGAGGAAATCATTTCCCCCCCTCAGGTGTTTTGGATGGCACAGTCAGACTGTGGCTACGATGGCAACTCTGGGTGATCCAAATCTTTTTTTAGTTGACCCTCATGAATATTCAAGAGCCAAGGGATTTCAGACGATGTTTTAGTATCAATTTACAGTTTTAATAAAAATCAGACAAGGAGTTTTGTCAAGAATAATCCTGATTAAAGAAAAAAAAAAACATTAATTAAAGGAGGTTTCTCATCAACAAATATGTTTTTCATGCAAGTCTACTGGGAAATACTATAAGGGACAATTTTATCTAGAAAACTCACTTTCCTTTTTTTAATTATTGCCTTATTATCCCAGTTTACACTCAGAGTTATATACAAGTTTTTTGCAAAGTGAGACATTTAAACTTTAAATGAACAAACAGTAATGTCTAGTCGCATTTGTCTCCGACTACAAACTTTGTGATAACAAGCTCTGGAATAAAAACACAAGGACAGGATGTAGTAGACTGCTAATTCATTTTACATGCAAATAAAAAAACTGAATGGCAGTATACGTACCTGGTAACAACATATTGATATTATGTCTCCCACAAGTTCATCCTAACAAGCTCCACAAAACATTACATACTATTAAAATAAAGAAGTGACTAATAATAAATTAAATTTACAGTATTAATAGCAATTTATGTCTAGTACTGGTAAGTGGAATTGTTTTTCTACAGTAGAAATCAGTGCTAAGGTTAGCACGCTAACCTAGCTAGCGTCCACATTCTGACTGGTAGCTAGTTAGCCCGAGTGGCATTCAAATATAAGAGCATATTTTGTCTTTCCTTGACTGTTGTAAAGAGAGGCCTTAAATCACTGTTGGTTAATGGCTGATGTTATGGTGGATGGTTGAAAAAGGGGGCAAAATACTTTCTATAAACATTCATAGCAACACTGGGCCCTCAGAGTCTACCGCTAACATGAGAAGAAAAAAGGGGAAAAACATTCACAATCGCTGCAGAATCAATATAGTTTATATTTCCTTGCAGTAAAAAAAGAGAGATTAATTAAATTTCTCTACAGGATGCATGTTTCATGGCAGCACTCTGATGTGTAGATGTTCTTTTAATAAAAACATAGCAGACATCTGCAGACATGAGACTGTTCACTGATCTTGATCAGCAAAGGCTGTTCTCAACACTTCTGCAGCGCCGGAGATGGAAATGAATGACAGGTGCATGAAATAAAATCCCTCATCACCGGGAGCTTGCATTTTATTTTTAGACATGGCAACTGTATCGTTTTTTTGCAAGAATTCTTTCTTTAACACTTTTAGTGTCCAAGAAAGTTGACCGTTTTTGTATCCACATGTTTCTTTCCATCATGTCCACGTCCACCAAACTCTTCCTCCACTTGCCTTCAGGTTAATCAGGTGTAATTTAAAATCCAAAATTCCTGACAGTACATTTTCTGATGGTATTGCCTGTATGTTCTGCATGGCTGTTTGGATCAAAGACTGGTTATCTCTTCTATTGAGCTGTTCTAACCTCTGTCCACTCTCATTACAGACAGGCAGTGGTGAATTTCCTAAGCAATCACTACTAACGTTCCCGGGCAGGTATAGACTACGACACTTTAACAAGTTAAAATGCAAAGCCAAGTAGAACATTAAATCAGAGTGAATGAGACAACCAATAGCCAGAGTCATCAGGCTTCAAGAAAAGACAAGAGACAGTAGGTGACAGGTCTGTACGTAAATACAACACAGGGAAGCCGATTGCATACATACACAAGTTTTATTTTCCAGGTCAGTCTCAACTTTTCTAAAATAGTAAAGTTTTTTTAGAGTTGAAAGTAATGAGTAATTAGTTACCTGTCTAGTTGCATTGTCAATGGCGGGGTCTGCCATTTCTGTGCACAAGGGATTGACAGGAAATGATACATGCAAGCACTGGATGCTGCTGCACGTTGCATGCTGCACGTGCATGCTTGTCATGCATGTCATTTGCGTGTGTGTGCATGTATATGCAGTTTGTCTCATAATGAAGTAAAGCTACTGTGGTTTATAAAGAAAACAATACATTTTCGTCATGGCCGTAATTACAAATGTGTAATTTTGACCAAAACTCGACAACTCAAGATGTTCTTAACGACAAGCGTAGCTCAACCAGAAGTAAAATCTTAAGGTTTTTAACTGTAATTGCCTAAACCAAAGCTTAACTATATGTGGATCCAGAAAACTCTCATTTGAAACGTGAATAGTTTTGACAAACAATTGTCATTTAGGTATGAGGACTTGTTAATCGATAATGAATGAATTATAGCTTTATCTTTTACATTTGGCAGAGACATGTACATGGTGTTGATCGTGGTCTTGATCTAGACTTGGATTTTAAGGACTTTTGTAGTTTTCATTTAAAACCAACATTCTTTTGTGGTATAAATGAAATTTCCCTTTTATCAAATACTGACATCGGCCTTGTTAATGTCAGCCAGTTCCATTACAATGGAGATTTGTCCTTAAACACTGACACACAGAAGCAGTATAAAATCTGCAATAGATATGAACGATGAAATAATTTCTCTAATTATGCATTTGTAAATATGTCTGTTGTTAAAATAATAATGTATTAGTTCCCTTAAAAAGTGCTTATGTGTTATTGTTTTAAAAAGGTGCAAACCAGACATGAATTTCATTCATTCTGAGAGTTTTAGTGTCCCATAATGGTCTATAAACTGTTTTGGTGGCTTTTTTCACCCTGACAGTTTTCAAAAAATCTTGACGGAAACACTGAGTACTTGTAATTAGTTGACATGAACTCTTGTCTTGCCTGCTGCCCCGATAAAAGAACCAGCCAGCATCATGAATCTGGATTATACATGGTATTCGGGGTAAACTGTGGGTTTTTCGGTGGGGTGAGGTGCGAGGTGAGGGTAGATCTGAGAGTTTTGACGCTGAGACGCACCAGCTGTGTTTATAGATTCCCACTGCACCTGCTGGGGTTACGGAGCAAGTGCACTGAGGGATTAAGCACTGGGGCACTGGGAGGAGAACAAGGAACAACAGATTCATGTTAAGGAAGCATGTCAACACCTCCCTGGTGTCTGTACTTTTGTTTCTGTTTTCTACGGAGGTTTCAAACTAATCTGCGCTTTTTTCTTCTTCTTAGCTGTTAATCAAATATGCACAGCTGAAGAGGAGATGTGCTAACAGAGGAATCTCTGCAGAAAGACATTAAGATGGTGATGGGGAAGATAAAAGCTGTAGGACATTTAAATTTAGCGTCCATAGACATTTAAGTTTTGCTGGAGTGTGCTAGTTCTTGATTACAATGTTGACATTTTACTTGGAATTAACCTGATTAATGTCATTGAGCGTAAAAGCCCATAGCTCAGCATTTCTCATGATCACAGGAGATGGATTAAGAAAGAAGGCTTTCAAATTGAATATACCTCTCCCTGCTCAGCCTGCTAATTGTGCCATTTACCACTACTTGAGTCACTGACCGACGCTATTTAGTCAACCTAATGATGATGCACAGTCCAAGCCATCCCTTGATAATTAAACGAAAGCTCCATCTCTTTTTCTGTATTAGCTTCTTTTTTTTTTTTTTTTTTTTTTGGATGAATTAACAGGTGCACGCAAAAACATATCGAGCTGCGGTCACTTTGTTCCTTTAAATCACTTGTGGCATTGTTAGCTGGGAAATGACTTTTTTTCTGAATCCATTCTCTGTCACTTGATATTGATTACGCAAAGTAAGAACTGTTAACATTCTCGTTTTGAACATTTGGCCAGGTGAGCATGTTTATTGAGCACGGGGCATCAGCTCAAAAAAAATCTCTCACTTACCAAGACTTTCATTTACCATGTTTTGGGTGTCAATATTAGAATCCGCATGTGCTTATTATCTCATTCATTTATTGTTCTTATTTGTTGGTTTTAGACTGCGATTAAGCTTCCACTCGTGATCTCGGAGTCTTGGCCAGTATTACGCTTGAAAATAATTTTTTTTATCTCTGTGAAGCTTTTCTGGTTAAATAAAGAATCGCCAATTAGCATCTGTCATTGGTTGAAATGCTTAAAACGACCTTGTGTTTTCTTGACAAGTGACCTCTTCTCTGGGTACTACACAGAGTCATTCATCCTCCTAACAGTCAATTGTTTCAATTATTAATCATTAGTTCCTTTTCATTATGACCATCATTTTTCACTTACCTTAACCAAGTTTTGGCTGCCTAAAATTAAGAGGCCAAACTAATTCAAACATGAACCGCAAAGGGTGACAGATCACAAAACAGCCATATGAATAGTTTTTTTAACCGTTATATGGGTAATTTTGGACAAAAATCCTATCATATGCCAAACCTACACATGTCATTTAGGTGTGCAGACTTGTAAATAAATACTTGTTTCAAAAGATGTGTGACTGAATTCTTCTCAGCATTTCTGCCACGTCTCAGTAAGGACTTTTTTGCCCACGGTGGACATGCTGCCTACCCTTGCAGGTTTATTTACACTTTATGGTTGTTTAGAAATTCAGGCTCCATCCAGATAGGGAGAAGAAAAATCAGCTGTACTGTAATGCTTTCCCTTTTCTGGCCTGATTAACTCTGATACCACCAGTGCCTCTAAAATAAAATGCCCATGTGTCCCTGTAAACACACAGCATTTGTTCTGAGGCAGAGTGGCTCTGCAGAGCTCCTCTCCGGCAGCACTAAGCCTGACCGAGCCAGGGAATAAGTAAATGAATAAATAGGCTGATGTTGAATTTTCCCCTCACTTGCCTCCACTGACACAAATAGGATCTACAGTAATTTATAATGCTGTTAGAGAGGCGGCTCTCTCTCTTACCGCGGTGTCTGTCACCTTGCGTGCGGGAGGCCTCTCGGTGCCAGAGTGGAGGACCTGCAGCACCCTGACATCCTACTTTGCTATTCCACACACACGGCCCAAAGGCTAAGTGACATCAAGCCTCATTATTGTCATCACATGCCACATTTGTAACTGGTTAGCGAGCAAATTGTGATAAAATAGGCTGATGCCCCTTCGGAGCGTCTCTGGCTGCACAAGCTGGACTTTCTATAATGTTGGGAACCACATCGGTGTGTAAGAAAAAGAGGACGAGAGCTGCTTTTTGTGGCAGAAATACAGGATTTCTTCAATCTTACATGATTAATGTAACAGAATGCTGTGATGCTAGGGGGCCTGATATCAGTCTGAAACAGGAACTAGTGAGCTGGAATTACTTTTATCAAACAAAAATGATGAAAAATAACATTTAGTTCTGTTGGATCTATAATGCTGGAATTCTTTATTACACCAGAGGCTGTGCAGTCAGTGATATGAGCCCTGCGCTTCCATTTATATGCATAATGTTTCTAAATGCTTGACATCTCTATGCTGTCTCTGGTGAGCTACTGCACATGTTCATACTAGTCCCTCAGTCGTACAGTTTTTTCTTATCAATCCACACACGGAAATAATGAGGAGGAAAATCTCTTGCTTACATCAACCTCAAATTGGCGAAATGAAAATCTGTCTTAAACAAAGGGAAAGACCCCCATGGCGTCTGGGTCTACAGTTTCTGTCACATATTCCTTGGAGGTTTCATGTGACAAAACACAGAAAGTTGCTTTGTCCCTCCTCTTGTCACGTTACACCCCTTACCCATAGTTTTTTTTTTCCTCTTCCTGTTGTCTGGCTGTCTGTGCTGTCAGCCCATAGCCTGGCACCTGCTCTCATGTTCCTAATTAGTCTCATTTAATTAATTATATACTGCAGCACATCTCCTTATTTCTGGCTTCCTCTGGATTTCATTGCCTTTGTTTCAAACTCGCAGAGAAGATCAGGTCTCAGAAAGGTGCCGATGCTCAGTTTGTGGTCAGTTAGTGTGTGGATTGAAAATGGATGATCAACTCACTACAAGGTGTTTATTTAAAGTATTGTTCCTCCCACGTCGAAGGGAGGATTTGGTGACAAATATTTTAAAATTAAGAGGAAGTTTCTACGTACTTTCCTTTTCATAAAAGTGCTTCGTAATGCTGTTAGTGCAGGTGAAGTTTTGCTGTGGGTTGTTGTGTCATCTCAGTAAGGTATATACCTGATGGCATTAGCAGCTTCCCAGCTGTCACTTCATTCTCCTGTTACACCAGGATGCACGATGTGCTAAAGAAAAGGTTTCATCAAATATTTACCACCTGATTGACACAACACAAAAGGGAAAGATCAAACCTTTGACTGAATAGGTCAACCACAGACTCATTGAGTTTCCATCAGAGAAAACAGAAACGTAACAGCTGGAGGAAGACAACCGTTGCATTGTTACCTAGTGTGGAAATCCTCACTGTGTTATTATTTTTCATTCTTTTGCATAAGTGTCTTTTTGCATCCAAGATCTTGCTAGCTTTCTTGTGAAAGCACCTGTGTACCTTGAAATGCGTTATCCCTCAAAGCAGCGTTCTTTCAGGCTGACCATGGGCTCCACATTTAGAAAGGAAGCACTGTCCTGCAACAGTCAGTCAATCATTTCACAGATTACTTTTTACACAGAGTGACTTACATTTGATGGAGGAGTACAATAAACCCCAATTTATAGATAATTAGAATCAGCTTGTATTTAAGAAGATAGTGGTTTATGACTCTAAAGGAGATAATGTGAAAGAAAGGAAATCAATAAAAGTATAGCACTGAGATGAACAGCGAGGTGTATTGGAATTATAATGATGAGTCCCTTCATTGAGGTGAAAATACAGCATATTGTAATACAAAGGCATACATGATTTGATTTCCAATTTTTACCATATGTAATCCATTTAGGTAAAAAAAAACGTTAACTATTACAAACTATGTAATATCTTTCTCACAAATAAAACACTTTGTATTACCCTGAAAAATGTGTGTTGTCCAAATATATCAGTAATTAGTCTCGACATAAAAAATACCCTGGCCTAATGAAACTTTACAACACCATTAGATCTTGCTACATATGTGTTGTTATGATTTTGGGATTAATCTCCCTAATCTCACAGATAACAATTACTCTAGTTACTGTAATTAAGTAATTTTTTGTGTAATCTTAATCAGTAATTTTACTAACATTGTACCTGGCATAAAACAAAATTATAATTAAAAAAAAGCAGTCATTTAATACACAACCTGACGAGCACGCTAAGTGACCCAAAACAAACACACCCTTGACGTTGATTGAACAGGTGCATTCTGGGTGCGGCTAACATGCTAACATGCTAACGTTCGAAAATGCGCGTGGTGGATCCTTCAGGTGACTTCTGCGGAACTTTTACCTCCAGAGTGACCTGGTTATATTACGCTTTGAGAATGGACGAGCACAGAAGTTGAACCTGGAGCAGATTTATGCGGATTCGCGGTGTTTAAGACCGACACAGGTGAGGAACAGCTAACTAGCTAGCTACGTGAACATTGGCCAAGGTGGCGTTGCGCGCGCATTATACACGTTATGCCAAAACTGTGCTGCTCTCTGTTTTTGCTCAATGTGCGTATTTGTGGCTGCAGCTGCTGCGGAGTTTATAGTGTTGATACACGTCTGTGTTGTCTGCTTTGGTGACGTTTTATTCTGCTGTTGATTCTGTAAATGAGGTTATTTAATATGTGTTGTTTGTTTCACCCGCCGCGACATCCACTTGTTATATAATACTTTCGAAATAATATTTTCGTTTGATTGTCAGCGGTTGCAGTGAGGAAGGCTGTTGTATATCGATTACTAGTTGCAGGCCAATGCAAAGACAGTAAAGTGCCTAAATGTAGTAGCCTATAGTTTGTTTGGACATTTGTGCTCTGTGTTGTGTAAACGTGACATGTTAATGCACTATAACTATATTGTGTAGCCTAAATGTGTTTATTTACTTAAATAGGTCTATCATGTAACATCATCCTCATATAGCCTCCAGTGTTTTTGTTTTTTTATCCTCCTTTTCCTTTTGAAAATGTAGTGCAGTTTACTCTAACGGGCCTACTCTTTGATCTAAGTATTTAGTTTTACACAAGTAACTTTATTTAAAGAGTAAAACATCTTTAAGGTAACACTACTTTTGCTTGAGCATAATATTTTAGTATTCTTTCCAACCCTGCTGAAGGATTATTTATAAGGCACATACTTAGTATAGTATATTTGTTTACTCACCAAAATTGCGAATTGCTGAAGTTCACAATCTAAACAACTGATACGTTTGCTTTAACATTAGATTCAAATTTGTCTTTTTTTAATTGTTTTACTAAATCACAGAAGTATATTAGATGAGTGGTTCCCAACATGGGGGTCAGGGCCCGAACAAGGGGTCACAAGATGAATCTACAGGGCCCCTAGCTGATCACACAGGTAGAAAATAAGAAACTAATTATTCTATTATATATTATTATTATAGTTTCAATCTGTCAGACTTTTCTCTAATCTTTCCTTTTATTGTGAAATACTATACAGTCTCACCTCTCCAGGTCTCACTCCTTGACTGAACTGCTCACAACTTCTACACATGCATGGGCCACAAGAAGATGTATATATCAAAGAAACACTGTATTAGATCCATTTATTTTCTTCTTTTCTTGGAGGGGTGTTTATGTTTGTGTTGTTTTCATGTCACGAGGTCGTGAGAGTGACCTGACTCCCCTTTCGCTGCTGATCAGCTGACAGAGCACAAGGCTAGATATTGTTTGCTGAACGACAATCATGTGTTTGAATTTTCAAAGCGGGATCGCACTTCCGAACAACCCTGAGCATGACGATTGATTTTCTTTTTTTTTTCTTCTTCAAAATGCAACAGCCGTCACAACATAAATATTTGTCTGCTCCGTGAATAATTAAATTTTCTCCTGCTTTGATTCGGGTTATTTTCTAAAGGACCTGTTTATGGAGAGGAAATGACAAGAAGTCGAGTTGACAGGCCTGGAGTGAGACAGTTAAATGCCCCTTGCTGCTCTGGATAATTAATAAATAAAGTACCAGGGGAGTCCTGTCATGGCTTCCTCTATGACAGGGGCTGTCTCCAGTGCGCTAAAGCATTAAATGACCAATTCCTGTCAGGCTAACTTCCACTGCACTCCCTTGGCACCCTCTCTCTCATTCTCCCTCTCTCTCCCCCTCACACACACACACTGTCTCTCTTTCTTCCAAAGAGAGCTACTTTGCTCTCTTTGCTCTGAGTTTTTCAGCGACTGATGGCTCTAGTTCATTTCTGCTGAATTAATTGGTCCCTGAATGAATTCTGTTGACAGGGCAATTCATCATGTGTTTGGCCTGACAGTGACTGGGGTGTTGGGAGTGTGGTGGTGGTGGTGGGGGGAGGTGAGGGTGAGGGGAGCTGCAGGAGAAGCTGGGGTTACGGAGGGGGGGGGGGTTGATGATTCTGCCCTCTCTTCTACCCGCTTCTATTATTCCCTCTTCTGCAACCAGGAATAGCCTGCATCAAATTCTGCTCTCCCTCCTCACTTCTCTCTGAATATTTCCCTGCTCCCCCTGGTTGCAAACAAACACGCCTGGCTGACAGATCCAGCTGATTAGGGAGCTCTTCTGTCTGCTTTGGAGGATATCCTCATTACTGGCCAGTCAGGTAGCAAGCCCCGTTAGCCCAGGACCACCAGTGCCTGTATATGTGGGACCTGACACGTTCACTAAGAGAGGTGCATTGCATTAGGCTTTAATTGCATCATGTATCACACAATAGCCATTAGGGTAATTATTTACTGGTGAAGGGTAAATGAGGTTTGGCGCTGGGCTGAGCCAGTCAGGCAGCTAGCGTGGCTTTGGCAGAGGTGTGGCGCTCACCTACACGCTAACAAATCTAATCGCTGGTCATTTGCTTCATTTGGAAATATCTTGTCATCGAAACCCTACTGTACCCCCCCCACCCCGACACACACACTTTTCCCCCTTTTTTTTCACGCTCTCTTTTAGTCAAGCAGTGCAGTTATTATGTCCAATCAATCAATGCTCACTCATTAGGAACCTCCCCTCAAGTATCCTCTGGATGGCCTCACACAGCAAGAGTCAAAAATTACCTCATAATTGCTGCTCAGGCATCATAACAAGCTAGGCTGCCCCAGTGACACGGCCATACAAACAGGTCTAACACAGGAATTGATGGATACTGGAGAATCGTATTATATATTGCCATATCCAATTAGATACAGCACATAAAGCAGCAGATCCATTCCCTCTTTTCATAACGGCCAAACCGCTACTCCGATATAAAGACGTGAAATGCATTTTCATATTTTCTCCACACCCCCCTTCCCCTCGTCTTGGTGTGTCACTGCAAATGATAACATCCTGAGGATTTATTGTACATTTGACACACCAGTAACCAAATTATAATTCAGTTGCTGCGGCATATTCATAGAACCACTGTACAAATCGCACAGAGAGAGTGTTCAGTCAGCATGTATTAGTGCGGAGCGGCTCGAAAGGTCAACAGTTAGATCTGACACTGTGGTTTGAAGTTCTGCATGATGAGGTTCACTGTTATACTGTAATACTTGAAATAGAAGCAGTTTCTTATTATTGTCAGAACTATATTTTAATACACTTCCTACCACATGTGGAGCTCCAACCTGTTTCTTTTCTGTTTTCTATTTATTTAATGATGAACATTATTTAACGGCTCATAAATCGTTCCATACAGTAATTGTTTTTGTTATGCAACTTTTGAGGCGTAATAATTCAACTTCCTCAAGAACAATCTACAGAATAAGGTCTACACATTAAGAGAAGTACTGCTTATCCAATGAGGAGTAATAACATTAATGTCACAGTTAGATATGCAGCAAAAAGTACAAAAGAAGAAAAGCTGCAGAGCGGCCTGTTTCTTGTATAAAATGGGCAGTTAATCAATATTTCAGCACTCGTGCATTAACTTAATTAGTGAATTATTTTTTTCTATCTGAATAAAAATGTCTATCAATACTCTGCTAAGTTGTTATAGTTTTTTTTTTTTAAGATCAAATAGGTAATTTTATATCTTTCACTTTTGTCAATCTGAGACAACCAATGTCTTGTCGATTTTTAAAAGAATTTTTTTTTTACTTAAACTGAAGGTTTGATGAGCAAAGATAGTGACAGGTGCCGATTAGAGCCAATCATATCGTGTGTGTGTGTGTGTGTGTGTGTGTGTGTGTGTGTGTGTGTGTGTG